>OZ004710.1:86175780-86775780 GCA_963924515.1 Vespertilio murinus | reverse complement strand
GGGGCGGTTGGTAGCCTCTTTTTTGATCAAGGGCCAAGGCCTGGTTAGTCCTAACTTTGGCAACCTCCAATACTGCCTGGGTCATATGGGCCCCTGGGGGACTGTACCTCCCAGAAAATGGTGGTTCTCCTAGCCTCAGTAGGTAGCCCCCCTGTTCAATGCACCCCTCACAAGCTTCCTGCTTTGGTCTCTTCCAGCAGTGTCAAATGGTTGGTAGTTCCTGCTCAGATGAGCCCAAAAGAGTGTCCTTTTTCTTAGCTCTGGGTCGAGTAGTCCCTAGAATAGAGCTGTGCTCCAGCACAGGTGGGAAGATTCCTCTCTTTACTTAACCTCAGTGGTACCCAAAGCACCTGAGAGAAGATGTTAAACACAGAGTTGCAGTGGGAATGGACAGCCGCACCCTCTGATGTCCTATGGAGCCCCCTCTTGAGAGTTGGCTTGCCCCCAAATCTCACCACTCTCAGGTCACAATGGCATTGGCTTTGGTTTCTATGTCTTCCACATAGGAACTCTTCTTTCTACCCAAGATGGGTTCACTTTGGGACACCTGCATTTGTCTTCTCAAATCACCCACCTCACACCCTCAGATTCATGCTCCCTTGAGGCCTCCTCTATATCCCATTTCTGTTCTTCAGTGAAGTGGGTTGGATTTGGCTCTCACAGATTTCTGACTTCCCAATTCCAAATTGGATCTCCTCAGGTTCTTCCCCTTTTAATTAGTGTTTTCCTGAGGCACATACCCAGCTCTGGGGAAACAAAGTATTCTACTGACTCACTTTCATGCCAGCCCTGTTCTACTTGCCAGAAGCCCATGTGTTCCTCTCCTGCCATAGCCTTGAAGATGAGTACATTGAATCATTTTGTTTGCTCTTGGGTTAGATAATTTCCCAAAACCAAAAACCCTACTTTAGACAGATTCACTATTACCAAGTTAAATTCTAACTTGTTTAGCTGGCTGTGATTGAAGGAAGCTGATATGAAAATAATCATATATATGTAGCAGAACATAGATGCGAGCGTGGATGTGGAATGGCACAAAAGCAAAATTCAAGTCATCTTCACTATAGAGGAGAGGATACTATGGTGGTTTTTGTGATCCATCTTCTCTAGCTGTTGTAGACAACTTTGGTCTTAATAATCACTCTGTATAGGGAGATAGAGTGGTACCATGCATAAGCACCACCTGCATGGGTCCCATGTCCTTGTCTAAGCCCTGCCACTAAGTGGCATCATTTGTACTCTATTTCTAAAGAGTGGGGTCAAACGTCTGTTGGGAAGAGTGGAGTGAGAAGGTCTTTGGGAAGAAAATTGCCCAAGGTACCCCTCAGCCTAGGAAGTGTGTCCTTAATGAAGCCCCTGGGTCTAGATTCAGGCTAAGTGCATGGTCTTTGTGCTTCTAAACAGGTTTACAGAGCATTTATTCAAGAATCAGTTTATGCTTGCAGGACATGCCCCAGAGGCTAAGAATGTGTGCCTTTACAGCCTGGGATTGGGGGTGGGGAGGCTCCTAGTATCTCTGGTTAAACAGCCAGCTCCATTCTGTTGCCTGCCTACCAAAGTATTGTTTCTTAAGGGAGTTCTTCAAAGGATGAAAAGAAGGGTTCCTTGTGGCCTTTGTTAGCTCATGACTCTGTGAGTTAGTCAGTGGAATTTGCCCAATTCATGACAGGGAAATTGGAGAGAAGGCTCTGGAAACCACAGTCTGGCATCTCATGGAGAACAGGTGTTTACTTGGTATGATTCAGGCACTCAATGCTAGTGTCCCAAGGATTCCATAGGATCATTAGCTAATATTATTTTATTCAAAAGCCACTGAATTTCCACTGAGATGAACAATCTAGGATATCGAGTTCATCTTCTCCTCTGAAGTTGAAATATTCACACTGCTGACTTCAGTGGAGTTAATGAAAGGCAGTATGAAAATGGCATCCCTCTGTTAAGCCTGCTCAGTCATGGAAATTTAACCATGGGCCCACAACCAACAGTCAGACAGTGTTTATTAGGCATCATGCTCTCAAGAACTCCAAAGGTCCCAGAGATAACTCATGTGTGTTGCCCCCTTATGAACAGAACCTCCAGAGTTAGGTGGCTGCAATGCATGCTGCACAGGGGACTGGACTTCCTGGACAGACACCTCCTAGGTTGAGCGATTTCAGTCTTGACCTGGCTGTTGTTGCTTCTGTACAGCCTTGCAGCCACATAGAAAGAGCTGAGATCTGGACTATGGGGCCCTTGAGGCTAGCCTGGCTGCCAAGAGTAGATAAAAGAGAGCCTGTGGTTCCAAGACCTCAAGCCACTCCACCAGAAATCGTGTGAAACCTCACTTAGACATGAGCCTCCTCTCCAATGCCACTCTTGTAGCTGTTCCCATGACCTCCTCCGTTAGTCCATTTGGGCTGCCATAACAAAATACCACAGACTGAGTAGCTTATTGATCACAGAAACTTACCTCCCAACATTCCAGAGGCTGGAAGTTCAAGAATAAAGTGCCAGCCCTCCTTGCTGTGTCCTCACATGGTGGAAGGAGCATGGATCTCTCTAGAGACTCTTTATGAAGTGCTATTCTCATCCCTGAGGGCTCAGCCCTCATGACTTAAGCACATCCCAAAGACCCAACCAGATCTGTTTTAGGGGTTACGGTTGCAACATCAGCCTTTTACTGGGACACAAACAGTCAAAACAATGCACTCCCTTCTGGACAGTGCTTTCCTGACCCCAAAACACATGGAGGGTCTCCTGCTGTGAAGGATTTGGCTCTTCCTCAGCCCTGTTCTGGCCCCATTGAAATAACGGTCCTTGTGTGTTAATGTTTCTCTTGGTCAGATCTTCTTTCTGGATCAGCTCCAAATCTTACGTGAGACCCACAGTGGTGACCAGGAAATAGCAGTGGTCATTCTGTCTACTTCCCTCACTTTAATTCCAAATACCAGCCTCATGCACTGTAGACTTGGATGAAGACCTCAGGGAAGTGGTACTGATACTCTTTGATGACACCATTCAACATTTCTGCCTTTGTGATTCACTCTTTTGCAAGATACTTTAGGAGCAGGATGGTGAGAATGAGCACAGGTTTGCCAACTCTGGCCTCCTGGTGTCCAAACATGGAGACTATTAGAAAACCCCCCCAGAATGTTAGACCCCCAGAGCAAGAATGATGGGGCAGGTACAGTAATTCATTATGGCACAAAGCCCCATGCCTAGCAAGGGGAAAACTGGGACGAAAAGAATTTCACCCCCAGGGTAACCTTTCCTCCCCTAGCATATCACTGGTCATGTTGTTTAGACCACCATCACCCCCCTACCAAGACCTTTTCCTCCCTAAAGATAACATCTAGGCTGCAGTTTTATTTCAGCTACAGGCCCAGAAAACAGCAAAACCAGACAAGTGATGCTGTGGCTGCCTCAAGACCAGTTACATTGACTAATGACCACCTGCCTTGCCACTGACCAATCAGTACAGACCACCTGAAAGAGCACACCTGGGATGCTGATGAGCATTCTATTAAGACCCTTGCCTGAGACCACCCCTAAGATTTCCACCTGCAAGCAAGAGATAAAAATGCTCAGGACAAAGGCTCTAGTAACACTCTCCCTCCAAGGAGCATGCCCAGGCCATTCTCCCAAGGCATAAATATCCCAAATTCTAAGGGACCCCATGAGACTTGCAACCAGGGGAGCAATAGGCAGTGGCAGCTTAACCGCTGAACCTGTCTCCAAGGACCCCTTTTTAAAGTATATGTGTGCTGTCATCATTGATCCAATGTCCCCTTGGCTTGGTGCTGTGCAGCCCTTCCTCCATCCCTTTTCCCTATATGAATTCAATTTTTCTTAAACCACTGTATGAGATGGCTGTTTAGCCTACGCACATACCACCATGCTAACTTCTCATGTTCAGAGACTATAGTTACAGATTTAAAAATATATAAAACCTACTTTTGAAAAGACTTTATTTCAGTCCATTGCCCATTTTTTATTGGATCATTTACTTCCTTTCATTAAGTTGTATAAGCTGTCTGTAGATGTTGGAGATTGAACCTTTATCAGTGATAAAATTTGCAAATATGTTCACTGCCATTTGACCCAGTAATCCCTCTCCTAGGAATATATCCTAAGAAACTAAAAACACCAATCAGAAAGGATATATGCACCCCTATGTTCAAAGGTGCACAATTTACAATAGCTAGTATTTGGAAACAGCCTAGGTGCCTGTCAGCAGATGATTGGATCAGAAAACTATGGTACATCTAAACAATGGAATACTATGCTGCCATAAAAAAGAAGGAATTCTCATCATTTGCAGTCACCTGGATGGAATTGGAGAACATCAATGCTGAGTGAAATAAGCCAGTCAATGAAAGAGAAACACCACATGACCTCACTCATTTATGGATAATAAAGAACATAAACTATTGAACAGAAAGTTAGATATAGTGACAGTAAAGCAACAAGCAGACTGTCAATTGACAGCAGGGAGGGTAGGGAGATTTGGAGGAGATAAAAGATCAACTGAAGGACTGGTATGCATGCATATAAGTATAACCAATGGACACAAAACTCTGGGGATGGAAGGCTTGTATGGGAGGTGGGGGAGGGGCAAGTGGTAAGCTATGTACACATATAATACCTTAATAAATTTTTAAAAAAAGAATGTAGAAAAATAAACAGTAAAATACTCTTTTCACTGGTTCATGTGTACCACTAAACATTCATGGAGCCTCTGTCCTCACAGGGAAAGCAACCCAGCCAGAGAAAGGGAGGGGATGCAGAGCAGAGGAGCTGGGCAGAGGGACTGGAAGGACACTGGGTTGAGAAGGGAGTTAACACAGGCAGCTTTTGTCCCCCAGGCCTTGTCTTTGACTGTGGGTATGTTTCCATACACGGGAGGACATAATAGGTGAAGTGAGGTGTATGTCCTTTAAGACAGGAGGAGAGAGTCGCCCTGAGTGGGGGGTTACTCATGTGGAGGGTGGTTCTGAGGCCCAGGCCCTATGAGGTTGATGTGTAGTCACCGGTTATGACTGTGCTACTAAATTACAGGCCAGGTACTCAGCCCCTTAGAATCCAAGCTCCATCAGGTACTAGGACCCCCTTCCCCAGGGAAAAGGCATGGACAGTGGGAGATGTATTCAGTGCCCCCATGATCCAGGGCCGTCTATTCAACCCTAGGTGCCACCTTCCCCTCCACCGTTATTTGAGATTGAATTCTAGGATTTGTGGATCATGCTTAAGGTATGGGGTTGGTGGGTGGGTAGTGGTGCCAATTCTTCCTGCTCCTATTATTCCTTTCTCTAGGCTGCAGTGAGCCAGTAGTGTGTGCTGACAGCAGATGGTAGTGATGCAGCCAGGGGATGGAGGAGGTGGCTCCCAAAGGAGCCCAAGGGAGACCCCTGGCAGGATGATCTGAGCTGACAAGGTGGTCTCCAAGGGCTCAGCTGAGGTTGCATCCCAAGAATTTGCAACCTGCAGGCCTGGAAGAGGGTCTGGGGTGCTTGGGGACCTGCAGTGCCTTGAAGTGAAAAGAGGAGGGAGCTGACTGTGCTGGAGTGGGTGGGAGTGGGGTGAAGAGAAAAAGAAAAGCTCAGGAGGGTCTGCACTGGGAGAGGACTAGAACCCCCTCACCTGGTGTGAAGCCAAAGCGCCCTTTCTCCCTCCTCTGTGCTCCCCTGGCCTCAGTGACCCCCTTTGTGGAACTGACCACATCGTGGGCTGAGTGCCTCCCCTTACCTGTCTCCACCTTCTTCCTTGAGCCTCTCAACACTCCATCTGATGGATGAGGCATCTACTCTTCCAGCCCTTTCCATTGGGCCTGGCTGCTGCCTGCGTGGGGATAGGAAGAAGGAGCCAGAGCCAATAATTTCTTCTCTCCCACCATCCTTGTCAGTGAGGTTCCAGGGGCCCAGGAGACATTGGGGAGGGGTCAGCCCACAGACTATGAACATGGAGGGCTGATGCACGATGCTTATGGATAGTCACACTGATGGATTTCCCCAGGACACATGAGGCCCATGGATCTCTAGGGAGATGGAGTTCTCCTGCATCTCCTTCCCGCAGTCTTATTCAGGCTTTGTCTTAAATGAGGTGAAGACTCTGGAGACTCCTTGGCAACCCTAGTGAGCAGCCAGGGGCAGTGTACCATTGCCACCCACATTGCTCACAGGGACTGGGAAGACACCCTCTGGTGGGAGCTGCTGCTGCAGAGGCTGGGGCGGAACCCCAGGCAGATTCAGGCCCTGCTATCACTCTTTTTGGTCCCGCTCATTCCTGGGTTTTGCAGAGAAAAACTGTTTTTAGCAGAACTGGTTATTGTTTGGGAATCATGTCTCTCTGTTCTGGTCAAACTCACAGATTACTGCAGCAGCACCCTGGGGACCTTGTGGGAGTTCTGTGGGTGGGCACTGAATGATCGCCGGAGGGTGACCAGCCAGGCATGGCCTCTTTCATGGTGAAAGGGACATCAGACTTTAAAAGAAACCACCTGTCTCTCCTGGAAGTTGCTGTTTTGCCGTAAAAGTGTCCCTTGGCTCAGGAGCTACCTTGGGACACAAGGACAGATCTGAAATACAGCTCTGATGGAAAAGGGATGGGTAGAGTTTTCTGTTTTCAGTGTGGGCACTCTAATTTATTTGGACCCTTCTAGCAGGGTTACTAATGGTTGTTAGCTGTGAGGATGATGGGCTTTGTCCCGGGTGTTAACTGGAATGGCTAGTCTTCTGAGCCGGACTGGCTCTGTAGTCAACCACTTAGCAGATGGGGTGGCCTGGATTCTAGATGGTCCTCTCATGAAAGCCCCTGTAACTTGGGCTAGAGACACTCAGATACTGATCAGAAACTTCCTGTCATCATAGGGGGACCTGTGAGTAAAGACCCTCCTGTTACAGGATTCATGACTAATGTAAGGTGATTCTCCCAAGGTGAGGAGCCAGGCAGTTCTGTCTCCTGTCCAGTAGGCAAGGCTCAGGGGACCTGGTCTTCCTGGGCTTGCCTCAGGATCCCCTAGCCAGAACCTTGGCTGAGTGGGATAACATGAAAGAGGACAGCAGGTATAAAAGCCTATTCGGGGCCAGGATTTCTAGTGTCGTGAGGCTCATCTGATGAGGTGTGTGGCATGGAAACAGAAGAACGCGGACTCACAATTCTCATTGGATTGTTTATTTTGTAACATGTAGTTTTGCCTTTCTATATTTTACCAGAAAAGGATTGGTGGTTACAAATCCTGTGATATTATTTCCCTGCATTGTTCTTAAACTGCTCACCAAGTGAACACTTGTTTTCAGAGGACCCCTCATGGTCCTCCTCCTAGGCCTGGTCAGCTTCCTCGGATGGACTCATTTGTAACAGTCCAGATGTGAGAACAGAATAGCATATGTTATACAAAGACATCACTGAACCCTGTGATGGTTCATTTGGGGGGTTGGTGGACAGATCCCCTGTGCCATTGGTTCCAGCAGTAGCTGTGGGCACAAACATGGAATTAGCAGAAGTGTCCTCCCCAATTGAACCACTGTCTACACTTGGACATGGGACCTCCCTGGCACTGATCAGGGGCTGAGGAATGGAGAACTCAGATGCCTGGGTGGAACCGCATCCCCCTTCATTCTTATCTGTCTCCTGAGCCTTTTGTTGAGCTTCCTTTTGGCTGCCCTCTTGGTGTAGTCTTGGAGAGCGTCTTGTGGGGGCCATCGTCTTCTTTCTCTTTGGAGGGCTGGCGCTGGTCCTGGGACACTCACGAGCCACTTGATTGCCTCGTGGCTGAATGTTTCCGAGAAGCCAAGGCTTGTGTCTCTGGAAATTGCTGTTTTGGTAGATCTGAAAAAAAATTAATTAATTTAGTCATTTGTTGAAAAAATATATCTACCGTATTTGTAGGCGTATAAGACGATTTTTTGGCCCTGAAAAATATGCCTCCAAGTGGGGGGGTAGTCTTATACGGCGAGTATATAACAAACTCTGTATATTGAGTGGAAATGTTAGGGGGTCGTCTTATACGCCCAGTCTCTTATATGCCGGCAATTACGGTATTTTTCAGGGCAAAAAAATCGTCTTATACGCTGGCAAATACGGTATTTGACATTAACTGGCCTCTCAGAGTCTTTACTCATCCCTGCAGGTTATCTCTAAATGGGTTATAATTTTAAATAAAATCTATACTTTCTCATCTTTTGATAAATACTGTATCATGTGAAAAAGGTTTAGGCTCTGAAATGAAGCCCTTTCAGTATATCAATCACTCTTCTGGGTGCACTAGGAAGGTGTTTGAGTAACAGGGAACATGGGAAATGCGAGGACTTTCTACTTTACCATAATCTTGTTCCTTGGAGAGCAAACTGAAGAGTCACCAGGGCGTATTTTGCTAAAACCATGGAGGTTCAGCAAGCGGATAAAAGTCTTCAGGCTGCTGGATTCAAAGATTCGCTCCTTGCCCCTTAGGCAGAGAATCTCCCTCTGGAAAAGGTTTTCTTTGATGACCACAGTGTTTCCGTCGTCATTCCAGCGCACAGACTGGAAGGCATCATCCTCCACTACCCTCCAAAGCTTTCTTGGGAAGGACGGGCCAGGAAGAATGTTGTTTCCTTCCACACTGGTGGTGCTTCGGTTTGGGTCCTGTGGTTGTGGGCGTGGATCGTGTCTCTCTTCTTGGCCGCCCTGCTCCTCTAAAGCCTCCCTAAGATCCACTTGGGGATCTTGGCATGCATCATATTGGAATACTATTGGTGGCTGTCTATCCTCTGATAGGACCACCTTGTCTTCGAGCATCTCATAAGTCCTGTGATGAGCCATGTTGATGCTCTACATCAACAAGCATTTACTACCCAGTGTCCTATCACTTCAAAAGTGGGGTTAGAAATGCCTTTGGTCACAGCAGTGATGCCCTATATATACTGTCCTCAAAATTCTAGAGTCTCTGTCGTGGGGCAACCAGCTGCTTAAGTCATGTGATGTCACAAAGGCGACTTACAGCTGCTCTGGAGAGTGGGCCCTGGCCAATTGTGGGGGAGTGGACACCTTTAGAGCCCCCATGTTCTTTCTTATCAAATAGTACAAAATATAGGGGTCATGTTAATAGAAAATGTGCTCAGATGCTTCCAGAAAGATTGTTTCTTGTTGCTAGTTCACTGAATGTGATGACAGGTCACAATCCTATCTCTACCTCTGTCCCTACAGAGAGGGGGGGGGCGGTTGGTAACCTCTTTTTTGATCAAGGACCAAGGCCTGGTTAGTCCTAACTTGGGCAACCTCCAATACTGCCTAGGTCATATGGGCCCCTGGGGCACTGTACCTCCCACAAAATGGTGGTTCTCCTAGCCTCAGTAGGTAGCGCCCCTGTTCAATGCACCCCTCACAAGCTTCCTGCTTTGGTCTCTTCCAGCAGTGTCTAATGGTTGGTAGGTCCTGCTCAGATGAGCCCAAAAAAGTGTCTTTTTTCTTAGCTCTGGGTCGAGTAGTCCCTAGAATAGAGCTGTGCTCCAGCACAGGTGGGAAGATTCCTCTCTTTACTTAACCTCAGTGGTACCCAAAGCACCTTAGAGAAGATGTTAAACACAGAGTTGCAGTGGGAATGGACAGCCGCACCCTCTCTGATGTCCTATGGAGCCCCCTCTTGAGAGTTGGCTTGCCCCCAAATCTCACCACTCTCAGGTCACAATGGCATTGGCTTTGGTTTCTATGTCTTCCGCATAGGAACTCTTCTTTCTACCCAAGATGGGTTCACTTTGGGACACCTGCATTTGTCTTCTCAAATCACCCTCCTCACACCCTCAGATTCATGCTCCCTTGAGGCCTCCTCTATATCCCATTTCTGTTCTTCAGTGAAGTGGGTTGGGTTTGGCTCTCCCAGATTTCTGACTTCCCACTTCCAAATTGGATCTCCTCAGGTTCTTCCCCTTTTAATTAGTGATTTGCTTAGGCACATACCCAGCTCTGGGGAAACAAAGCATTCTACTGACTCACTTTCATGCCAGCCCTGTTCTACTTGCCAGAAGCCCATGTGATCCTCTCCTGCCATAGCCTTGTAGATGAGTACATTGAATCATTTTGTTTGCTCTTGGGTTGGATACTTTCCAAAAACCAAAAACCCTACTTTACACAGATTCACTACCACGTTAAATTCTAACTTGTTTAGCTAGCTGTGATTGAAGGAAGCTGATATGAAAATAATCATATATATGTAGCTGAACATAGATGTGAGCATGGGTGTGGAATGGCACGAAAGCAAAATTAAAGTCATCTTCACAATAGAGGAGACGATACTATGGTAGTTTTTGTGATCCATGTTCTTTAGCTGTTATAGACAACTTTGGTCTTAATAATCACTCTGTATAGGGAGATAGAGTGGTTCCATGCATAAGCACCACCTACAGGGGTCTTAGGTCCTTGTCTCAGCCCTGACACTAAGTGGCATCATTTGTACTCTATTTCAAAACAGTGGGGTCAAACCTCTGTTGCTAAGAGTGGAGAGAGAAGGACTTTGGGAAGAATATTCCCCAAGGTGCCCCTCAGCCTAGGAAGTGTGTCCTTAATGGAGCCCCTGGGTCTAGATTCAGGCTCAGTCCATGGTCTTTGTGCTTCTAAACAGGTTTACAGAGCATTCATTCAAGAATCAGTTTATGCTTGCAGGACATGCCCCAGAGGCTAAGAATGGGCGCCTTTACAGCCTGGGATTGGGGGGTGGGGAGGCTCCTAGTATCTCTGGTTAAACACCCAGCTCCATTCTGTTGCCTGCCTACCAATGTATTGTTTCTTAAGGGAGTTCTTTAAAGGCTGAAAAGGAGGGTTCCTTGTGGCCTTTGATAGCTCATGACTCTGTGAGTTACTTAGTCAGTGGAATGTGCCCAAATCCTGACAGGGAAATTGGAGAGAAGGCTCTGGAAACCACAGTCTGGCATCTCATGGAGAACAGGTGTTTACTTGGTATGATTCAGGTACTCAGTGCTAGTGTCCCAAGGATTCCATAGGATCATTAGCTAATATTATTTTATTCAAAAGCCACTGAATTTCCACTGTGATGAACAATCTAGGATATCAAGTTCATCTCCTCTGAAGTTGAAATATTCACACTGCTGACTTCAGTGGAGTTAATGAAAGGCAGTATGAAAATGGCATCCCGCTGTTAAGCCTGCTCAGTCGCGGAAATTTAACCATGGGCCCACAACCACCAGTCAGACAGTGTTTATTAGGCACCATGCTCTCAAGAACTCCAAAGGTCCCAGAGATAACTCATATGTGTTGCCCCCTTATGAATAGAGCCCCCAGAGTTAGGTGGCTGCAATGCATGCAGCACAGGGGACTGGACTTCCTGGACAGTCACCTCCTAGGTTGAGTGATTTCAGTCTTGACCTGGCTGTTGTTGCTTCTGTACAGCTTTGTAGCCATAGAGAAAGAGCTGAGCTCTTGACTATGGGGCCCTTGAGGCTAGCCTGGCTGCCAAGAGTAGATAAAAGAGAGACTTTGTTTCCAAGAGTTCAACCCACTCCCCCGAAGCTTGTGAGCAACCTCACTTAGACATGAGCCTCCTCTGCAATGAGCCACTCTTCCAGCTGTTCCCTTGACCTCCTCCCTTAGTCCAGTTGGGCTGCTATAACAAAATACCACAGACTGAGTAGCTTATTGACAACGAAACTTACTTCTCACCATTCCGGAGGCTGGAAGTCCAAGAATAAGGTGTCAGCCCTCCTTGCTGTGTCCTCACATGTTGGAAGGATCATGGATCTCTCTAGAGACTCTTTATAAGGTGCTATTCCCATCCGTGTTGGCTCAGCCCTCGTGACTTAAGCACATCCCAAAGACCCACCAGGTCTGTTTTAGGGGTTACGGTTGCAACATCAGCCTTTTACTGGGACACAAACAGTGTAAACAATGCACTCCCTTTTGGACAGTGCTCTCCTGACCCCAAAACACATGGAGGGTCTCCTGCTGTGAAGGATTCTGCTCTTCCTCAGCCCTGTTCTGGCCCCATTCAAGTAAAGGTCCTTGTGTGTTAATGTCTCTCTTGGTCAGATCTTCTTTCTGCATCATCTCCAAATGTTACGTGAGGCCCACAGTGGTGACCAGGACATAACAGTGGTCATTGGGTCTACTTCCCTCTTTCCAATTCCAAATACCAGCTGCATGCACTGTAGACTTGTATGAAGATCTCAGGGAAGTGGTACTGATACTCTTTGATGACACCATTCAACATTTCTGCCTTTGTGATTCACTCTTTTGCAAGATTCCTTAGGAGCAGGATGGTGAGCAATGAGCACAGGTTTGCCAACACTGGCCTCCATTTACACTTCTGTGGGTGATCGCCATGAAGAGCAACTTGCCCCAAAGGGTGAAATCAGGGAAGCCCTGCATGTCATGGGGGTGCATGATGGGAAGGAACATGGTATCTATGGAGAGCGTAGAGAGCTCCTTACCTAAGTTTGGGTGCAGGAAAAGTACCTGGAGTACAGGCAGGTGCCCAACAGCAATCCTGCATGCCACCAGTTCCTATGGGGCCCCAGGGCCCACGCTGAGACCACCAAGTTGAAAGTCCTTGAGTTTTTGCTCAAGGTTTATAAAACGGATCACAATTCCATCCCATCCCTGTCTGAAGAACCTATGAATGGTGAGGAAGAGGGGGCCTGAGCCAAGTTGCATTGAGCACATTTCACGCCCATGTCTGGCATCTTCTCCTGCTGGACATGGTGTGAGGCTAGTTCTTTCCTCTGCTTTTAAGAAGAGGAGGACAGTTAACGTTCTAGGTCATGAGGTCTAGGGAGAGTAGGGGAAAAGGGCTATAGCATCGTTGGGTTCATATGATGATTTAGAAATCTATCCTTTAGGAATTTTCAACTGTTCTTTTTCATAGAAGGTTTCATAAGCTTCAGCATCTAAGTGTATGAAAGATGTTGGTCATACATGTATTTGTACTTGACCAGTTAAAGAGTAATAGATTTGCTGCCCTAGAAAGTTTTTCTCCGTGGTTAGAGTGTGGCCCTAGGACTGAATGGTCTTGGGTTCATTTCCAGTCAAGGGCACATACGTAGGTTGCAGGAGGCAGACAATTGATGTATCTATCTCACATCTATGTTTCTCTCTGTATCTCCCCTTCTGTAAAAACAAATGACTGGGGGAGATATCCTCCTGTGAGAATTAACAAAAAAGCAGTAAGAGATTTGCTACTGTGTAACTCAAAGTGGAAAACCTTTCAGCTTAGTTTGTGACACAAACTAGATAGCATTACATCAGAACAGGATTTCCTTGGAAATGTGAAAGAATTCAGCAGTGCAATTGGTGGAATCAAGAAATAGAAAAATAAAAGCAAAAGGTCATTAATTCTTGATTCTTACCCCTTCTCATCTGTACATTTGATAAGATGAATTACATAAAGATCCTTGGGTTTGCTTGGCTCATTAAAAAAGTGGATAACATTTCATTGAAATGGAGACAAACCCTGCTCGGTGGTTCATTTATTTCACAGACATTGGCTGATCCTCTGCCCACTGGGAAGAGCAGGGCACAACCACCCATAGGATGAGAGTGTAGGTGCTGAAGTCTTATAAGGAAGGGGATGAGGTGTCTCCTAAAGGCTATAGAAGAAGTAAAAGAAGAGGAGAGGGAGTGGGACTCCAGGGGTCAGCACTCAAGTGTAAATGGCCTCAGCCAGGGCAGTTGGGGGATTTGGGAAACAGTGGTTCCCTCTGTGGGCCTTGATGGTGATGAAGCTGGGTGGTGGCAGCAGCCAGACTCTCAGATGTTGTGCCAGGCACCCCTTTTCATGCCCTGGGGTAGCCAGAGCTGACTCCATTTAATTTCATTACCTTTCATGTTACTTGGGCAATTCTAAGCAATGTATAGATTTTTATTGGGGGTAAAATGAATGGAAATCGTGGTTTGGATGGAAGAACAGCTGTCAGGGAGGGACAGAGTTGGTTTTTGACTCAGTTACATGGAACTTTAAATTGCATCCAGCTGGGAAAAGTTCCCCCACCCCTCAATTTTAGAATGTATCCTCTAAGAAGAAAGTAACATTTACCAGGTTTTACTTACAAAGCAGATTCTTTGACTAGCATATTATTTATTTATTTTTTATTATGTAGGATTTTATTTGGGAGACATTAATCTACATGAACATATAGGTTACATGTGTGAATTACTAATTTACAAAATCTGTATATAGGACCATATGCCCACCACCTAAGGTCACCTGATATTGGGACCCCTTTTTACCCACACCCTCTGGCAACCACCACATTGCTGTTTGTGTACATAAGTTTCACTTTTATATTCCACATATGAATTAAATCATATAGTTCTTAGCTTTCTCCGATTGACTTATTTCTCAAGGTCTATACATGTCTTTGGCTAGTTTAGTATTACATATGCTACTGAGCTGAATGCTCCCTGCAATGTAGTAGATAACAGCAGTAATGACAACAAATACCTTCCAGAGTAGATGATAGTAGGGCATGAGGTAATATAATATTAAAAATAACTGGCATTCATCATAGTCCCAATCTCTGTCACTCACTGGGGGAGGTGCTTTATTAACACTCAGTACTTTCCTGCAGTCCTATGAGACAGGGCTTACTAAACCCACCTACTTCACAGATGAAGAACCTGAGGCTCTCAGGGCCAGCTAATATCACCAGGATCACATAGCTAGTAAGGAGCAGGCAGAGATTGGATCCCTGGTCTGAATTCCATCTAAAGTCCATGCTGTTCACAACCATCCCTGACTGTGCCTATCCTTCTGACTCATAAATCATTTTTCTTCTCAGTCAGTACTGCATGATGTCTCTCGGGCAATAAAAAGAGGGACCCTGGGGCCCAGGCACTAAAAACAGGCCTAAGGAAGGAAGGTGACAGTGCCAGTCAAACACAACCTGGGTACTCTCTGTGGCCTTTATTTACCAAGGTTTCTCCTGCCCAAGTCCCAGGGTCCCTCGAGAGCTGAGATGTTGGCATTTATGTCCAGTCCATGCATTTCTCCACATGACAGCACCCTTCCCCTGGGCCCCCCCTGTGTGCCCTCTTGTCCATCCCTGGATCCTGGCCCATTGACCAGCTGCTCAATACTGTCCCCTGTGAAGGCTGCAGCCACTCACAGTGGAACAGCCCCAACTCTCCCACCCCACTACATCCCCATACCACCCTGCTGCCAGCTTAGAACATTTCTACTCCCTGCAGAAGTACTGGTCATCCATCCCTCTCCTTGGAACCACTCTGATGGAAAAATCTCTTTGAATTTGAACAGTGATCAAATACTTGAACCTCCTGGGGATGTCTTTAGTACATAATTAAAATGCTTTCCAAATGAATCAATGAGTACAGTATGATGGGCCCATAATCTACCAATTTGGGGATGTAACCCTGAAGTTAGAGGGAAGGTTTGTTAGAATACCTGCTGATTATAGTAGGAGTTTAATGGGGTGTCTTATTTGAAGCTGGCCACCGATCATATACACGGATGAATTAGCTTACCTAGCTGGTCACATCCAAGTGTCTCTTTCCTCAGTGGTCTATGCAGAAAGACCATGGAAACCACTGTGGAGCAAACATCTACAGAGGCTAAATTCCCCCAAACTTGGAGCCCCCTTGTAGGTGAAAAATGGTTTCTATGTACACATTACAAATGAAAAAAATAATTACCCCCCCCACTGTTTCATGTCTGTGTATCTGTACCCCAGGAAGAGAATAATTTTCAGTGTACCTGATGGCACGTGTATAGCTGTTCAGGTATGTAGAGGGTAGCTTAAAATGTAAAAGGGTCTGAATATTTTGGGTTTTATAAATAATGCTGAAATTTTCAAAAATGCTATACCATTCATATGCTGATTTTTTTATGTGAGTATCTTTCACTCCTCCTCCTCCTCCTCCTGCTCTTCCTCCTCCTCCTCCTCCTCCTCCTCCTCCTCCTCCTCCTCCTCTGTCTCCTGTTCCTCTCTCTATCCTCTGCTTTCAAGTACCGTATTTGACGGCGTATAAGACGATTTTTTGGCCCCGAAAAATACGTATTTGCCGGCGTATAAGATGACTGGGCGTATAAGACGACCTCCTAACATTTCCACTAAAAATACAGAGTTTGTTATATACTCGCCGTATAAGACTACCCCCCACTTGGAGGCATATTTTTCAGGGCCAAAAAGTCGTCTTATACGCCGGCAAATACGGTAACCCAAGCATCCCAGAGGATGAGGAGAAGGAGGAAGAGGAGGTTCACACTGCTGCTGGGACACCGAGTCCTCCCCAGAGCTCTCCAAGTGCCTGTGCCCCCCTTACTGCCATTGCAGCCTCTGCTCCATTGAGCCCGTCCAGCATCCAAGAAGAGGAGAGTCCAAGTACCTCCCGGGCCCTGCCAGAGAGCAGGTTTCAGCCCGATCCCCACAGGCCAGTCCGAGGGACCCCACCTGCCACAGGGACCCTGTTCACTCCACAGACACTGGGAAGGAACTGCAGAAGGTTGGCTCCTGGGTGTGTTCCAGCCCATCTTGTCCAGTCTCATCCCGCCTGCCACCTTCTAATTAATTTCCTTTCAATGTGCACTAATCCATGCACCTGCACTGAGTCACTAGTAAACTCAATAAACTCTGATAATGTAGAAATTAGTAATTAAGAAAGAGAAGAACTAGAGAAAAATGGCTAATATTCTTTGTCATAGTGAGTTCATACTTAATAACAACTCCAAACATATTATTCTAATCTAGTAAAGTTATATATATATATATATATATATATATATATATATCCAGATATTTTAAAAGATAATGATAAACAATTAGAGAAATAAAATCACTAAAATTTGTGTAGTAGAGAGGTGGAAGAGAAAGATGAAGAAAGTGTAAATATACTAACTCCACCACTCTATTATAGATAATGAATACTATCTAAAATAGCAGAGTATTAAATATGTTCATTATAATTAAAGGAAAACTACTAGATTAAAAATGTAATATTTCCAAAGCATCAGGAGAAATACATAAAAAATCAAAGAAAATACATTAAAAGTATCTAAGTGCCTGCCATTTCAATAAATAAAATTGGTAAATCACTTTTTTAAAAAAGAAAAGCTTTCGGATAATACCATGTAGAAAACCTAATGTTCCCAAAACAGTATGAGTCAGAAACATCAATATTAAATGATGGAAAAAGTAAAACCATGCAAATGCAAGCAAAAGCAAAGCAGGGTGGCCCGGCTGGTGTCACTCGGTGGTTGAGCATTGACCTATGAACCAGGAGGTGACAGTCTGATTCCCAGTCAAGGCACATGCCCGGTTGTGGGCTTGATCCCCAGTGTGGGGTGGCCAATCAATGATTCTCTCTCATCATTGATGTTTCTGTCTCTCTTTTCTTATCTAAAATAAATGAAAAATATTTTAAACAATGAAGTATGGAGCATAATTTTAAAATCATGCCTGATGAATGTAGGGCAAGAAACATTAAAATAGAAAAAAAGGTGTTATTAATTATAAAGATAAAGGGTGAAATTCTTAACAAAGTTCCAACAATTATGAAAATCTAGATGCTAAATTATATTGCATCAGTTTTCATAATACAAAAATAGCAGGAAATAAAATGAGAAAGATGAAAACATATGAATAGTAAAGGTTTGACTTCATCTCTCTCAGTCCATGATAGATCCAAGTGGACAAAAAATAAAATCAATCACAGAACCTCTCAGTATCATAATAAGTATATTTAATTGCTAAATATTAACATATTAGTGGCAGAAAAAGAACTAAACTTCAGGCTGAGTCCCAATGTGCTACTTTGTTGCCTCTAAACTAATGATCACCTCTAAGATAATAACATACAAAATAATCAAGTTGGACTTGTACCTCAGACCATATATGAATAACTCAAAATGGAAAAAAAATACATTACTATAGGAGCTAAAACCTTAAAACTCATCAGAGAAAACATAGGTGTGAATCTTCAAGACTTTGTATATAGTGATGTTTCTTAGAAATGACACCAAATACACAGATGTCAAAGGAGAAAAAGATAATCTGGATTTTACAAATATTTAAAACCTTTATGCTTCAAAGGACACTATCAATAAAATGAGTAGAAAACCCACAGACTGGAATAAACTATTTGTAAGGTATTTATTAGCTAAATACCCAATCTATGAACTTCTTCATTTGAAATGAGAGCTTTTACATCTATTTATTTTTTATTAAAAGACACTAGACTATATCCTGAGGCAGAGTGGAAGTGGGGGAAAATTATTGTCCACACATAGATTTTCACACCAGTGAAAATCTGTTAATGTATCTGCTAGCTCTGGATAGATTTATTTTAGCAGCCTGGTAGAGACTCAACACAAGCCTTAGACGTAGCAAAAAGTAAAGATAGCACTCTGGTATTTAAGGTAATTTCCTGTGAGATATGGTTTTCCTTTAATTTAAGAAATGCTATTTTGCTTGGCCTCAAAGACAATAAAAAATTACAGAGAAAGAAATGACTAAAATGAAGCCCAAAAGCATTCAGTTCTCTGTATTAAAAAGTCTGATTTTGCTATTCAAAAAAAAGAATGGTCAATAAACCTTTGACTTAGGTGGTCCCATTTTGTGAGCAAAGTAAAAGAAAATTGCAATGTGGAGTATTTAGCACTAGTGGTTCAAATAACAAATTAAACTAGATATGCACATTGTTTCAGTGAATAGCTGCCATAAATGAATCTTCAGAGGAACTATTCATTATAAACAAAGAGATAAAATATGAAACTGATAATGATTTTTCAAACTAACACTCTATCAGACTTTCCAAAACAACTACTGCAGACAATGATAAATCATAACTTTCAAATAACATGTCCTGAGGCATGCAGAGAAAATAGGATGGAAACCCTGAAAATTAAAGTTTGCATTGCTGTTAACATTTAATTAATCAACTCTACTACCTACCTCTGAACACTCTATGGAAACCCATTTTTAATGGACAGTTTCAAGACAAAACCTGTATGTTACTTGTGTTGTGATGAGACCTGTTATCTCATTAGAGCAGCTCAATGGCAAAAGAAGCTTTGTGACTTAACTGAAACATTAGTAAGAACTGAGACAAAAGGCATTTAAGTTAATATTGTGTTTCACCACAGTTGTAACAAAGGAATGCTTTTAGACATTCAAATGACTTGGAAATGCAGAGCCTCATCATCTCATGGAAGCCTATAGTTTTTATTGAAATATATATTGACACACAACATTGTGTAAATTTAAGCTGTACATGTTGATTGATATGTTTATGTATTATAATATGATCACCATTGCAGTGAGAGTTAGTAACTCTATCACATGATGTAATAACTTCACTTTTTGTGGTAGGAAAAATTAAGATCTTCTCTCTTAGCAAGTTTTATTATTATAATATTCACTATAAGGTGCATTGAATCTCCAGGACTCATATATCAGTTGCAAGTTTGTACACTTAAACATCTCTCCTACTACCACAACCCTTAGCCCCCAGTAACCATCATTCTACTCTGTTTTTAAGAACTTGGTTTATTTAAATTACACATACTATAAGTTATATCATACAACCTAAGTTCCAATCAATGGATTGATAAAGGAATACTATATATATATATATATATATATATATATATATATATATATATATATATATATTAGTAATGAGAAAGAAGAAAATTCTGCCATTTTTGACAATATGGATGAAACTTAAGGACATTCTTTATGTTAAGTGAAATAAGACAGACAGAAAAAGACAAATACTGGAAGCCTATAGTTTTAGATTTGGAAGGATCCTTGGAGCTCACTAAATCCATGCCCTAGAGTTTATAGACTTGTTCCATTAACACAAGTAGAAGGTAAAAGTTACTATAATACCAGTAGTGAAGCATAATAACCTCCATCATATATAAAAACTGCTGTTTGAAATTTTAACCCTGCTATTTTGACTTCTGTAAATGCTTGCTTGCTTAAATAATAGGGAAAATAAGACTACTCCCATTCCAGAGAGGCCATAAACTATGTCCCAGACAGAGTTGTCAGTGCTGACGCCAAGCCAGGCCTTGAGATATGGTCTCATGGCCCCTTCCCAGCACACAGAGCTCCTTTCTCAGAAGGTCCAGAAGTCTCATTCCAAATTTGGAAGACAAAGAACTGGAAAAAATATAAAAGGGAAGATTTCCTCCAAGGTGAGGTCCAGAATTTGAGAAGCAATGTTCCTCTGAGTCCACTAGCATAATAAAAGACTCCAAATTAATTTGCCTTATTGATTAAGGCATCTTCTCTTTTATCTCACTGACTTATAATATAACAGTATTAAGGAGCTATAGGCACTTGAGAAGAAATAATCACAGGAACAAGTGAAGGTGATTGGAGAATGGCTTCGAGTTTCAATAATTTCCGACCTTGCTGCTATGTACCAAGAAAAGAATAGGGTTGCCTTATGCACTTGGGTCTAGGCCAACAACATTATGTTCACCCCACTCCCAGTCTACTCTAGATCTATGTGAACGGACCTACAGATGGAAATGTGAGACTTTAATGGGCAAAGTTCTTATTTTACATGTGGACCTTCTCACCATATTCTAATCTATTTAGTTCAGATATGACTATTTTTCTGACACTTTCTTTTAGATTGTTTCCATTTTCCTTCCCCATAGCATCAGTAAAACTGTTTATTTTGAAAATCCCAGTTTGTCAGGCCTTAGGGAAAAGGAACAGAAAAAGAAAACAGTTTTAAAAAAATGGCTTATTCGTTGGTTAAAAAAAAAAAAGTGGATTTAGCTTCTTCTTCTTGACATGGGGTATAATAAGAACAGTAGGATGAGAGAAATGCCAAGAAGTCATGAACTCAGAGTGAAAGAAGAGGGGTTTCTCTGCCCAACCTCTCCCATGGGCTTGGAGAAATTGTTTCAGTTATAACCTTAAAGAACTTATAAAATAGTAGCAATAATGATAAGATAATCATAAGAACAATGGGGATAATAATGGCAAAATTAAGCTACAGAGCTGGCTATGCCATGTGATTTTAGGTAAGTCCCATGACCTCTTTACTATAGCTTCCACTTTGGGAAAAAATAGTAATGGCATTGCCAAACTGGAAATTTTTTTATATATATATTAAAGAAGAAGTATTCATGTTATAAATTAAATTCCTATTATCCACCAAAATAATAATTTAACCTACCCAGTTGATCTGGAACTAAATCAACTTTTCTAAAAATGAATTGTGATTCTTAGTAAATCATTTCTGACACCAGAAACTATGATATCAACTACATACATGAAAGAATTTTGTTATATCCAATTCAATATTCCTCGGTAGGTAATCATTACAGGAATATTTTAAAATCTCTTTATCTGCCATTTTGCTGCAAAGTCTAATTGTCTACTTTGGTTGTCAGTCATTCACAGTAGACTGAGGGCTGCTTCAGGTTACAACTAGTGCTAAGACTTTATGGGGTATGTGGCATAGGCATTCTGAGCAAATATATCAGAATTTTCAAAGGCATGAGATTTAAGTCTATTCTGTTTTCTGAGAATAGTTGAGTGTGGTTTATGTTTTGGTTACATGAAGGTAGGTAGAAGAAGTTATAACAAGTGCTAACGATTATGACCATTTCATACCACAATAAAGCATTTGGATTTACCTATCAATAACAATGAAGCCATTAAAGAGATTTAGCAGTGGAATGCAATAAACAGGCTGATCACTCCAATTATATTGTGGCTGGGTTGAGTGACAGAAAGTGGATAGAAAGAAACCAATAAAATTACAACCATAGTCCAGGAAGCAGTCAATTATTAGGCAGTTTATTTACAGGGTTACAGTTTGACCCCTAGGTTTCTGGAGAGCTGAGGAGATATTTTATAGAAGTGTAGTGCACACACATACACCACCTACCACTTCTCACAAACTTTAAATAAAACTTGGCATGTTTATGCACTCGATAAGTCATTAATTACTGGTTAATTGATTTGACAAAGCAATCTTTCCGTAGCCCCACTCCAGATACAGCATCAAGCCCTTATGAATTATATAAGTCTAAAATAAACAACAGAAAATAAAATCACTGAGATAACCTAAGTTAGAAAGGTGACTGCATACTTGTATGTGGGAACAATGCTCACTTCATTTTGGAGACCTTTAGCTATGCTATATCACTATTCTGGCATACTGTGCCATTCAATCAATTGCTTACATGGGTAATTAACATCTCTTATCAGAGAATTAATAAGGCTTCAGGAGTTCTACTTCCCATCAAGTTACTCTAAGATCTAAAATAAAATGTCTCCTTATGTAAAATTGTATTGTCTTTCCTAAGTAATGCTCAATTGATGATTTCTGCAGGAGAAAGACTGGCTGTTGAGATCAGACTGTTTTCTGAAACTCCCATTTATCCTCTAGTGAATACCTTTCAGCACATGTTCAGGCTTGCCTTTCTCAACCAATTCCCTAGGTTGTCTGATGGCACAGAGATCTAGTGGTGTCTAAACCTGTTTTACTCTCTTCAAACAGCTAGCGAAGACAGGTTGAGTCCACAATGGTTGACTCAGAAGGAAAAAAGATATATAAAAATATACCCAGGTAGGCGCAACATGACATTTTCTTTCAAATATTCTGCACTTGTGGTCTGCCACATATTTCAAGAATATTTTCTACCTTATTTGGACAAGGGTTTTCTGAATAAATGAGCTATATAAGAAACATGATAAATAGGATAAGAGATTGATAAGGCATTAAGAATTACTAAGCAGGCCACTCATGACATTGTGTACTGTTTATTCAGCTAAGAGTATTGTATTTTTTTTTATTTTGAAAAAATAAAAATAAAAACACCCTTTCCATCTCTCATCCTTATTTATCCCATTCACGATTTTTAAGGTTCATGAACAATTGTGGTGTTGTTTTTTTACTTTCTTATTTATAGTGACAGTTTTGTTGCTTTCAGATATGGACTCAGTGACAGAACAGGAAGGTTTCCTTAAGAATATGGCACCAGACTGGCTGGTGTGGCCTCAGTGGTTAGCGTGGACCTATGAACCAGGAGGTCATGGTTTGATTCCCAGTCAGAACATATGCCTGGTGTTAGGTTTGAAAGGAAACAGGAAACAGAACAACAGGGAATTTTAAAGTAAAGTTTATTCCCTGGTAATGGGCGGAACCCATCATGGAGGTAAAGAGATCAGAATTGGAGGGGGAGGGAACAGGGGACCGGACCCAGCCGGGCTGATGGCGGATCAGCAACAGCAACAGCAGCAGCAGGTGTCTTGCCAGGGGTCCCTTTTAAAGGACAGAAAGGGAGGGGGTTGGGCCCAGGGTGGAACAGGAAGGGGTGGGCCCTAAGGGCACTCTGGCCCGTGTTGATTGGTGGTTCAATGTCTTGGAGATGTCTCTGTGGCAGGTGCCAGTCATGTGTTAGCTCCACCCACCAGTTTGGGAGGGGGGAGAACCTTACACTAGTCATGTGTTAAACTCCACTGACCAGTTTGGGCAGGGGGGATAACCTTTCACCTGGGTTATGGGCTCAATCCCCACTGTAGGGTGTGCAGGAGGCAGCCAATTCACTCATCATTGATGTTTCTATCTCCCTCTCTCTGAAATCATCTATATATAGATATAATTTTTTTGAAAAGAATATGCCACCAGCAATAGTGAGCAATTCTTCTAGGAAGGAGAACATGAAGACACTCAGCTATTCTGACAATTATAAAGAAAAATATCTTTGTGTCACTCTTGTGTAGCACAGTGTGTTTTCAGTGGGTGCAGAGTCATTGCCTGCCAATGTAGGGGTCTATATAGTCTCTTCTGGAGAGGTAGGCTTCAGTATTATGTCTCATCCATTGACCTTATGTGACCCCTATCTTTTTGTGCATTTATTTAGCAAATATGTATTGCACTCAATATTTGCCATGCTTCAGAGACCATATAACATGATGGTTTGAAGCTAGAGCTCTGCAGCTGGATAGCCAAGCCAGGTTCAAATTCTGACTCAGGAAATTATTGCTTTGTGACCTTAGGCAATTGGCTTAATTTCTGTTCTTGCTCTTTTCTTCTGGAAATTGAAGGATAGTAATACATCTTAGAGTTATTTGTTAAGAGTATTCACTTAGTATATTGTCAGTTCTTAGAAAAGTCACAGACACTATAGCAGTGGTTATCACTGTGATAAGCTTTGAATATATGGTTATCAGGGTCGCTGTTCTCAAGAACCTAAAAACACTTGGGGAAACAGATACCCAAATTGTCATACCAATAAAGTACAGGCGAGTGTGTTGAAGTGGAAATGCAGGGGGTATGGAAACCCTTATGAGGAGAACTTAACATATTCATGGATGACCTTTGGAGAAGATCTCTGAAGGATTATTGGAATTAATAGTCTATATGCATGCAGGAATGCATGTACTTGGGTTGAATGGGAGTTCAGGCAGACAGAAGCTCATGTATTAAAATCTGAAGGAGATCTTAATATGGAACATGGTAGAAAATGAAAAAGTTTTACTGTTCTAGGCATAAACTTTGAGTGATTTTGTCTGCTGGGGAAAATATAGGGATAAGGGCAATAAATGAAAATGGAGAGGTAAACAGATAATGCAAGACTTTTAAGACTTGTAAGAACATTCAAAATATTATTATCCTTTCAGGGTTTAGATTTTTCCCTGGGAGCAAAGAGAAACCTCTGAAGGGTTCTAAGCAAGGAGAATATAAGTTATTTTTAAGTAATAAAAATATAATTTAGGCTAAAGTGGAAAGGGTCCATTCATTTATTCAACAAATATTTATCATTCATTGTGTGTCAAGACCTATCCTCGACATTGCAGATACAACAGCAAACAAACTTTAAAGAAAATACACCCAAAACTCAATCAAGAAGAATAAAAAAATCTCAATAGGCCAATAACTAAGGAGGTAATTGAAGCAAAAAAAAAAAATCCAGCAAACAAAAGCCTAGGGCCAGACAGCTTCACAGAAGAGTTTTACCAAACATTTTAATTCAACAAAGAATTAAAACCTATTATTTTCAGATTATTCTAAAAAATTCAAGAGGAAGGCATACTTCCAAGCTCTTTCTATGAAGCCAGCATTACCCTAATCCCCAATCCATGTAAAGATACTACAAAGAAAGAGAATTAAAGGCCAATATCCCTGATGAACATAGATGCTAAAATCCTCAACAAAATTCTAGCAAATCAGATTCAGCATTATATTAGAAAGATCATACACTACGACCAAGTGTGATTTATAAACCTGATACATCACATAAACAAATTGAGAGACAAAAATCACAAAATCATATCAATTGATGCAGAAAAGGCATTTGTCAAAATCCAACTCCCTTTCCTAATAAAAACTCTCATCAAAGTGGGAGTAGAGGGATCATACCACACCCAGTTATTATTAAGTTTGAGTGGGGGAAGGGGAGAAAGACAATGAGCATACTAAATTATATATACATTGAGTGGCCATATTATTATAATCTCTGAACGCATAAAAATCAGTGTATAGCCTATATAATAAAAGGCTAATTTGAAAATTGTCCCCTCGACCAGGAGTTTGATCAGCAGGCAGGCCGGCCAACTGCCCATATCTCCTCTCCCTGGCCAGGCTGTCCGGACCCCACCCCCCACCCATTCATGAATTCATGCATTTTTCATATACACATTATACATATTATATAGTATATCATGCTATATAGACATGAAAGAAACATGATGAGAAAAAATTAATACAGCTGGGGGGATGACAAGGAATTTTTAAAGGGCCTCATTTGAGAAAGTGACATTTGAGCAAAGCCTTGATGGAGAATGAGGAAAAGGGTCATTCCAACAAAGAGGTTCTGAGGCAGAAGTTCACCTAGCATAATAGTACAAAGATTAAAGATATTAGGTTAAAATGCAGTAAGCTAGGGGGAGGGCATAGGAGATGAAGCAGAGAGATAATGAGGGGTTGGAATCTTGTGACATTGTAAAATTGGCTTTGAAGATATGAGGCACCTTTGAAGGGTTTTGAAAATAGGAGTGATTCAATCTGGCTTACATTTCAACAGATTCATTCCAACTACTGTGTTAAGAATAAATGATAAGATGACACATAAGCAGGGAGACCAGTGACAACATTACTGCAATAATTCAGGTGAGAAATGAAGGTGGCTTTGACCTCGGTGGGAGCACTATTAGATAGAGCCATGCCTCCTAAAATGTGTGGCACTTGGGTAAAGAATTTAAATGGAAAACCAAACATGCTAAATGCAATATATTCTACTTCCTATCTTATAAATAGGCATTCATACTGAGAATTTTTAATCTATAAATATATACATTTTATATAACTGAAAGTTAGAACAATAATAAATATGACTAAATTTATATAACATTGTCTGTGTTTGGGTCTTCTGTTGTGACTGACAATGTGTTAGTATGCATTATTAAGAACATAAAACATATAATTCACATTTTATTGTCTATTTTATAAATTTTGTCTTTATTTCAGCAAAGTAATTATTGTAATCAAGATTTTACATAATATATATTCTATTCATGACAATGCCAGATTAGATGTTCTTTCTTGAATCACTGTAGTATTAACAATTTCTTTTAAAAAATATATATTTTATTGATTTTTTACAGAGAGGAAGGGAGAGAGATAGAGAGCTAGAAATGTCAATGAGAGAGAAACATCGACCAGCTGCCTCCTGCACACCCCCTACTGGGGATGTGCCTGCAACCAATGTACATGCCCTTGACCGGAATCGAACTCGGGACCCTTCAGTCCGCAGACCGATGCTCTATCCACTGAGCCAAACCGGTTTTGGCAGTATTAACAATTTCAATTTGAGAAAACTTTATCTGTGAGGCAGTAGCCACTTAAATTATAAATAAAACTAGAGGTCCAGTGCACGAATTCATGCACAGGTGGGTGAGGTCCCTCAGCCTGGCTGACAATCAGGGTCAATAGGGACATCTTGCATGTATTTATTAATATAGTTATTGTTGTGTGTTTGAGATGTGCAGGCCTCTCCAAAAAAGTGAGCCAAGAGAAAAGGTACTACTCTCTGGGTCTAAGGGTGGCACTGGTGGAGGCAATCAGAAGTAGGCAAATTCAGGATCAGGGGCAGCTGGCAGGGCGGGGGGGGGGTGGGGCGGGGAGATACCACAGGAGGGGTTGACTGTGGGAGCACACTGACCACCAGGGGGCAGATCTTGCATTGATGGTCAGCTCCCTGGTGGTCAGTGGTCATCATAGCGACTAGTCAACTGGTCATTCAGTCATTTGGTTGCTTAGACATATAAATATATAAATATATATATATATATATATATATATATATATATAGTTATATTCATAAATAAACCACAGAATTGCCTACCACATGCAAATAGTGTAATGCATGTATTTAACAATTTTTCATTATTGTAGAAAATATTACACTGTATTTAAATTTCATCATTTAATTATCTATGACCTATACACATTTCACAAAGACTTAAAGTAATATATAGATGTATACCTTAATTTAAAGAATCGATATCATGCTTCCCACAAACTATGTGGAAATTTAAAGAAATTTACATTTTAAGCTAAACAAATATGAATAGTTTAATATGACAATACATTCCTCAGCTTCCATGTCCAATTGTTAATACTAAACTAATTCATAACTCCCTGAAGTTAATACAAAGGCAATACAATGGAAACAGAACTACTGGGAAATTATATTTTCTTATTCAAGATTCTACTTCACTTATGCTGTTAGAGAAGAATTATTAGATAAATTAACTTGTTCTTTTCATTATTTAGGAGCTTCTGCCTCCTGAATCTTACCTAAACTTTAATGCAGTATTCATCTTCAATTTCAGCAACCATACAAATTGTGAGTCTTCAGAGCATTTTTATACAGTGTTGTTGTTTTTTTCAAGAATACGGAGCAAGTGGTGTGTTTTTCTGGTTTCTTAATGATATTCATGAGGAAAATGGAAGTTTAGTGTTAGATATCATATTTTGACACCATGCTGAATGTTTGTTCTCACATACGAAAGTGTACATGTATTCATTAATATATTTATTGTTGTGAGTTTAGGACATGCAGGGCCCTCTACAGAGGTGAGCCAAGAGAAAAGGCACTACTCTCTGGGTCTAAGGGTGGCACTGGTGGAGGTGATCAGAAATAGGCAGATTCAGGACATATTTTAAGGCACAGCAAAGAATATACATTAAGGGAGATGGGCAAGACTGCAGGCTTTAGTGTGGGAAGATCAGACTCTTGTTTTGAAATTCTGAATTTGAGGTACCAATTAGATATCTAATAAACATCAAACTGTAAATGTCAAGTAGGCAGCTGCATAAACAGGTCTGGAGTTTAAGAAAGAGGTTGAGGCTAGAGATATAAATTTGGTAGTCATTAGCATGTAGATGGTATATAAAAACATAAGATTGGATGAAATCACCAAGGGAGTATGCTTTTTTAGAGAAGAATTATGAGTAAGAATACCTGGTTATTCCTATTTTAAAGATTGGAAAGAAATGAAGAAGATGGCAAAAGAGACTAAGAAGAAAAAAATACATGATAAATAGAAGGAAATGAATGAAAATCATAGTACATATTTATACCAGATAGTACATATTTATACCAGAATCTGTTTAGGGAGCATTGTGCCAATTCTTGCTGGATGAGAACTGAGACTCAACTATTGGGTATATCAATGTGGTCATCATGGGTGACCATGAGAAAAGTGTTGGGGTAGAAATAAATTATTGGGCACCATCTATAATTGTAAGAAATATTAATCACTCTCTGTTACCTGTGATTGTTTTGTTCTAATTAAAGAAGGAACATTCTAACTTGGCTGGGAGTTGCACAGGGAACCTGGGAGCTCGTCTGGAAATTCATGCAGCCCATCCTCCCCATCAGGGAGCTGCCTATTATCACAGTAAGATCAACAACCTTGTTGCAAAAACCAGAGGAGGCGCCAGTCCTTTGAAAACCTCCAGACTTCTGCATACCCGCAGGCCTTTGCAAAGCCCTAGCCTGCATTACCGGTAAACTGACCATTTTGCGTACCCATTTTTATCCCTGCTGCCTACTTCCCATGTAATCTTTGTCCTTCTATCCAAAATAAGCATCTAGCTTATGGTGGGGGGCAGAGCAGATTTTTGTGGATGACTTGCTGCTCTCCCATACTGCCAGCTGTGTTAGAATAAACACTCATGTATGATTCAACCCTGTCTCTGCTTACTTGGCTCAACTGGCGACAGACAGTATGGACCCATTGATTGTCCAGTTACAAAAGCAGTTTTGTATGAAGTGATGAGAGTGAAGGCCTGATGTGAATATGTTGAAATGGAAGAAAAGGAATTGGATATATCAAGCATAGAAAACTCAAGAAGTTATGCTGTAAAGGGTAAGTGGGAAATGGGGTGGTGCCTGGAGGGCCAAGTGCAGACAGGATTATTTTTAAAAAAACAGATGAAATAGTGGCATTTTTGTAGGCTGAAGGACATTATCTAGTATAGTGGGGAAAAATAATAATGTAGGAAAGAGAAAATAGAACTGCTGGAACAATGTCTAGAATAAATGAGAAGCAATGACAAGTAATGCATAGATCAGAATAAGTCTTTCCTAAACTCCAGACTTGTTTATGTGGCTTGAGACAGATGCATGTTTAGCTGATATAGAGTAGAGGATGGGAATGTAGAGTATGTGAGGGAAGATGCTGGTAGGTGAATGGATGTGATGGTGTGAGTATGTGGAATCTCTCTTCTGGTCACTGCAGATTTCTCAGTGACAGAGTAATCAAGCTCACCAGATGATAGTAAAGGCAGGGTAGGCAGTTTCAGAATTTTAAAGAGAGAGGATATAGTATGCAGAAATTTAACTAACAGACCTTAGTTAAATTTCCAATTGGGATTACTAGGCATGAATTTAAAGTAATTCTAATAAGCATGACTGTGTGATTTTACCCAGCCACATTCAGTTGCATATATACTAGAGCACAATAGGGAATGGTTGGATTTAACCAGGTTATTGGTTTTGCAAGAGGGTACAACAAAACAAGAGAGGAACAAGGAGTTAAGGGTGTATGCACATAAGAGATTTAATGTTTGATCCTGGAATTTTCCCAGTCAAGGAGAGAACATGGGGGTTGAAGGACAGTGGCAAAACTGGTAGAACCACTCATGTCCAGATGAGTTGAAGAATTATCTGAGTGGTGTAGAGAAGGAATCAGATGGGCAGATAGGAGGTAGTGGACAGGGAGTGATGATTGAAATTGAGATTATGGAGAAGTTGATCACTACTTATGAGAAAACCAAGGTTATGACCATTGGGGTAAGTATCTGAGTGATAGTAAAGAGAAAATCATTGGAGAAGAAAGGTTCAAGGAATTACATTGGAATGTTGGAGCATCCTTTATGTATACTATGAAGTTGCTAAGAATTAAGACAGGAGCAGTTTTAGAGAAAATGATAATGCGCCAAGGAATAAGTTCTGTGGTAAATGACTGGTGACTGGTGGGGAGTGAGGGGAGGGAAGCATTAGAAAATTATAACAATGAGGCACAGTGAGTAATTTTGCCTGACAACATAGGAATCACAACTCACAGTATTTAGGAAAGAGGATGGGAGAATGGTCTAGAAACAGTAACGAGGTTGCTACTAATTTAGGTATGAGCATATGGGCTTTTTATTAAATACTAGAGGCCCGGTGCACAAAATTCGTGCATGGGGGGTCCCTCAGCCAGGCCTGCATCCACTCCAATTAATCTGGGACCCTCAGGGAATGTCTGACTACCAGTTTAGGCCCAATCCCAGCAGTCGGACACCCTCATGCAATCTAGGATCTCTGGCTTCTAACAGCTTACCGGACTGCCTACCTGATCATCCCTAACCCCTCTACCTGTATCCTGATGCCCCCAACTGCTCCCCTGCTGGCCTGATTGCGCCCTAATTGTTCCCCTGCTGGCCTGATTGCCCCCTAACTGCTTGCTGTCAGCCTGATTGCCCCTAACTGCCCTTCCCTGCTGGCCTGAGTAACTACCCTCCCCTGCCAGCCTGATCGCCCCTAGCTGCCTTCCCTGCTGGAGGCTAATTCCAGTATGTCATAATAAATGCAAGAAATTCATCAAACGTTTGATGGATTTTGAGCCTTCAGCAAGGGCTGAGAATTATATTGTTGCCTGCTGGAATGGCTGAAAGCATTTTCCCAAACCTGAAAATCTGCATATATCATTGCCTACTGCCAGATAGCTGAGGACATTTCATGTTATTACTTGCTACTGGCCAAATAGCTGAACAGCCGAAAGCAGTTCCCCTTCATGTCAATGCTTACTATATATATATATATATATATATATATATATATATATATATGCTTTGCTTTAGGGAAATTTGTGTAAAAAGTTAGGGATCCAGATATTCAAAGAACTTGGTTACTGAAGCTAGTACCCCTCTGGCTCCCCCATGTATTCCAAATTTCTATTTCATGTGTAGTCTCTTTATTAATTTACACACAGCCCTTCTCCAGATTCCTGAACACTTTTTAGATGCTGGAAAACACCCTGGCACTCCCCTGCCAGCCTGATCACCCCTAACTGCCCTCCCCTGCTGGCCTGATCAACCCTAACCACCTCTGCCTCAGCCCCTGCCACCTTGGCTTTGTCTGAAGATGTCTGGTCTCAGCATATTGCCCTTTTATTTGTATAGTTTTTAAATTGATTTTTAGAGAGGAAGGGAGAGGGAGAGAGATAGAAAGATATATGTGGGAGCAAAACATGGATCAGCTACCCTCTGCAAACTCCCCACTGGGAATGGAGCCAGAAACCCTGGAATGTGCCCTGACCAGGAATCTAACAGGCAAACCTTCAGTGCAAGAGATCATGCCCAACCAACTGAATCACAGTGTCCAGGACAAGTCTCTATCAATTTACCTTAGATGCCTTGCTTATAAATGTTCCTAAATTATAGAGTATAGCTCCCAATTGGATCATAAATTTTTCTAGGGCAAATATCACATCTTTCACTTTTTTGTATTTTTTCATAGTACTTAGTGGTAGTTTGTAGAGTTCTCTACACACACATAAATGCTTTTTTTTGCTGCAAATATCCATATCTCCTTAGAAGCACAACAGCAAAAGGGAAGTTTTTATTTAATAGAAAGTAAAGTTGTCAATTATTTCCTTATAAGAAATTACTTTCCCTATAATTTAGGGCTGTACATGCAAATTCTAAGAGGAATCTGGCTGAAATGATTTTCCACTTAAAATCATTAAGTCTGCCTTTTTCAGGATTGACATTTTTATTGCAGTACTAATTCTTACTCTACAAAAAACTAACGTAAGAGTTACTCTCCAACATGTGTGAAAACAAAAGAAAAACTATTAGCTCCAATATGTCTTAAATGTTATTGTCTTGATTGTTTTTTCCCAGCTGTATGGTGAGGATATTAGGGAAGACATACATCATTATGCATGTCCAATATACTTAAATCACCATTTAGAATGCAGTGACAGTCCTAAGTGCCAGAAAAGTATTATACAACTAAATAATTAACTAAGAAATTATGAAAAACATATTGAAGAAAAAAAGCCAACCGAAAAGGCATCTATCACAACAATATAGTTGTCTTTTATAGTTGATTCTGTTTGTTTTTCTGAGACTGGAGAATAACATATCAATTATAGGCAGATGGTCATTAGCATAATCCATAACGCCAGAAGACAAAACAATGTTTTGTATCTATCACCTTTGATTAGTCGCATAATGTTTCATTAGGCTATGGATAAATTACACTATGTAACAGAATATGGGCTTTGTCAAATCAACAGTTTGTTTTCAATAGCAGTATCTCTGTTATGAAATAAAAGTAAGAAAATGTCTCCAAAATCCTCAAACATTTATCAAAATGGGGGATGTTCCTGATTTGTTAAAACAAAGGGCACATACTCAGTATATAGTAAGGCACTTTAAAAACCCCAAACATTTTGTGGAAATAACATTTCCATGATTTTTTAAAATTTTCTTTAATGATTAAGGTGTTACATATGTGTCCTTATCTCCTCATTATCCCCTAAACCCCCACTAAAGCCCTCACCCCCCTGTTGTCTATGTCCATAGGTCAGACTTATATGCATGCATACAGTCATTTGGTTGATTTCTCCCCCTACCCCTACCCTCCTCTACCTTTCCTCTGAGGTTTGACAGTCTGATAGATGTTTCTCTGGATCTGTTTTTGTTCATCAGTTTATGTTGTTCATTATGTTTTACAAATGAGTGAGATCATGTGATATTAATCTTTCTCTGGCTTATTTCGCTTAGCAGCTTAGCATAACGCTCTCCAGTTCCATCCATGCAATTGCAAATAGTAAGAACTCCTTTTTTTACTACAGCATAGTATTCCATTGTGTAGATGTACCACAGGATGTTAATCCACTCATCTGCTGATGGGCACTTAGGCTGCACAGGTACCAGGCTCAGGTGTGACTCAGTGCCAGACTCACTACTACTTCTCCTGGACCCTTTCCTCTCCCCAGATTCACAAGTCCACACCTTCTCCCACACCTCAGCCACAAGTAAGTGTCTGTATCTGAAAGGTCCTATGAACTAGGTTCAGTGAAGAAAGGCACAGGCCACAGAGAGGGGAAAGACTGCGTCTCTGCGTGCTCCTCTCCTACCAGCACTGCACAGTCTGGTCAGCCTTTTGTGACTGTGGACCCAGATCTAGAATCCCCTGGTGTCCAGCAGTCCTGCGGACCTTCTTTCCACAGACACATGCTGTGCCTGTCCCCAAGGACACGGCTTGGTGCTGTGCAGATTCCCTCTGACCCTCTGGGCTAGAGGTCTGGCAGACTATCCTGCCCATATCCTTGGTCTTACCTTTTTCCAGGGATCCCCTGCTCTTCCAGTCTGCAAGCTGTCTCACCAGCTGAGTCTCCTTTGCCAATTCAGGTCGGATGTTATTTCTTTCAGCTGCTCATTCTGTCTGCTCCTGAACAAAGTTCAGGACACACCCATCTATTCTGCTGCCATTTTGTCTCCTCCTTTCCACAAAAAAAAATTTTAAATAAGATAAAACAGTTTTGGCTTTCTAACAGATGGCTTAAGGGATATATCCATATTCCAAATGTTTGAAGGAAAGTTTAATAGGTATTTTCCAACTTGGTTAGCTTGAGAATTCTTGTCTTAGATCTTACCTAATGGGCCTTTGACAGACAGCCTCTACTCTATGTGCTTTCCTTAACCTCCATTGCCCTCTACTCTATTCCCACCAGGAGGAAAAGAAATCAAAGACCACAGACAACAAAGCCTGTGGAACCTCCATTCTCAGGATTTAAGATGCTCCTGTGGCTTAGAATGGCTGAGTCACAGCTAATAGCAAATTCAGGTGAACATCTTCCTTAAATAAAATCTCTGTAGGAAGAGTTCACTAAGGTTATAAAACATGAGACTGGATTTTTTTTTAATTCCCCTCATGTACAAAAGGTACAACCACTTTTATAACCTGCATTAAATAGAGGAAAGCACCAGCAAACCTGCAAGGGGACAAGTTTTAACTGGAACCGTGTCAGCTAAGGAGATGAAGGAGGGGAGAGAGAGCAGGAAAGGATCTCTAGGGGGAAAGGGACTCTAAGTAATAGGAGTCTTCCAGGCAGCACTCAAGCAGGGACTGTTTCTTTCCTCCACCTACATCCAATGAGGAAGCCATTTTGCAAATACATTTTGCAGCAAATGTATTTTACAAATGTCATTGGCAGGGCCGGTTTGCACTTGAAGGAGAGTTGCAGCGCCAGCATTCCACAAATCTGCAAAGATAGCAACTAGAGGCATAGAAATATAAATACAGAACGTTGAGCAAGTGCCATTTTATTAAAAACCCTCTGTAGTTAATATTTTGGAACTTAATGAGACTAGAACTTGCAGACCAAGTAAGGAGGCTCCTCTTGGGCTACTATCTGGTATCACATCCCCTAAAAATAATTGCTATCTTGCTCTTAATTACATTTATTGGTTTATTGTGATCACAAGAACTATATATGCTTATCACAAAAATTATAAAATACTTAAATGTATAAACAAAATGAAAAATTCTATCATGCCATGATATTACACTTTTCATATTAATGTTTATTCACCCAGGGTTTTTTTTTTTTTTTCATCTGGAAATTATGTTGTGTGTGTGTGTGTGTGTGACAGAGAGAGAGAGAACATATCTGTGTGTGCCTGTGTTTTAACTAGCTCATGTTTCAAAAAAAAAAATTGTATTTTTTTAAAATCCTTACCCAAGTATATTTTCCTATTGATTTTTAGAAAGTAGAAAGGAGGAGGAGAGACAGAGAGAGAAAAACATCGATTTGAGAGAGACATAATGACTATTTGCTTCCCGCATGCACCCAATTAGGGATCAAGCCTGAAACTGAGGTATGTGACCTGGATTGGAATTGAACACAGGACCCTTAATTCTGCAGGCTGATGCTCTAACCACTGAGCTAAACCAGCTAGGACAATTTTGTATCTTTTTAAAATAAATGCATAAGGAACATTTCTCATGTCATTAATTGTTCTCCTAAAATGTCATTATTAATGGCAGTATTTACAGTTTCTCTCTAACTATTGAACATGAGTATAAAAAGTATTTTCCTCAATTTGTAATTATTGTTTGGAGTCATGGTTAATACAATAACAATCATAATACAATTAAATATAGGTATAAATTTTAGAACATGAGGTAATTTAATATTATTTGCAGATATTATGATTGTGTATCTGGAAAATACAAAACCACCAAGTAAATCATCTATCAGGATAAGTAAATTTAGGAAGTTGGCTAGAAATGAGTTTGGTTTTAAACTGACAATATACAATTAGAAGTCAAAATTGAAAGAATGTAAATTCAATTCCTAATGGCCACAAAATCTATAAAATTCCAAGGAATAATGTTATAGTGAAAAATTATAAGAACATATTGATACCATATAATTGTACCTGAATAAATGGATAGACACACTATGGTCCTTGGAAAGACAATACTGTAAAGATGTAATATATTCCTAAATTTCAATGCAATTTCTGGTGTTTCAGTTAGATTTTTTAAAATATAGAGTATGTTTAATACGACATGAGATAAAATGTAGACTATGTGCCTTACATGAAAAATCATTTTGAAGGGTTCTGAGGGTTACCTCCAGGAATAAGACAAGTGCCTTCCAGAGCATTGACACCTAAGCACAAGATATCCATGTAAACTACTCATCGGTAATGATATAAAGGTGGCTACAGATACAGAATGCATATAAGCAGCAAATCACAGGATAAGACATTATGAATTTCAAATTTTTGATTTGCAATCAAGATGGCTTTCTCACCTGAATAATAATCCCTATAGTTAAAAGAGCTAAGATTTGTTTATTTAATGATAGTTGATAATAGCAATGTTGGACAATAGAGTTAATTAGTATATTAATTTATTTTCAATCCAAATCCAACTGGATTTTTTGAAGTTATAAAAAATAAATTTGAAGTTCTTATGATGAAGGAAAGATACAAGAAAGACAAATAAATTTTTGAAAGAAAGATACTGTGGATTAACTTGACCTACCCGATATCAAATTAGGTTGTGAAGCTATAGTAATCAAAGAACTGTAGTATTGACAAAAGAATAGACAAATGGATGAGTGGAACAGAGAATCAAAGAACAGATACAAGTATATACAGGGATAAAATGTATTAAAATGGAAGCAATTGAAGAGGCAAGAAAACAAATGATTATTTGATAATTTAATTGGATCTACTGTAATATATTTGTAATAAAATAAATTTAGATTCTTACCTGTGTATATTTTAGATTGATTATAATTGAAATGGGGAAAAATTAGAAGTAGTAAAAGGATAATATTTTGTAAATTCGGTATTGGTGAGTGCTTCCTGGCAAGATATATCCAGAAGGGATAAAATTAAAATATTCATATGATTTCACTCATGTGGGATATAAAACTGAAAGCAACAAATGAACAAATAAGAGAAACAAACAAAAAAAAATCATAGACACAAACAGTATGATGGTAACCAGAAGGAAGCGGATAGGAGGGTAGTAAGGATGAAATGGATAAAATATATAGTGATGGAAGATTATTTGACTTAAGAGTTGTGGGCACACATGCAAAATACAGATGATATAATATAGAAATGTACACTTGAAATCTATATAATCTTATTAACCACTGTGACCCCAACAAATTTAAAATTTTCTTAAAATATTGGCAAAGAAGAAAAATGTTCACTTTAACTCATAAATATTAAAATCTGCCCTAACTGGTTTGGTTCAGTGGATAGAACGTTGGCCTGTAGACTCAAGGGTCCCAGATTCGATTCCAGTCAAGGGCTTGCACCTTGGTTGCCGGCACATACCCAGTAGGGAGTCTGCAGGAGGCAACTGACCATGTTTCTCTCTCATTGATGTTTCTAACTATCACTCTCCCTTCCTCTCTGTAAAAAATCAATAAAATATATATTTTTAAAAATAAATAAAATAAAATCTTCCATACACCAAAAGATTATATAAATAAATTCAAATGACAAAATGAAGCTAAAACATTTTAAAATTTGAAGAGACTAAACATGCAAATATCTAATACACAAAACCCTGCAATTCAATAATTAATAATTTATTGTGGAAATATAATTAATATAAAATAGGTAAAGAGTATGAATACACTATTCACAGAATTTTAAATAATGAATAAGCCTGTGGAAATATGGGCAACCTTAGTAGTAACCAAGGAAATATAAATTGTAATGTCAAAGTTATATGATTTTTTTAAAATTGCAGTGGAAAAATTAGAAGGTTGGATGATACTGCTACAAAGGGTACAGGAAAAAATGAAATATCTTACAGATGTTGGTAGGAGTATAAAATTTCTCTAACCCTTTGGAAAGTAATTTGGCAGTAACTATGAACATTTTAAGAATGCATACCTGTAGTGAAGCTATTTCACATGTATGAATTTATCTGGCTGATAAAAATGGATATATGTATATAGATACTTTCATAGCACCACTGTTTCCTAGACATTGAAAAGTCTCTTCAGTGTCCAAAACACTTGAAATAATTTGTCTTCCTAAGCCAAGATAATTGACCTTTAAAGCAGACATCTGAATAATGCAATCAGATTTGCACAAACACCTATTTGACCAAGGCAGTAAATCCTTTTGTAAAACATATTAAAGTACATTGAGCTTCATAGAAACACTTTCTTAAATCCCAGAAGTAGTGTTTGACAATAGAGGCAGACAAAACATTGTTAAGTCTTGCCTTTTCTATTGTTAGATCTTTTATCCAGCTTCATCTTTTTTTAATGTGTATATTTGTTGATTTCAGAGAGGAAGGGAAAGAGAAATGGAAACATCAACGATGAGAGAGAATCACTGATCAGCTGCCTCCTGCATGTCTCACACTGGGAAATGAGCCCACAACCTGGGCATGGGCCCTGACCAGGAATCAAACCCCTGACCTTCTGGTTCATAGACCAATGCTTAACCACTGAGCCATCCAGCTTCATCTTTTTAATTCTCTCCCTATGTGAAAAGTTTATCTGTACCTCATTGTATGTTCTTGCCTCCTTTGTCAAATATTATGTGACCATAACTGTGTGGGTTTATTTCTGGGCTCTCTAATCTGATTCATTGATCTATATATCTGTTTTTATGCAAATACCATGTTGTTTGGGTTACCATGGCCTTGTAGTATAATTTGATATCAGTAAGCATTATTCCTTCAATTTTATTATTGTTTCTGACAATTGCTGTGGCTATTCAGGGTATTTTGTGGCTCCATATAAAATTTTTGGAATATGTCCTAGTTCTTTAAATATGCCATTGGTATATTGAGAGGAATTGCATTGAATCTATATATTGCTTTGGGTAGCATGGAAACTTTAATGAAGTTAATTCTTCCTACCCATGAACACAGTATATGCTTCTACTCATTGTAACTTCTTTCTTTCTTTAGTGTCTTATGATTTTCCATGTACAGGTCTTTTACATCTTTGGTTAAATTTATTTCAAGGTGGAAGATGGCTGCCAACAGGAAGGCTGAATGCAAGATAATGTGTGAGAGAACAAACGGAGAGTGTGTGGAAGTATGGGAAGTGTATATTTGTGGTAGGGTTCTCTTCATACAATATAATGTCATTTGCAAATAATGACAGTTTCACTTCTTCCTTTCCAATTTGGATGCCTTTTATTTATTTTTCTTTTCTGATTGCTATGGCTAGGACTTCTAGTACTGTGTTGAATAGGGGTGGTGAAAGCAGACATCCCTGTCTTATTCCCAATCTTATGGGAAATGCTTTTAATTTTTGCCCATTGATGAATAACTATTTTAATGTTTCTGTCTATACAGAGACACCAATTCTTCATTGGTTAATTGCATGAATTATTTTATTTTATTCTTAAGTCACTATACTACCTACCCATCTGTATTGATCCTAAAAAGTAGTCACACCACAGCAAAGATGCCCAAATATTATAGAGATCTCAGGTCCTAAAAACATATTAGGTTAGAACTGTCACAAATGAAACCATAAAAAGGAATAATTTAATAGTGTTTCACATTTGAATAGATTTATAGTTTACAAAGCTTTTGTACTCATGCATCAATTTCCCTGATTTACATATCTTAGGAGTTAAAATAGTGGCACATTCATCATTTCCTTGGCCTTTGTACACCAGCCTCTGAAAACTGCCAACTATTTATATGGGGGCTTCCATCTCCTCAGAAACAATTGATGAGATGAATACACTGGACCCCTCAAGGTCCAGGGCTACAGAGTTCTGTGTCAACATGGTAAATATATCCTCTCTACCATAATTTGTTAGAGAAATCCCAGAGCAAGATTTCTTGGGTCCCAATATATTATTTCAGGCTCTTTAATGAAACACACATGTCAGTTTTCCCCCTGGTTATCCATTTCCTTTGGACTCAGACATATCTCTCTCTGTTGGCAGGAATGGAGGTGGAGTGATGTTCTTTCCCTGGCACCCTGTTCCTAATGGAGAGACCCAGTAGAGTAACACCACCAGCCTTTCTCCATAGGTGGAGCAAAGTTTTCACTTTGATCAGTATTTCTTGTTTTCCCTTTGAGACATGCCTACTGTCAGGTAGCAAATAATTTTAGTTCTGCACACCATGAGTCTTACAGTTTTACAGAGGCAGGTCCTTATCGGAGAGGGTATGCTAAGTTTGTTTAGTGTTGCCTATGACTAGGTTACGTCTAGCTAATTCTGAGGTACAGAATTAGGAGTTTCATTTTTGATGTATACCTAAACCATGTTCTCCAAACCCACCTTTTTTGGGGAATAAAGATATTGTTGATCTCAATCTATATTTTTCTTTTAGTTCCAAACTCATGTACTGGGCCCACCAAACCCCACACAGTCTATGGCAACTAGGGTGGAGAGTTTTCAGGAAGACTTTGCTTTAAAATTCTCTTCTCTTTTGTCAGTGTATTCTTTTCACTGGGTTGGTTAGCTGTCTGTAATTCAAGGGGAAATAAAGTATGATATTTGAAGTATAGTTTTGAGCTCTTCATTTCTTCCCTCCTTTTTGCCTTCAGTAATATTTTATTGAATGTACATTCTGTTCCAGGCATTGTCTGGAGCTCGGAAGCTTATTATAGTCTAGCAGTCCAACAGACATTAATGAAATGATCATCCAAGTTGTATAATGTATAACACCAAGAAAATAAGTGCTGTGGGTGTCATGACTCTGATACAGTCTGAGGAATCAGAAAAGGCTTCTTTGTGAAAATGGAGATTTGGCTGTAATCTGGAGAATGAGTTGGCATTAACAAAACAGAGGGATAAGGTGAAAGAAAAAGTGTATCTAGACAAGGGTAAAGATAAAAGTGAATGCCCCATAGTGGTAGGGAGGTAGTATGCTACCATGTACTAAGGTTTGTAGACATCTGCCATTTTAGTTTTCTCAATAATCCTTTCTGAAACATAGATAAGACTCCCATTTTACATATGAGGAAATTGAAGTACAATTGCATAATTTTAGGTAAGTGTAAGGCGGTAGTTCTTAATCAGACCCATTACCTTGGACACATCTGGTAATCTCTGGAAGTAATTTTGGTTGTCACAACTTGGATGGGGGTGCACTACTGGGTTGGGGCCAGGGATGGCGCTAAGCATCCTACAATACACAGGACAGCCATCACAATAAACAATTATCTGGTCCAAAATTTTAATAGTGCCAAGGTTAAAAAACCCTGGCACTATTGAAAATTGGGTTAAGCTCAAATGCTTAGCCCTTCCCCAAGTCTACCACCCTCCCTGGGGGCTTCTCAGACCTTTGTGCAAATAGACTTCTGATCAGTCAGCTCCAATTAGGCACATATGCCCAGTAGTAGACACAGATAAGACTTAATCAGAGGCTTCTGCTACTTGACAATTCTCTCAGTGATCCGCACCAGCTTTGGTATTATCAGTTTCATCTCACAGATGAAGAAACAGAGGTTAAATAACATGTCTGGAGTCTCAGAAATCACAGTGACAGAGCAATTGAGCCCAGGTTTTTAAAAATTGAATCTGATGTCGTTTTCCGTTCATAAGGCAGCCCTTCAAAGGACAAATGCATATTCTCATCGTCCTCGAGTAAAATTGTCAAAGGCTAGAGACAGAGGTCTGGATCTGAGCTCTAGGGGTGCTATGAAGTGTTTGTCAAATTTAGTGCCTGCATTACTTTTGTAGCAGGTTGAAAATCAGCCCAGTATTATTCAGCTGGAATTCTTTTCTTGCTAGACTCAAAGCACACCAGGCACACAATCTGCTGTTTGTACAGAGAATGTATCGGGAGAGAAAAGAATAGCACCCACATGCACGCATCTGCTGGAAAAATCCATTTCACCATTACCCATACAATTGAATGAGAAAAACATCTGTGCCTGTTACTGCAGTTGTACTTGTAAAACCCAAATGCAGCAATAGATCCGATAGAGAGGCAGAGGAAAAGAAAGAGAATAAACTATACAGCTTTAGTGTCAGAAAGGGATGGGTCTGGTGGTTGGGCTCTTGCATTGAATATCCTCACCTTCACTGCTCAAACATGATACCATCTGTAGGAAGCAGCAAGATCGTAAGCAGGCAAATTATGCAAGGAAGCTTTGAGGAAGCCATAAACAAAACAGAGGAATCCCAAAGACTGCAAATCGACAGCAAAACAAATTTAAATATATGTTGGTGCCATTTCAATGTTAAGACAGCTCTAAGGCAGACTTGGAATCTTGGAACTAGAGCATGTAGAAAATGTGGAAGCTGAAAGGCCCTCAGAGAACAACAAATTCAATCCCCAGTCAGACTCACAAGGAAACTGAGGTCCAGAGAGGTATGTGATTGCCCAAGGTCACACAGCTAGTCAGTGGCAGTTCCAAAGGAAACACTGTTTTTTCAGACTGGCAAGAGGACAAACATGTCCAAAAATTTTACAAATAAATGAAAATAGCAGCTCGAAAGCATAATTGTGTTATAGCAATATATAAATGTAAAATTTGATTAGGAAGGCAAAAGCCAGTGCTGATCACCTATCTTTGTTGGAAGTGCTGACATGTAATTCTGCCACTCAGAGTGGGATGGAAGCACCTATTATATCTCAGCAAGAGACACTGCACCTCTCCTTTGAAAACATATGTCAACTATAAATGTGGCTCTGCTTATGCTGGCTTGCCAGTTTTAAAATACCACACAACTTTAATCTGAAGATGGGAAGAGGGAAACCATGCAGGCCCATGGCACCCCAGCCGCACTCCCTTCATTGGCACATGAAGATGTCTGCATACAGGGAATCCGAAATCTTGGCTTTGGCTTCTGGTTCTGTCTATAGCCTACTTAGTATTTCCATGAAACAATCTGCCTTCAGAAGATCAAAGACTTCCATATTATAAAGTGACACCATCTACCCTATAGTGTTTTGAGCTTCAAGAATAAAAATGTATGGCGCTGTCCAGTTTGGCTCAGTGGATAGAGTGTCAACCTGCGGACTGGAGTCTCGGGTTCAATTCCGGTCAGGGGCACATGCCAGGATTGTGGACTTGGTCCCCTGTAGGGGGTGTGCAGGAGGCAGCCAAGCAATCATTCTCTCTCATCATTGATGTTTCTATCTCTCTCTCTCCCTTCCTTTCTGAAATCAATAAAAATATATTTAAAAAAGAATAATAATGTATGTACATCCATTCATTTTGATAAGATGGTATGACCTAACCTTTGTGGATTTAAAAGCTTTCACTAGCATCACCTAGATATTAGCGACTTGTCCAAGTCCATGCAGCTAATATGTTCTGATGGAGCACATAGCACTACCACCAAGATAAAGAAAGCTGCTCCCATAACCTTGTAAGTGATGTCACTTTAGCAGGCTTTTAAAACAGACATGGGGGGAAAAAATTCCTGAGAGGAAGAACACATTACCTTGAACACTAATCAATTATGCAAATGGTTTCACTGTCTGTTAAACCATGGGTTATGCTTTAATTTTTCATATTAATACTCTTTATGTTTTTCAATTAGTCATGGCAAATTACCTGTCCTTTGCCTCAGCAAGGGCAGCTCAGTGGGCCTCAGTGGAGCATTTTCCAAGTTCTGTCAGGTGAATTTTTGCTCAAATTCTTCCTGAGGCATTAACAGGCAATTTTTTGAATGAATGAACGTGTTGCATTTAACACCACTTCATTCATGTAGGAAATTATTTATTGAATAAGGAACTAGAAAAAAAGTTGCCTTTCTGTTTTTGCAATGCACCATAATTTTAAATTAAATATGAAAAAAAGAAATAGAAAATTCATTCACTACTTCTTAGTCATTCTAACCGACAGGACTTTTGCCATGAGGCATATAAAAATAACAGATAATTCAAAATCCAGGTGCACCTCCATTTTTCCATGCCCAGTCCTGGTGAAGTGTGTGACCCTCCTCTGAACTCCATCCTACTTTCCCATAATACCTAACTACCTGGATTTCTTAAAAATATGTTTTATTGACTTCAGAGAGGAAGGGAGAAGGAGGGAGAGACAGAAACATCAATGATGACAGAGAATCATTGATCAGCCACCTCCTGCATGCCCCACTCTGGGGATCAAGCCGGCAATCCAGGCATATGCCCTGACCAGGAATTGAACTGTGACCTCCTGGTTCATAGGTCGACACTCAACCATTGAGGCATGCTGGATGGGCACTAGCTTCATTTTAACAGCCTGTTTACTAGCTAGGCCCTGATCTCCTACCCTAAGTATGTGAGACCTTCTAGTACAGGAATAATGACTTAATCAGGCTAGAATCCCCAGTTTTTAGCACACTGCACAGCACAGAATTAAGTGCTTAGTAAGTGATGAGTGAATGAAACCATTTGCCTTTGGAAAAGACAAGTACATCCTTGTTAGCTGCAGCCTTATCTCACAAAATGGGCTTTGCTCAATCTATAATTTAATCATTATGTTTCACTCCCATAGTTCTCTCTGGATAGGAAAACCAAATAACTTTTCTTCCCTTGAGGATCTCATCGTCAAGCTCTGGCAAATGTTACCTTTCTAAAGGGTTACATGGTACTCTCTCATCAGAATGCTTTGACAAGAGCTGCCATTTTACTTTTTCTTTGATGTGTGGCATGGTTTTTTTTAAGATTATCAAGCTCCTAGCCCTAGCTGGTTTGGCTCAGTGGATAGAGTATCAGCCTGTGGAATGAAGAGTTCCAGGTTTGATTCCTATCAAGGGCATGTACCTAGGTTGCAGGCTCCTCCCCGGCCCGGGCCCTGTTCGGGGCTCATGCAGGAGGCAACCAATAGATGTGTTTCTCTCACATCTATGTTTCTCTGGATCTTTCCCTCTCTCTTCCACTCTCTCTAAAAATCAATGGAAAAATATCCTCAGATGAGTATTAAAAAGATTATCAAGCTCCTACAAACACTATTGAAATGGTGACTCAGATATCAACTACTTTGTTCCCACAGGATGGTCAGGTCTTTTGAAAGACATATAACTATGGTCGAGGTTTAGGATAGAAGCCTCAAATAACATGGTCTTATTTATTGTGTAATTTTTTGGATGGGGGATAGCACTGTAAAAACTCTAATCCAAGAGCTTCCCACAATTATATCTCTGCTTTTCACCAGAGAATAATTTAAATTTCTTTACACTCTAATTTTTTTCCTAGTGCCATTTTATGACTTTGGGGAGGGCAGGAAAGAGCCTCTGTGGACTCTGAGTGTTCCTAAAGAACTCTGAGTTATTATTAAACCAATATCTTTCCTATCAAAGCCCCTTGTTGCTATTAATAATTTTACAGTCACCAGGGTAGAAAGTAATAAAAGAAAGTGCTATTATTTGTTCAAAGTTTAGGTTAATTAAATCCAAGAAATTATATAAAAGTAGGTCTGAAAATACCTCTAATTTTTATGCATTGAGCAAATAAATAAATAAATATAAATATCAATTGAATGACTGTTTACTTGAAAAAGAGGCTATAAAGTATCTTTCCAGAGAAGTCTATATATGATAATCGCTGCTAACAGAGTAGCATTTAGAAACCTTCATAGGAATAGTAGAGTTGAAAATTTGTAAGAAGCTTGAGAAAATGCCTGGTATGGTACAGTGTAGGATCAGTAGAGTTTGTTATAATGTTAATACAATGTAGGATTATTTTCCCAGCTCTATAGCATCCAGAAAACAGAAATGCCACATAATCCTTGATTACCCATTCAAACAATTTAACACATCAACAAGCAAAAAGTTTTTCCTATAACTAAGGAAAACTTTTCTGTTTTGATATAAGTTCAGGTCCTTGTATAGTGATATTTTGCTGCAAACAGAACAACTAATCCCTGCTCCTTTTGTAGAAATGTTTCATGCCCTTTGCAACCGTAAATAAGATGACTCTGATCCTCATAATCTCCAGGCTAGACAAAATCTAGTTCATTCCATGCTCAGTCTCTTTATTTTTCCCCCTTTAATCCTATTGAAGGACCAAAACAGAAACAGCTCTATAATCTACTTTTGCTATTCCTGGTTCTCAGAACTATTGGAGACTGGTAAAAATTGGATCCTCCAAACCACAAAGTCATTATATCATATCCACAATTGCCCATAGGTAATTGCTTGGTTTAAACATGCATACACACACACACACACACACACACACACACACACACACACAAATATACAAAGAATCCTGAAGAGAGGCAAGGGGTGTGTGTGTGTGTGTGTGTGTGTGTGTGTGTGTGTGTTTTATTAAGGGTTAGAATTGAGAAGGCACACTGCACAGCGCAGAATCAAGTGCTTAGTGAGCGAATGAAACCATTTGCCTATGGACATTTTGTGACATTGACTCTGAAGTGGAAAACATTTAAAAATGAATTATGAGAAATTAAAGACAGCTCATTTAGGGATATAAACTTAATGGTAAAGTAGCATTTTCTAATTCCCAGCAAAAGGCAAATTACTCCATCAAAATTCCTACCAGACAGTACTTTCAACAGTATAATATAAATGTGGTAAGAATAGAAAAGAGGGAACTATAATTTATATTTTGTTTGATGCTGGATAACTCTCTTAAAATCTATTATCCTATAGTAAACACATTTGGAGTGGTGCCTCAACTTACAATTCTCCTTCCTCTTAGAATGGTCTCAATATGAAGGGGTGATAGACCACCAATGGTCATGTGAATACTATGGAATCCTAATCTCTTGGGCACAGTTGTTGATCCAGGGGTGGACAAAGTATCCAAACCAAGTAAATAAGATTCATTCTTTCAAGAATTTAAAACCTTGAACAGAAAGGCACAGTCTACTATATGCTGTTCAGTGTCTTTCTGATTTCATTTTTGCCTACCTGTTTAAACTGAATTCTTTACGTGTCTTTCACTTGAGATGAATATCCTTCAGAGAAGGATCTTTATCATATATTCCTCCACAGGATGACAGAGAAAACCTCTTATGTTGAAGGAAATATTCATCATCTTGATTAGGATGATAATTTCGTAAGTATATGCATTATATGCATATGTCAAAAATAACCAACTTTTGCACTTTACACATGTATAGAATACTTAAGCCTCAATAACCTTGTAAAAATGTTATGGAAACCCATAGGAAGGAGCAATTAATCCTAACTGGTGTGAATATGAGAGAGATTTGTTTCAGATAAATAAGTTTTATGTGTTTTTTTTTTCCAGTTAGCTCTGAATACTTTGGACCATTATTGCCATTCTCACTGTCTTCTTCTAAGCTCCTTCCATAACCCCTGATAATAAGAGCATCACTGGGCTGCTTCTTGAGCAAGGGGTAGTGCTTATTATATCATGAGTGGACCATCTGACCCAAATATGGCTAATACAATTAGGTAATTAGTTAGAACAATCAAATTCTCAGTCGTTCCAACCAGAAATTGATTGGATAATAAGATTATTGTATTTTTGAAAGTGGAAGAAACTTCATAAGTATGCCTTGTTTTATTGTGCTTCACTTTATTGCATTTCGTAGGTAATTGTGGTTTTACAAGTTGAAGGTTTACGAAAACCCTGTGTCCAGCAGTCTATTGGTATTATTTTCTCATAGGCTCAGATGATGGCCAGCATTTTGGATCAGTAAAATGTGTTAATTAAGGTATGCACATTGTTTTTTATATGTAATACTATTACATGCTTACTAGACTACAGTACAATGTAAATATTATATTGGGAAGTAAAAATAAAATCCTGTGATTCATTTTATTGTGGTATTGGCTAACCTGTGGTAGTCTGGAACTGAATCCACAATATCTCTGAGGTATGTCTGTATTTGGAATTAAAGAGAGAGAAGTCAAGATGGAGAGAGAGAGAGAGAGAGAGAGAGAGAGAGAGAGAGAGAGAGAGATTATGCCCCACACCAGGGACACCTTGGTGACCTAGAAAATCAAAGCACCAGAGCCAAATTTCTATGGAAACTCAAGATAATGCCATGACAGGGTAATCTGTTTTAGTCTATAATTTTATCATTAAAATACCTAAGTTATCTCAATTGGCATGACATCAAGATGCATACGTTGGTCAGGAGCTCATAGACTCTCTCTTGACATTCCCACTTCTTGCCAAATAAGAACTTTTTTTTTTGAGCAGCAGCAGCAGCAGCAGACTCAAGTGATGCTGTACATCATTATTTTCAAGCAAATTATTTGAGGTCATTTCTGAGTAGGTGTTTTAAGCTTGCTTGTTTGAATATGAAACAGTTTTTATTCTTTTATTTCAAGGTGGTTGAATTCTGCCAAATATTCTCTTTCCATCAGACTACATTATTATTATTATTATTATTATTATTATTATTTACCTTTCTCTGTCCTTCTTTAAGCCCTGATAGACCAACATCACTGGATGGCTCATTTGGGCTCCCTTATCCTCTGGCTTCCATTTGGATTCATCGTTGAGAGGCACTATCAGAATATTGGAGAGAGAGGAGAGTGAGTTGACAGGGATCAGCATTGGTCAGTGGCTGTATTCTGCTACCTGAGGCTACAGCTTCTATATGATGGCCGCTGTTCTAAAGCTCTCACTCTGTTCCAGTAATGATTGCCTTCTATCTTCCCTTTAAGCCTAGGGTTGACAAAGCCTTCCAAGGCTTCCACCATTGTTAAATTCTATGGCACCGCACACTTCCTTATTGGTTACCTTGCCTTTAAATAGTTCTTTCATTAAAATATTTTCCAAAACCTTTTTTGATCATGTCATCTCTTTCTAGTGTGATCCCAACATAGGGACTGATCCATTGATAGCTTTACTATATCAGTGTTGGGTCCATATTAAGCTTCTCTTTTTCTTAAAACCTCCAAGGGACAGTAAGAGCCTGCATACACTTCCTATTTTAGACACAAGGATTCTATCTGCTTTTAATTTTTTTTTTAAGAATACGATACCTGGCACAGAGAAGCTGTCCATAAAAAGTTTACTAAAGGAATTTGTTAATGATTACATTAATTTAATTAATTTGACTTCTGCAATTAATTCTTGAATAAAGGCTTTCTGATATTTTATATGAACCAACCTAATTTGTGATAGAAAAACAACAGTGAGCAACCTTGGTAGTAATTGAAGGAATGCAAATTAAAACTGCAATGCTATAACATTCTACACCTATAAAACTAACAAATTTAAACCATAACACCAAATGCTGATATTATAGCAAAGCTGTATATTCAAATATTGCTGGTAGCTGCATAAATTGCCATAGGCCATTTAAAAAGCAATATGGCAATATGTATCAAGAGCCATAAAAATGACCCAGTAATCCCACTATTGGGGATTCATCCTGAGGATATAATTGAAGAGAAGCAAAAAGCCATATGCACAAAGACACTTAATGAAGCAATATCTATAACAGCAGCAAAACTGGAACCAGTCTAAAATGCCCAACATTAGAGAACTAGATAAGCATATTCTAGTGCATCAACCTAATGGAACCCTCTGCTCCCATCAAAACATGCTTCCTACAGAAGAGAAGAGGATATCACATATTAAAATTAAGAAACTGGGGAAAAACTGAGCCAAAAAGGGAGACTTTATGAGTTGAATTGTATTTTTCCCCCACCCCAAGTTTATATATTGAAATCTTAACCTCCAATACCTTAGAATGTAACTGCATTTGGAAATAGGTTCTTTAAAGAGGTAATTAAGGTAAAATGAGTTCTTTAGCTTGGGTGCTAACCCAATGTGACTGACTGATGTACTTATAAGCAGAGGACATTTGGAAACAGGCATATACAGAGAGGCGACAATGTGAAGACACAGGAAAAGGGTGGGCTTCTGCAATCCATGGAGACAACTCTAGAATGGCTTTCAAAAAGAAGCAACCTGCCAATACTTTGACCTTGGACTTCTAGCCTCCAGAACTGTTAGAAAATAAATATGTTGTTTAAGCAACCCAGCCTTGGTAATTTTCAGCCTGAGCAAATTAATACAAAGGCAAAATGCAAAGTGGTGAATAAACTACAACTATTAATATATATATTGAATGGCCAGATTATTATGATCTCTGAATGCATAATAATCTGGCCACTCAGTGTATATCCTATATAATAAAAAGCGAATATGCAAATTGTCCCCTTGACCAGGAGTCCAACCAGCAGGCAGACCGGCCAACCACCCATGTCCCCTCCCCCTGGCCAGACCCCACCCATGGACGAATTCATGCACCAGGGTCTCTACTCTAACACACACACACACACACACACACACACACACACACACATACACTGAGTGGCCAAATTATTATGCATTCAGAGATCATAATAATCAGGCCACTCAGTGTATATATACAAAAGGTGAAAAGTAGGTATGCAAAGACAAAATGTTCCAATTAGTTATGGTAGTGTGATATGGGTGACTCCTTTCTCTTTTCAGATGTTGAGATACATTTCTTCAATTAAAAATTTTACCACAGTGACTATAAATTTTGTTGAAACACTGATTCTAATAGGTAATCAGTAGTATCAGAATATCTCACTAAATTTGGAGGGGAAAATGTGTTTCAAAGGTCTATTGCAGCAGCATCTCTGAAAAACAGCCTTGGTGGCAGCAGACTGTATACCTATGATTAAATGTCTCCCCTCTCCCTCCCCCCAACAACCCCTTTGTCTCTCCTCCTCACAAAATTTCAATAGCTTTGTGTGCTTTACCTGGCATCTTTTGTGTCATTACTGGTGTAGTCAATTGTTACTGCTAACTTATTTAATGACTAAAATATGGTAAATTAAATTTGTGTTATGATTAATAACTTATTTTGACCTAAAGAATTAATCTTTCATGGCCAGAAAGAGCAGAGAGACTCGCATTGTTGAGCCACAAATTCCACAGCTGGAACTCTTAGCAACATCTATCCATTCCTAGAGAATCCTCACTGGCTCCCAGCTTCTTCAGGCCTCTTCTTTCAACATCTATGGCCACCATTTCTGCACCTACAGAATCAGCCATTGCAAAGCAAATAAGACCTCAAGCAGGAGAATGTAAAGAAGACTGAGACACCTCAACAAGGTACTTTATGTGAATGTATTCTTAACCTGTACCACAGCCATTTCTCATAATTGGATCTTCTATTATTTTGTGCTTAAAGCTATACATTAATAATGTATCAGGTATTTCAGCCATTTCAGAGGCTACTTTCCTACTCTACCCAATACTCAGAAACAGAGTTTAATCTTTGAACCTCAATCAAGAGTTTGCGATTCTACCACTTTCAGCAATACCATCCAATCTGGTCTTCTTAACTCTGGAATTTGCCCATCACCAAATCCATAGGGAGCATTACTTGCATCTGAAAAAAAATCAGAGAGTTCTTAAAATACAGATGCATTAGCTCCATACTCTCTTCTGTGGGACCAGAGTTCACAAATCTGTATTTTATATGCTTCCCATTTTATTATGAAAAACATTCAAGTTCAAGAACCATTGTTTTGCACAGCAGCTGGAAACAACTTCCTAAAATTCAAATCTGATGCCTTACTTCTCTGCTTTAAAACCTTCAATTTATCATTACTCCTAAGTTTAACTCCAAAATGTTTAAGAAAGCTTGCAAGGTTTTACAGGACGTGTCTGCTTGTCCACCCTCACTTTTATTGCTTGCTGCTGTTCCAGTAATACTCAATTGCTATAGTAATTTTCTATACCTATCATCTCATTGCAAGCCACCATGTCTTTGTTCAAGAACTGTCTGACTGGTGAATATCCATTCTTCAAATTTCTACTCAAGTGCCCTTTACCAACAATATAAGGCTTTTACCTACCCCCCAACACACACACACACACACACACACACACACACACACACACATTTCCTGACAGAGATAATTGCTCTTTCTCCATCCTTACTTTGTATGTTATTTTGTTATTGCATTTAATTGAGAGAAACTGCATTTATTTATTTTTACATCTTCTCTACAATCACTGCTCCACCCTTCACTGTGAGTTCTTAGAAGGCAAGGACATCATCTCAATAATCTACATAACTTGGAAGGCCTCACACATAAATGTTGACCAGAACTCAGTTGCACTCTTTAAAACATCCACATTCCAGCCAAACCCTTCCTCTGTGATAATTTTATGAGTCAACTTGATTAACCATAGGATGCCCAGATTAGACATTATATCTGGGTGTATCTGTGAGGGTATTTCTGGATGATATTTAAATTTAAAAAGGTAGACTCTGTAAAATAGATTGCCTGAATAGGGCAAAAGGTGGGGGAAAGAGAAATTTACCCCTTTTTATTTCTACCTGATTGCTCCTCGTTCTCAGGCCTTCAAACTCAGACTAGAGCAGGGGTGGGCAAACTTTTTGACCGGAGGGCCACAATGGATTCTTAAACTGGACCAGAGGGCCAGAACAAAAGCAACCTGACCATGCTGGCACTCTCATCTTGGGCTGCTGGTGAAGGAGCAGAGGGGAGAGCAAGAGAACCCTCCGCTCTTTCGGCTCCACGGGCTGGATAGAACAGCCAAACGAGCTGGATCCGGCCCGTGGGCCATAGTTTGCCCACGGCTGGACTAGAGTCTATGCCATTGGCTTCCCTGATTTTTAGACATTCACATTCAGACTGAATTACTCCACTGGCTTTCTTGGGTCTTCAGCTTATAACTGGCAGATTGTGGGACTTCTCAACATCCATGATTGCATAAGCTGGATACTTATACTAAGTTATATAATCCTATATAATAAAGAGGTAATATGCAAATTGACCCTCACATCCTCACAAGATGGCTGCCTATGACCAAGCCAGCAAGGGGGTTAGTGAAGAATGACCAAACGACTGAACAGCAGGCTGTGTGGGATGACCAGGCCAATGGGGGGGGGCAGTTTTTTATTTTTTTATTTTATTTATTTTTATATATTTTATTGGTTTTTTTACAGAGAGGAAAGGAGAGGGATAAAGAGCTAGAAACTCCGATGAGAGAGAATCATCCATTGGCTGCCTCCTGCACACCCCCCACTGGGGATGTGCCCGCAACCAAGGTACATGCCCTTGACTGGAATCGAACCTGGGACCCTTCAGTCCGCAGGCCAACGCTCTATCCACTGAGCCAAACCGGTTTCGGCGGGGGGGGGGGGGGGGGAGGGCGGCGCGGCAGTTTTTTAAAATGCCACAGGATGCGGGAAAAATGTTGAAAATCAGGACTGTCCCGTCAAAAGGGGAATTATCTGGTCACCTTAAGTTAGGGGAAATCAGGCTGGCACATAGAGGTAATGAGGAGCAATCAGGCCAGCAGGGGGTGCATTTAGGGGTGACCAGGCAGGCAGATGAGCAATTAGGAGCCAGCGGTTCAGGATTGTGAGAGGTGATTGGGCCTAAATCGGCAGTTGGACATCCCCTAAGGGGTCCCAGATTGGAGAGGGTGCAGGCTGGGCTGAGGGGACCCCCCATGCATGAATTTCATGCACCGGGCCTCTAGTTACTTATAATAATTATGTATAATAAGTTTTCCATATGGAAAAAGACATACAGGTTATGATTATTACAATAGATTTATTAACTCAAAAGACTCACAGTCGGACTTCAGAGAAATGGTGGCATAAGGGCGTATCTTTTCCTCACCCACTGACATTTTAACAAGTTAACCATCTATAATTCAACACAGTTGAGAAATCCATGCTCAACACAGAAGCATACCCAAGAGACAGGAGCACGAAAATATCTAAAGGTGGGCAACTGGGAATAAATAAGAAGACTAGAAGGGAGAGAAGTACAGAGGGGCCACAGATACAGCCTTGTAGCTGGGAGCTCATAGCTGGGAGCTCATAGCTTGGCCAGGAAAGGAGGGAAATCTTACGGTACCAGGCGGTTCCTTTGGCCAGCAGAGGAAGTGGTGAGGGGAGAGAGAGTGAACCATGTCTGAGTTAGCAGATACCTGACAGAGTATGGCGTTCTGCCTTGCGGCCCCCCACTGTTAGGCTGGGAGGTAATGTTTCAGACAAAGAAAAGGAACCACAGAGTGCTGATGCTGCTTAGACTCACAAAATTTGCCTTTTGTTGCCCTTGGAGTTGTAAACCAAGAGCGATTGCAGCAGAATCACTGTTTCCCTCTGTGACTGATCTCTAGGAGGGTGCTTAGGGAAGAGTCCTCACAGAGGTCAGGGGTCGCCATTATAGAGAGGGCAAAAACCCCCACCCCCAAGCAGCATGGCTTTATTGTCTTACCAAAATCACAGAGATTCAAAACTGGGAGATCACAGAGCTGGGGGAAAAAAAAAAGGAAAAGAAAAGAAAATAGTTGCGATTCAGCGCCATCTACTGGAGAACAGTAGAAAGAACTCTTCAGAGATAAATATGAAAGCAAAGGAGGTCAGCAAACACCATGAAGAATCACAGTAACTATGCTGACCAAAAAGAAAATGAAAAAATACCCAGAAATGAGCATGGAACACATGGAAATATGTGATATAAATGACAGAGATTTCAAGGTTGTAGTTCTGAACACTCAATCAGATTCGAGAAAATACTGACAGGCAATTCAGTGTACTCAGACAAGTCAATGAACAAAATGAGTATTTTATCACATATACTCATTTTGTTCATATACACAATGGAATACTAGTCATAAGAAAGGATGAAAAAGCGATATTTACAATAACATGGGTGAACCTTGAGAATATTATGCTAAGTGAAATGTCAGTAAAAAATAAGTTAAGAACAATATGATTTTAGTCATATGTGGAATATAAAATTGAAACTTGTGAACGCAAGCAGCAGTGTGGTTGCCAAAGGGAAGAGGGTGGGGGAGAAAGCTTGACTCTGGGTGGTGGGCAAAGAGTGCCATATACAGATCTTATAGAAACACAGACCTAAAACCTATGTGTTCTTGTTGACTAATGTCACCCCAATAAACTTAATTAAAAAATATTGCAATGGCCCAGGTGGTGTGGCTCAGTGGTTGAGCATTGACCTATGAACCAGGAAGTCATGGTTCCATTCCTGGTCAGGTCGCATGCCCAGGTTACTGGCTTAACCCCCAGTAGGGGGCATGCAGGGATTCCTCTCTGAAATCAATATATATATCTCACAATGCAACTGTAAACCTACTTTTGCCCACCAGATATATATGCTGTTGGCTCTGTTTCCCTGGTGAACACTGACTATATATCCGCATTTCACTGATCCAGAAATAATCCATTGCTATCTTACCTCCTGGCCTCCATGCATGCTGCTTCATATCCATAAAGTTCACTTACTCTCTATGACAAAATTAGATTCCTTTTCCAAGTCTCTCCTCTGGTACACAACTTGTTTCTTTGCACCTCTATTGTGATTATCACACTCTGTTAATGTCATAATTAATTGAAGACCTATAGTTTTATTCAATATTACATGTTTAATAGCTGCCACATAGTAAGTGCTCAATATTTGCTTGCCAAATTAATAACTAGCCATAGTTACTGTATTCTTCTGCAAAGGCCATTTGCAAATCTTATTTGACCAGAAACCTAAAATTGATTTCCTTTATCCTGTAAAGGTTGTAAATTATATGTCATTGACTTCAAAATATTTGCTTCCCCTTATTACTAGTAGTTTTTGATGAGATGGTTCAACACAGTATTTTATGTTAGTATATTATGATTCTCAAAAGAAATTAATTAGTTCCAAGTCTTCAGAGTAAACATGCCCCCATTCAAGAAGTACAGATATTAATTATGATTTGAAAACTGATGCCTTTAGATGTTTTCTTACACTCTTTGAAAGACCAAGATAAAAATATTAAACTTTATTTAACTTGTCTCACACCAAAAAGTGCTTTGGAATGAAAGGAAGACAATTAGCATCCCCTGTGATCCTGTTATGTCCTCATTGTAATAGAACAATACAGGCCTTTCTGACCTCATGGATGTGAGGACTATGCATCTATGATACCAATTTCCATTTTAGTAATGCCCAAAAAGGAAGTAAAGGGGTTTAAAGTATATTTCTCACTATCACTTGACTCAAGCAAGAGACAGGATTCAAATTCAAGTGTGACAGCCACTAAGACTCTGTACACTTTCCAGTAACTAACTACATTTCCTGCCTTAGAGCTCATAAACTTTTCTCAGTGCCAAAAACATGAAAATAAATTATGAGATAAAACTTGTGTAACAAAGGGACAAGTATCTGATCTTCTGTGTGCATTTGCTATTTTTTCAACAAATCTGTGCTATTCATTCAACAAATCAGTATTGAGGTATCTTCATAAACAAGGCACTATGCTGGGAGCTGGGGTATAGCAAGTTAAGAGACTAGCACAACTCATGTACTCAAGAAATATACATTTGAGGGGTTAGCCTTCATAAATAATTATAAATCAAATTATTTATTCTAATTTTATATCAGTGCTACAAAGGGGAAGACCAGGGTGTTCTGGATTATAGAAAGTAGTCCAGACCTCCTCTGGATGTCAGAGAAAGTCTCCTTGAGGATGTAACTTTTTAAAAGTGAGATCTGGAGGGTGCAAAAGAGTTGACCAGGCGAAGGATAAAAAGAGAGAGAGTTATAGACAGTGGCAATGTCATGTGAAGACCCTTTGAGGAAGGAAAGAGCATAGGTTTAGAACTGAAAGAAGATAAAAAGGCAGTCAAAGGTAGGCATTCTCAATCTGCATTATTAAATTTCTTCAAGTCAGCATTAGGTCCAGCCAACTGAGGTGAAGAATATGCCCACATTAGATTGCAAAGAAAACAGGGACAGCTGGTGAGATTGAACAAGAAAGTGAGCACTTGCCACATTCATTTACCCTGGAATATAACCAGCATGGCAAAGAACTCCTGGCCCTTCATTCCTGAATCCTCAAAATCATACCACATTTCCAGTAAATATCAAGGCTCTTCCCTCATATTTTAGACATGAACTGCCCAACATCCTTCTCATCATATCTGTTTTATACCCTATTCTGAGTATGTATCACCTGACCTAAATGTGGAAGGATCATCCTGCTTAACTCTGAGGTAAGTAAACTAAGTGTTCTCTAGAAGTTTTATATACAGCCATAAATGGTAGATGCCATTTCTCAGGGCCACACTTAGTGTAAAAAAACCCCACATAATTCACTGAACAGCTATATTGTTTTCTGAGTTTCAGTGCCCTGAAACAATAGGAAAGGCAACACAGTATAATATATGTCGTAAAGTGTAATGTGTGCAAAACAAAAATTATAAATAGAAACATGAAATGAGTAATTATTTTTCTTAAAATTCAATAGGAAAATTAATTCATTGCTCTACTAAAAGTGTACAATTAGCCAAGTTTTGGAATGGTCCCAAGTGACACTTTTAATCTCAGTCTTCAAATGAAAGTTGACCTATTTTTAGACAGTCGACCTGACTAAGATGTGACTCGCATATCTGGTGGTGGTAAGTGAATTATAGAAGTGACAAATGTGTACTTAAAGAATTTGAAGCAAAAAACGACACCCTTCTGCATGAAGCACATTCAAAAGAGCAGAAGCCAGTAAAACATCTGCCTCATTTTTTATTTTTTGCCTAAATAGCTGAAGCTCAGTTTCCATTTTGAGCTGCAGTTATCCTAGCATACAATACAAGCAGCAATGCCCTCTGACCACCATCCTGAAAACAGTGAATATGCCAGCAGCAGTCAGTTTACTTTTCTTAAAAGTGAAAAAAAAAATTATTAAAGTATCTCTAAATGTACAACACTTAACCTTGACCAAAAAATTTAACCTTGACAAAAAACTTTATTCCTAATTTAAATAGAAAAGGACTCCAGTGTTTACAAAATGTGAAGAATACTGCTCTGCCTGGAATGGTCATTGCCAACACTCCATGTAAGTGTCCTTTGTATCCTTCAAGGCTGACTCAAATCTATGTTTTCTTTCAATCCATGTCATGGTGAATTTCCTCTTTTCTTGCTTTCTATAACCCTGGGTTATAGTCTAGTGTTTATCATTCTGCATTCTATTAGCTAAGCAAGTATCCACCCAACTTCCTAAATAGTTTGTTAAATTATAAGTTCTGGAAGACATGTACCAGGATCACAACCCCACCTCCAATATCTAAATAATTTTTGCCATGCAGCAACAGTTAATAGAAGCTTGTTGAATTAGACGGCAGGATTCAAAATGTTCTTTAAACCAAAAACCATGAGAATTTTGAGGTAATACTTTGAAACCTGGTTGCATCAATGTGTGCAGTGAAGAAACTATTTCTGAACCATACAACTGACCCTCTTAGTCAGAAACCAATCAGCCACGGTCCAAGTATGCAGCGGTGCAAACCAAGGGTCTATATCCCTGAGTCTCTGTCAGTCATATTTGTCTAAAAGGTCCCTAGCTGCTGTTTGACAAATTCATGGCTGGATAGGTTTGGGATTTGTTATGCTGCCCATCTGATAAACAGAGTCTCTGTGTTAAAAGCAGATAACTCTTAATTTCTGGATATATTTTTTGGGGAAGGGGAGAGGAGAAAAAGAAAATAAAAATTGCAAAAGAAAAATTCAGACTTTTATTTCAAGTTCACAAATATCTGTTTTCTTTGAAAATACCAGCCTAAATAGCTCCTAATTCACTCTTTAGAATAAATTAAAAACATAAATTTGTTGGTATATACTTTTTTTATTATCACAGTCATTCACTGTTTCCATTAAAATTTGCAACCAGATTAAGTGTTTGTTTATTCATTGAGCTAAGCTTATATGTTGTGTATCTTCATCATCAATTCTGCAGCTAGAACTATGAAATATGAAACTTGATTAGCCTGGTATACCTTTTTGTTAATAACATATGCAGAAAAAGTAAAAAGGTGAATACCCTGAGTATTAAAACATGGAAACTCAATTGGCATAAAAGTGATTAGGTAAGTACAGGGAAGAATCAATGAAGAGTGCCATATGAGCTATGCAATGTGCTGAATTATATTCAAATCATACCCTTTTGTCACTAAGTTTATCTGGCACACTACAAAAACAATCAAAATACAGGAATAGATACCTGCTCATGTGAGAAGAGGAAGTTCTTTTAATCTTGTTTCTTTCCTCCTGAGATTTTACTTGGCAAACTAGTGACACAATGAAATTGACAAAATTGTAGCTAAGTATATGCATGATTTAACTAGAATTAGATATCTCTCTCTCTCTCTCTCTCTCTCTCTCACACACACACACACACACACATATATACACACCTCAAAGTTATTGGACAGATTAAATGTGTAAATCATTTTACATTTTTCCCAGATATAGTAACAATATAAAATGAGAACAATTATTAATAATTCTGTTGTGAAGCTAATAAAAAACTTGAAACCTGAAAATGATAGGGGGGAAAAACTATGTATAGATTGCATTTATGTAATCAGTACAGAAATTAAAACACACATTTTATATTATTTTCTTATACTAAGTCTTTAAAATCCAATATGCACTTATACTGCAAGTAACTCATTGCAGACTCGCCACAGTTTAAGTGCTCAGTAGACACATGTATCTGTCTATTCACTACTGCATTGGACAATGCAGGCCAAAATCACTCCATAGTAACCGTTTTAGTAATATAAATACTGCTTTCTTACATGCTAAATCCAATGACCATTTTCAATATCTCTACTTGACTGAATGTTATAGAACATTTAAGACAGCTAAGTTAACTTCCTTTTTAAAACTGTGTCTTTGGCTTTTTAGACACCATTCTTTTTTGGTTTTCCTTGTATCTTTCTACTGATCCTTAGTATCTTTTCCCTGCTCTCAAACATTACAGTTTAGTCTTCCCTGGGTTGTCCTTATGCGGAAGTCTACCACTGATGGCCCTTCAGCTGGTACTTGCTGAGAATTCTCATGTCTACATCTCTGCCTTAAGTGCCTTGCTATTCCAAGTAGGTCCCCAATGCAAACAGCATCGGCATCACCTAGGACCTTGTTAGAAATACAGTTTCAAGCCCCACACTAAACACATGCAGAACCAGCCTTTTGATAAACTTGCATAATGATTTATGATCTCTAGGGCTAGACCATCTATAATGCCTGTCTCTCTTACATTTTATTGATAATTGTTTTGTTATTTTATAAAATTTAACTCAGGTTCTTTTGTGAGATCTTTTTCTATGCACCCTCTACTTCCCCCCAATTACAGAGCTAAGAATCCTCACTTCTCTTTTCTTCCCTGTATATTATATCTTCATTATAGCACCTATTGTATTGCAATTATTTTTCAACTTTGTGTCCTTCCCAGTAGAAGATGATCTCTTTGAGGATAAACATTTTAAGCATTGCATTTAGTCATTTAAGGGCATTCATATTCACGTCTTCATATCATAGTTTCTTGTATATATCAGTGGCTCAAAAATGCTTGTGGAATAAAAGAACTGTGGGACTTAGGAAAATGAATTGCTATTTCTAAACTACAGTTTCCTAAACTGTAAAATGCATGTATTAACAACACTTCCCTTAACCATAATAGGTCATTGTGAACAAATTTTAGATTCCCTGTTTCCTAAATAAGGCAACTACTTCAAAAGTCAGCAAATAGACAAGTCAAATAAATCCATGCATTTCTAGTATCACATGAGCTCACTCATCTAGGGGAAATGATGAACAGCATAGACTGATGAACAAGAACAGACCCGGAGACAGGGAAGCATCAATCAGACTGTCAGACCTCAGAGGGAAGGTAGGGGAGGGTGGGGATAAGGGAGAGAGAGCAATCAAAAGACTTGTGTACAGGCATATGAGCTTAACCAGTGGTCATAGACATCAGGGGGATGGGAGCATGCGTGGGGAGAGGTTTGGGATGGGAAAGGGGGGGGATGAGGACAAATATGTGATCCTTTAATCAATAAATAAATTTAAAAAAATAAAAATAAATAAAAATTATATGCCAAATAAAGATCTCAAAATACTTGCATATTAGTTGGTTTTTATAAATATATTCATATTTAAACCTTTTTTATGACACCTGGTTATTAGGCCAAAATTCAACTTTGTTAAATACTTGGAGTTTCATACTTCCATCTACCTCAAAAATATCCTGAATTTCTTGCCTTGAAAAAAAAATGTTTTGACTTATTAAATTCTTCCACCATTAAAGTTTCTAGTGATGAAAAACATAATCATGAAAAGTGGCCTTGAGTTGAGTTCCTTTCCCTAGCTTCTCTACTAAATTCTTGCCCTGCTTAAAAAAGTCATCTTCAGACAACATTTTTAGGAATTTCAGAAAGAACTATATTATATTTTTATCATCAGCTCTCTCCAGAACCTTTAGAAAATTAGTGAAGTTTTTCCTGATTTCCTAGCACCTTTGTATTGCAAAGTGATCAATTATCTCTCAGAAGTCTGATTTACATATTAATGGTCTGCCTGCTTTTTTTCTTTCTCCTGGATTTAGACACTGCCATTATTTTCCAGAAGGTGTAACTTCATTCCATCCATATTTTACAGTGGAATAGTTTTCATCCCTTTGGTCTGGTTATTTTCCATTGATGAGTTTGTATTATATGTGTTTCCAGCTTTGTCTGCTGTGAAAGCAGAAAATAGGTAATAATCCATCTGGGCAAGTATCCTGATCTCTAGAGGGTCATGCATGCTGGACACTAGTGATGCCAAAGCCAACCTGACTCTTTATTTGATGTTAATCATACACAATGTGGTGTTTGTTTGGTTTTTTGAGGAGAGACTGTGAAGTGTATTAAAAAAAACAAAACACCTTTTGCCTAACATTTTTAATTTTTATTTGATAGCAACAACCGCAAACAAGCTTCTCCAGCACTGCCAACAGACTGGCTTGTGATCTGGGAGAATGAGCAGATGAAAAAACACAAAAGGAAGTTAGAAAACAAGTCATATGTTATGATGTGGCCTCTTCTGTGGATCTTCTAATCTAAATGTCAGTTGTCTTCTCAGAAGGCAAGAGGTAAGGGCTTATGTTAGCTCTTCATTAAAAACAATCTAGAACTTTGTTAATATATTTTTTAATATATTTTATTGATTTTTTTACAGAGAGGAAGGGAGAGGGATAAAGAGTAAGAAATATCCATCAGCTGCCTCCTGCACACCCCCTACTCGGGATGTGCCCGCAACCAAGGTATGCCCTTGACCAGAATCAAACCTGGGACCTTTCAGTCTGCAGGCCCACACTTTATCCACTGAGCCAAAGCGGTTAGGGCTTTTGTTAATATTTTTAAACATATAGCATAGTCACTTCAGTGAGAGGTAAAGAAACCAAACTTAAACATCAAATCTTTATCCTCAATTTCTGAGCAGTTCTTGAGAACAATGCCTGTATGTCTTTTCTCCTCCCCCTCCTCCTCCTCCTCATTCTTATTGCCACTCCCATTCTCATTGTCATTCTCATTGTCATTCTCATTGTCATTGTCATTCTCATTCTTATTCTTATTCTTATTCTTATTCTTATTCTTATTCTTATTCATTTCATTCTCTCTACAAACTCACAATAAATTTTCAGCTCTGTAATATCCTAGAAATATGAGAGTGGCCAGTTATTTCACTCCCTTTACCTGTTTCCTCTTAAGTAAAATAGAGAAAGCAAGCCTATCTTCAGGTTTTGTTTGTTTGTTTTTGAGGATAAAATGAATATGATAATACTTTCTAAACTGGGGAGCTATATAGTGTATGTTTTATTAGTAGAGTCATATGCTGTTTAGTGATGGGATACTTATGATAAATGCATGGTTAGACAATCTCATCATTGTATGAACACCACAGAGTATATTTACACCACCTGGATGGTATAGTCTACCACTACTGTAACTGTATGTGCTATACTTTGGTAGGATTGAAAGTATACTACATTTGTTCATACTAGCATCACTACAAAAACATGAGTTCTTGTAGTGTAAACCCTGACAATTTTCTTTTTCTTAATTAATTAATTTTTTTATTGATTATAGTATCACATAATTGTCCTCATCCCCCCATTCCCATCCCAAGTCCCTCCCTAGATATGCCCTCACCCCCCTGTTGTCCATGGCCACTGGCTAGGCCCATGTGCATGCACACAAGTCCTTTGGTTGATCTCTTCCCCTTACCCCCACCCTCCCCTACTTTCCCTCTGAGGTTTGAGAGTCTGATCGCTGCTTCTCTTTCTCTGGGTCTGTTTTTATTGACTAGTTTATGTTGTTCATTATTTCCTCTAGATGTGTGAGATCATGTGATCTAAGAAATACCCTTGTAAGAAAATAAACAGAGACAAGCCATTGAAATATGGTAGCAATCATACTTTGGTAAAAACTGCTGTTTGAATTTTAACTCTTCTAGTCTGTCTCCTGCACCTGAATAAACACAAGAATATTTACCTTAGCCTCCAGGTAGAGATCTGGAGGCTAAGGCAATTTTCCCAATTTTGCCTGGGACCAGGAACACAGGAGATTGATTCCCACTGACTCAGTAGCTTCAGGGATAGAAACTGTAGATAACCTTTAAAGATAACCTTTACAGATTAACCACTGAGTTCTGCTTTGCAAGATAGGGCCACATTCCAATGTCCAGCAGGATGTGACTGGGAAAGACCCTGTGGGCTGACCCCAGTCTTTAGAATGTAGTCTTTAGGATTTAAAATTTAGAACAAAAGAAAATTCCTGGGGTTTGAGCCTTTAAAAGGGCTAGCTACACCTGAAATGGTGCAGTCATGTGGAGTCCATCTGCGTGTGGTGCTCACACAACTGTCCTGGCCAGTTTTGATTTCAATAAATTCTTTTCTGCTTTTCTTAATCAACCATCAGCCTCCGGAGGTCTTATTTTGAACCCAGGATTCGACCCCACAACAGCCATAATGGTTATGACAATTTTCTTTTCCTCTTATAATGAAAATAAGGTCTGATTGCCCAGGAGACATCCACTTCAAAGATAACTATCTAAAATAAACACATTTCAAGCCATAGGACCAACTAAAGAACCTGTGTGATTTATCCCACCCTTCCCTAGGCTCCTTTGTTTTAGAGATCTTGGTTGATTTCTATAACTAACCATTTGGAGTGCTTGTTTATTTTTTCTTCTTGCATTTTATTATTTTCTTTATTGACTAAGGTGTTACATATGTGTCCTTATCCCCCTATTACTCCCACACTCCCCCACTTATGCCCTCACCCCCGCCCCCCTGGTGTCTGTGTCTATTGGATAGGCTTATATGCATGCATACACTTTCTTTGGTTGATCTCTCTCCCTTATCCCCACCCACCCCTATTTTCTCTCTGAGGTCTGACAGTCTGATTGATGCTTCTCTGTCTCTGGATTTGTTTTTGTTCATCAGTTTATGTTGTTCATTATATCCCACAAATGAGTGTTTATCTTTCTGTGACTGGCTTATTTTGCTTAGCATAAAGCTCTTCAGTTCCACCCATGCTGTTGCAAATGGTAAGATTTACCATAGCTAAGATTTGGAAACAGCCTAATTGCCCATCAGCAAATGAGTGGATTAAACAACTGTGGTACATCTATACAATGGAATGCTACGCTACGGTGAAAAACAAGGAATTCTTCCTGCACCTTAAATTCTCACTCTTATATTTTACATTCACCAAAAAAACAGTCAGTCCAGCAAAACCCTAGGTCCTCACTCTCAACTTAAAAGAGCAAAACCTCAGGCTCCTGTATTCTCCCCCTACACACACACACACACACACACACACACACACACACACACACATCTTGCTGTGTGCCTCCTGGCTTGCCTTGTATGCTTCAGGTCAGGAAAGAACTCTCTTCCTTCAAGTTTCCTAATGGTTATTTCTAAAGGGCATTTTGGAAGTATAATAAGAATAACAAGGTTTGGTCCAGTTGTAACTGGTTCAGAAAGGGAAGATGTCTGTTGGAAGCTCACTGGAGCCTAGGTGAGTGGCCCAAGGCATTTATAGCTTATTGTATTACCAACCATAGACTGAAAAGAGCACAAAAGAGTAATACATTGTGCTCTGACTTTAGGAGGGCCAGAGCATCATTAGGCAATAGGAAATTTTCAGATCCATTATAATCTTATGGGATCATTGTCATATATGTAGTCCATTATTGACCAAAAGGTCATTATGCAGTGCATGACTACATTAGTCCCTCATGGAGTAGGTCGAAGTAGCTTTAGAAAGTGGTGGATGAGCCCAATTGTTTAGATGGGCAGGATCAAGGGAGGAATATTCAAAGACATGGTGCCAAACACCATGGCAGCCAATTTCCTATGTTTCATTTTCAAAAATTATGAGTGAAAGCAATGAGGTAGAATTTTACAATGTGTCACTGATGAAGTACATTAAGGCAATAGACCTAGAAATATAAGTTGGAGCCAACTAGCTGTGGTCACAAATACCAAGCTCAGGACTTCTGTTTTTTCATCCAACAAACAATAAGCGCCATATCATGGAAATTTGCCTCAGTGGTGGTAGTCTCACCACCAATGGATCTGTTGTTGATATAAGTAAATTCTCTTGCCAGGGAATGTGGAGAATCAGGAGAAAGAGTGGTACATATGGGAGGCTCAGGCATTAGCCCAGGATTGAAGTAGTTTGGTAATCCTTTAAAAATAAAAATAACAACAGCTACAACAAAAAAGAACCCTGCATGTAAGATGGAATTAACTTAGTTTTAATAAGAAATAAAACATTGTGTTTTTTGGTGTGTGTTTTTGTACACAAACTACTTCTTAAAAACCACGTGGAAATGTTATCATGTGGTTTGCTTAGACTGGCAAACAGTTTGGCCTTGTTACAGGCTTGGCATCTATGCCAAGAAGATTGTATAGGATATACACCTAACCTTGCATTTCTGTATTACTCCCATCACTTATTGTCTGGAATCCTTTTTTTGTCACATCAGTAACAAGAAAATGACAGTTCCTAGGAGGAATAATCTTTGTGTTACTGGGTTTCCCAAGATGGTAATCAAGAAGAACCAGCTAAGATATTTCCAAATAAATTTTAATAGACTCGCACCTGGGTATGAGGGAGACAGCACAGAAGGACAGGGTTCCCAACTGTCTCTCAGTGTTGCTTCCTTGGCTTGCTTTTAAGAAGCTGGGGATAAGGCAGGCTTGTGTAAATTTTGGGGGGAGCATGAATTTTTTTCTATGCAAGGCCAGACCGTTTCCTTGGTCCTTTGAGTAGTTGTTTGTTTTGCAATGATCTCTGCAATTGCACTGTGAGGGCAAGATGGCATTGTCACTCACTATCATCACCTCAGGAAGGTCAAATAGCAGTCAAAGCTTAATGGACTACATATGTGGATTGCAAGGGGATACGTGCTAGAAGGGAGATAAGAATGATGCCGTTTTCATATTTTAGAGGAAGAGGATGGATGGTTGCATTCATGCAGTTTGGCTTCTCTATTGTTCCTTCTGGCCATCTGGCATCCCTTCCATCCCAGACCCAAGTCTCTATGCTGTCTCAAGTGAACAGCATTTAGTGAAAGGAGTGATGACTTTAAGTCTTCATGGACAAAATTTTATTCATTTTTCAACTATCCTACCTAAAGCTATGTTTATGAGTTGAAAGCTGTCACATTTGAAAATAGGCCACATTTGAAAAGCTCATCTAGGAATCCCTGGAGTGTTTTCACAGTCCTGAAATGAGCATCTCGACAGGCCACAAGGAAGCAACAGGACCGGGAGTCACACCTCAGCAGTAAACTTGGTCCATTGTGACTGTGAGGCCCTCAGACACATTCAAAGTAGCAAAAGCACAGGACTCCAATCAGCAAGGTGATCAGCCCTCAAGTTGCTGCCTCCTCACATTGATACTATTGTAATTAGCTAGTTATTCATAATAGAAAAGGAGCAAAGGGAAAGACAGACTTTATAGGCATGCCCTTTGGGTAGCTTTATCAGGAAGCTATAGCCTTCAGGGAACAACCAGCCTATTCACTGCAAAACACTGGGGGAAGGGGACTGGAAAAAGGAAAGATAGATGAATGCCTGACAAACTTGGGGTGAAATAGAGAAGGTACTTGTCTCAATCACACCTGTAAACAGAGACCATTGGCCAGATGGGTGTGGCCACTGCAAGAATGCAAAAATTTGGGAATACTTGGTCTCCTAGACAAAGGAGTTTTCTTTCTTGGCTCTTGGGGGTTCCTTTGCTCCTGTTTCCTTGCATTCGCCCATAAGGCCCACACACAATGGACTAATGGGTCAGAGTGGGAAACACAAGCTAAGTTAGCCTGATTCTGAACTAAACTCAACTCTAACATAGAAAGAAACTTCTGGACACTGGCTCTTATTTTAGTTCTACTAAAGCCCCAGCTATACTTCTTCTATGACTGGACTAAGGGAAATGGGATGTTAGAATCCAGGGTTGTTATTCCATGGAAATAAAACTTTCTACCATATATCACCTTCCCAGGCAATTCTCAGAAAATTTGTTTTCTCAGGATATATCAGGAATTCTACTCCCACTAGCAACTTAGGGAAAATAGGCCCTCTCCTCTCAGTTAACAACACCATGTCCAAAAATGTACCTAGCAGATGGCTGGCTACCATATAAAGGTTGGCACACCTGCCTCCATGAGTTTCACATAGGAACATGTGCTACTGAATATGCAAAACATTTCAAAACCAACCAGCGCCAGGGCCAACAGTTGCTTAGTTCATGCTAACTTGAAAGGGAGATTCCAACAAAGAAATACTGCATTTCATTAGTACAGAGAAATAGTCTTCCTGATGTTTCTTGTTATTAGTTTTACATTCCATACCCTCGCCCAAATGTGGAGATTTTGACACCTCTAGTGGATAAACGATGTTCACTTACAAATCAAAGTGCTATTTGCAGGCCAGATGCCTCCTTGGGAGACACTTTTTAAATTTTTTTTTAAATTCTCATCCTAGGACATACTTAGAGAGGAAGAAGGGAGGGAGGGAGGGGGGAAAGGAGGGGGAGAGAAAAAGAGAGAATGAGATAGAGGAAGAAAGAGAGGGAGAGGGGAGAGGGAGAAGGATAGGGAGAGAGAGAAATATTAAAGCATCAATGTGAGAGAGAAACATCAATTATTAATCGGTTGCCTTCTGTAGGTTCCCTGACTGTGGATAAAACCTACAACCCAGGTATGTGCCCTGCCCAGAAATTGAACTGTAACCACTCCGGTTGGCCACCTCTAGATGATTTGCCTTGACCTTGGGAAAGTGGAATGGGATGCCTTGCACTTTATGAAGGTTTTATATACTTCTTCCAAGGTCCTTCTTAAGTGCCAGTAGGTCTTTGCTTTAATGAAAGAGGAGGTGAAAGTCTTTGTGTGGTGAATGCCAGCATTTATATCTTAGTACCTTGAGAATGGGAAATTGCTTACCAAACTTCTCTGTCTTGCTGCTCAAAGTGGCAATGGTAGGTGGTGGGGAGGTGGCAAATTGAGAAAACCACACCAATGGTCCCATGTCAAAGCCAATGAAGGCCTTCATTTTGAAGATCTAAGGTCACTAGCTTAAATGCTAGTCTCAAAGAGGTAAAGATTCATGTTGATTATTTTAGACCATAAAACTAGCTACAAAACCAAATCTGACAACATATGGAGCACAAACAGCATTGTATTTCTGCCTTCTCCTATTAAGGCAATGGGAGGAGCTATTTAGATAATCAAAGGAAGTGATAAAACAGATGAGCAAAAAACAACAACAACAACACAACACAAGTACACATTCTAGTCATATATAACTTTTCAAAATTCAGCTCAAGGTAACTACACACAGCTCTTTTCTTCTCTGCATCATTTCCTAATGATAACACATTAAAACAAGGCCTCTCACATTTATATGCCTGAACATGACCCTCAAAGATAACCACAGAGTAACTTCCCAGAATGTTACATAAAGTTGAAGGTTCAAAGTGGAAAAACATTTTTATTAAAATAAAAATAGATAAATTATGAGGAATAATTGTTTAATCTTATTTTTAATTAATGAAAAGTCTTCTAAAAGTTTGGGGCTTACAACTGCTGCATCAAGCCATATGTAAGTTCAACAGGGGTGTACACCCTCTTTTCTTTCCATCAGCAACTTTTGCTACAATGGATATAATTACCAAATTCTTGGGTCTTTAAGCCACACAATTATTTTCTGATCCAAACTTTATCAGACTGCAATTATAAAAAAAAAGTTGAACCATTCTCTAAAATGAGATTCAAACTAGAGAATTTGGAGGCTTAAGCCAAAATCTCTATAAGCAGATAGAACAGTTATTTACTGACTATTCCAATTTTACAAATTAAAAACTGGAGGACTTGGGAAATAAATGGCTTGCCAAGAGTACCCAGGCAGTAAACAAAAGAACTGTGAATTGTACCTAGGTTGTTATAGGGAAAGTTGTGTCTTACAGGGAATAGTACACACCAAGTATGCTGCCTCATGCCAAGGCCACAGCTAGTTAAGAATGCTTTCAAAGACCTTATTATTATTTTTTTAATCCTAACCTGAGGATATTTTTTTCATTGATTTTTAGAGAGAGTGGAAGAGAGAGGGAAAGACAGAGAGAAATATCAATGTGAGAGAAACATCAATTGGTTGCCACCTGCACAAGCCCTGACCAGGGCCTGGGCCAAGGAAGAGCCTATAACCTAGAGCTGTATAAGCCTTTGACCAGAATCGAACCCGGGACCCTTTGGCCCACAAATCTTCAAAATAACCACAACTGATACTATGTCTGCATGATGAAGAAGAATAGTTGCTTTTGTTATTTAGACTTGTTTTATTGCTAATCATGCATATCCTGATTAGCATGTAACACATGCTTTTGAAAAGAATACGCTGTTCTGCAATGTTGTGCACAGTGTCTTATAAATACCAAGAGAGTCAATGTGGTTGATGTGTGTTTTTCAGAACTTTTATGACATTACATATTTTGTTGTTTGTTTAATTGTTCTGTCAAATTTTAGGAGATGGATGTGTTAAAATATCCAACCATGAATGCATAATTATCTATGCTCTTCTAATTTCTGTCAATCATTTTCTTCAAATGTTTTAAAACTTTATTAATAGATGCACACTCATCTATTATAGTTATACTAGAGACCCAGTGCATGAAATTCATGCACGGGGGCGGGGTGTCCCCTCAGCCCAGTCTGCACCCTCTCCAATCCGGGACCCCTTGGGGGATATACCAGTTTAGGGATCAGGCAAAAACAGGCAGTTGGGCATCCCTCTCACAATCCTGGACTGTTGGCTCCTACTCACTCACCTGCCTGCCTGCCTGGTTGCCCCTAACTGCCCTCTCAACCCCCGCCAGCCTGATCACCCCTCACTGCCTCTGTATGCTGGTCTGATCGACCCTCACTGGCCCCCCCACCCTGCTGGCCTGGTCACTCCTAACTGCCCCCACCCTCCGCTGGCTTGGTCACCCCTTACTGCCACCCCTGCCAGCCTGGTTGCACCAACTGTCCCTCCTTGCTGGTCTAGTTGCCTCTCATTGCCTTCCCTGCCAGACTAATTGCCCCAATTGCCCCCCTGCCAGCCTGGTTGCCCCCAACTACAACCCCCTGCTGGCTTGGTGGCTCCTAACTGCCCACCTGCTTGCCTGGTCACCCCTAACTGCCCCCCCTGCTGGCCTGGTCACCTCAACTGCCCCCCCCTGCTAATCTGGTTGCCCCTCACTAACCCCCCTGACATCCTGGTTGCCCAATGCAGCCTGCTTGCTCAGTTGATTGGTAATTTCTCACTAACGCCACTGCCGACCTGGTTGCCCCATGCAACCTGCTTGTTCAGTCATTTAGTTATCCTTCAGTAACACCGCTGCAGGCCTGGTTGTAGTCAGCCATATTTGTGAGGGTGTGATGGTCAATTTTCACATTACATCTTTATTATATAGGATCTTCCTAATGAATTGACATTTTCACCAGCCTATCTAATAAAAGAATAATATGCAAATTGACTGTCACTCTATCACACAAGATGTCTGCCCCCATGTGGACACAACATGGCTGCTACAATATGGCCAGCAGGGGAGGGCAGTTAGGGGTGACCAAGCTGGCAGAGGAGGGAAGCTAGTGGCAACCATGCCTTCAGGGAAGGGCAGTTGGGGGGTGAGGGCCCCAGGTCTACAGGGGAGGACAGTTGGGAGAAACCAGACCTGCAGGGGAGGGCAGTTAAGGGTGACTAGGCTTGCAAGGGAGGACAGTTAGGGGAAATCAGGCTGGCAGGGGAGCAGTTAGGCATCAATCAGGCTGGCAGAGGAGTGGTTAGGGTGTGATCATGCTGGCAGATAGAAGTAGTTAGGGGCAATCAGGAAGGCAGGCTTTGATAGTAGGTGAGCAGTTGGGAGCCAGCAGTCCTGGATTGTGACAGTGATGTCTGACTGCCCGTTTAGGCCCAACCCTACTGGGATCAGGCCTAAATGGGCAGACATCCCTTGAGGGGTCCCAGATTGGAGAGGGTGCAGGCTGGGCTGAGGGACACCCTCCCCAGGGGCATGAATTTTGTGCACTGGGCCTCTAGTTATTACATATTTCTCTATTTCTAGTAATACATTTTACCTTGAAACCCATTTTATCTGATATTAATATAACCACTCCATTCTTCTTATCCTTATTCTTCACATAGTATATCCTTTTCCATCCATTTGCTTTAATTCTACATTTATTTTCACATGTACAGTGAGCCTCTTTTGGATAGGATGTAAATGTCTTTTTAAAATATCTTATTCCCTAATTTTTCTTTTAGTTGGGGTGTTTTCTCCATTAGTATTTAATGTAACTATTGATATTGGTGAATGTTATAGGCTAAATTATACCCTCCTCTAAATGTATATATTGAATTCCTACCTTCAGTATGTCATAATGTGACTGTATTTGGAAATAGGGACTTCCTAGCGATAATCATGTTAAAATGAGGTTATTAGGAAGGGTTTATACCAATTAAATTCAATATTATAAGAAGAGGAAATTAGAATGCAAATGTGTACAGTGGGAAAACCATGTGAAGACACATAGAGGAGATAGATGCTATTTGTAAGTAAATGAGAGAAGCCTTAGAAGAAGCAACCTTGTCAATACGTTGATCTCTGATTTCAGGCCTCTGGAACATTGAGAAAATAATTTTCTGCTGTTTTAACTGCTATGTCTTTGATACATTGTTTTGGTGGCCCTAGCAAATAAATACAGTGAATTTGCATTTTTACATTACCCTTTTACATTTTTTTGCCTCCTTTGCTTTGTTACTCCTTTTCTCTGCATTTTAATTACATTTTTACTATATTTTCAGAATTTTATCTTAGTTTTCCTTTTGGAATTGTAGCTAGACTTATTTGCTTATTTTTAGTTTCATCCAGAGATTTCAATATATATTCTTCACTTTTCACAGTTCAGTTTTTATTAATCTCATACCACTTCATATAAAATACAGAAACATTGCAACAGTCTAGGACCACTTGAACTCCAAGGCAATATTATAAATTTTCCTTTAAATAATTATAAGTATTATAAAGAAATTAAGAGGAGGAAAAAGCCTAAATAATAGTCTTTTGCATGCACCTTGACATTTTCATTAATGATGTTCTTTGTTATTTTCTGAGGATATTACTTTATATCTGATATAATTTCCCTTCAGACTGAAGAATTTTCACAGGTATTTCTTTTAATATGGATTTGTTGGCTATGAATATTTTTGTTTACTTTTCTTAGGAAAATCCCTTTATTTTGCCTTCATTGTTGAAAGATAGTTTGCTGAATATAGTTTTATGCTAATTTTTTTCTTTCAAGGTTTAAAGGTGTTTCATCTCTTCTAGCCTCCATTGTTTCTCATCAAAGACAGTTTTTAATCATACTATTTTCCATTATTTTTCATTTGCTATTTTAAGCTTTGTTGTTCATTATTGGTGTTCAACAGAATCTTATATATGCAAAATTTTGCCTATCATCATACTGGAAAATTTTCAGTCATTATTTCTTCAAATAATTTGTTCCATTTTTTCTCGTTTTATTTTTAAAATTTTTATTTTATTGTTTAAAGTATTACAAATAGTAGTACATATGCTTAATTTTTTCCTTTGTTTTAGAATTCCAATTTCATATGTTGGAATCCCCGGTATTATCTATAACTTAATTGGGGCTCTATTTATTTATGTTCTAATATTTTATTTCTTTTTATCCACAATGAATAATTTCTATAGATTAATCTTACAGTTTATATATTTCCTCTGGTAATTAGTGATATTGAGTATCTTTTCATGTCTATTGTCTATCTGTATACTATCTGTATACTCTTTGGAGAAGTGTCTATTTGGGTCTTTTGCTCATTTTTTTCATCTCCATTTAGTTGTCAGATCCATCTAGTGAATTTTTAAATTTCCAGTTATTGTATTTTCCAGTCCTAGAATTTTCATTTGGTTCTTTTTATAATGTCTATATCTCTGCTGAGATAACCTAAGCTTTCATTTATTACAAACATATTTTGTTTTACTTTATTATGGATTGTTATAGTGGCTTATTTTAAAATTCATGTCCATTATTACCAATGTCTGGTTTATGTTGGAATAAGTCTTCTTTGATTGATATTTTCTCTTGATGATATGTTTGAGTTTCTTGTGTTTGTTTTGTATGCAGATCATTTTGTTTTGTATTCTGAATATTATTAATATTAAATGTACAGATTTTATATTCTAATAATTTTATCATGAGTATTCCTTCTTTTGTTTTATCATGCAATACATTGGGTGGACTGAATATTAAGCTCTTTCTTGAGTAGCAACTCTTGTCTCACACCAATGTTTTGTCTTTCCCTGAGCAGCTTTGATACTATTACATACATGCTTAGTTCAGGAGTCAATCAGAGATGTGGGTTGATGGACTTGGGTATCCTCACTCTAGCTTTTCCCTTCTTAGATTCTCCTACTATAGTCAGAAGCCATGGTTTCCATGTCTTTAATTTTCTGGATTATCTGACCAGAAAGATAATATGTGTTTTTTCTATTAGTGCCGCCACACTTTATGCACCACAGAAATAACTGCACTTAATCTCAAGATGAAATCTACAAGAGCAGTAACTTATTTTGTACAGCAACACACCTCCCCTCTTCTGAGGATTTACTCCTTACCAGATCTGTGTGCTTGTGTTGACATCCACGTACCTTCTAGTAGTTGCTTCCTGTATTAGATGTGCAGATGACTTTGTCTGACAGGGTCTTGGTCTGTCATCACATAAATGCTCTAGATGATTTTTAATCGACTGAAGTATTGGGCTAGAGTGGGTAAGTGGCAATAAACTGGGAATATGTAGTTTTATTATAAAAGCTCAGTAAATATCAGGTTCAGGAGTTTATGCACAATTTGGAAGGTAATGATGAGTAACCAGAGCATGGGGAACCGGAGTTGTTTTTTAAAAATACGTGTCTTGCCTCAGCCAGTTTGGCTCAGTGGACAGAGCATCAGCCTGCAGACTGAGGGGTCCCTGGTTTGATTCCTGTCAAGGGCACGTGCCTCTGTTGCAGGCTCCTTCCCAGCTTGGGTCCGGTTGGGGCTTGTGCAGGAGGCAACCAACTGATGCATTTCTCTCAAATCGATGTTTCTCTCTGTTTTTCCCTCTCTCTTCCAATCTCTCTAAAAATCGATAGAACAATATTTTTGGGTGAGGATTTAAAAAAAAACACACACAACTTGTTTTACTAAGCTCAGGCTGATGTAGCAAAATACCATAGACTGGCTGGCTTATAAACACAAATTTATTTCCCACAGTTGTGGAGGCTGAAAGTCCAAGATCACAGTTCTAGCAAGGCCAAGTTCTGGAGAAGTTCCTTTTCTGGATTGCACAACTGCTGATTTCTCCATGTATGCTTATATAGCAGAAATAGAGTAAGTTAACTCTGTAGCCTCTTTGTATAAGGGCAGTCTAATCTCACTCAATTCCATCCCCATGAGATAATTGCCTACCATATTGAGTTTAGGATTTCAACAGATGAATTTGGGTGGGTTGCGGGACACTCAGTTCATACCAATAGCTGTATGTTTAACTAAATTAAAGTGGTACAAAAATCATTAGTGAGAATAAATAAGTTTTTAAAAATATATTTGATTGATTTTTTTTTACAGAGAGGGAGAGAGATAGAGAGTTAGAATCATCAATGAGAGAGAAACATCGATCAGCTGCCTCCTGCACACCCCCTACTGGGAATATGCCAGCAACCAAGGTACATGCCCTTTGACTGGAATCGAACCTGGTACCCTTCAGTCCACAGGCCTACACTCTATCCACTGAGCCAAACTGGTTAGGGCAGAATAAATACGTTTTGAAGAAGTTTCTGTATTGATGTGTTCTTCCAAAATCTAGGAGGATTTGTAAATATATCTCCTTGGGAAAGGGAAACAAAAGAAAAACAAATGGGACTACATCAAACTAAAAAAATGTGCACAGCAAAAAAAAAAAAAATTAACAAAATGAAACCCACTGAATGAAGGAACATATTTTCCAATGATATATCTGATAAGGGGTTAATTTCCAAAACATATAAAGAACCTACTCAACTCAACACCAAGACAAAAAATATCAATTTAAAAAAATGGGCGAAGGACCTGAATAGATATTTCTCCAAAGAGGACATACAGATGGACAATACACATATGAAAAGATACTCAATGTCAATAATCACCAGAAAAATTGCAATTTAAAACCGCAATGAGATATCACCTCACATCTATCAGAATGACTATAATCAATAAATCAACAGACAACAAGTGCTGGTGAGATTGTGGGGAAAAGGGAACCCCCATGCACTGTAGATGGGAATGAAGACAGGTGCACCACTTTGGAAAACAGTATGGAGTTTCCTCAACAATTTAGAAATGGAACTTCCATTTGAATCAGTAATTTCACTTGTGGGAAAATATCAGAAGAAACCTGAAAAACTGTTTCAAAAAGCCATATATACCTTATATCCCTTGCAGTGTTATTTACAGTAGCCAAGATATGGAAACAGCCCAAGTGCCCATCAATAGATGAGTGGACAAAAAATATGGAATACTACTAGGATGTAAAAAAAATATTTTGGGGACAGCACAGATGTACCTGGAGATTATTATGCTAAATAAAATAAGCCAGTCAGAGAAAGAAAAAATATCATATGTTCTTACTTGTATGTGGAATCTAATGAAAAAAATAAACCGATGGAGAAAATAGAAACAGGTATGGATACATGGAACAAACTGACAGCTGTCACCAGGGAGGTGGTTGGGGGGCTGGATGAAAGAAGGCTAAGGGATTAAGCAACAAATTATACACACACACACACACACACACACACACACGCACACACCAATGTGGTGATAGAGAGAAAGGGGAGTGGGGAAACAGAGGTGACAGAGGTGAGTAAAGGGGGGAAATGGGGACAGAAAGAGACTTTATTTGAGGTGATGGTAACATGCTGCAGTGTGCAGATGTTTTGTGGAGTTGTACACTTGAAATCTGTATGGTTTAATGTTACCCCAATAAAGTCAATAAAAAAAAGAAGAAAGACTATAAAAACCCCAAGAAATATATGAGGAGATTCCAAAGAGAAATACAGAGTAGTATTACATGACACACTTTTCTCCTTCCTGGACAACCAATTCTGAGTGGAAGCAACAGACAGCCAGCACACAGATTCAGTAACTGACTTTCATTTTACAGGCCCATAGTTCTGACCTAAGAGGAAGCAAAGGGATTCAAACAAGGCCCTTTGGTGAAGATCAACTAGTAATTATGTGGGGGTGCTGTATGTTCTACTTTTGTTTGCGGAATAATAGGGTACTGCTGGGTGCTCTCATAATTACATCACAGACACTCACTCAAGGCACTCCACCAGCTATCAACCTTGCACAATCTGAGTTGTTTTTAGCCAGGTAAATGAAATTAATGGGGAAAATAATTACCTTAAATTATATAAAACCCTTAGGAAAAATTGGTTTTATTAACCTAATATCTGAGTCATCACAAGTGCTCTTTTTGAAAGGTGTCCTGCAATTTGGATTTCTAAAAAGGCTCCTTTCTTTGTTTATTAATTAGCCAGCAGGGTGATCAATGTTGTATAGCAAAGGGACACTGAAGAAAGAGGTCTGGGATAAAGAGTAATTTTATGACTGGGCTTTTATTCTTCCTCATCATTTTTTTCCATTAGTAAAACTCCCAATGATAGTAATGGCACATAAGCTTTTTGAAATGTCAGTGAAAGCTGAAATCAGCTAAAATAGTAATTTGTTGCTGCATATAAGATTTTATAGAGGCAGCAGTGCATCGAGGTTAGTGTGAAGGTGAAAAAGAAAAAGCGTATGATATGATACAATTGGAAAATAGATTTCTTTGTGGTTACCACCCAGGAATGGGAACAATTACTACCTTGCAGAGAGATTTTTTACTTTATCACTTCTTTTCACCTTAGGGGACAATAAAGGCAGGCGAGCATGGCCCACGGGGCCTCAGGAAAGCATTTATAGTCATGGTATTGCATTTACTTTTATATAAGTTACACCTTACTTTACTGTGGATTCAGTTATCCTTCTCTATAGCTAGGAAAATCTAAAATGTTTTTCTTGCCCTTGTCCTGCTCTTGAACACTACCACAGTCTTCTACTGGATTTGTATTTCTGTCTGCCTCTTAAAAATAGCTTTAGAATTCCATGCAGACATGTTACATCAAATATTTTATACCAGAAAAATATTAGTTTGAATGCTAATGCAATATATATTTTTTCCTTTTTATTGAATTTACTAGTGACCCGGGACATGAAATTTGTGCACATCAAAAGGGAATTAATTAGAGGGAATATTTTAATATTGCTATCTGCCCTTTCCCTGTAATAGAAATGTCAGAGATGAAAGAAAATTAATAAAATGTATATGAAAATCTCCCTCCTGTCAGAGTCTGGGGCATGCCATGGGACCCAGAGTCAAGTCCGTGCCCACCTGCATGCACTTCTAAATCACGAGAGACCCAGACCTGGCCGGCCCCACCCCTGTCAAGCCCCACAGGGCAAGGGGTGCAGCCTCAGGACCCCTATCAAGCTCCGCTGGATTGGGGGTGTGGCCTCAAGTCTCCTGGCCCCTGTCCTGGGGCAGGAGGCGTGGCCTCAGGTCCCCCCCACCCCCGCACAAGGGTGCGAGGGCATAAGGGTGTAATGACCATTTTCATATTAGCTCTTTATTATATAGGATTGGATGACACTACTTAACAAAACTATACAGGTTTCAGGTGCACAATTCAAACACACATCATCTGTACAATGTATTGTGTCTTAACCACTCCAAGTCAAGTCTCCTGCCATCACTCTTTACACAATGGGATACTATTCAGCCATAAAAACAAAATCTTACCATTTGCTAAGGCATGGATGGACCTGGAGAGCATTATGCTAAGTGAAATAAGCCAGTCAGAGAAATATAAGCACCAGATTATTTTGCTAATGTGATATTTATATATGCTCTCTAATTGTTCATCTAACAGTGAACAGTGTTGGAGAAATACCATCCTTGAAAATATTATTGATGCTGGACCTTGTGAGGTATGGGTGATGGTACTGATAACAAGAGTGCAAACTGGGACATTTTGAGGAGTAGTGAAATGGAGTTATTGATAATAACAACAGTCATATACATAAATTATGACTAATAAAAAGCTTCAGTTTCTCTATTTATAAACCAAAGTAAATGATGATAAGAAGCCAGTTAAATCATAATAATGTAACAGAGCCCATGGAAAAACATTCTTGATGTGAGACAATGAGCACTTTAAAAAAATGTCCATTACTTATTACTTACATAAAAAATAATGCATTTTAATTACATGAACTTATTAAAATAAAGATAATACAAAGATTAAGATAGAAGTAACTTGACACTATGAATAATATACATTTTGTATGTATTTTGCTAGTGTTTTTTTCTTGTGAATATATACAATGTTTCATATGTAGTACAACCAGTATTATATTTTCATATAATTATCTTTTCATTTTTTATTATTTAATTGACATTTTCCCATTCCATTAAGTATTTTTCAACAACATGATTTTTATGGAATTGATACTCATTTATTCAAATCATATTTATGGAGGCCTCATAATACATTACATGAATGAACCATATTTTATGACACATTATTAGACATTTTGATTATTTCATTGGTTAGCTGTTATGAATAAGGCTCACATAAATATCTTTATACATAAATTCTTAATTTTCATTCTGACAATTTTCTTAGGATATATGCTGGAATTGGAAATCCTAGATCTGAATATATGTGCATTTGTAAGGCGTTTAATATATTTTGCCAAATTGAACTCTAGTTATATCATTTATAGTGTGTAGCACATGAGATAGCCATCTTACCCTACAACTTGCCAGCATTAAATATCCTTTAGAAAAGCTTTATGAATATGAAGGGCAAATATACATGTTATGTTCCCTGTGTTGATATGTCTCTTTAATTTTCATTAGTATAACACCATTTAAATATAGGTAATCTATTAAAATAAATTATAATATCTAGTTAAATTCCCCAACCCTTATTATTATGCTTTAAAAATTATATATATCTTGGTCATTAATTATGCCAAATCAACTTCAAAAATGTCTACTTCCTTAAATTTACAAATCTCTGTGAGAGGGATTAGACAGATTTACAATATTGAGCCTTAGCATCCAGGAGTATGGTAAACTACTTTTATTTTTTTCTTTTATTTTCCTTTAAAAATTTTTGTAGTTCACCTCACTTATATCCTGCATGTTTTTGTTTTTGTTTTGTTTATTTGTACATATTTTATGGTTTTATTATGATTGTGAATTGAATATATTTTCTGTTAATTTTCAAACTCATTTGTGCGGACATATATGCTAGTATATGAAAGAGAGAGAAAGAAGCAATGCTTTCTTTTCATCTATAAAAGTTATCAAATTGTTTCCTAAAATGTTGTTAGGATCCTGTAGTAGATAATTTTCAGTAGCATGATAATTTTTCTGCGTATTTTTAAGTTTATTTTCTTTTGTTCAGCAATTTTTCATTTTTCTAAAGCGTAGATTTTATTTTATCCATTTCATTTATTCATCTTCTTTTTTCCTTCATTCATCTTCAGACAAGAAGAGGATCCCTCCAGAATTAGTGCTTACCAAAACACAGGCCAGGAACTTCTTCCTTTTTGTTACCAAACAATGGGTGTTGCCTTATTGGCAGGGGGGAGAGGGGCTTAGGGTTAGGGATGAGGGCATGTATAGAGCACTAATTGGGTTTCTTCATTCAGATGTACTGACCTTATAGTTGTTATAAATTGCACTCAAACTTTAGGAAATGATTACTTTTGCCATGGCCGGTTTGGCTCAGTTGGTGAGCATCATCCCGTGCACAGAAAGGACACTGGTTCAATTCCCAGTCAAGGCACATGCCCAGGTTGCAGATTTGGTCCCTGGTAGGAGTGTGTAAGGGATGCAATGGACTAATGTTTCTCTCTCACATTGATCTTTTTCTTTCCTTCCCCCTTCCTCTCTTTCTAAAATTAATAACTTTTTTAAAAAATGTTTACTTTCAGTGTTTCTTCTTTCTATGACTTCCTTAGTATTTTAGTAAGAATTTGGTACAAGAACTTTCAAGAGATTTTTATAACCTATACCATTTTGAACACAAAGCTGAGAAATGTTTCTCCCATGTTTTATTTTCTCAAATAAATGGAACTTCACTCTCTCCTCCTCTAATGAACTTTAAGGGGGAGAATAGATTAAATAAAATCAATGCTTTAAAAAGTTTAAAAAGAGAAGTATCAAATGAGATCATCTCATTCTGATTTGCTTCTTTGAAGCATGTAAAATGGAATCATATCATATTTTAATTTGAAATTAATATAAATGTCCAATTTGCCTTAGTGAACGGCTCCCATTGAGATCTTGAACCTCTACTTAAGATACAGATATATTAAGGTTCTTTGGTTTGTAGATGAAAAACTCAAGCTAAAAACAAATGTATTGGAAGAAAATAGAAGTATTTCACAAAGCTAATGAAAGAGTATATTAAATAAACCATATTAGGAACATTTGTTTTTCTTTTCACATGTCTGGTTATTCTTTTCTACTTTATACTGATTTCTGAAAAATGATGGAAATCATAGTATCTTACCAGATTTCAAGTTTTCCTCTTAGAGGCACTGACTCAATATTCAGGTAGGAAATATTCCAGGGAAGGACAGTCTGATTTGGGTTCATTACTAAACCCTGGAACACTCAACTAAGGCCGTGTTGAGCAAATTGCCTGAGTAGAACAGTACTGAGCATATTCCCATGTGTGCTTGAGGAATACTTAGAAGTTAGCCAGTTACACCAATAAGTTAGTGTTATGCCAGTACTGCATCATGTCATGAAATCAAAGGCATCACCACATTAAAAAAAATCTTTATTGTTGAGATTATTACAAATGTCTCTCTTTTTCCCCCCATAGTTTCCCTCCGACTGGTTCCCATCTCACCCCAGGCCTTTGCCACCCTATTGTCTGTGTCTATAGGTACTGCATACATGCATATAAGATCTTTGAGAAGGGGGTGTTGAGGGGTGTGGGAAGAGACTACGCATCCCCACATTTTTTGGCAATTAGACAGATATGAGTAATAATAGGCATATATAGTACTCATAATAGACAATAATAATAATAATACTAGTAATAGTAATACTATTAATAGTAATGTCCTTCCTAGGCTCTAATGATAGTAATGTCCTTCATAAGCTCTGATAATAGTAATTTTCTTCCAAGGCTGTTGAGTACATTTATGAAATTAATAAGACAAAGAACCAAAATTGATTGATTGTGTTCTGAGTCTTTCAAATCAGTTCTTAAGGTGTTAAGCAGAGCTTCTTTATCCCTGAAATCAAATATTTGCTTCTCTTTTAAAATTAATATGACTATGGAACTTCACATATAAATTTAAATATAATTTGAAATGTATTACAGGATATTTTTAATGAGATTGTTATAATTCTATTTAATCTTTAAAGTTATTCTTATAAAATATATAGAGCATTATACATACTCAGGTCACCCTCTGATTAGAAATGTTGAGGAATTATTTTCCCATTCTTTTCTTTGTCATAGGTACTTTTATAAATCTTGAAAATAAACTATAATTTTTAAACAATACCTTAGGTCAAGCACATTTTCAAAAGAAGAAATAATCCTGAAATTTAAGAAACCACTGGGAAATGTAGCATCATTTTATAAATTCATTGGGTAACTTGCAGTGACATTCTGTTCCTTCCACCCCATTGTACCAAGAACAAAGAACCAGATGATGACGCAGCTGTCTCAGCTGGCATAGTTACTTATGGTTTATAATGTTTGATTATTTCAATTCAATTCAATTTTGCTCATTCTTCTTACTGGAGAGGTGGAGTGCCGACTAGACAGCCATACCAATTTGGGTTATGTCTGCTTTTGTTGAAGAATGCATTTAAGGAAACAACATTTCAGATTTCAGAGGATTTGGAACAAAAAAAAAGCCAGTATGTAAGACTGGCTATATGTGGGAGACTAAAAAATAGCACTGGGCTTTAGTCCCAGCTCTCTTGATATGTGATATCTAAGTTTTAGTTTCTCATCTATGAAGTAAGATTTAGAATAGATGATCTCTAAAAGAAGTGCCTTTGCAATGCTGGCAGCTGATATTTCTGTGAAATACTTTAGTTTAGTGTGCAAAGATACAGGTAGTTTAGAAACAATTGGTTATTATCCCTGGCTAATTGTGCAGTTACATTTGAAAGAAGCTTCAGGAGACTGAGTGACTTTTCATTTTTTCATATTCTTAGTGAAGATTTGGCTCATAACCCACAAAGACATTATGAAAATGACCCTATTCATTTTATCTATGCCATGCACTTTTAAATAATGATTACTTTCTCCTGTTTCATTATGTAGCTAGGAGATGTACTTTCAATTGCATGTTAACTCCTTCTGCCCATGTAACAATTTTCTCTAACATTTCTGAACTATATTATGTGTACTTATGGAATAATAAAAATTTCACATATTACTTTTGCTCACATAACTATCTTAAATATGCTTCTTTCGAAAGAAATTCTTCCATAAAGATTTTTAATGAGCCAAATGCAATCCTTATTTTTAAATCTGCAAAAGCCTTTTTATGGAATATATCTAGTTCATTCTCATTACCCAAGGTTTCAAAAGAAAGAGCACCATAATGGGGTAACTCTTGTGGCGTGAAGCACTAGGCAGTGAGGGACAAAAGATAAATTTATTCCTAATAGATACTGCAAATGGAATGCTTTCTATTCTGTGTGACTTTAGAAGGTGTGCTACATTTTGAAGGTTAAGAGAAAAATCAGTTTTGCACTTCAGTGATAGTTCAATTCATATTTCTTGGCCTTGATTTGATTCATTTTCAAATTATACCATTAAGGCAGTTATAAAGTAAATGTGTTCCATCAGTCATAATCTCTCTAAGTTAACAACTCTCAGATATTTATTATTTGAGCTGATTTTTTCCTTTAGCAGCTGGTGCCATGTTTGATTATTGGGACCACATGCATATCAGACATCCATAAAACATGTCAAGTACTACTATTTGCATACTATATTGTAATTTACAAAGCACTTTTGTATCTATCTTCTCAAATCTTCATAATGTCCATCTGAGACAGGCTGGACCAGGATTATAAATCCTGTTCAATTATATTGACTTTTACAAGATTAATTCTGCATAGTATTTGCTTTCACAGTTTTATTTTTTAAATACTTTGTTAACTTTTTATTACATTAATTACAAAATAGCTGCACATTAATCAATGTATATATCCAAAACCAGCATTTCAAAGTCAACATGCCTACAACTAAACTCGTTGTCTTCCCAACCTTTCCATCTTCTGCTTACTATCTACTTAACATATACCAAAAGTAATCATCCTCCTTTTAGGCATTACTTCATTTGTCACTATTTCCCTAATGTTCTGGTCCAGAAACCCCTTTCTTTACCAAGCCTTCCATAGTCAAATGAGTAACCTGGTTCCATAGCAACTATATCAGCAACAACTACTGCACATTTCACCCCTTGTCTTTCTCTGCCACTGCCATAGTTCTATTGCAATAGCCTTATACTTGTATTCACATTTTTTTTAGTCTAGCTAGTCTCCATTTTTTTCATGCTGCCCCAAACATTATTTTCTTGAAACACAGCTTAGAAAATGCCACATCCCTCATCAAATACCTTCAGCAATGAGAAGTACAAATTAATGCTTTGACATTCAATGAGTTTAAATTCTTTCTCAATGATTCAAACTTAAGTTTGTATGAATCTAAAGCATGACTCTTTCCAGTATAATATGTTGACTTTTTAAAAATATATTTTTATTTATTTCAGAGAGAAAAGAGAGGGAGAGAAATAGAAACAAACATCAATGATGAGAGAGAACCATTGATCAGCTGCCTCCTGCACATCCCACACTGGGGATTGAGCTCACAACCCAGGCATGTGCCTTGACTGGAATCAAACCCAGGACCCTTCAGTATGCAGACCAACACTCTATCCACTGAGCCCAACCAGCCAGGTCTATGCTGACTTTTTGAGGTTCAAATTGAGCAGGGAACATAAAATTGGGCCTTCAAGTGGTAAGGTGAGACACTTAGCCCTTAGATTAAGAGTCACTAGCTAGCATTTCTTGTTAGAGCCTGCAAGTCTTTTCAATCCTTTGTTAATACCTCAGATTTAGCCTGTGTCTGGGAGCTCTTGGTTGTCAAAATTAGAACTCTTGCTCTAACCATAGTCTTCACCTTCGTATTTCTTGCCCTGTCCTATATACTTCCTTAAACAAGCATTAGAAACATCCCCAAAATTATGTGCAGTTATCCTAGAACAGAGGGTGGTGGTCATTATGTTCATTTATCACCATCTTTGTTAAAACCTCATGAGAAACTAACAGCATTGTTTACTTAGAAAGTGTGTGACATTATGGACAAATATTCACAATCATAGGTAGGAGTCCTAGATCCTCCACCATTTGTCTAATTTGGGGGCAGATCAGTTGACCTCTTTAAGTTTTAGTTTCTTCTTCCCAACACAAATTGGGTTTATATCAGTATCTACTGACTGGGAAAATATGCAATGATAAAATGCTTTCCAGAATTAAATAACACTTAGATCCAGTTACGTTTTACTATATAACAGTGTGTGTGTGTGTATATATATATATATATATATATATATATATATATATATATATGGTATATTTTTGTTCCATTGTCAGTTAATATTTGATATACACCTGAATTTGTGGTTCTAAGGTCACTTGAGATCCACAGAGCACTTGTTCCTGTGACAAAGACTATTAAGTGGCTTCCAATACCCATTCTCAACATACTATACAATCAAATAACTTTTATTTGGCCACATTGCTGCCTAAATAATAATATTATTCTGTGGCCTCTCATGCAACTATGAGTGGCCAAATCACTAAGTTATGACCAATGAGATGTAAACATAAATGAAATGTGCAACATTTGGGAATGCTAAAGATAAAGCATGACCTCTTCTTCATTTATCATCTCTTTCCTGCTGGCAGGAATGCAGAAATTATGTCTGAAGCTGGAGATGCCATTTTGGGTCATGAATTGGGAATCTATGTTGATAAAGGTAGAGCAATGCTATTGTGAACCTGGAACACTGATCGTTATAGAACACCTATACTAGTCTGATCCACCAAGTTAGACTTTTATGTGAAAGAAAGATATTTTAATCCATTATTATTTTACTAGTAGCCCTGTGCACGAATTTGTGTGCCAGTAGCTCTCTGCAGGGCCTGACCGCTCCACACTGGCTGCCCAGAGGCTCTACACAGCCCAGAGGCCCATCCACAGCCAGGAGCAGAGCACTTGCCTTGTTGCCATGGTGATGGAGCAAGCATTCTGACAGGCCACTCACAATGTCAGCTCTCAGTGGGTGCCCCACTCCCCAGGACTGGGGGACTCTGGTGGAGCTGAGAGGATTGGGGGCCACCATCTTGTGGATATGGGCACCACCATCTTTGTGATGAAGTGATGGATAATTTGCATATTACCCTTTTATTAGATAGGATGTTTTCTGTTACAATAATTGAACAATGTTCTAATTAGTACAGCTGGAAATCACTGAAATAAAGTATATAAAAGAGATGATGCTTGTGATTGCTTAGGTCAATTTCTCCCTTTCTTGAGCTAACTTCCTTTGGGTTTGTCCTCTTATGCTTTAAAACTGCTGAATTATGGACTTGTGAACCTCTGAAAGTTCAGAAAACTCTCTCTTCCCTTAAGCAGCAAATCCCATGCTATATTAGTTATTTTGACCTTCATGAACACTTATGCATATCAGTTCTCTGAGAAGCCCTCTGAATTCTCTGAAGCTATAATATATAGTACTTCTTATAAGAAGCTTCTTTGAAAGTAATAGGCAGGCAGATTTGTGGTGCTGTTTCCATGTATATTAAAGATAGTATTCTGACTTCATAATGCTTCTTGTTATTTGTAAGGTGATTAGAGTGTTGAAACTGAATAGAAAATGACACAATTTACAGAGTATATTATAAAAATATTATAAACAATAAAAATTCTTCAGAATTAATAGAACATAAAGCACTCTTTTTTTCTAGTGAAATTATATGTGAAATTGAATCATATCTGTGTAGTAATGAAACACCCTGTTAGTTTTCAGCTATAGTCCTGAACAAGAACTCTATCTCTCTCTTTCATAGATATTGAATTGAAATTATGGGTTAAACCAGAAGATAATCCTATTGACTGGACATTAAATTAATTACATTATAATGATTATGTTATCATAGTTTAGTATGCACATATAAGTGTATTAAACTATTTAAGAAGCCAAAATCATCACATTCAAATGTGAAAGTTTAATTGTTGTAAAAAGGCCTACTGGTTGGGATGCAAACAATAAAATATCACCACATCCCCTTGTTTTTATGTGATCCACTTTTCCCTCAACTTTACAATGCTAGTTTGAGGTATTTAATGCTATTAACTGTTGCAATGAGATATTGTAAAGTTTTTTTTCTTTCTTTATTAGGATTAAGAATATTTACCTACAAGCAAATACAGTACTTAAAGAACTGTGTACTTAATGTTCTGTTCCTAACTTCAACAGTGCATCACTGTGGCATCTCCATTGACTTGTTCCATATCCCAGAGACAGCTATTTCTAGCAATTGTAGAACATCAGGAAGATAAACTCTATGAGAGCCATCTAATTATTCATATATATGGAGCGCATCTGTTGACAGCTTGAATGTTTATTAATAAATAAAGGATTCAGGTTTCATTCAAAATTAATACAAGATGAATTCTCTTTTTCTCTCTCCAAATACAGAATTTGAATGGAAACTGAAGCAGGGGTCTCCCTTCAGGACGCCAGTTGTGCTTCCAATTTGCAGAGCCAGAAAAACAATTTTGAGAATTGAGCACAATTTTGAGCATAGGTTTACTTTCAGAGAAATAGAGAAGATATAGTTTTTAAAAGAGATGGTATTTGACTTGTATGTATGCATATAAGCCTAACCAATGGACACAGACACCAGGGGTGTGAGGGGATGAGGGCACTGGTAAGATAAGGGCAGATATGTAATATCTTAATCAATAAAGAAAAAATATACATAAAAAATAGATTGTATTTGGATATCATTGTAGGAAAATGCATAAATTATTTTATAGGCCATGCCTAAAGAAACATGGACACTTCACGGGTCTCATGGAGCCTATTGCTAGTACTGATCAATCCTATTAAAGAACATAAATAGAAGGCCATTATCATTCATACTATGAAAAATATATTAAACCTTGAATATCTGAATGAATATGGATTATTTAAAACACACGCCTTTAAATGGCAGTATTATAATAACCATAAAGAGTTCTATGCACATATGTTGTAGGAAATACTTCATAGCAATATGTTTTAGTGACATAAGCATATTTCTCTCTTTAAAATTTTGGGGTGGGGAACATTGATGTTCTGGAAAGTAATAATGTAGAGATAAATTATTACTGGAGCAAACAGTGTGATTAATACATATTCTGCAACAGTTCCTCAATAAAATATGGTGTAAAAAGGAGAGAGGTCTTAGCCTTCCTGGTGCAGTTGTAGTTGCTTGATTGCCATCTTTAGAATTAAATTTGTAGGTGTACTGATTCCTTTGTGAAGAAAAAAATGATTATGTATTTTATTAAATTACTAGAGGCCCATTTCACAAAGATGTGTACAAGAATAGGCCTTCCTTCCCCTGGCTGCTGGCACTGGTTTTCCTCTGGCACCTGGGACCCAGGCCTTCACTCTGACTGGAACCTTCAGTGTTCATACAACTCCTGTAGCTCCCTCTGCCCCTGGCTCTCCCCCTCATAGCAGGTGTCCTGCTCTGCCCAGCCACTCCACACCTGCATATTCAAATTAACCCACCATCTTTGTTGGGTTAATTTGCATACCCACTCTATTGGTGGACAGCACAGAGGTATGGTCAATTTGCATATTTATCTTTTATTAGTGTAGATAAGCTAGTTTGTTCTGGATCTCATACTGGATTATGCTGTAGTCTTTTTCTTCTTCTTTTTGTGTAAAAAAAAAGACTATAGGGAGGCTAGATTTGTCAGGGATATAAATTTTTGTCCAGTTAAAGGTCAGGTGCTGAACAATTGATTTTATTGCTGAGCCATTGGGTCATTAAGCTGCCTGAAATAACCTTGTTACAAATGTTCATTAGGACCCAATTTGGAACTGTGTACTTAGGACTTGCATTAGCATCTGTGAAAAATACTAAGTTGAATTGTGCTTTCAGAATTTAAAAAAAAACATGTAATCAGAGGTATGTATGCCACAAGAATAGATTATTTGTATATGAAACTACTTGTGATTTGAGGATATAAAAGGCTATCTCCTTTTCCAAACATTTTTCTATGGCCTGAAATTTCACTATTACAGATTTATTCTTCTCCTCCCTTTCCTTCTCCTCCTCCTCCTTCTCCTTCTTCTCCTCCTGCTTTTCATTCTGCTCTTCCTCCTCCATCTCTTTCTCCTTCTTCTCCTCCTTATCCTTCTATTTCTTTTCATTAAAAATGGTAGCAATCGGGGGGGGGGCAATGGTAAGCTATGTACACATATAATACCTTAATAAATTAAAAAAAAAATGGTAGCAATCCTGGGGACTGAAATTACCAGGATCTGGAATATGAACATTGCTCCCAAGGACTGAACTTCATGGAGTGCTGCAGTACTGAGTTTGCCAACAGAATGGAAATGTGAATACTTGGAGGAAGGTATTGAGGGAATGGGCAGAGTAGCAAAGGCAAATTGTTCCTTCTTCAAAATTTTGCTAAGGAAAAAAACTTTCTAATCCTATTCTACAGAATCCAAAGGAAGTTAAGTAAAGCCCATAAAAGGAAGAGCACTAAACTTGGAATCCAGAGTTCCTGTCCCAGCTATGACACCAATTGTGTACTTTAGGAAAAATCAATGAACTCGTATGAGAAAACTATGCTTCCTCAGGTAAAGTATGTTAATTTGAGTTGATACTCTTGAGTATTCAGAATTTTATATTTTAGATGGATAGAATTTGTTCCAGTTTCCACCACAGGGCATAACATCTAGCAAACTGATTAATTATTTTACATTTCAAGTACTTTTTACCAAATTAATTATTTATATCATATATAAGTCTTCCTTGATTATTGTGTAAGGATGACTTTCATGTTATGGTTCTGTTCTGGAATTTCAGAAGGAATATTGTATTTCCACATATGCCATAGTTCAAAGGTTATCTGGTTTTTATTTTGTCACTAAGCTTCAAGAAATTCCACTTTACACTCCACGTGTCTGTCCATTATAGATGTATACATAAAATACATCATAAATGTAATTTAGCTTTTACATTTTTTTTCAGAAAAGAACACATAATTTAATGATTCTAAATGAATGTCATATAGTAATTATTTAAAATAACAACTTCTTATAATCCCTAAAGTATTTTTGATGTAGCCATATTTGCTAGCTCCCTAAATTCTGTTCATAAACTTCTTGTGGGGTTTTTACAGCCTCTGAGAATCAGTATCCTCATGTTACACAGTTTAACTCTATGCATCATAGCATTTTGGTGACTCAGTCATTTCCCTGTGAACCAACAAATTCAGGCTGCTTACATGCTCTTATGCTCTTCCAAGTTCCATGACCAGAGAATTTTATATATACAGTAGGAGGACGGTGCATGGATTCATGCACCAGTGGGGTCCGTTGGCCTTGCCTGTGGGGAATCAGGCCAAAACTGATCTCTGTTTGTCCCTATCAATTTCATTGTCCCATCATAGTGAAAGCTTCTGTGGCAGATGGACTAATGGAGGAAGAGAAAGTCACCTGTGAAAAGGAGCCATTTGATGGTCCTTCTTGTCCACTCCCAAGCCAAAGTGTGCATTGTAATCTGTTCTCATGAATATTTGAAAGTCAGTGGCCTCTTGTAATTCTGATTTATTACTTTGTCACTTGGAGCAGAACTCTAGTAACTTGCTACTGTATATATCTATATCATTCCTTCCATTGTTTTCAGAGTGTAAATATTTAAGTCTTCTTTCTTGTAAGAAAAAAGGTAAAATACCAGTGACTAAGGCTGTACTGAATTTGTTATGTCAACCAATTGGCAGGCACTTACTAGTGAAAGAGAAAAGCAGAGCACAGCACAATTTTATTGGACTTATTAATGTTATAATTGATGTGGCATGCATTTTTATTGTTATTTATTGAGCAGTCAAAATATGTTAGGCAATATAAGTAACTCACCAAAAGTGTGATGTGGATATTAAGTATTTTATACCCTAAAAAAGGAAGTCTATTAACTCAACTGCAGAATGTATCCATTTCTGTAATCACTTGTGAAATCTTGATTGGAGAACTAATTTAGCTAGCCTTATTCTTAGAGGTTATTTTTATATCTCTGTAGTTAAAAAAAAATGAGTTGCTTTAAATAACATTTAAAGATAGTGAAATGTGATAGTATCACATACATAAAGTGATTTCTCCTCAATTCCAAGGTAATTAACAAATATTAAGCGCTAAAAACCTCAGCAGATTCAGAAGACTGAGCAAAGTGAGTCATCAGAGGATATACCCATATTAATTTCAGGCTGGTTTTGGGAAAGTGATCATATAAGAAGGGATGCCCTTAGAATAACAAAGCAATTGCTCAGTGGGAAACTGAAGGAGCAGGGGTTAGATTTGAAGTGGAAGGACAAAGACTTGAAGGTTATATTGCAACTTTATCTATAGGAATGTGACAGATTGTCTATTGCTCACTCTACCAATTCCTAGTGAGCACCCATAATGTTCTAGATCCCCTGCAAAGCACTGGGAATATAATGAAGACAATACAGTTTTTGCCTTTGAGGTGTTTTCAGCCTAGCCATACAGACAGGGAAATGTAATTATTTATATATTCAAAAATACTTATTGAGTGCTCTCTTTGTGGGGCTAGAGAGACAGAGTAAAGAAAAGAGACAAAAAAAATTCTGTTCTTGTGCCCAGCTAGTAAGCTCAGTGATTAGCATTGCCCCATGAACCAGAGGTCACTGGTTCGATTTCCAGACAGGGCACATATACAGGTTGCAGGCTCAATCCCAGCTAGGGGTGTGCAGGAAGCAGCCTATCAAGGATTCTCTCTCAACATTGATGTTTTTATCTTTCTCTCCTCTTATTAAAAACACCTCTCCTAGTAAAAACATATTTTTAAACAATTTTTTAAAAATTCTGTCCTTGTAACCACATTACAATTGGGAATAGACTAATGACAAATGTGTGTGTGTGTGTGTGTGTGTGTGTGTGTGTAGATATATCATCTGTCTATCTGTTGATAGATAGATACATATATCTGTATCTATATTCGCATCTACATTCAGATGATGACAGATGCTATGGAGAACAGAGCTATAAAGCTGGAAAGAAGGAAGAGGGTATGCTGGGTGGGATAGGAAAGTATGATTAAACCTCTCTAGTAAAGCGACATTTCAGCCGAGACCTATTGGCATTAGGAAGTAAGCCATGTTGATATGGGTGTGGAGTCAGACAACATTCCAGAGGGAACAGAAAGATCAAAGGCTTTAAAGAACATTAATGCTCTAAAAGGATAAGAGATCCTTCCTTTTTACTGCTGCATAGCATTCCATGTTGTAAATATACCACAGCTTTTTTATCCACTCATCTATTAACAGGCACTTAGGCTGTTTTTAGATCTTAGCTATTATAAATTGTGGTGCTGTGAGTATAGGGGTGTATATATCCTTTCTTATTGGTGTTTTGGATTTATTAGGATATATTATCCTTTGAGATGCATGAAAGCAAGAGTATTATGCTAAGCCAAATAAACCAGTCAGAGAAAGACAAGTATCACATGATCTCACCCATATGTGGAATCTAATGAACAAAACAAATGAGCAAAATAGATCCAGATACATAGAAGCACAGAACATACTAATTTATCTCAAAGGGAAGGTGGGGGTTGGTGGGAAGAGATTAACTAAAAAACTTACATGTATACTTGAAGCCTGGTGCATGAAATTTGTACATGGCAGGGAGGAGGAAGGAAGGAAAGTGGTCCCTCAGCCTGTCCTACACCCTATCCAATCTGGGACCCCTCAGGAGATATCCAACAGCCAGTTTAGGCCTGATACCTGCAGAATGGGGCATGTGCCCTGACCAGAATTGAACAGTGAATTCCTGGTTCATAAGTCAATGCTCAACCACTGTTCCCTGATTCATGCTGGCCGAGCCATAAAACTTTTTGCTTAATATTTCTGCATTAGATTTCACCATAGTGAAAATCTATTTTTAATTGCTTAAAAAGAAACCATTTACTAAAAATAATTACAATTTTTCTTTCTTTCCTTTTCCCCCCTATCAGAATTGATTGTATCAAGTCCATTCATTTGAGATGACACTATTAGGCAGGAAATGGGCCTGTCTGTGTGACTAAATTGGAACCACCATAATCAATACATTTAGTGAGCTTAATTCTTTTACTCTGAACAATTGCCTCAATAGAATTCTAATAAGAACTTAAAATCACAAGATCACTTCTTAAAAAGTATCCTTTAAGAAAGTTCCAATATCAATTGAAATTAGGTTCTCTAGCATTATATTGTGGCAATCAAAAAATATTTTAAAATGAGATTTATCCAGGGGACTTTCGGGGACCACATTTAGGATTAGAAATAAAAATGGACTTATAAGCATATGGGTCATACATAAATTATTGACTTTTATCTAGAAAAAATCAACAAGTGAAAAGTCAGTTTATTTAACGGGAGAGCATTATGCTAAATGAAATAAGCTAGTCAGTGAAAGAAAAAATACCACATGATCTCACTCATTGATGGATAATAAAGAACATTATAAACTTATGAACAAAAATAGATACAGAGACAGAGAAGCATTGAAAAGACTGTCAAACAACAGCGGGAAGGCTGGGGAGGAATGGGGGACAAGGAGAAGTAAGAAATCAACCTAAGGACTTGTATGTATGCATATAAGCATAACCAGTGGAAGCAAGACACTGGGAGGGGGAGAGGGCATGTGCCAGAGGGTAGGGGAGGCTGGGGGAAGGTCAATTGGGGGGGACACATATGTATTACTATTTATAATACTTAAACCAATAAAAAAGAAAACAAAAGAATGTAGAAGAGATTTTTCAAATAAAAGCTAAGTATTTTAAGAGAAAAATAAAAATAATTTTTTTCTTTTGTTTTCAAAAGTAGGGAAGTTTCCTAGAGAACTTATATACCTCTTGTCCTTTAGAAATGCAGTTCACATATTCAGGCAAACTATCTGTTTCCCCTCTACTTTTGCAATGATGAAAAGTACTATTATAATAAGATTAGCCTTTCTACGTATATATTGTTTATGTATATGAAAACAAATGTGAACTGTGAGATAAAAATTTTAATTTTTTTCTAGCTTTTGAGGTGGATATGGGTATCCCCCCAAAAAACAGAACTTTTCATACTGATTATCATCAAGGTATAGGCTTGGTAGGTTTATGTCCTGATAACAGCTGGGTTTCATTCAAAATTATCACCAAAAATTGTTGAACTTTGTGCTGTGAAGTTGAGATTGAAAGAGCAGGAACACAAAACCTCAGGAAGTTACGTATATTTTCTTTGACCAAACAATTCTTGTAATAAGAATTTCTGAAATGACTCTGGTCTCCAGAGAACAGGAGTAGAATAAAAATAAATGAAATAGAGCGTGAGTTTAAAGAAAAACTGAAACCATACCATTGTGTATCAAATAAAAAAAAAAAACGTTATGTGAATAAGGTACATATTCTTCTAAGTGCAGTTAACTTTAAACAATATTTTGAAAACTGAATCTCAGTTTTAATTAAAACTTCCTCTGAATTATGTGGTATTTTAGCATGAAAAAGGTCTGAAATATATTTATGTTTATAAATGACACAGGAGAGGGGGAGGGGGAAATGGTGGCGGAATAGGCAGACATGTCCTGAGCCTTGTCTTGGAGCAGAAAGAAAGAACAGCTGAGGGTCACACGGGGAGTATTTGTTGGCGAGTTAAGAGACAGCTAAACTCCAGAAGAAGGTGGGGGACTGCTGGATGGGGCTCCCCTGACCAGGCAGCCCCCACTGCTGCTGGGTGCCCTCCCGGAGCCACTAGCTCAGACTCAGAGACCATGCCATCTTGAAGGGGAAAGTGGATGTTATTGGAGGCCTGAAAATCTACAACTGTGGCACCCACCAAACAGCTGTGAGCCCCAGAACACCAGTCCCCAATTGGCACAAACATGAGGATTCAGAGGAGCTCTACACTCCACCATGGAAAGGTCAGGTTTTGCCTGGGATAAAGTGAGGACTCTGGTCCCAGCAGGACAGAGAAACGCGTGCACTGCAGGAGCTAGAGGACCTGGGGAAGTCTGTGCCTAGAAAAATACATGGCTGTTGGGCCTGGAGTGATCCCTGAATGTGGAAGGGGGTCCTCAGAGCTGCTAACAGAAGAGATCTCTAAAAAGCAACCCATTTTGATCTGACGCAAAAGGACAGCCTAAAATTTTGGGAGTATGCCGGCTGCTTAGACAAAAGAGGGAAAGGGGGATTGGCAGACTTGCCTGCAGCTCTGTTCTTCACACACTTGGGCTTTTTCCTCTTCAAATCCTTGCTTCTGATTACTAAGCCCAATACATGAGATCACCCAGTTGGGGACACCCTGGGAGACTGCAGGGGAAAGTTGTTTTTCTGGAACCTGGGGATCAGAGCGGGGGATAACCATCAGAGGACCAGCTCTGGGGCATCCCACTCCCACAAACCGGCATTGAGTACCACAGGGAAAGCAGGATCTAAGCACAGGTGAGAGAGACCTTACAGACCCAGAGGTCAATCCAGAAACATTGGAACCCAGGAGCTGAACCACAAATTGACCCTTGTGTAATCACAGGTAAAGGATTACAATAAATTAAGACATAATGTCTGCTTAAAAATCAGGACTGGCTTACATCACTGAGGAGCAGTGGAATGAAGGGAACTGAAATACTGTCCTGACTGGAAAACAGGCGTGCCAAAAAGAACAATAGAGGAAGTTAATGACCTTCACTACTGCACATTTTAATTTTTTTCATCTTTTACTTAAGAAACTATTTTTTTTCTTTTTTCTTCACTTGATTTTACCTTTTGAATTATTACATATTTATTTTCAATCAATATTATTTCTATTATTCTACCTTTTTTTTAAGTGTCATTTTATTTTCTCTTTATTTTACCTTGGGATTAGTGTTCAACATTCTATTTTCATCTTTACATTAGGAGCTTTTTACTCTATCTCAACTACACTTATGTCATCACTCTCTTCCTAACTTTTCCCCTTTTGGTGTTCTGTTTCTCTTATCCTTTACCAGCTTTAGATTTTCCCTATTTTTTCTTTTTACACCCTGTTAAAATTTCACCCTACTTATATATATAATTTCCAATCTACTGCTCCAAGTTCATATAGACCTTTCTCTTCTCTGCCTTCACCATCCAAAAAAATTGTTTTTCTCTCTGTCCTTTTGTTGTTGTTTGCTTGAATGTTGATTATATCAATTTTTATGCCTTTTTGTGAGATTGTTTTGCTTATTCTTTGTTTTGCTTTCTTGTTTGCTTTGTTTTTTGTTTGCTTGTTTGTTTTTTTGTTTTTTGCTTCTATTTTCCCTCACCTCACTTCATATTAGTTGTTGTTTGTAGTTTGTATTAATCTCCAGGTACTTGTTTCTGGCATTTGTTGGAATTAGTGGCTGTTCCATTGAAGTCACAAGATGGTGGCATCCAGTCCCCTCAGCTCCACTGGAGTGGCAGTTGCATGGCAAAACCACTCCGTGCCTGCCTCTGGGGTCCCCCAGTCCCCTCAGCCCCCAAGCCACCCAGGGCCAGTCAGAGGTGCAGGGAATATTTGGATGTCAGCTGCCCAGCAGTCCAGGGCCTCATGAGGCTCAGGTAACCAGGCCTGGCCAAAGCTTGCACTGCTGGCAGTGGCAGCAGCAGAGATGTGATGGGTCATCACCTTCCCCTGATTGCTGGGTCGCTTCCCACTCCTGAGGGCTCTTGGACTATGAGAGGAGTCAGGTTGGGCTGAGGGACCCCTTCTCCCTGCTCCAGTGTATTAATTTTCATGCACCAGGCCTCTAGTAATAATAATAACTAATTAAATGTAATAATCATATCACACCTGTTTCTAATGGCCATAACTATTCTAGTTTTATTAAATATGTTTTTAATGTTTTCATTTTGATGCTTCCAAGTGTAGAAGCTAAGTTCTAATTAGTCTTTTGAATGTGTTAATTGGTGTGTGTTTTTTGTTGTTGTTGTTGCTGTTTGTTTTCTTAAGTGACTAGATGTTACTTACAGTCCTTGAAGAGGTAATATACCAACTGTTATCCAAAGAAGTTTATAAAAGGGAGAACATACCTGGAATGTGCCACTATCATAGCAATAGCATTTCTTCCCCAGCAGTCCTGCTCTCTAAATACAGTCCTAACAGTGTAACCATACATTTTGGCTGACATGTTATTATGTCTTCTTTGTTTAAAAATATTTTTTTATTGATTTAAGAGAAGAAGGGAGAGGGAGAGAGAGAAACATCAATAATGAGAGAGGATCATTGATTGGCTACCTCCTCCACACCCCCCATTTGGGATAGAGCCTGCAACCTGGGCATGTGTCCTAAGTGGGAATCAAACCAGGACTTCATGACTCATAGGTTGATGCTTAACCATTCAGCCACTCTGAGACAGCAATATGATGACTCCTTGATGAGACAACCTGCTGTCCAATTCCTTGTTTTGCTGCCTACTTCAACTTCTAGGGATTTAAAATAGCATTAAATGAAGGGTTTTCTTAAGTATTTGTCTTCTTTCTCTTTGAATTATTTATAATGTTTTAATTTAACCACTCTATAGATTAAGACATTTTTATTTCATGGATAATATGGAATTCAATCATATTGAGGTTTGATTGAGAAAATGTATGTACTCAACCATGTTTAAACTTGTTTTTCAAATATATTCAGTAAAATTTACTCTTTATGGTAAATAGTTCTATGAATTTTGAGCCACACATAGGGTCATGTGAAAACTAGCACAATTAAAATAAAAAGTTCTATCATCCCCAAATATCCCCTTGTGCTGCCCTTTAGGAGTAAAACCCCTACACTCTATCAATCACTAATCTGTTCTCCATCTGAATAGTTTGCTTTTCCCAGAATGTATTATAAATGAGATCATCCAATATGTAGTCTTTGAATGTGGTTTATTTCACTTAGCATACTACTTTGGGATTTACTGTTGAGTAGCATTCAATAGTATGGATGTACCACAGTTTATTCTTTCATCAGTTAGATTATTTGACTTTGAGTGGTGGGCACACAATGCAATATACTGATCATGTATCCTGTGTATGCTATTCAGGGGCAAACTTGAGACATGTATTAGTTCACACACAGAATTGGGGGGATTCATTCCTAGTGTTTTCCTCTCACAGATTCCCCCCATAATATATAGATCTTAGGGGCCTCATTTTCTATTTCTTTTGGCCAAAATGTTGGGTTTCTCTTGGAGTTTAGACCCCCTCAGGCTATCTTGCAGTTCTACATCACTGGGGCTTCCCTTGAGGCAGGAAATTGATAAAATTCCCTCAGAATTTCTTGTATTCACTTTAACTGCATACCTATGTAATATGTCCCATATTTGTATCAACACCTGTTTTAAAGGAGGGAAATAAACCTAAGAAATTCAGCACCATTTTAGTCAGTCTTCAAGTTATGACTTCTCTTCAAATCTTCTAGCTATTAGTTACTTTACTTTTCAGAGTTCTCAGGCAGTTGCTTCTTGCATACTCTCCACAATTTTTAGCTGTAATCAATGGGAGAGATAGGCTATAGTGGGCTTACACCATTTTGGCCAGCATCAGTAGTCCTATCCATTTTTCAAAAGCATTTCAACTTTCAATTATCTGGATCACTGAACTTATAGCTATATCTTTGTACTTTAAATACATAGCCTTGCACTGAGTACTTGCTTGCGGAAGGATAAAGGAGCATCATTCATATGTCAAAACAATTGCTATTTGAAGCAACTGAAAATAAATCATATTAGTCATAGAGCAACTTTTCCATCTTTTCAGAAAAATGAGTTCTGCCTATAGGATGGTCTGTTGTGATAGTGATCCATCATTAATATCTTTCTTGGTCATTGGCACTTACCAGTCTGACAGTTACATGTTATTAACATAGTATCTTTGAGAGGCCACATAAGAAAAACAAGAAGCATAAACTCTGGTTAGAAGAACATAATTTTCCAATATTTTTCCATTGCAGATAAGGGTTTGCACTAACAAGCCTTTCTCCTACCCCCATTCTTACATTTTGATTGGAGTAGAAATGGATCCTATGACTATACATCCAGTGAAACTAGATGGTCTTCCTTGATAGTGGGTTTTTGTGTGTGTGTGTGTGTGTGTGTGTGTGTGTATGTGTGTGTGTGTTTTGTTACAACACAGTTTTCCACAAATGTTTCTGATTTGCTTTTGCATGGTGATGATTTCTTTATAGTTTCCTACTTATTTAATTGAGAAAAATAAATAAGTACTGAAGTACTGTGTGGGAAAACAAAGGCGAAGTCATTCATTCAACAAATACGTCTTGCAATCTTGGCAAGTATTACACATTATTTTAGAAAGATACTGTATATGGAGTTCAGTACAAAAAAAGTCAAGGTTGCCCTAACTGGTTTGGCTCAGTTGATAGGGTATTGGCCTGAGGACTCAAGGGTCCCAGGTTCAATTCTGGTCAAGGGCATGTACCTTGGTTGCAGGCACATATCCAGTGGGGAGTGTTCAGGAGGCAGCTCATTGATGTTTCTCTCTCATCAATGTTTCTAACTATCCCTCTCCCTTTCTCTCTGTAAAAAAATTAATAAAACATATTTTTTTAAAATTCAAGGTCATTTTGTAGTAGCACATACATTACAGTAGAGAGAATAAACAGGAATCACATAAACAAACAAATAAAAATAAACAAATAAATAGTCAACTATGTGGGGAGCAGAGTTTGAAAGTTATCTTCTGAATATATATAAGTCTGGACCAACATCCAAATCCTAGGCTGCCAGCCAATGGGAGGCAACCCACAAATGTTGCCAAATATTCTGTTATACATATGTCCCCCTTTTTCCCCTTTGACCCCATCTAGTGTGCACCCACCCTCCACCCTAGGCCTTCACCACACTATTGTTTGTCCATGGGTTATGCATATATATGCATACAAGTGGCAAATATTCTGTTTTGGAACTTCAAAGACTAATCTCAGGAGACCACACGTTAATATAACAAGTGCAAATGAAGGGAGATGCCTCCACAAGAAGGATAAAAGTGAAATTAAGAATAGTGATACTTGCTCTTTGCCCTCTTGCAAATGAGCTGTGCTAACAGCTCATGCATCTGACTTGGTGACTGTTGATTATTCTGGGGCCTTGATGTCTCACATTAGTTCAGTTATACTTATATTGTATATTAGTGACCTGGTGCATGGATTCAAGCACATTGAAAGGAAATTAATTAGAAAAATATTTTAATACCACTATTCGCCCTTTCTCTATAATAGCAGTGTCAGAAATGAAATAAAATTAGTAAAATGTATATGGAAATAATATATAAATTGATTAATAAATAAAAATAACAACATGATATAACAACAAAGCCATGATATAAAAACAACAAAAACATGATATAAAAACAATGACTGATAAATTGTCTAAACTTATTCTAATATCTCCCTGTATACCATATTAAGAGTAAAAACACTTTCAGAGTGCTTGACTACTTTCCCTTGTGATGAAGTATTTAGAACTTTAACTTTAATCTCACATGCTACATAGTAAATGAGAATGCAATTATCTAACATAGTTGTGATGGAATGACTGTCACATGTGAGTTTTGCCTATCAAACAATTTCTCCAATGTTCATATTCTGTTGATAAAGCTTTCAGCTTCAGAATTTCAACAACAGCAACAAAATTCACAATCAACAATGATGGATCAAAACACATGCATACTATTGGCACCAGCAAAAGCTTTATATGTATCATGCATCATGCATGTGCAAGTCAACATTTATTTTTAAATTGCCAGCGCACATATGTACCAGCCAGTCGGATGGACAGTTGGAAGGACCGACAGTTGATCACTTAGCCTTTTATATATGTAGATAGAAATACAATATATTTACTTATATTGACCTTGCATCCTACAACTTTGATATATTTGCTTATTAGTTCTGAAAGCTTTTTTTGTAAAGTCTTTACAATTTTCTACACATATGATCATGTTACCTGTGAATAAAGAAAGTTTTATATCTTACAAATCTGTATGCTATTTTTTGTCTTAAAGCACTATTTTAGAGGTAAAGAATTAAATCTTTCCCCACTAAGCATGCTACTAGCTGTAAGATTTTTCTAGATGTTCTTTGTGAATTACACAACATGGTGAATTACACAAATTAAGTTTCAAATGTAAAAACAACCTTAAATTCTTAGGATAAACCCACTTGGATATGATGTAATATTACAGAATTACATTTATAAAATTTTGTTAAGGATTTTGCATCTATGTTTATGAGGGATATTGTCTAGTTTTCTTTGGCTGCAATGTAATTATATGATTTTGGTATTTAGAAATGCTGACTTCATAAAATTAATTAGGAATTGATTCATTCTTTTTATTTTTATTTTATTTTCTGTAAGAGTTCATGTTGGCTTGGCACTACTTCTTCCTTAAGTTTATGGTAGAATTTACCAGTGCAGCATTATGAGCCTACAGTTTTCTTTGTGGTAATATTTAATTTCCAAATATTTGAGGATTTTCTAGATATCTTTTTCTTATTTTTTTATGGAATCTTATTGTGGTCATACAACTTGCAGTCTATACTAAAATTTCCTTAAAATATATTGAGACTCATTTATGGTCTATCTTGTTTAATATTGCAATGTGCCTTTAAACAAATGCATATTCTCTTTGGGTGGTGGAGTGTTCTATATATATCAATTGGGTCAAGTTGTTTGATAATGCTTTAATTGTTTTCTATACCTTTACTGATTTTGTGCCTTCTATCAATTAGTGAAGTATAAGTGATGATATTTACAACTATGATTATGGACTTGTCTGTTTCTCTTTTAAGTTTTGTCAATTTGATTTTCATTTATTTTGAGGTGCATAAACATTTTGAATTTGATCATTTTAATGAATCAATATTTTTATCATCAAAAGCTATCTGTCAATCTATATTAGCAATGAAGTCTATTTTATTAATATAGGCACTTTAATTTTTGTATGTGTTTGTATGATCTATATGTATACATAAAAACATTATACTATATATTCCCTATCCTTTTAGTTTAACATATTTATGTATTATATTAATATCTGAAGGTTAGTTCGTGTCTTCTGAAAATCAAATGCCAAGGCAGGATTGACATGAAAAACTGTATTAAGTGAAATGCCTATAAAAGAATATAAGGCTGTTGCAGGCCTTACCTTTGTACTCAGAATGTCAAATGGGGGAAAAATTTAAAATGATATTTTTATTTCATTTCTTCAATTATATTTATCATAAATATTGAATTTATTAAGTAATTTCATTATAATCTCTCCATTTCAAATTCATTATATTTATTTATTTTATAATTTCTTTATTGATTAAGATATTACATATGTGTCCTCATCCCTTTATTAACTCCTCACATGCCCCACTCATGCCCTCACCCCCCCGGTGTACATGTTCATTGGTTAGGCTTATATTCATGCATATAAGTCCTTTGGTTGATCTCTCCTCCTTTCCCCCACCCTCCCCTACCTATATCCTTCTGAGGTTTGGCAGTCTGATCAATGCTTCTCTTTCTCTGGATCTGTCCCTGTCCATCAGTTTATGCTGTTCATTATATTCCACAAATGAGTGAGATCATGTGGTATTTATCTTTCTCTGACTGGCTTATTTCACATAGCATAATTCACTCCAGTTCCATCCATGATATTGCAAATGGTAAGAACTCCCTTTTTACTTCAGTGTAGTATTCCATTGTGAAGATGTACCACGGTTTTTTAATCCACTCATCTGCTGATGGGCACTTAGGCTGTTTCCAAAGCATATATGTTTATCAGGGTTATATCCTCTTGTAATATTGATCCCTTTACTATTATGAAACGGTCTTTATTATCTCTTGTTATGGCATTTGCTTTGATGCATATTTTTTCAGATATAAGTATTGCTACCCCAACTTTTATTTTATTTCTATGTGCCTGAAAGATATTTTTCCATCCTTTCACTTCATTCTGTGTGAGTCCCTTGTTCTGAGGTGGGTCTCTTGTAGACAGTATATATATGGGTCATGTTTTTTTATCCATTCAGCCACTCTATGTCTTTTGATTAGAGCATTCAGTCCATTTATGTTTAAAGTTATTACTGAAAGGTGCTTGTTTGTAGTCAGATCTATTTTTGTGTCTGTGTTCCTTATTACTGTTTATTTCTTCTTTTTTACAGTATTCCCTTTACCATTTCTTACATTACTGGTTTGGTGGTGATAAACTCCCTTAGCCTTTTTTTTGTGTGTGAAGTTCCTGATTTCCCCTTCAATTTTGATTGATAGTCTTGCTGGATAGAATATTCTTGGATTCATTCCTTTGCTTTGTAGCAGTTTGTATACCTCCTTCCATTCCCTTCTAGCTTGGTGTGTTTCTGTTGAGAAATCATTTGCTAATCTGATGGGGGTTCCTTTGTAGGAAACTGTCTCTCTTTTGCCGCCTTTAAGGTTCTCTCTTTGTCATTGATATTTGCCACTGAAATTATGATATGTCTTGGTGTGAGTCTTTTGGGTTGATCCTGCTTCGGGTTTGGTCACCCAATTGCATTGCAGGGAACAGATTCCAGTCTCTCAAATTCCAGTAAACAGTACTGCTGCCCGTGCATGCACTCTCAAGCTCAAATTCCTGTAGGAGCGCTGTGACTTGAGGGGGGACAGGTCTATCAGTTACTATGGCACTATCCACAAGCCTGTGGAGAGGCTGATAGGCTCTTTGACTCACAGAAATTTGCAGCCAGAAAGTCTGGATTCTTGTTGTCTGTTGGTCTGAAGCTGTGGTTGCAGTTCTCTGTCCCCAGTGGTTGCAGGGTCCTGATTTGCATCTGAGATGTGACTGGGTGTTGCTGAGAGCAATCCTAATCTCAAGCAGTTCTGTTTGTCAAGATGGATAGATTCACACTGTCCGCCCAGAAGTGTCCATTTTGTGTGCAGTCTAAGACTGTCTGGTTTGGCAGCCCCTTGAAGGACCTGCAGAAACTAACTTTCCCTAGCTCATACACACACACCACACACGTCTACACTCTCCTCTATTGCTCCCTCCCTCTCTCCCTCCCTACTTTCCTGCTGGTTGCCATCTTCCTTTGATCTCAAATTTATTTTAAAAGGAAACATATCAAATATAGGTAAAAAAGAGCTTGCCCTAACCTACTTTACCCATAATTGTATTTATGTAGGCTAAAAGTGGTGGCTCCTCAGAACCCAGGAACAGGCAGAAGAAACTCTGTGTTCATCTTGGAAAAGGTGAGTGCCCAGTCATCAGTCTACTTATCTTTAGTACTTTCTATTTAATACTTTCTCTGCTTGACTTTTTCCTCCTTCCTTTCTTCCTCTATTCCCATGCCAATCTCAGGGATTTGGATGCTCCTGCCCCGGGTAGATGGATGCCCGGGCACTGTCCAAGAACCAACTGCTCTGCATTGTGTGTGATTCCTTCCCTATCTGGGCAGGAAAAATATGTACATAATACTAAAATAATATTGCATATGACTAATTTTTTCACATTATGGGAAACTGTACATAAGTGATGTCACTTCTCTCATACTTTTTCATGAGTGTTCTCCTGGCAAGTTCTACAAAACATTGGGCATATAGGGAAAACCTGTTCATCAGTAGATTCTAATATTGATTCTTGTCCAAGCAAAACTTGATACTATTCATGAGAACATCTTCACCAAATTCATTATTTTTATAAGCTCATGTTCACCTTGTTTATTATCTATGCTTCACATGTTGGTACATACACACCTGAAGCCCTAAATTCCTTTAGGATTCCTTTCCTATTTTAATCTTTCGTACCTCCCATATTCATTGTTTTTAAATGTTGCTTTCTGTTTCCTTCAGTAACTAGTTTTATGTGTTTACCAGACCATATTTTCTTTTCCTTCATGGCATTCAGTTTAAGCAAACATATTTACACTTAGGCCTTTGAGATGCATTCTACCTCAAACAAAGAACCCATCCATTTGTTATCTATAGCTACAATTCAGAAATCCATCCTTATTTCCTCAATAAACAAATATTGACTGTCCACTAACCTTGCCAAGCACTATTATAGATCCTGGCAACACAGTGATAAAAAAAGGACAGGTGAAGTTTTTAATCTCACAAAGTTTACATTATACAGGGAAGGGACCGATATAAAAACAAATAAATGTCACAGAGTAATAAATACCAGGCAGAGAGTAAATCAATGGCATGATGTCGAAGTCTGACAGGGCTAGTTTATTTCTAGTCAAGGAAGTAGTTACCTCTAAGGAGGTGATATCTATACTAATAATAGACTAAGGCCATCATGATCAGATGGATGGCCGGCCCACCACCAAGTGCAGGGGAAGCGGAGTCCAGGCAAGAGCAACCCAAGCACATGTGGCCAGGCAGCCTTAGGGGCCGTGAAGATGGACGGATAGAAGGCTAAGAGGAAGGCCGCAGAGGTATGGAGCTGTTAGGGCAGTGGACCATGGGGTCAGAGAGGCTGGGGTGCCAGGTAGGCCTCAAGTCCTGGAGTGCCGCTGGGGCACATGGCTGTCCAGAGTGGTAGAAAAAGCCCTTCTTCCCGAAAGAACTTGAATGGTTTAAATGTGCATAGAGAAACTGTGGCAGTACGGACATGGCTATGTCAGTTCCCGGAGCCACCTGTTGGTGCCCAACTGCAAGCTTCACTGTGAGGCATAGGACTGGATGAGGGCCCGGATGGCATCACCTCAGCATCATGACTTCACGACGTCGCCAGCAAGTTTGTTTGCTGCTGGTCTGTGAGCCCCAGTGAGCTGGCATCATGGTGCTCAGGCAGCACTCTCTGTGTTTTCACTGAAAGAACACGGTGTGTGATGGGTGCTGTTGATTCCTTAAGATTGAAGTGGGGCAGCCTGAACTTGCTTATGACATGATCTTTTCTCTGTATTTTACCACACAGTCTTCTCCGTCTTGGAAGCAGCAGCCACTGGAGTGCCAGCTTGGCCATCCCACTCAGCCAGATGCCACCAGGAGGCACAGAAATGCCTAAGCCCCAATGGAACCCATCATGAAACAGACACCAGTTCACATACTGGAGCGGAAACAAGAAAACAGTGGCACCCTTTGGACCTCAGCTGGGACTGTGCCCACGGGTTTGTCTGCAGGGTTCCTGTACTCTGGCCATGGCCCAATAAATGAGTAAGCTCTGCAAGCCTTGATTTTGGCGTTACAGATCTTAGCAAGTACGCAGGTGCATACAGGTGGAGTTGAAAATAGCAAGGTTAGACTGTGTGTGTGTGTGTGTGTGTGTGTGTGTGTGTGTGTGTGTGTGCATTTATACACATATATGCCCATTCCCCCCAGTATTTCTTTGAGCTGTTTGAGAGCATGCTCTACACATGACAGGATGCCCGGATAGTCCCCTGTGTATTTCCCAAAAGTAGACACTCCTACATAACAATTCTCCACCCAACCATGTGAGGAAATCTCCATTCAAATGGTATTAAGGTTTAATCCATAGGCCCCATTTAAATTCTGACAACTGTGTCAACAATGTTCCCCACTCCCCACTCCCAGCATCCAATCCCCCTAGGATGGGTCCTCTGTCATTTCTGTCCCTGACAATTTTAATTAAAAATCATAGACTTTTGCCTTAAAAAATAAAGAAAAATAAAGAAAGACCCTCAGGCGCTTTGAGTTAGGAGCCAGCAATCCAAGATTGTGAGAGGGATGTCAGACTGTGAGACCAGGCCTAAACTGGCAGTCGGACATCCCCTGAGGGGTCCCAGATTGGAGAGGGTGCAGGCTGGGCTGAGGGACACCCTCCCCCATGCATGAATTTTGTGCACCAGGCCACTAGTAGAAGTATAAATGAATAATAAGGAGTCAGTCATGAGAAGTTCTAGGAGAAGAGCCTTCCAGAGACAGTGATCATCTAGTGCAAATGTCCTAAAGTGGGAATGAGTTTGAGCTCACTTGAGAAATAAGAAAAAAAAATACAGCAGGAGCAGAGTAGGGAAGGGGCATAATGAGAGAAGATGGGTTTCAAGAGGTCCGCAGTAACCAGATAATAAAGGGGCCATAGCAGTCATTGTAAGGATTATGAATTTCATTCCAGGTTCATGAGAAACACTGGAGAGTTTTAAGCAAGGGGTTAATGTGATCTGATTAAAGTCTAGAAAGAAAAGTTCCTTTGGGATTCCTTCACTAACCAGAGCTTCCTCTCTCTTCCCCGGCCCCAAAGAGTAGTAGGAAGGAGGGAAGAAAACACTACTTGTGTTACCAAGTCTTATACTTTCTTGTCTAAGACCAATGCCTCTTGGTCTTTCATGACAATCACTGGACACCGTGCTAATGGGCAGAGGAGAATATGGGACAGAGTGTTTAGCAAAGCATGCTCTAACCTTCATCAACGTTATTTTCCAGAATGATAGCAGTTTCCTGCAAGAAGGCAGTTCTGTCTTGGTTCTAATCTAAAAAGTTGTATTTGTATTCTGATGAATGCTAGGCAGAGTTACAGCATAAAACCTGAGTACAGAGTTACAGAGATTTAATGGGAAAGAACATTTATTAAAGAAAATATAATTAAAATGTAGATCCTAATATCATCTCCAGTTTGTTTGGCATCTGTGTCACTGACTACTGTTGTTTTCTGTTATTTCTCTTTGGTTCTGAAGTTCATGTTTCTAAAATAGTGACCCGAGTTTCACACAACTTGTAATTTAGAAATGTTTTATGGTGTAAATTGTACTTTGCTTTCATTGAAAGCATTTATGTGTCAAGTAGCAAAATAAAAATGTCATGAAAGAAGGTAAAGTTCTCCATTAAAGAAAGAGAAATTGGGTAAGGAAAGACCTGCTAATGTATACTGCAGAAAATAAAAGGGATAATGAGATGAGCATGCCTATCAACTTACTCTTATAACAAATACAGTGATTTTCAAATATTAGAAGAGCATTTGTGAGCCTGTGCTATCATAATAGAATAGTGTGAAAGGATGCTGTTTTCAGAACGTCAGAGATCCATAGCTGCTCAATCACTATCTTGAGAATTGCTCTTTACTTTTCTAGCTTCTGATATAATGTCCTTTCTGTTTTTGCTATTATGGAAATATGCCTGATGCTAATACTGCTGTTTACTGTACCATGATATTTCTTCTCTCTTCTTCCAAATAATAAGGATATCATCAGGAATTACTATTTATAAAGTGTTAGGCACTTTGCATAATGATTTTACCTAATTTTCAAGAGCCCTGTAACTCAGGACTTGAACCCAAGATCCAGATGAAGAAAATAAGGCTACTTCTATGGAACTAATGGTACAGCCATATTCAGAAAGAGGTCAGGAGACAGGGGTCTTTAGGATGACATTGCTCCCTCCTTTTCAGCATGTAGAACTAGCCTTGCTACTACAACTTACCAGCCTCTATAGGAACTTTGCTGGTACTAAAGAGATAATTCAATTCTCACTGTCATTTGAAGTAGGGACTTTTAAACTTTCTGATCCATTTAGATTGCCATTGACTGTCTGCCTAACAAATAAGAAACTTTTCCAACTTTCAGATATTCCATATGTAAAAGTTGCCTATGAACAGAATACATAATTATTATCCAGCAATTATAATTTGTATAGGATAATATAATATATTAACCCCTTCTCTGTTCCCTCCCAATTTTATTAATTTCATCTTGAAAGTTGCATTTCTGGTAAAAATTGCAGCTTTCCCGAAACTGGTTTGGCTCAGTGGATAGAGCCTCAGCCTTCAGATTGAAAGGTCGCAGGTTTGATTCCGGTCAAGGGCACGTCCCCAGGAGTGGGTGTGCAGGAGGCAGCTGATCGATGTTTCTCTCTCATCGATGTTTCTAACTCTCTATCCCTATCCCTTTCTCTCTGTAAAAAAAATCAATAAAATATATTTTTTAAAACTGCAGCTTTTCTTTCTGTAAAAATGCTTGGTGCCCAAGCACTTATTAAAGCTAGAATTCCTAAGAGACAAACTTAAAAAGAGAGAAGTGCAGTTGTTGGCACTAAGTGGGAAGGAAGTTGTGCTTTCATCCCAACATTCTCTTTAAAAAGATGACTGAGAGAATGGAAAGGGTACAACTCTCTTTTTTAAAATTTTATTTCTGTGACATTAGAAGATATAAGAAACACCACACCATGACTGGACCAGTTGCAATTGCACCCTCTAAAGGATATATGTGGCTACATCCAAAATACTGATGCCTTCGCTCTCAAAATAAGATCACATTAATTTCAGTTTAATTCTGGCTATTTAATCTATGAAAATTTCAGAAAAAAAAAATTATCTCTATTTGTGTGAGAAAAATGTGCATGCTAGCAGAAGGAGGTCTGATTATATTATTTATTTGAAAACCACCAGCTCTAATACAGCCTCTGCTGTCAGTGGAATCAATTTATTCATTCTTGTTGACACACAAAATATTCCCTTTGATCTTGCTAGAGCACAGCTGTTTACTACAATGGCTGCATCTTGTCTATGTGTTTCACTGTTTACATGCTATTTTTTCAAAGCAACTATGGACCTCTATACTTATGTTCCAAACTCTGTGTTTAGTTCAGCAACATTACAACATAGGATAAATAGCATTCATTATGAGAGGCTCCTTGGAATTCATTAATCTAATAGACATTACAGTCATTATGTAGAACTAATTTGCCACTATATCTCTAAAACGTGTTAAAATTCTTTGATGCTGAAAATTGCATTTGCAGAAGTGATTGTTGGAAGTTATTACAATGCCCTGCGATGAAGCAGTGTCCAGCTCTCAAAGGACAAACAATGCAATATCTTCAGGTTCAGTACTCAGGCCTTCCTTCCCATGACTGACTTCTGGCCTCAAAGACAGCAAGCACAGGCTCCTAGATTCCTGGCTTCTAGCTTCTCCACTCAATAGCTTCCTGGCTTTCTATTAGCTCTCTGAGATGTAGAAATGGGCTGGTGGCCAAGAGTCTGACCAAGAACCACTCGGTTAAGGGGCCAAGTATCTGCTAGTGAAGCAGACGATAGGCTTACTTGAATGAGGAACTGGATGATATTATGAAGAAAACATATGACAGGGTTCACAGTTCAGCTCTGCAACATATTGGCTGAATATATGTTAACTTATCTGCTCCTTGGTGTCTTCACTTACAAAATTTGTATAATTATACATACCTTGTGGAATTGTAAGAATCACATGCTATAACTTGTGAAAGCACTTCACACAGTACCGGAATATAATCGGCACTTAATACACATCAATCTATTCTCCTCTCTCATGAATTTAGAAGAATACAATTTGCCCTACTTTACACAAGCCATATAATGCAGTGGATTTTAAACTTTCTTTTGGAGTAGAGCCAGTTCCTTTTTTTTCCAAGAGGTGAGCTTATGTGAAAACTCACACAATAAAACAAGTTAAAGTAGGGCTTTGGAGCTCACCCAGTTGTTTTTTTTTTCCCCTTATTGTCCTCAGAGGTCTCTGATACATTTCCAGGTAACCCAGTTTGAAAGCCACTGAGGTAGCGTGTTTGTGTCCCCTGTCTGAGAATCATATGTTGAAGCCTTAATCCCTGGAGTAATGGTATTTGGGTGTGGAGCCTTTGGGAGGTAATTGGGTTTGGATGAGGTCATAGGGGTAGAACCCCCATGATAAGATTGGTGCCCTTATAAAAGGATGAAAAGATCAGACTTGTTCTCTCTCCCCCATGTGATAATAAAGCAAGGAAATAGCTATTTGTAAATCAGGAAGCGGAACCTCACGAAAAAAAACCAGCCATGCTGGCACGCTTTTCTCAAACTCCCAGCCTCCAAAGCAGTGAGAAATACATGCTTGTTGTTTAGACCACCCAGTCTATGGTATTTGTTATAGCAACCCAAACTGACTAGAAAATATGTGAAAATACTATGTAAAGTGACACACAAAGACGTCAGCAGTTATACCTCACAGTGATTATTGGAAATGGGGGTGGTAGGGCATTGGTGTAGGAGTATGGAGGTGTTCTGAAGGAAAATAAGGTGTGATCTGGGCCAGCCATGCATTCTCTGAAGAGGGTCAACTTGTAGTTGCAAAGGGTGCATGTTCAGGATATATATATATATATATATATATATATATATATATATATATATATATAATTTTGTGTTGATTTCCTAGAGGAAGGGAGAGGAATAGAGAGAGAAACGTCAATGACAAGAGAGAATTATTTGATCTGTTGCCTCTTGCACACCCCCTACTGGGTATCAAGCCTACAACCTGGGCATGTGCCCTTGACCATAATCAAATCTGGGACCCTTCAGTCCGAAGGCCAGCAGTGCTATATCCACTGAGAAAAACCAGCTAGAACAGGTTACATATTATTTTTAATGTGTTGCTGTTGCTATCTTGAAATTTTAGTAATTTGTTAAAAAAAAAAGTGCCCTGCATTTTCATTTAGGACTGGGTTCCACAAATTATGTGCCTGTTTCCATGTAAGGGAATGTAAGTTTTAGAATTTTGGCTATTTGTTCTTACTTTATTCTCTGATGGGAATATGCCCCAATATGACAACTGGATCCTACTTTGAATCCACTCTCTTTTCTTCCCTCTTGAAATAGATGGTCTTTGTGTGTTAGTACTGACTTCCTCTTGATGCTTACCACACAAGCTCTCATTTCTGAACTAAGTCTAAGTTTGACCAAAATCACTTCATCATGAAATATGAACAAAATCAGTACTACTTTGGGACATTAAAATAAACACACTGATTGTATTCATCAGTGTTTTTCCTTTGTGAAATCGTGGGAGTTTTCTCTAATCTAGGTCACAGCACCATCAGGAGACGGTTATATCCATAAAATTTTTAATGTTTCTATTATAGCCATGAAACAGTAAAATGCCTCTTTTAGGTTTGAGAAGTTTTTTTTGTGTTTGTTTGTTTGTTTGTTTGTTTTTTCTGTGTCTTAATAATCAGGAGTGGTTATATAAGTGTTAATCTCAACCAGGCACTTTTAAGTTTGAAAATGGGTGCTAATAATGATCATTAATAATTATGCCACTGAAACTGTTGTAAACCTGAACTCTCCTGGGATGCCCAAGTCTCACTCTATCAATTTCTTCAATGGTCATTTATTTTTCCTCTCCAGGTTTGTTTTGAAAGCAAATGATGTCATTATTATAAAACAGTCTCTTAAATCGGAACTTAAATATCAAAGTAAAAGAGCAGTCTAAGAGTAATCTAAGCAGAGGTAGATTGTGATCATAGCCCGAAATTTATACAGTTATTAACAGCTTTTTCTTTAGTAGTCCACGTTGGCACAGTTTTCTTCCTACAGACATTGATGCACATGGACCCCAAAGTATCAATGCTCCCATTTGTCAGGAAGAATGATTTTACATGTGAAAACATGGGCTGACCCATATGACTCATCCTTTACATATATACTAGTGGCCTGGTGCACAAAACTCATGCACATTAAAAGGGTATTAATTAGAGGAAATATTTTAATATTGCCATTTGCCCTTTCTCTGTAATAGAAGTGTCAGAGATGAAAGAAAATTAGTAAAATGTATATGAAAACCTTCCTCCTGTCAGAGTCTGGGGCGCACAATGGGACCCAGAGTCAAGTCCCTGCCCACCCATGTGCACCCTGAAATCATGCAAGACTCAGACCCAGTTGGTCCCACCCTAATAGGATAGATTCAGACCAGGCTGGTCCCACCCTTGCCAAGCCCTGCTGGGCGAAAGGTGTAGCCTCAGGTCCCCCGACCTGGTGCTGGGAGGTGGGCACAGTCTCAGGTTCCCTGTCAAGCCCCACTGGGGGGGGGGGACGCAACCTCAATTCCCCTGGACTGGTGCTCTGTGGGGTCACAACTTCAGGTGCCTTGTTACTGGGGTGGGTAGCACAGCCTGTGGTCCCTGAACAAGCCCTGCCAGGTGGGAGGAGCACCTTGAGTTCCCCCATCTAGCCCAGCTGGGAAGGGGACATGGCCTGAGGTCCCCTGGCCTGGCACTGGGGGCAGGGACTTGTCCTGAGGTCCCCTGGCCTGGCACTGGGGGCAGGGGTGTGGCATGAGGTCCCCCATCAATCTGTGGTGGGCAAGGGACACAGCCTGAGGTCCCCTGTCAAGCCCCCCAAGGAATAGGGGCGTGCAGTCTCAGGTCTCTTCTGATTACTCATTAAGGCTTATTATAGGAACTCAGCCTTCACTGTGGGTGCAGCCATCTTGTGTTAAGGAATCCCCTCTCCACTGTGGGCACCACCATCTTTGTGACAGAGTGACAGTCAATTTGCATATTCCCTCTTTATCATATAGTATCATGTAGCATGACACTGTTTTGCTATAATACTATTTCCTATAACACTGTTTGCTATGAAAGTGATGAATGTTAAAATTCCTTCCATCTTCTATACCTTGTGTGGTGCAGGCTCTCCTCATCCCTTGCCTGGAATACTGCAACTCTGGTTTTCCTTCTATGTACTTCCACATTTCCCCAATCCATCACTAACGCTATGGTCTTAATGATGTTTCTGGAACAAAAGCTAAGCCACATTGAGTCTTAGTTATAAATCCCTGAGTGGTTTCCCATTGTCCTTAGACTGACACCTACATTTCTTAAGTTGATAGGTAAGGATTTTAGTGATCAGACAGAAATCTAGACTAATTGTGGAATGTGGAGATGGAGTAGAGGTCAGAGGGAGCAAGGTCATATTTTATCTGATTATGGGTGCTCTCTGAAGCATCTACTTCTCCTCATTTTTTTTCTTTTTCCTGGCTCTTTCTTAGGCTCACCTATCTTTACTGCTAGTAATTGCACTGTCCTTAAGTTTTCTTTGAAAACTTATAAGAGTTGGCCATGCTCAGTAGTCACAGGCAGGTTTTGTCTCTGAACCTAGTTTCTGGTTTTCAGCATCACTGAGGATTTAGCATAAGTGATGGACTGTCTCCTCTTCACAATGTGGATTAACAAATCCATCAAGTGACCAAGAAATGATCCCAAACTTATCACAATTATAGAGATATTGCTTTGAAAGGGTTTTCATAAGCAGTACTAAATATAAAATAAGTTGGATAGTGTCACTGGACTTTCCATTTTATTCATAGAAATAGCCCAAGGGACTGTGATGGCCTACCATCTCTCCACAACCTGTGGGCTGGCTGCATCTGTGACCTCATTCCTACTCTTTCACTCTTTCCCTTTTGTGGTGGGTTGAAAAATGTCCACCCCTAAAGATATCCTTGTCAAATCATTGGGACCTGTAAATGGTACCTTCTATGGCAAATATATAATTAAATTAAGGATCATGAGAGGAGGATCTTATTGTGGATTATCCAAATGGGCCCAATATAATTACAGAGGTCCTTAAGGAAGAAGGGGAGAGATGTGAAGAAGTCATAAAGAGGAGAAGAGGTGAAGAAGGAGGCAGAAGTTGGAGAAATGTGATCACAAGACAAGAAATGCAGTTTGTCACACGAAGCTGGAATAGCAGGAAATAAATCCTTCTCTAGAGCCTCTACACGGAGCATGGCACTGCTAACACATTGATATTGGATTTCTAGCCACCAGAGATATGAGAGAATAAAGCTTTAAGCCATTGGCTATATGACACTTTTCTACAGTAGCCCTAGCAAAATACTCTACCTTCCTTCCGGTCTCACCGGCTCCCTTGCTGTTCCTCAGATAGGCCAAGTGAGCCTAGCTTTAGGACTTCCGTACTCACAGCTGTCTCAGACTAGAAAGCTCTCCCAACCAGATAGCTCCCTACTGACAGATAGCTCCATAGCTTTCTCCTTCACTTCCTTCAGGTGTCTGCGCAAGTGTCATTTTTTTAGTAATGCTTTCCATGGCCACACTATTTAAAATAGATCCCTTGTACCTCTTCAATATTCTTGTCCTACTTTTTATCCTCATAGTACTTATCATCTATCTGACATGCTGTTTTATACATTCACTCATTTATTATTGTCTGCATCTGGTGTTCTATTTACCCAGTAGAAGATAAGCTCCACACTGTCAAGGAGTGTTGCCTATATTGTTTATTGCTGTATTCCCAGTGTATAGGTGCTTCAACACTTAGGACAAGGCCTAGTATATATATAAACATTCAATGCACACTTGTTAAATGAAGAATCATCTCACAGAAGAGATAGAAAGAGGCAGCAATAAAGCATTTCATAACTTACTAAACATGTTCTGCAACCTTCCTAACCTCAGAAAAGTGCTTAAGTCCCCATTTTCAAATGTGAAAGATTAAGGAAAGACTTTGAAATATTTAATGTATTACAGTTGGCTGTAGCTATTTCTTAGTCATATATTTAACTCAAGATTTTTTAAATAAATCTTTATTGCTCAGATTATTACAATTGTTTCTCCTTTTTCTCCCCCATAGCTCCCTTCCACCCAGTTCCCACACAACCCTCTGCCCTTATCCCCCCATTGTCCTCATCCATAGATTATATGCTTTTAATCCAGTCTCTTTCTGTACCTCCATACTCCTTTCACCCTGATAATTATCAATCCACTCCCTTTCTTTGCCCCTGATCCTATTATATTCACCAGTTTATTCTATTTCTCAGCTTTTTTAATTCACTTGACCTTCTTCCTCTTCTTAAGTAATACCTTTCAGCATTTCATATAATACTGGTTTGGTGGTGATGAACTCCTTTAACTTTTTCTTATTTGTGAAGCTCTTTTATCTGCCCTTCAATTCTGAATGATAACTTTGCTGGATACAGTAATCTTGGTTGTAGGTTCTCGCTATTCATCACTTTGAATATTTCTTGCCACTCCCTTCTGGCCTGCTTGGTTTCTGTTGAGAATTCAGCTGATAGTCGTATGGGTGCTCCCTTATAGGTAACCGACTGCTTTTCTCTTGTTGCTTGTAAGATCTTCTTTTTGTCTTTTGCCCTTGGCATATTGATTATGATGTGTCTCGGAGTATTTCTTTTTGGACTCCTCTTGTTTGGGGTTCTGTACGCTTCCTGTACTTGTAAGTCTATTTCTTTCATGAGGTGAGGGAAGTTTTCTGATATCATTTCTTCAAATATGTTTTCAGTATTTTGCACTCCCTTTTCTTCTGGCACCTCCACAATTCTGATGTTGGTGTGCTTGAAGTTGTCCCAGAGGCTCCTTATACTATCTTCAACTTTCTGGATTCTCTTTTCTTCTTGCTTCTCCAGAGGAGTGTCTTTTGGCTCTTTGACCTGATTCTTGTGTTCCTCCATTCTGCTGTTGGATCTCTGCATAATATTTTCTAATTTAGTCAGTTTATGTATACCTTTTAGTTGGGTCTCATGAAGTTTATTGACCTTTTCTAGGATATTCTTGCATAACCTTAGAGCCATAGTTCTGAACTCTATATCCTCCATCTCTTTCATTTGAGATCTATTTCCTTGTCTTGGCATTTTTGCTGTTTTTCAGAGTTGGTAGGATGGCTTTGTGTGTTTGGTGTCCTATATGGCCCAGTGAGTCAGCCTTCTCAGTTACCTGAGGTAGACACTCTTGATGCTCCCCTTTGTGGACTGTGTGCACAGCCTTGTTGTAGCTAAGTCTTTATTGTGAATTGACGACCTTCAGGCCAATTGGATGTGGGTATCAGCTGTGTCTACTCTGGGATAACTTCTGTATTGGAGTCAGTATTATAGGATCAGACTTGAAAAACTGCAGAAGCCTCTGCTCAGCTTGGATGAGGTGGAGTCTCAGGGCTGAACTGACAGTCTTGGCTTCTGCCCTGCCCTTGTGCACTCGCCTGAGTTTCCGCCTGACCTCTGCCTTCTGGGGCTTCCCTGAGTTTCCGCCTGACTGTCCCAGGTTCCCTATGCAAGAGCATGGGTGCCCCAGGGGCTTTCCTGGACTTGGGCTGGTCTCTGTAGTCTGGAGCTTCTGACTCCTTCGGCAATGGAGAGGCTGCCTCCTTGGTCAGGACTCCTTCTCCATGGTCAGACCTCTGTTTATACTCACTCACGAGCGAATGTAGACCCTGTCAGCTGAGGCTCCTGGCTCCCCTAGTCTCTGAGTCTCTGGGCGTCTTTCTCTACAGTCCAGACTCCACTCGTATGAGCCTGGGACCACAGGGTTTTGGCCGGGGTTGGGGTTCAGTACAGTCAGAAAGGGTTCCGTGCAATCGGGAATTCCTCCCCTTCCGCCAGGCAGGCATTCGGCTGCACTTCCTCTCTGTGCACAAGCATCTCCCTACCTCAGTGCTTTGCAACTCCCAGTCCGATCCGTGAGCCTCTCTCCTTTCTAGTTGTAGATATCCCACTCCGCCAGCTTTCCTGTGGTTTTGATGAAGTCCTTTTTGATTTTAGTTGTGTGTGTGTTTTTTTTAATTGTTGATGAGGCAGCAGTTTAGGAGACTACCTAGGCCGCCATCTTGGTTCCGGAATCAGTACTTAGCTTCTTACGTAGTTTTATCACCTGCAGAGCAGGGACAGTAATAGAACATACCTGCAGCTTTAGCTTCATCGCCCAGGGAGCCTCTATTTGGAACGAAACAGCCTCATAAGGCTAACTCAAGATTTTTAAATCAAAGTGAAGTTATCAAATATTATCTTCTGTGGTATGCTGAAATTCTAAGCACATGGTTTCCTAATTAAATGAACACACACTCTTCAGATATGATAAAAATGTGAATGTATTTATTTTTAAGGTCTTGTACCTTTTTTTTGGCAGATGTTAGCAAGAAACACAAAAAGAAATCCAAAGATAGGCCCCTTGTGCTTTTACCTTGCTGAGTTCATATGACACAGGTTTATTTCAGGGTTGTTTATGGTTCAAGTGAATAAAGAAAAGATACAAAGGCACAAGATATGCACACAAAGGATAGCCAGAGGGAGAGTTCCTGAGTGAACTTGGATGGGAAATCCGTCAGAATCTTTTGTTTATATCTGAAAGTAAAGACAGTATTGTTTGAGTTCCTTGGTTCCATTTTGTGGAGGAAGTTTGTACCAGGAATACTAGAAGTGAGTTGTGGGACATCTGAGAAAGGATTCAAAAACTGTAAACAGCACTCCAGCCCAAGCCTGTATTGTTACCAATACTAATTTTTTAATGAAGTTCTGTCACGGTAATTAATTTTGCTTTTGTATGATGTCAAGTGGAAGGTTCAGAGATAGGCTTTCAATGGCTCTGAAGCTTCTTTGTTGAAATAAAGCTTTTCTGAAGCTGAAAAGCTGAGTCTACTCAAAAGTGAAAAGGGATGCATCAATTTGTGAATTTTTTGTTTTGATATTGCACAAGTCCACATTTTTGCCTTTAGCATTGGAAGAATGCTTAGAATATGTGTTTCATTACTATAAATATATATGAGTAGAGTAGACTTATTTGGGGAAAGAAAATGGTGCAAATAATTGTTTTTATGTTTGACTCACTCTTTTAAAAGTACATTTTGTTAATTGGAAAAATGATGTACATACAAAAAAGGTGCATATCAAAATTGTGCGGCTTGATAATTTTTCTCATAGTAAAATTATCCTGGAACTATTACTCAGATCAATAAAGAGGACACTGCCAATACCCTGAGAAATCTCCTGGTGCCTCTTCTAGTGACTACCCTCTTATTCCACATGTGGCTTCTGTATTAACTTATTTTCTACACAACAAAATACTTATATTTTATTTTATCAGAGTCTTTCTATTTTGTTTTTATTTAAAAATAAGGACTTAGAGATAGAATGAGCAACTAACTTAAATTATATCCCCTCTGAATTGGCAAAGTAGACACAGCTGGTGAGACAATTTGCAGCCGGGTAGGGAAGAGGATGCTGGAACAGTAAAATCAGGGATCTGGACTGGAGAGAACTGTGAGACATCTGAGCCCAGAGGGTCAGAGAAAAACCAGGTAGCACTGAGGCTGAGTTCCTTGGGACAGGCATAGCATCTGAGGGTGGAAAGAGGTCTGCAGGACTGCTGGTGGCAGGAGATTCTGCATCTGGATCCACAGTCACAAAAGACTGAGCCCAAGGGGGGGGGTAGGGAGCAGCCTAGAAGGCTGCCCAAGCCACACCATGCCAGGGGAAGAGGGGCTTGCAGAGGCGCAGCTCTTTCCCCACTTTTTGGTCTTTGCTTTTCTTCACTGAACTGAGTTCATAGGACTTTCAAATACAGACACACACCCATGGCTGGGGTGCAGGTGGAGGTGTGGACTTGTGGAGTCTGGAGAGAGGGTCCAGGAGAGATGGCCACAAGTCTGTAGCTGAGTCATACTTCATGTGCTGGACCTAGGCAGCAATTTTCTCCTGAAGAAATAGCCCCTCCCTGGAGTCTCCAGGCAACCAATACAGCCACGCCCAGACTACACCCTGAGTGATAGAAAGGATACAAAAAAAAATCTAAAGAACCCCTCAGGGACTGGCCTAAAGAGAGGCCTTCAGTCCCAGCAACAGGAAAATGAGAAGCAGCAGACAGTCCAGAAGAGTGGACACTTCACCATTAGCCATTAAAATTTCAAAATAAAAGTAATAAAGGACATCTGGGGTAGGTTCAAGACACTGCTGAAATATTATATACCTGTCATGGGTGTATATCAGCTATATACTGATATATCACAAGCTCCCAAAGTACTGGGTACTGCCTCCAAGGAGCCCCTGGTAGGTTCTGGCAGCACCCACAGAAGGGTTGCCTCTGTGGGTGGCAACTTATCATTGTAAGGACATATCATGAATGGCTTTACAAAAGGATGGATATTGAGCAAGCTCCAACCCAAAAGTAATCAGAGAAAGCAAATGCTTACATAATTTTCACAGTATGTACAAGTGTCTGCCACCAAGACAGGGCCTAAATACATATGCATGAATGAAAGAGAAACACAGAGTTGACACATATGAGTTGTAATGTCTTCTATAAATAACAAGGTTTTCAACTGCTCGAAAAATTAATCTTGCAGAAGAGTTCATTTAAAAATCCTTTGAGAGAATGTTTGAGAAGCCCAGAATCACTCTCTGTTGTCCATTTAGAATAGCTCTGACTTTCCTGTGAGAGCCACAGAGTAGCTTTTACATGTTTTTATTCTGAAGTACTCAAGCATTGCAATAAGTTATCTGAAAGAGATTACATAACCACATTCTAAAAATACTTGCCACTGAGCAAATCTAATGGCTCTTCCATTATTGGTTCATGTGGTGAGAAAATCGCTGGAATCTCTACAGGGAGAAGTTGCTGATATGCAGATAAAACTGAACATTCTTCCTCAGTTTAAATCTTTCTTACTCTGATTTCTAAAAGATAGATATTTTCCCCATATTTGTTATTTAAGCAAAGCTCGAGTTTTATATAAAAGAATCTAAGGATCTTTGAGATATTATTTCTGCATGGAAGTCATTTAATGCAAGGCCTCAATCACTCATGTATTTGACATTAATACATTTTGTTTCTGTAAAAACACTTATCACCTTGTCTTCTTTAACATCTGTGCCTGTTGTCAAGACAATCCCAGCAAGAAATTTTCAGTATGAGGGGAGAGAAAGTTGTCAGTCAGATCACGGAATTTATCCAGAAACAAGTGCAACACCATGCACAAATATTCCTGTTTTCTTTATTTTATATATACACGGCAAAGTATTATTGAGATTTCTTGACTACCAGAGATTGTTTCTGTCTTGAATTTTTAGTTTTATGTTTGGTTGTTTTTTCTGATCCTAAGGCAAACTTCCTTCAGTGAAAGAACTGAGATAATATCTCAGGCACACCGAAATAATACCAAGTACCATTCACTTAGTCTGTGTGTTTTATTTATTAAAACTTGTTTGTATGAATTTTTAGAGAGAGAGGAAGGGCGGGGGAGAGAGAGAAACATCAAATGGTTGTCTCCGCACACACCCTGACCTGGGACTGAACCCACAAACAGGGCATATGTCCCAACTGGCAATCGAAGCAGAGACCTTTTAGTGCATAGGATGAAGTTCAACCAACTGAGCCACAGTGGCCATGTCTGTGTTTTCTTTATTCTTAAATATATATATTTTTATTGATTTCAAAGAAGAAAGGGAGAGAAAGAGAGAGAGAGAAACATTATACAAAATAAAAGAGAAACATACGAATTGACCGCACCTTTGCTATGCCCACAAGCCACGCCCACTAGCCAATCAGGATGGGTATGCAAATTAACCAAACCAAGATGGCAGTTAATTTGCATACCCAGGCCAGAACAAAGACTAAAGACTCATAGAAAGAAGCCAAGCACTGAAAAGAAGCAAGCAAGTGGTGTAGGGGAGAAGGAAGGGAAGCAGGAGGTGCTGGGAGAAGGGGAGGAAAGTAGGCAGGGCAGGGACCACAGCAGGAAAACCTATTGCAGGAATCTTCCTCAAGGGGCATCTAGTCAATAATAAGAGAAAACAAATTGAATAGCTGCCTTCTCATGTCCCGCACTGGGGATCAAGCCTGCAATCTGGCATGTGCCCTGACAGGGAATCAAACCATGACTTCCTAGTTCATAGGTGGACACTCAACAACTAAGCCATGTTGGTCAGGCTGCATTTTTTAATATCACATCTATGGCTCTCCATATCCAACTCAAAAAACCACTCTTAACTGTAGTCATGTAATGCTGCTCCAAAAATTTTATATAAATACAATATATTTTCTTTAGTGTTTGGTTTCCTTCCATTATATTTGTATTTGTGAAATTTATTGATGTTGCTGCCTGTGACACCGGTTCATTAATTTTCATTGTGGGGATGTTTGATGTTTTAATGATATATAGCAATTTATTGAGCTATTTCACTACTTATGAACATATGGGCTCTTTCCAGTCTTTGGATACTACAGTGAACATTCTTATCCATTTATTCCAGAAAACACATGTATAAATATGTTGAGTATTCATGTTGGAATAAAATAAAAATTGCTAAAATCATAGGATATGAGTACCTTCATCTTTGGTAGATGCTACCAAAGAATTCTCCAATCTGATTGTACTGATTTACATTCAAAGCAGCAGTGCTTGACAGTTTCAGTTCTTCCACATATTTGTTAAGACTTAACACTTTGTATTGTCATTGGTTTTAATTTGAGCCACTGTGCAATATGTATACTGGTATCTATAGTTTTATTTCAATTTTTTTCATAATTTATCATGTTGAATATTTTACATTTGATTTTTTCATTTGTTTACTTTATTGACCATTTGGCTATCCAATTGTTTTTAGGGGAGTGGTTGGAAAAAAAGCTGAAGGGATAAGAAAAATTGGCAGTATTTAGGGGAGTGGTTGGAGAAAAAACTGAAGGGATAAGAAAAATAGTAGTCAGAAGAATGTATGTAAAGTACAGCATAGGAAATGTAGTTAATAACATTATGATAGCAATGCATGGTGTCAGGTTGGTAATAGACTTATCAGGAGGATAACTTCATAAGTTATATAAATGTCTCACAACTGTGCTGTATACATGGGACTAAAATAATATTGAATGGTAACTGTAATTGAAAAAGAAAATAAGCATTTAAAAAATAAAAAAATGAACAAAAGTCTTTTCTGTACCAAAGGTCAATTAAGTTTTCTCCTATGTTGTTTTCTAAGAGTTTTATAGTTTTATGCTTTATTTAGATTTATGATCCATTTTGATATAAGTTTTGTGAAGGTTGTAAGACCTATAACTAGATTGGTGATTTTCAACCAGTGTACCATGGCACACTTGAGTGCCACAAGAATTTTAAAACATGCAATACCTGACTAGTCAGAGGCACTGACCTCTTTTTCCTTAGATTGTCAAATTTAACAAAAATCACAACAGCCAACACAGCTATAACTATCCACTGTGAATAGATCAAAATTATACCTATTTTTGTCAGATTGGCACAAAATATTATTCCTTTTTAGTATGCCACAAATTTTAATAATTAGTTTATGTGTGCTATGAGATTAAAAAGATTGAAAATTGCTAGTCTAGATTAATTTTTTCATATGTGGACATCCAGTTGTTTCAGCACCATTTGTTGAAAGACAATATTGTTCTGTGATCTTTGAACAGGTTCCTCAATTTTCTGAGCCTTATTTCCTCAGCCATAAAGATGGAATAAAAGTAGCCTACCTCATGGAGCTTTTGAGACCATTAGCTCACAATACGTGTTTTGTAAACAAATGTTAATAACAAAATTTGTTACAGTTATTATCAGCATTTCCAGCAAGGCTCAGACAGACCAAATGGAAAGCTGCCTCCCATAGAGTCTGCATATGGGAGAGAGAGAGAGCACTTAAGGATGTATCAAACCTGAAGAGTTACAACCTAAGGTATGTTACTGAACTACAGTAGAGAGAAGAATATTATCATGAGAAAAATCTAGGTTCTAAGACTAAGAGAAAAAAAGGGGGTTCAGAGTTGAATGAACAAGACAAAAACATCATGATAAGGACAAGTTGAAGATGAGAAGCCAGGAGAAATGAAGAATTAATTAAATGCAAAGTGTGGTGCCAAGAGGAAATCTCTTCTCAACACTTGGCATATAGTAAAACTTTGCTGTTATATACTTGGCTGACTTGGATAGAAAAAGCATACCTCATTCGTGGCACTGTGGTGGACTCCACCAGAACCACACCTAGAACCTCACAACCCTGGTTTAGTAAACCCCCAATAAAATAAATCCATCTTGTATACTGTGCGCTTACTTCTTCTCAAGATTAACCACATAAAGCAGTCACTCACTGGATGTAAGAGTAAGTATTTTATCTCCAGTTTCCACATATGCATCCCTTTCTTTCTGTTTTGGAGTGCAAGGGGCTTGACCATCATTAAACAGAAATACTATCTTGGATGTGCAATCCAAAAAATAATTTTCTCCACACATTAGACTGAAAAATATTCAGTCTTCCTTTAGGATAGAATGGTAGCCACCAAGACTTAGCTTCTCACATTAATACTCCCTGTGGGATAATGTGCCATTAATGTGGCAAAAAAAAGAAAAACTTTAAATAGCAGCTTGTGCTTCTTTTTTATTTCTCTACTGCAAAAGCTGATTTACTGTGTGCTTCTCCCATCTGGCAGGATGCTAATCTGAATATGAATCAATCCTTGCAAAAATAACTGCAGGAAATTTTAGACATTCATAACTTTCTAAAGTTTTTTTCTCTCTCTCTAACAATAGCATTTTTGTCATTCTTTCAGTTGAGCAAAGTTTTTCAATTGAAATTAAGTATGACTATTTAAAGAATTGTGCCACCTCATCCTGCATGCCTCCTTTGCGGTTATGAATTCACATTGGTCATATTCTAGATATTTGCACATAAGTAAGTAATTGCTATTATCCCAAAAAGTTTTAATCATGAGAACAAATTAGTGTGATGTTCACAACTTGATAAGCAAAATGATAAAAAATCATTCTCAAATATCTGATTCTTCTTTTCTTGCAGTGTATTTTGTAATAAATGCTGGTTTCTTCTAACATTGGCTGTACCAACTAATATTTCTTGTGCTATGTGGGTGCACTCAATTTCTTAGCAAGTCTTCCCTGGGTATTTTCAAAATAGCTTCCCAACCATTCCCACACTGTGGCACACTAAGAAAATTATAATGCTTACCATGGAGTAAGTAGACAAATCTTCTTGGGTAATGGGTAACCAGCCCAGGGGCTCCAGTTGCCCCAGCCCCATCAGGCTACCCCAATATTGATGGGATAAATATCCTATCACACATATAGCCTATTTTCAGCTAAACTCTGCTCAAGAAAACCTGTTCCCCAGAACTAGGAATTGGAGAAGGAAAATGTGAAAATGGAAGCAACATCATTCAGACTAGCACGTGAGTGTTTGGGGAGAATTTCCAGACAAGAGCTGTGTAGCTATCTCACTCCATTCTAGTCCAACTTTTCAAGTATGACTGACTAACCCACTGTTTCCCAAATTGCATTCCATAGATGCTAGTTTTCCATTAAATATTAATAGCTGCTAAAGCAATCCCCCCCGTAGTAAAATAATTTTGAAATTGAGTTAAACAGATTTAATTATTATAAGACTTACTGAGATTTTTCATTTGCTAATATATTTGTCAAGCTCCAAGAAAGGTAGAGCCGATCTGCAACATATGATTTAGACTGAGCACTGCCTAACATAGGATGCTATTCAGATGGCAGCATATTGCAAAGCATTAATCTAAGCAGTACCAGGATATAGCATGCAGCTTTTTCCTATATGTTTGACCTTAGGACGTTGTTTTTCCAGAATACCTATTAATAGCTAATAGAATATATTTGCTTCTTCATGACCTCCATTGATATTCTTGTTCATTATGCTACATTTCAAAAATACCATGTTCTAAATAACTCCTTTGCTTCCTTTTCCCAAACAGATTGTGCATTCATCTTCTTCTCTAAGGAAAGAACATAGACTTTGATGTAACATCAATATGGGCTCAATATCAGCTCTGTGATTTATTTTACTAGTTCTGGGCCTCAATGTGATATATAAAATGAAAATTGTATCATGCACATCACAGGATGATTGTGCAGCTTAAATGAGCAAGCGTATTTAAAGTCTTAGTACAATGCCTAATACCTAGTAGTATAGAGCAAATCCTTCTATTCCCCTTTTGCTTATGTTGTTTCCACTGCCTGAAATGCTCAATCTGCCCTTCAAGGACAATTTTTATAAAGCCTTCCCTGATGCACATGAACCTTCCCTCAAACTTCTGCTGCATTTTTGTTTGCGGCTCTTTTAAAAAATACATTCTAGTGCATTTTTTTCAATACTAAAATAATTGTGGCCAATTTCTCATCCCCTCTGCTTGCTTGTGAAATCTTGGAAGCAGAAACATTGTTGTGTTCATCTTGATCATCACCAAAACCTGGGCTATTTTAGGCACTTAGCAGATGTTTGCAAATTTTAATGGAATCAAAATAGTAAAGTAGCTGGCAGGTACCCACAATATATTTTTCACTGAGGAAATTATAATAGCTCTTCTGGATGCACATTATAGTCTGAACATTATAGTCTGCAAAAATCTGTCTACTGGCATAAAGAATCATAACAAGTTCTAAAGATATATTTTGCATAACACAAAGAAAATATCTGGCATTTACATTGCACACATTAGTTGTACAATCAACACCTTCTGTAAACTAAAGGTATTTAAATATAGGGATGGTTGTGGATACTCTAATAATTAATTACAAACACAAAAGTAAAGCAAACATTTTAGAACAGATCCCTTGATGCAAAGATCAATATGGATACATTCCTGTTCCTTAAGTTCTCTTCAAGTGCAAATCTAAACTAAATACCAAGCAGCGAAACCACTTTTGAAATGTATGCTAAGATGATGTATTTGCTTATATTACAATATATTCTGTTTTAAATATAGTTAAACCATGTTTTTCTCATTAATAAAATGTGTATGATCTATATCCAGTGTTATATTTTATTCACGTTCTTATGCTAAAGCATTTTAAAATAAGATGTAGACTGGTAGATATAATAGAATCAGGGACATAGAAAGGGATTGGACTAACAATTCTCAGGGGGAAGGGGGTCTGAGGGGTGTAGGAAGAGATTGGACAAAAATCTTACATCTATGGATGAAGACAGGGGCGGAGTAAGGGCACGGGGTGGAGTTGGGAATCAGGTAAAGGGGAGCTATGGGGAGGAGGGGGGGAAATAGGAACACCTGTAATAATCTGAACAATAAAGATTTTTTATTATTAAAAAAATAAAAAATAAAATAACATGTAGCTGTGCAAAATAAATTGCACATTAGCTTTCAAGTAAGAATTTGCTATGAAAATTCAACCAAAGCAAACAATCTTTTGAAGTTGAACTATAGTTATAAACAGAAATACGACAGTTTACAAAGAAAATCCAGGAATAATAATTTCTTTTTTTAAATTATGTTGGGACAAAAGGTTTTTTATATGAATTGCATAGTTAAGATCCACAGTTCAATTCTTTAATAGGTGTTTCAGTCCTTGAAACACTATTTAAAGAGTAGTTTCTCACAAAAGCACAACATTGTAATTGATGAAGATTTTCTAACTACCTTAAGAACTGATTAACTTTCATAAAACATGGTAAAATTTATATTATTCAATATAAATGAATAATAATGCTAATAATGTTATAAGGATTTAACTTATTTGTCTCCTCTATCCCAAAGAGTCGAGGCTTTAGAAAATATAACTATTATACTTGCTAATATCTAGAATGTGTGGACACAACCTTTAAAGCAAGCAAATAACTCATTATTAAAATAGAGGTAGTCTCTTCAGGACAAATTTAAAAGACACTATTGTAATTGCTGCTCTTAAGTTTTTATTAGCCAACATTTTATAGGTTATTATTTGCCAGCCACTATGCTAAATACGTCATATACATCATCTCCACACTTAAAAAGCAAATAAATGTTGACAACCTAAAGGTAAAAGAGAAAGGGGAAAGTGGACTAACATTTTAAAAAGCATGTTGGAAAAGAAGAGCCAGATTAGATAAATTAGCTAGCAGGTGAGAGACGAATTTACCACAATCCTGAGTCTGACCCTCAGCTTTCTAAGTCTAGAAAGTTTGATCCATATGTTCCTTCACTGAAGGCAGATCTATGTAGAGAACACATTCTAATCAGAAACTTGGTAAACTTGAAAATAGAGCAAAGGAAAAAGGACAGTCTTTAGAAACATTTCATCCAAGTCACAATAAGGCCCAGAAAAGAGAATAGATAAAGTCATCTACAGCACATCTACAAAAGAGCAAAGAGAAGTCAAAAAGTACAATGCCTTACTAAAATATCTTGTAAGATCTTGTAAGTAAAGATCTTGGACTGGCTGAAGCAGGACAACCTGAAACAGAGGTCTGATAAAAAATAGGGATGCAACAGGCAGGGCCAAAATGCAAAAGACCTGGCACTTAACCTTGATTACAATGAGCAACTAGTTATTGTTTTATTTCATTTTTTCAGTGAATGTATTGGGGTGACACTGATTAACAAAGTTACATAGGTTTCAGGTGCACAATTCTACAACACATCATCTCTACACTGAATTGTATGTTCACCTCCCCAAGTCAAGCCTCTAATCCATCACCAATGATCCTCCCTATACCCTCCTCAATCCCCCCCATAACTTTTCCTCTGATAATTACCACATTACTGTTTAGCAAGGATCTGACTCATCAGACTCTTCTGAAATCTGTTTAGAGGGAAATAATGGTGAATGAAAGTAAAATACAAGGCTGTTTTAAGTGGCCAAGATGAAACATACAGACCTAAATTAAGGTATAATTCAAGGATAAAATACCTCTAAAACACTGTTTCTCTAAGAAAATGTGCTCTGACTAGAAAACTACTGACTTTGTTAAAAATTACATTTTGTATTCAATACTTGGTACTTAATACATTTAAAAGTTGGCATTAGTCCATATTTAAAAATAAACACTGTAAATGTGATTGTTATGATTATATAAAACCATGTTTAGTGCAAGTCAGAAACAAAATGAGAATCTTAAAATATAAATAATCCAAATTATTTTATACAATTTTATTAAAAGTATAGGTCACATCACCCAAGATAAAAAATCAGTGTTATTGCCGGAACTGGTTTGGCTCAATGGATAGAGCGTCAGCCTGCAGATTGAAGGGTTCTGGGTTCGATTCCAGTCAAAGGCATGTACCTTGGTTATGGACACACTCCCAATAGGGGGGTGTGCAAAAGGCAGATAATCAATGTTTCTCTATCGTTGGTGTTTCTAGCTCTCTATCCCTCTCTCTTCCTCTCTGTAAAAAAAATCAATAAAATATATTTTAAAAAATAGTGTCGCATTCATTGAAAATTACCTTATAACTCTACTAAACTCTTTTCCATTATGTTTTTTTTTTTTATAAATCCTCACCCGACAGAATGAAAAAGAGGGTAAGACAGAGGAATATCGATGTGAGAGAAACACACCAATTGGTTGCCTCCTATACATACCCTGACAAAGGCTTGGTTGTGGGAGGAATCTGCAACCAAGGTGCCTTTGACTAGAATCAAAACTAGAATCAAAACTAGAATCAAATCACAGGCCAATGCTCTATCCAATGAAACAAATCGGCTAGAGCATTCTTTTTATTCTCTATCTTCTTGGAGACTATTAGCTAATTCATTTCACCTCTCTAATCCTTTTAACATATTCAATTTTTAGTTTTATTAAGGGATCTCTGATTTATTTCCAACAATGAATAAAGACATAAAACTTTCCAATTTTTACTTAATTGCCAAATAAAATTGTTTGAGCACTTATGACATTAGTCACAATTTTAAACCATAATTATCAAATATTTTCCAATATAAAAGCAATACATTTACTATTTTAAGAGAAAATCCCACAGCCTGGCCTGGTAGCTCAGTTGATCAGAGCATCATCACAATGTGTCAAGGTTGTGGGTTTACTTCCTGGTCAGGGCACATACAAGAAGCAATGAAAGAATGCATGAATAAGTAGAACAACAAATTATATATATATATATTCTCTCTCAAATTAATTTAAAAAGAAAAGAGTATATCCCACATAGTGCATGCTGTCAATGATTGTATGAGAATGACTATTGGAAGTATTAAAAGAATAAAATAAAGTATGTTTCCAGTATATGTGTATGCCAATTCTTGTTCTGTATGTTTCTCTCTCTTAAAAAAACACACAACATATTTTATTGATTTTTTCACAGAAAAGAAGGGAGAGGGATAGAGAGTTAGAAACATCGATGAGAGAGAAACATTGATCAGCTGCCTCATGCACACCCTCCACTAGGGATGTGCCTGCAACCAAGGTACATGCCCTTGACTGCAATAGAACCTGGGACCCTTCAGTCTGCAGACTGACGCTCTATCCACTGAGTCAAACCAGTTAGGCTGTATGTTTCTCTTCAAAGGAAGAAATTACAACAAACAAGTAGTAAAAATAATTAGGCAATATCTACACATAAATATGAATTTGTGAGGGGGAACACTGATTCAGCCAATTGGCATTGATTATATTCAATAGCTTTTTCCTAGCCTGAATCTTAAGCATAGGCAAAAGTTTAATTTTTATATTTTAGAATAGGGATAATGCTCCGTGTGATAGAACACAAATCCCATCATTCCCACTCACATACAGGACTTTGTGAGGAAGCACACACACATATACACATAGATTTTACCTTGTCTTTAAAAAAAATAACACATGTCCTGGTCAGTTACTCATTAGATTCCAGTCAAGGGCATGTACCTGGTTGTGGATTTTCTCCAGCCTGGTCAGAGAGCGTGCTGGAGGCAACCAATCTATGTGTCTCTGTCACATCTATGTTTCTCTCTCTCTCTCTCTCTCTCTCTCTCTCTCTCTCTCTCTCTCTCTCATCTCTCATCTCTCATCTCTATCTCTCTATATTTCTATCTCCCCACCTCCCTCCCCTTTTCTCTAAAAAAAAATCAATGGAAAAAATATCATCAAGTGAGGATTAACCAAAAGATAAATGAGACAAATTATATAAGAATATTCACAGGAGCTTTATTCACAACAGCCAAAAACTGGAAATAGGCCAAGAGTTTCTTTAATAGGAACATGAATAAATTATGACATATCCATGCACTGGAACACTTAGCCATTTAAAAGGGATAAACTATTGAAATTGACCAAACACAGGGATAAATGTCAAACATATTATGCTGAGAGAAAAAAGCTAGACACAAAAGAAGAGTACATGCTCTGTGATTTCATCTCTATGGATTTCTAAAAAAGGCAAATTAAATTTATGGTGAAAAAAATTAAAACACCGATGGTACCTTGGTCAGGGAGAGAGGATTAACTGGGAAACAGACATGAGGGCACACTTAAGGGACAATTGAAATATTTTATATCTTAATTGAGGTTAGGATAACACCAATGTATGAATTTGTTTTAAAGTCAGTGAATTTGTATGTTTAATTTTACATAAAAATGAAGCAAAACCTCAAAAGTCAAACTCTAATGCTATTCATGCTGAACTAACTATTCAGGGGGAAGTATAGTGATGTCTGCAACTTACTTTGGAATACATACAAATATATGGATTCATGAATGAATAAAGGAATGGGCTAGTTGGTAGATATGTCATAAAAACAAGTATAAGAAAACCTTAGTGAGCTGAAACAGGTTTGGCTCAGTAGATAGAGCATAGGCCTGTGGACTCAAGGGTCCAAGGTTCGATTCTGGTCAAGGGCATGTATCTTGGTTGCGGGCACATGCCCAATAGGGGGTGTGCAAGAGGCAGCTGATCAATGATTCTCATCGATGTTTCTAACTCTCTATCCCTCTCTCTTCCTCTCTGTACAAAAATAAATAAAATATATTAAAAAAAAGAAAAAGAAAACCTTAGTGGTAGAATCTGGGAAATGGGTATACCAGTAATTTATTTTCTCCAACCCAACCCTTCTTGGCTACATTTTGTGATTCTGGAGCTGGACTCTACCACTCATTTTCTCCTCTGCTAAATGGTTCCAAATTCTTCCGATAATGTAGGGAGAGATTCTCTTAGAACTTAAAGGAAGGTCAAATGCTCAATTTTTCCTTCAGCCCTACCTCGGCAGCTTATTTCTGCAGTTAATACTTCAGTAACACATTAGAATTTTCTTTTACCCATATTAGCAGGGACAGTCTTTACTTTGTACTGCTGAAATTTACCTCAATTTAGTTAAATTACACCAGATACCCAAAAGCAGTTTGAATTTTAGTTATAGGGTATAGTAACTGTGAGTAATTACATGAAGTCCAAATGCTGCCAGTTGCTGTTTAGTCCACAAATCAATACACAAATAACAAATGCAGGTCATAATCACTGGCAAATCATGCCTCTTCTTTCAAATTCTGTAGGTGAATGGTCACCGCAATATGATATTTAGTTCATGCACTGATAGCAAAGCATATAGTTGTGTTGAATCCTTGTTTCCCAGTATAAATGTGACACTTTAACAATATGAGTAATTAAAAGAGAATTGGTTAACCAAGATGTAAGTACAGCAATTAAAAAGAAAGCAGTGATAATACTAGAAGTGAAATTAAAATGAAGTACAAACGACGTTATACAACAGATAGCTAACCCTGGGAATATTGATACTGCTGCCATTTTAGAGACTCTAGAAATGCAGCCGGAGGAACCTAGTGAGGGTGAAATTATTGACCTAAATGTAGAAAGTTGTTGTGATGAAAAAGATAAAGATATCCCAGAAGAAGAGATGCCAGCAAAAACTCACACATTAAAGGAGATTTTAGAGATTTTTGACACCATGAAAAGTGTAAAGGATACAATGCTGGAAGCCAATACAAAATTAGAAAGGAGTGAGACAATTTACCAAGGCTTGTATCCTAAGTTGTATGCCAAGAAGAGGAAAGCAAGCACTATTCAAACGACTCTTGATAGATTTTTAGAAAGAAATAAAATAATCTTATAATTCAATGTTTCTAATGTTTTAAATTATAGCATACTAAATTAATATTAGTTTTACTATGTTTTCATTTCTCTACGCTTTTAGAACATAGCAAGCGTTTTCAAATATGTTTTGCCACAAGTAAATGCAATCAGTATCCCCCCCCCATTGATTATTAAGATTATTTTGCAAAGTTTCGGCATGCACTGTCATTTTTGTGGTTCTACAATAATGTGAGAAGTGCTGACTGCCTATACTTAACCAGCTCATACTTGTCAGCAATTCTTTTTTATTTTCATATGTGAGCATGCACACTTTTTAAGTCCAGGCCTCAATAAGGATTCCCATGATTTAGTTGTTATTGTTGTTAATCCTCACCTGAGGATATTTTTCCATTGATTTTTAGAGAGAGTGGAAGAGGGGGTAGAGACAGAGAGAGAAACATCCATGTGAGAGAGGCATATTCATTGGTTGCCTCCTGCACACTCCCTGACCATGATTGGGAATCCAGCCTGAAACTGAGGACCTGCCCTTAATCTGAATCAAACCCAGGACCCTTCAGTCCTCGAAGGCTGACGTTCTATCCACTGAACAAAACTGTCTATGGAAAGAATACTCTGTATTAAATGTTCCTGTTCAAAATCTGATGTGGTTTCTGACTCTTAACTGAGCATTGACTAATCAAGTAAATACAAAAGTTGTCATTATAAAAGTCTTTCAACATTGTTTGCTTGAAAAATTTAAAAACAAATGATGAGGAAAATCACATAAATAAGTATTGTGCTTACTTTCAGATAAGTCAGAAGAATAATGGAAAATTATGCAATGAAAAACAACCATATTTTAAACAATAAAAATGGGAAGGGTGGTGACTTCATCAGCAGCAAATTAACATAAGGATATACTAGTAACCTTATGCCAAACACTTCCAAAACCAATGGGGAGAAAAAAACTACTCTAAGATTCTAGAATGATAGAACAAGGAATTTGACCCAATCACGGCCTGAAATAGAACCAAGAGAAAGAGTATTAATAAAAGCTTGAAAAGTCCTCCTAATACCCATCATCCATTCAGAATCACACTGACAAGATGGATACACAGCCCAGTGAACTCTTGAGAATAAAAACCATTACTTACTACCTTTAGGAATGCTTCAGTCATTTAGACGAGGGAGAGATGAGGGCACTTAGAAAAGATAAAGAAATATATTGGGCTGGCCTCAGACTTCTCAACAGCAACATTCAACATGAAGTGATCTTGGGGATAGAGAACACTTATATAAATTTGATGGTGAAATCTATGGAAAAGTCATGGTAAGAGGAAGCAAAACACTCAAAGCAAGAAGATAATAGAGCCATTTTTCACAATCCTGAGAGAGGGGGAAAAAAGCATGGCGTAACATTTTCTAACCACTCAAGTTGTCCTTTGTGTATAAAGGCAAAAGCCTTCTTCAAGTATGAACACATTCAAGGGCCACCATGAACCCTACTGGAAAATATTATTTAATGAAGCAACCAGTCAATAAGACATTAATCCAAATTTAGGATATAGGAATGAAGATGTTCTGGTAAAAAAAAATAAGTAGTGGTAAGCACTGCACACTTTTAAATAGAGAATTAAAACTGAACAGTTATGGGAATTAGAATTTTAGAAGTCAATTTAAATGGCAATAGACTTGAAAAAAAGGAACATGTATGTCTAAAAATCTCCTGTGAAACTTAAATACTTTAAAATATACTTGAGCGATTCTTCTGCTTAATTTTGACATTTAAAAAATAAAATTTTATTTATTTCAGAGAGGAAGGAGAGGTAGAGAGAATCATTGATCATCTGCCTCCTGGACACCCCACAATGGGGATTGAGCCTGCAACTCGGGCATATGCCCTAACCAGGAATGGAACTGTGACCTCCTGGTTCATAGGTCGACTCTCAACCACTGAGCCATGCTGGCTGGGCACTTCAACATTTTTTTTCAATTTTATTGAATTCTTTTTCTTCTATTAAATTCAAGTTAATTTCAATGTACTTCTTTTACATTTAAAATTAATACAGTATACCAGTAATCCTATTTTTATAAAACTACTTTATGCATTAACCAGTCATCTAGCCACTTACATATTTGCATAGGTAGGTAGATAGATGGAATGAATGATATTCGCCAATGTCAATGATGGTGTTCTAGATAATGGTTTTTGAAGTGATGTCCTCTTTACTGTACTTCTGTATTGCTTGATTTAAATAAAACAACAAGTGTTTACTGAAAAAATAAAGTCATCTGATAAAAAGAAAAATAAATCACATAGAGATAGGATTGCTAAACCAAAAAAAAATATCAATAAACAAAAGTGAGGAGGAATGTTTAAAACCAATTAAAGCATCAATTTATAAAGAATTCAAATATTAATTATAAATAATTTTAATCAATTTATAGAAAATATAGAGAAGGCAATAGTTTGTTGGCCTACATAACTACTATATGTATGAGAAAAATAAACTCAATTTCTTTAGAAGTATCTGATATATTAGAGTTCTAAAAAATTTAAAACTTCTCTCATCCAAATTTGTAAAAGCTTGGTTTAATGCTATAATATTTATTTGATAGTTTAAGAATACCATTAATCAACATTTGAAATTTATAATTTTTATCAACTCCCAGTCAAAATAATAAATGTATTCTTGAGCCTTAAGATATCTTATTTTCCTTTGTAATAGTATTTTGCATTTTATCAAGCAAATATTTTAGCTTATGTATTATCAATTTGTCAAAAATCTCAATTCAAATCATTAAAGACACGTGCCCTTCAGTGTTGATGTCCTGAATTTCCAGCAACTGCACAAAGATGTTTATCCATGTATTTTTATTCATCCATTTGCAAAATAATTTCAGTGGTGTCATCTAAATGTGGGCAAATCAGAAAACTTCAGGTCACTATTATGCTCAATTTCATTAAATTACTTTTGGCAAATGGTGTTGTCTTTTAATAATAGTTTTCAAACATCTAATAATTGCTTGTAATTGTGCCATTGTTTGAGAGTGAAATGAAAGAACGGGCACTTTGGTGCTGCTGAAACCCTCCATCTGTGTTGTACTGCAAAGCTTTTCAGTCACATGATTCCTTTTTACTGTCATGGTGTGGAAATTGCAGGGGTTTGCTGCAATATAGGCTTTTAACTTTTGAAGAAAAACCAAGGGGGAAAAAAGGAATAAAATTACAATGAGTCCTGGCAGCCAAATTCTATTTCTCCTCTCACCTGACAGGCCAGGTTATGGCCCTATGTAAGGACCTACCAACTTCTTTAGAATCTTAATTACTTAGCAGCATTAATTTCAATCCCCTGAATTACTACTACACCGTAAGGAGACTCTCTTACCACTAAAGGTGACTGTTAGGCCCAAAGGCCACTGTGCCTTTCTAATTCTTCTCAGGAAAATAAAGTGAAAGAAGGCATTTGACAAACTTCTATTTCAAGTGATACACTGGATCACATTTGTTATTTCTTTTTTAAGTATATTTTTATTGATTTCAGAGAAGAAGAAGAAGAAGAAGAAGAAGAAGAAGAAGAAGAAGAAGAAGAAGAAGAAGAAAGAGAGAGAGAGAAAGAGAGAGAGAGAGAGAGAGAGAGAGAGAGAGAGAGAGAGAGAGAGAGAGAGAGAGAAACATCAATGATGAGAGTCATTGATTGGCTGTTTCCTGCATGCCGCACACTGAGAAATAAGCCTGCAACCCAGGCATGTGTCCTCACTGAGCATCAAACCATGACCTTCTGGTTCATAGGTTGATGCTCAACCACTGAGCAACATAGGCCAGGCTACTAGTTATTTCTTATTCACTTCACATTTGGATGTAATTTGGAGGGCTCTCGAAGGCAGCTGTCCTCAAAGTGATGCCTTTTATCGTGTTATGGTGCTGCCGTTTTAAACACTGCCCTATAAGGTCTCCAGATTAGAAGAAGGGAGACTATAGATAATCCATTGTGGTTTTATGGATAGTTTTAGAAGTGGTGTATTTCAATTCTGTACACCTCTCATTGGATAGATCATGTTACATAGCCCTAAAAATAACAGCAAGAGAGACAGAAATATAGTCTTCCTGTGTGTACAGCAGGATTAAATGGGATTGGTGAGCACCTAGACACACTTTGCAGTCTTAATTCACATAAAAGGACTTTCAAGGTTTAGAGTCTGTCCATGTCAATTTCATTTCTAATTTAACAAGTGTATGTAATTTTAGAGTTTTATATTTTCATATAAACAATTGCCTAGGAAGTATCTTCCTTCCAACTATCCTCTGATATTGTTGCTTTTTTTTTTTCTAGGGGTCTGACTCAGGAAATGGTGTGCAAAGTCTCAGTGACACAATAGAATATAGTTTATAGGCAATGCACAGTGGCATGGAATTCAGACAGGTACTGTCAATGATCAGATCTCTCACATTCAAGGAGAGCAGACTGACTAAACCTAAAACTGTTCCATAAGTGAGTGCTTGTATCCAGGAAGAGTACTAGCAAGAGCAAAATTTGTTCATATACTAAAAAGTCACAATATGGTTGGATAGGCATAACATTTAGAATCTGCAAAGAACATGTGGTAGGGAAAATGTTTAATGCCGTTTCATGGGAAGTGGCAACGTGTACGTATTTCTACATTGTCAGTATGCGCCTTAATCAAGAAGGATGTTACTTTCCCTACTCACAGGAGCTAAAAACATTTCTCTGTTTACTTTAAAACTGCAGGAAATGTAAAAAAAAATTAGTACATGGCAAGATTGAAGATACTGAATGTTAAATTGGAGTGAGCAAGATACACATTACAATCTGACACAAACAGAAAAGAAGCCATTTTCTAGTAAGCAGGAATGCAGACAGACTGAAGTTTGCTGCCTGTATTGTGGTGAGTTACGATAGCCTCCAAAAAAAGTGACAAACGCTCTATATCTAAAGTGAAATTGGATCAAGTTTGTAATAAAAACCTAAGGATTCTTTGCAAAAGGTAACATAGACCCTGAATGACAAAATAATATCCCAGTTGAGACATGAATAGAAATTTACTCAGTAAATATTGATTGAAGCCAAAATCAGTTCTGCTCAGTGGATAGAGCATCAATCTGTGGACTGAAAGGTCCCAGGTTCAATTCTGGTCAAGGGCATGTACATTGGTTGCTGGCACATCCCCGGTAGGGGATGTGCAGGAGGCAGATGGTCGATGTTTCTCTCTCATCTCTCATCGACATTTCTAGCTCTCTATCCCTCTCCCTTCCTCTCTGTGAAAAATCAATAAAATAAAATTTTAAAAAATAAAAATAAATAAATATTGATTGAATTAATGAATGGACAAGTGAATGAATGAGGGAGAACTTGGAATATCAAGGTTACATGCATAGGGGGAGTTGAGAAGAGCAGAAACAAACGGTATGAGGTGAGAGAAGACAGTAAAGTTTACTTCTTAAGTGATTAAGAAGTGTTATTTTAAAAAATTACATGCTGGCTGTTGAGCTTGGCCTTTCCTCAAAAAACAAACAAACAAAAAAAACCATACCCTGTGCAGGGTATGTAGACTATTAGTAATAACATTCCATATGTCCTTTTCACTCAAGTTCCCCAACAATAGTAAAGTATGGTTCAGCCTCAAGGTTGACTCCATTAGCCCTGAATTTTGAAAGCCAGTTTAAAGCTGTTCAAAGCCAGTGAGGAAAGCTTCCATACAACATCAGTCAAATTCTACTGACTGTCATGAAAAACTAATTAAACTGTTTTCTCTATTTTACTAGGACCAAGAATGGAATTGGCCATCTATCATAAAAAAACACACACAAAAAAACAATATAATTAAATAAAAATACTTCCTAATTCTGTCCACTGAAATGTCTTAGAAACAATAATCAATGTAATGGTAACAAGAACACTATGCATCCAGACTATTGTCTTGAAACACTATTTACAATTAAAGAAAATTAGTGTTCCTTGGTAAGACAGATTACTGGTCTAGATCTAGAATTGAAAAAAAAAAGCCTGGGAAACATTGTCATATACATTGCCATATGAGGGTAAGATTGCTGGGGCTGTAAAACAAACAAACAAAACAAAAACAAAAAACAAAACAAATAAACACACCCACAAACAACTAAGATACCCTTTGAAGGGGTTCCCATGGGGCAAAGATGGGATGATTTGAGCCACTGGTAAACTTTGAAGAATGCCAGGGAACCATTCCTTCTAAAAATTAGTGAAGAAAGAGAAAACAATGAACTATCAACCCTCTCCTCTCCTAAATATATTGTACCATTAGATAATCAAAGAGCAGATAAAGGGAAAGTCTCCCTTCATAGAAGTGTTCCATCTAATAAATGGAAAAAGAATGATAGAAATAGACTCTGACCATTTAGAAACCTTGCAGTAAAATAATTGATATAATTGTCAAAGGATATTAGCATTACAAAATGAAAAATAACAGCAAAGTTTTATTGTTGTATTTGTATATATATGGATATATGTGTATACATGGGTACACACAAAAGGGATTTATATAATGGTTGCAATATGGCACTTGAATTACAAACATTTGAAAAAGAAAAGTATTTGACTATAAATAGTTAAATAAGGCACATAAAGTAGAATTATTATAAAGCTTCAATGAAAATGCGGTTGCTCAAATTTTAAACATTATAAGACTGATTCACTGAGCAACTGATTTTGACCTCCTTGCATTGTGTGGTGGGCATGCAGTGACAAACAACAAGCACACAGTCCCTTCTCTGTAGTGGAGAGAGAAACATTGGACAAGTAAATGACCCATAAATGTGTGCTTACAAACTGCAGCGAGAGTATTAGCATAAAACCAATGCTTACTGAGTAAGTTTGTTTCAGAAACAGATGTAAAAAATAGATCGCCACTTTACAGAGAAGAAAACTGAGGTCCATCTATGTTAAGCAACACGCTCAAGGCTATATAGCTTATAAGTGGAGCAACTGTGAATCAAATCCAGGTAGTCTGCAGAGTCCAAGCTTCTATGCTATACTAAGAAGAAAAAAATTTGAATTATCAGGAGAATAGTGGAACTTTTGTTAGCATTTATTGGTCAGGAAAGGCCTCTCTGAGCACCTGATATTTATACTTAGAAATAAAGGAACAGGAAAAGCAGGCTTGATTCTTTGTATGTACTAACTGACCTAAGTTATATGAAGTCTGGAGGGCAGGTAGGCACAAGGAAAATACTGAAGAGGGAAATCATAATGAGAAGCCTCCCTCCCTTAGTTCCTGCACTCATTCTCTCAGACCTCATGAAGAGCATGTGGGAGCGCTGACTGTAATGAAATGTCTGGCCAGGACTTGGCAAAAGTGAGCAAGGAGCAAGAAAAGGGCATCAGTTACCACCTCGGCTGCAGCAAGTTTTTCTATTTTGGCTTCCTCTTGGGCCACTTTGGTGTTCCAGATAAGTTCCCAGGCCCTGAGAAGCTGCTTCTCAATGTCTTTCTTTATTGCTCCTTTGCTTCACTGAACCCTATTCCACAATTCTGCTTAGGACCAGGCCTCTATTCAGTGCTCAACTGAGGCTACTATTTCAAGGTTGTTGTACCTTAACAAGTGGCAAGACTCTGCACTGAGCAGCAGGCTAGCTGCAAACAAAAAAATAAATGAGCACAGGAAGCTTATTACAATGCACTTAAAAATCACTCCACACTCTGGCCAGTGGTTTCAGTAGTGAGAGCACTGGGCCATGCACCAAAGGGTCATGGGTTCAATTCTTAGTCAAGGGCACATACCTGGGTTGTGGGTTCCCTCCCTGCACCCTGCATGGCACACATGCAGGAAGCAATTAGTCTCTCACATCAGGCAATCTCTCTCTCTCTTTTTTCCTTCCTCCCTCTCTCTTTCCCTCCCTCCCTCTATTCCTCCATCCCTCCCCTCCCTTCTTCCCAACCTTCTACTCTTTCTGAAAAAACAATGGGAAAATATTCTTATATAAGAGTTAACAAAAAATAATAATAATTCCACAGATTGTCTGTTAAACAGTCTTCCAAGAGGGCGGTGTCACTTTTTCACCCAGCCTCCCTAATACCCCTCTCCTCTGACAGCTGTCAGTCTGTTCTCAGTATCTGTGAGTCTGTTTCTATTATGGTTGTCAGTTTATTTTTTCATTAGAATCCACATATAAGTGAAATCATATGAGATTTGTATTTCTCTGACTGGTTTCTTTTTAAAAATATATATATTTTATTGATTTTTTTTTACAGAGAGGAAGGGAGAAAGATAGCTAGAAACGTCGATGAGAGTGAAACATCGACCAGCCACCTCATGCACACCCCCGACAGGGGATGTGCCCACAACCAGTGTACATGCCCTTGACCGGAATCGAACCTGGGACCTTTCAGTCCTCAGACCGATGCTCTACCACTGAGCCAAACCAGTTTCGGCATACCACAGCTTTTTTTATCCACTCATCTACTAATGGGAACTTGGGTTATTTCTAGACCTTGGCTATTGTAAATAGCACTGCTATGAACATAGGGTGCATATATTCTTTCAAATTGCTGTTTCACGATTCTTGGGAAATATTCCCATAAGTGTGATTTCTGGGTCAAAGGGCAGCTGCACTTTTTAATTTTTTTGAGGAAACTCCATACTGTTTTCCATAGTGGCTGCACCAGTCTGCATTCCCATCAACAGTGCACTAGGCCCTAGTGTTAGGGTTTCCTTTTCTCCACATCCTTGCCAACAGCTGTTCACTGATTTATTGATAACAGTCATTCTGATAGGTGTGAGGTGGATATTTCATTGTAGATTCAGTTTGCATCTCTCTGATGATTTTAAGCATCTTTCCGTATGTCTGTTGCCTATTGATGTGTCTTTTTTGGACAAATGTTTATTTAGATCCTTTCCTCATTGTTTTCCTCGTGTTGAGTTATGGAAGTTATTTATAAATCATGAATAATAGCCCCTTATCAGATGTATCAATGGTAAATGAATATGTTCTCCCATTCAGGGGGTTTTTCATTGTGTTAATGATTTCTTTTGCTGTGCAATAGCTTTTCAGCTTGATGTGGTCTCATTTGTTTATTTTTTTCCCTTTGTTTTCCTTACCCGAAAACATATATCAGCAAAAACATTGCTACAAGAAATGTCTGAGATTTTACTGCCTATGTTTTCTTCTGGGATTTTTATGGTTTTGCAATTTGCATTTCAGATTTTAATCCATTTTGAGTTTATTCTTGTGTGTGGTATAATTTGGTTGTCCAGCTTCATTTTTGCACGCATATGTCAAGTTTTTCCAACACTATTTATTGAGGAGACTGTCTTTACCTCATGGTATGTTCTTACCTCCTTTGTCAAATATTAATTGACCATTAAGGCTTGGGTTTATTTCTGGACTATCTATTCTGATTCATTGATCTGTATGCCTATTCTTATGCCGCTATCATGCTGCTTTGATTACTATGCCTTGTAGTATAGTTTGATATCAGGTAGTGTGATACCTCCAATTTTGTTCTTTCTCTCAAGATTGCTGAGGTTATTCGGGATCTTTTGTGGTTCCATATATATTTTTAGAATATTTGTTTTAGATCCATGAAATATGCCATTGGTATTTTACTAGGAATTGGGTTGAATCTATAGATTGCTTTGGGTAGTATGGACATTTAAATTATGTTAATTCTTCCAACCCATGAATGCAGTATATAGTTCTACTTATTTGTACCTTCCTCATTTTCTTTCTTCATTATTTGAGTTTTACTTCTAGATTTCTAATTCGGATAGCTTTTATTTCTTCTTGTCTAATTACTGTGGCTAGGACTTCCAGTATACATATGTTGAATCAGAATGGTGAAAGTCTGTCTTGTTATAGTTCTTAAGGGAAATGCTCACTGAGTTTTTGCTCATTGAGTATGATGTTGGCTGTGGGTGAATGTATTTTAAATACAGACACTTTCGTTTTTTGTTTGTTCTAAAGGCAAACTTTTAATATATATTTATTGATTTCAGAGAGGAAGGAAGTGGGAGAGATAAAAACATCAATGATGAGAGAGAATCATTGATCTGCTACCTCCTTCACACCAGGAATAAAGCCCACAACCCAGGCATGTGGCCAGACTAGGAATTGAATCAGGATCTCCTAATTCATAGGCCAACACTCAACCACTGAGCCATGCCAGCCGGGCCAATACAGAAACTATTTATCAGCTGTGACATTTTGTTTAGTATATAGCCTACTTTAAAAAGCACTTATAATAACAAACAATTCAATAATTATATTTCATTATTCAATTTAGCATTTGTAAAGTTAGGTTTTATGCACACCTATTGTTTTTTACCAAAGTCACTGTTATAATATTTAAGCTTCTTTTCCTGTCCTGATAATTCTCATATGGTATGCATCTCTGAGGGGAAAAAAGACAGCTATGTTCCCTTGCAAAAGGAATACATGTATTGACAGCAAGTCAAAACGTCATATGTCAAATTCACTGAAGGTGTCAACATCATAGCTATTTTTACGCTTAAAAATGTAGAATTTCATGCCCAAAAAGAGCATTTGCGGGATGTTTTAATTCATTATTTTTAAGAAAAGTGCTGCTGATAGTTATCATATACTCCAGGAAGCTTGTGGCGAACATGCTCCATCTCAAGATACTTGTGAACACTGCTTTAAACGCTTTAAAAGTGATTATTTCGATGAGAAAGACAAAGAACATCCAGGTCAACCAAAAAAGCTTGAAGACCAACAATTACAAGTATTATTGGATGAAGATGCATGTCAAACTCAAAAACAAGCATTCCCATCATTTACAAGAAATGGGAAAGATTTTAAAGGAAGAAAATTGGGTGCCATATCAACTGAACAAAAGACAAATGGAAAACTTAAAAGTCATGAGTAAAATGTTGCTTCAAGGGCATGAATCTCTTTTTTTTCTCATCAAATTGTGACTGGCGATGAAAAGCGGATTTATTTTGAGAATCCCAAATGCACAAAATCATGGGTTGATCCAGGTCTACCATCAACATCGACTGCAAGGCAATCACTTTGTAAAGAAGACAATGCTCTGTGTTTTGTGGGATCAGGAAGATGTGGTGTACTATGAGCTTCTAAAACCAGGTGAAACTATTAACACTGATCACTACCAACCACAAATAATCAATTTGAACCCGCTTTGATTGTGAAATTACCAGAATGTGCCAGAAGACATGGCAAAGTAATTTTGCTTCATGATGATATACCATCACACACTTCAAAACCAGTTAAAGACACATTAAAAGATCTTGCCTGGGAAGTATTAACCCACCTGCTGGATTCACCAGAACTTTCTCCTTCAGATTACCACTTGTTCTGATTTATGGCACATGCACTTTCTGAGCAGCACTTCAAAACGTACAAAGAAGTGGAAAATTGGGTCTCTGAATGGTTTGCCTCAAGACAAGAAAAGTTCTACTGGGACGGTATCAACAAATTACCTGAAATATGGGGGAAATGTGTATCTAGTGATGGACATTACTTTGAATAAAGCAATTTTGATGTTTTTCTTGAAATTGTCGTGTTTTCTTTGATTACAAAATCCGCATTATTAACCAGTACACCTGGTATATAATAAAAGCCTAAGCAACCATTATGGTGGAACAACAAGAATGACTGGTTGCTATGATATGTACTGACCACCAGGACCAGATGCTCAATACAGGAGCTGCCCCTGGTGGCTATTTCGTTCCCACAGGGCAAGTGCTGCTCAGCCAGAAGCTGGGCTCATGGCTGTCGAGCACAGTGGAGGTAGTAGAAGCCTCTCCCACCTCCCTGGCAGAGCTAAGGAGCAGTGAGCAGGTGGACAGTAAGGAGTGAGGGGTCCCATACTGTGAGAGGGCTTTATGCTTGCCGGCTTAGGCCCGCTTCCCAAGAAGGCAGCAGTTGGACATCCTCCAAGGAGTACTGGACTGGGAGTTGGCATAAGCCGGGCTGAAGGACGTGCACCTCCATCCCCCCTCCCTGTCCTTGAATTTCGTGAACCGGGCCTCTATTAAATATAAAATATGTATATGCAAAGTCATTTTTCATTTTTATCTCTAATTGCAAGGAGGATTAGAAAAAGATGAGGAGGAGAAGGAAGAGGAGGGAAAGAGGTAGGTAGAAGGAGAAGTGAGGAAATGGAAGAGGATGCAGAAGAAGGAGGAGAGAAAAGAAGGAAGGAGGGAAGAAGAGAAGGTCAGAAAAGACTTTATTAATAATAAAGGAATAGCTAAGTATATTATATCCCAACCATTCCATGGAATTTTCATAGTTGTTAAGTATATCTATGGTAATAGCAATTTGCCAAAAAGCTTAAAACATAACATATAACATAAAAATCAGAATACACAATTGCACACCCGTAATGCTTACAACTATGTAAAAATATACATGCTGTGAACATTACTAGGAGGAGAATATGCAAAAAAAGAAGTTGCTTTGGATCATGAGATTAAGAGTGAAAGGTTTTTTCCTTTTACAAAACGTTTTAATGCCATTATACGTTTTTGCAATGCAATGAAAATAACTGAGGAAATTGATCATTGCATTTAATTAATCTGCATGGCTATGATAAAGAACCTAGGATTTATCTGAGAATGATTTTTTAGCCAAAAAATATATCCCCCATTACTTATCGTTTTAAGCACGGGTTTTGTCACACACACACACACACACACACACACACACACACACACTTTAATGATTTAATGGCAAGATAAAGAGCAGAAGATAAAGAAAAGAAGTCATAAAATATGGGCAAACAGTATTGAGAAAAAGAAGCTTCCAAAAGAGGCTTAAGTTTGCATCTTGAAAATACCAGACTGCAGCTGGGAAAACAACATCCTCCTTGCAGTCTCCCATGAAAATGCAATCAGAATTGGAAGCTAAGGTGTGCAAAATAGAAAATGAAAATTTTAAATAAAAAAAACCCACCCACCTTAAAGCGCCTAGACTTTCCTTTGTGTGTGCTAGAATGTATCCCCTAAAGCATTCTCCATCCAACTCTGCACAAAGATTAGGAATGCAGCATAGGCTGGAATTGTGCACCTGGATCACAGGGTCTATTCTTGACCAGAGACTACCCATTGCTCACACCTTAAAAAAGCTTTAATTGCCCTTTCTTTTCTGGCTATTACTATTCTTAGCATAATTCCCCTGCTTTCACTGGGGGATAAGTGCTTCCAGAAGGAAAAAAAGGGCTGAGACCTAGAGGCAAGTGATTTTTCATTTTGAACATACTGCAGGGTTGGAGAGAAGAAGGTAATTATCTTTAGCAATAAAATTCGGTCTTTGATAAAGCCATGGGGGAGGGGACAATGTGAAGGCAAAAGTAGGTCAGTTCATTTTTTTTCCCAGCTTCCCTGAGTCAGCTGCTCTGTGGCTGCTCTAATACAGGGGAATGGGAACCCCAACAACTAATGGGTCAGCAGAGCATATGCTGTTCAAGTAAAATCTATTAATGCATCGAGATATGGCTGGTCTTCAAAAAACTGTCCTACCTACAAAAATTTCATCATCTTAGCTCCCACCCTTTGGCTGCTCTGCATCTCAGTGTCTGCCTTTTACTGACTAACCACTTTTCTACAGAGCTGGTATACAGAACCTGTAATCCTTCATAAAATTGCACATCTCCCTGAGCTACAAATATTTTTCAAGTACTCACTGAAACTAGGGAATGAAGAATTAAAACTGCAAGCTTTCCACTAAGCTACAGCCACTGGTCTGGACTGTAACAAGGTCTGATGAGTTGATAAGAGTATAGAATAAAGCATATAGGCAGTATCTATTTTATATTTTATTGATATGTTTACAGAGATGAAGGGAGAGGTATAGAGAGTTGGAAACATCAATGAGAGAGAAACATTGATCAGCTGCTTCCTGCACACCCCCTACTGGGGATGTGCCCGCAACCAAGGTGCATGCCCTTGACATGAATTGAACCTGGGACCCTTCAGTCCACAGGCCGACGCTATACCCACTGAGCAAAACTGGTCAGGGCTAGGAAGAATCTTCTTGCTCATCTACTGGCTTTTACCTCTGGAAGCCATCATCCTTAGAGAAAGCCTTCAATCATTTCTTGTTTGATTTCTACTCTGTGGCCCCAGCTACAGAGATGAGTCTGCATCATTCAAAACTTGGGATACCTTATTAAGAGGAGTTTCAAGCTCCTGACTAGGTTCATTGAATCACTTCCCAAACCCCTTGCCCCATCCCCCCCCCCACACACACACATGCAGTACCTGAAACCCAACCCAAACACTGTATGAAATGTCACAACTTCTAGTACATTTTTAATGTACAACAAGATAAAAGCTATGTCTACATTTCTGATCCATTACATCAAAACATAAACTGGATGGTAAATCACTGTTGGAACAAAAGGACCAGAAAGAATAAATGTAGCCAAGATCTGGAAACAGCCCAAGTACTCATCCATCAGTAGATGAGTGGATAAAACAGCTGTGGTAGATTTACACAATGGAATACTACTAGGAAGGAAGGAAGGAAGGAAGGAAGGAAGGAAGGAAGGAAGGAAGGAAGGAAGGAAGAGAGAGGGGGAGTAAGAGAGGGAAGAAGGGAAAGAAAGGAAGAAAGAAAGAAAGAAAGAAAGAAAGAAAGAAGGAAGGAAGGAAGGAAGGAAGGAAGGAAGGAAGGAAGGAAGGAAGGAAGGAAGGAAGGAAGGAAATCTTACCTTTTGCAACAGCATCAATGGACTTGGAGATCATTATGCTAAGTGAAATAAGCCATCCAGAGAAAGACAAATAGGATATGATCTCACTTATATGTGGAATCTAATGAACAAAATAAACTGAGGAACAAAATAGAAACAGAGGCATGAATACATGGAACAGACTGACAGCTGTCAGAGAGGAAGGGAGGGTGGCATCTAAAACACATAGACACAGCCAAAATCGGTTTGGCTCAGTGGATAGAGCATCAGCCTGCAGACTGAAAGGTCCCAGGTCACTATGATACGCACTGACCTCAACCAAAGGCCTGGCCTGGTGCCAGCACTGATAACTTCATCCGGGGAAGGTTTAGTGGCCTCTCTGAAGTGGGAGTAGACTCATTTTCCTTATTATTTAAGCAAGCAAGCATTTAAAGAAGCCAAATAGCAGGGTTAAAATTTCAAACAGCAGTTTTTATATAAGATGGATGCTTCAATATGGCACAGGAGAACTTGGTCTGAGGCACAAACTGTCAAAACACAAAGCTATTGGTGGTAGATAATGGGATTTTTCACTTTCTGTCAGGCATTTTGGTCTTTTAAATCTGTATCACTGAATCAGTTTCTTTAGGTGTGCAATGTGTCCAAGAAACATAATTTATGAGAGCTAGCCAGACTCTTTGCCTCAAAAAGGAGCCCTCAAGAGAGGATCTCAAACATAACTTACATTAGGATAGGGAAGGAAGTGCAGGTCTGGTATCTTTAAACATGTCCTAAGACCCTCTACACCAAATTGTAAAGGCAGAACATATCATAATCACCCATCATAACAACAGTGTCTTTTCAGAGGGTATTTGAGGCCAAACAAATGAGAGATTAGCATTCATATATTGTTTGTGTTTGGTTTACAAATTTCAGCATAGACAATATGTAAATTAACTTTATCTTACATCCTATGTTTGATAGTTACCACTTCAAGTGCCCTAATCAGGAATACATACTCCAAAGTTGGTTAGTTAGTGTCTCAAGGACCCTATTTCAGAGGCTGTCACTACATAGCTACTACAAACCTTCCTATTACAGGTATATAATCTGCACCAGAGGTTTGGTTCCTTACCATGAGGATACGTGGTTGTCTAGAAAGCATTTACCTCAAGACCTTTCTTTTTTAAAAAAATATATATTATATTGATATTTCACAGAGAGGAAGGGAGAGAGATAGAGAGCTAGAAACATCTATGAGAGAGAAACATCGACCAGCTGCCTCTTGCACACCCCTTCTGGGGATGTGCCCACAACCAAGGTACATGCCCTTGACCGGAATCGAACCCGGGACCTTTCAGTCCGCAGACCGACGCTCTACCACTGAGCCAAACCGGTTTTGGCACCTCTAGACCTTTCTGAAAGAGCTTGAAACATCTTTCAAGACCAGCAGCTTTACCAGTACACATCTGAAGTAGCACCCTAGATCCAGAACTCTGTTCTTTTGGATCTATATGATGGCACTAAATGAGGAATTCTGTCACCCGAGTCCATGAACATAATAATAGACTCTGCCTTGCAGAGAAATTTTCATATGAAGTGCTTTGACTACGTGCTTAGAGGTCCTAATGGGACAGAAATAGGAACTGACTACAGAAAATATGTCATGCAACCATGCCTGAGCCTGCTCATTAATAATGTTTGCACATGTGCTAGAATGTGGTCTGAGACTTGCTTTCATTATAACACACAACCTGGTAACAAGTTTATAGATAAGAAGATATATAGCTCCCATGAACCTTTAATTTTCTGAAGTTATATCTACCAAGAAACCATGTTAATTGTTTGTCTGGTAGGCTAACTTATGTCAGGTTACAAAGATGTGTTCATTAGTTTATAACAGAGTATTTTTTGTGCAAGTTGTTTTATTCTGTGCCGTGGTAGGTAACAAAGACACAGAAAACATGGACCCTATCCGGCAGGAAATCAGCTTGGTAATGTAGAAGAAAGGAAATGTAGTGAGTATATTTTAATATCTTCTAAGGATTTCTATTTTCAGACTTTGCATTGGCTTTTAACTCAATTTATAGAGCACTTATCAGCCACATTGATATACATGCATTTTTACCAATCTCGTTTTACAGCTGAGGGAACTGGAAAATGGAAAATTATAAATACAGCTCAAGAAAAGTCTATTTTCCTAAAGCCTTCATGTATTTATTAGTAAGAATGATTACAGAAGTAAGTGGGAGAACATACAGAGGATTGCAAGCAGTTGTAGTGGACTGGCAGAATAGAGAAATAATTCAGGGAACAAGATTCTTATCCAAATTGAGCTTGAAATCCCTATTACATAACCAATCACAAACAAAAACATGTTCAAAAGCATTGACTAAATTCGCTCCAAAGAAAATCCACTCAAGTACAAAGTGCAAGCTGTAAACAATTGAACTGCCATAATAAATCAATCTTTGCATGGGTATACACATCTGACTTCCATGTGGCACATATTGAACCAGAAACTGATTACTGGATAATCATATTTATAATTATGCTCCTGAAATCTAATAGTGTAATTCAAAAGGATTTTAATTGTGAGCCCAGTCTTGCATTTTAATCCAATCAGTTTCATCTGAAAGGACCATAGGGACCATCAGTAATGAAGACATAGATCTGAAGATCTGAGATCTCTCTCTCTCTCTCTCTCTCTCTCTCTCTCTCTCTCTCTCTCTCTTACACACACACACACACACACACACACACACACACACACACACACCTATCCTCTGTTTAATTTTTCTGTCATACTAGCCAGAATATAGCGCATGTTAACATTAAGCAGTAGCCCTGGGAGTCTCTGTCACCCCTTAAAACTTAGCTGGGAAAGATAATGGCATCGATTATGCAGTGACAATAACATTGTAATTCTCCAAATCTGTTGAAACAGTGAAGAAGGTACAGTTGCCTGGCTTTGATACGATCCTCCTATCTTAATGAAAATCAAAATTACAACAGATCTGCAGTGGTAGCCATTATGCTCAGGAAGATTCTCCTGATAACCTACTCAGTCTCTTCCCAGGACTCAAAAGAAAAAGAAAAGTTAATTATCTAGCTTCACAGGCACACAAAAATATTTCCAGCCATGGAGTTAGTCTTTGGAGTCACACAATGACTTCCAATACAGCAGTAAACAAAGTCACAGACTAGTGTTTTGGAGTCAGGGTTTCCAGCTACTAGAATGCCAGTCAATCTCAAAGTATTATTTGTAGCTTTCCAAAGCAGTGATGACACCGCATGTCCCTCATTTGTGTTTTTGAGAATCCTTAGCACTTGGAGAAAAACTATAGCAGCATCCTCTCCTGACCCCACTCTGATATTGAATGAGCAGTCTCTCCACCTGTCCCCTCATTGTCTCCTGCATCCAGACTCTTAGTGTATACTCCCTTCTCCTCCCTTCCTCTATTTCCACACTCCAACACACAGGCATAGCATATTGTGATTTTTTAAAAATGTATCTTTATTGTGCCTTTTTATCCATTGATGCCCCCTCTACTGTGCACCTGTCCTTCCCAGAATTCCACCACACTATTGTTTGTGTCCATGATTACATGTATATATATATATATATATATATATATATATATATATATATATATATATATATATATATGCCAAGCAACTGGAATGACCAGAACAACCAGTTGCTTTGACGCACACTGTGGCCCCGATTGGCCCCCCACCTTCCCACCCCCTCCCCCTTCCGGCTGAGATTCATCAGTTTGTTCCATGTTTCTATGTCTCTGGATCTATTTTGTTCATCAGTTTGTTTTATTCATTAGATGCCATATATAAGTGAGATCATGTGACACTTGTCTTTCTCTGACTGGCTTATTTCACTTAGCATAATACTCTCCAGGTCCCTCCATGTTATCTCAAATGTTAACAGATCCTTATTTTTTACAGCTGCATAGTATTCTATGGTATAATTGTACGACAGATTTTTTTTATCCTCTCATCTACTGATAGGCACTTGGGCTGTTTCCAGATCTTAGCTATTGTAAACAGGGCTGCTATGAATATAGGGGTGCATTTATTCTTTCTGATAGGTGTTTCAGGTTTCTTAGGATATATTCCTAGCAGTGGGATCACTGGGTCAAATGAAGTTCCGTTTTTCTTTTTTTTTTTTTAAGAAACTCCATACTTTTTTTTTTCATAATGGCTGCATTAGTCTGCATTCCAACAGTGTAATAGGGTTCCCTTCTCTCCACATCCTCACCAGCCCTTATATTGTGATTTTACAGCTTCTAAGAAAAGTGATTCCTTCCTACAAAATTATTGGAGAGCCCCTAGTATACCATAGAAAAATGTTACAGAGAAACTGTAGACACATACTTTCGTGTATCAACATAAAAGAATATGGGCATTGAAAGATTTTTTAAAAATGTAAGATAATTGCCAAATGAAATTCTTCAAATAATTTGGAATGGATTCCTTTGAATATGAATTTTATTTAACAGTGAATTCTGAGGCTGGCAGAGGATAAGAGGGCAGGGACTGAATTCTATTAAATGCACACATAAATCCTCTCACTTAACCAACCAAACAGGCCTCAGATGGAGGAAAAAGGAGATGAAAATGAAGTTATAGGTAACACAAGAATAAAAAGTAAGGAACAAAAAGTATTGAACTGACAGCTTATTTAGGTAGCACATTTAGGTAGCAGAAAGAAAACAGAGAGAGATCTATTATAAAGGTAACCATCTACATAATAATTTCATCAAAGGAAAAATGGAGCCTTCATATAGGAATTCTCTACTCACCGACCAATGAATTGGTCTAATATTTTTCACTTTGAGGTGGTCACACAGACTCTTTATTTGACAGACAAGGTGTATAGCATACTAGAATGCACATGGTCTTAGAATAAAGTCCTTGTTCCTGTAAAGCAAAAGTTTTCAAACTTGTTGCATAATAGAATTGCCTAGAATGTTTAAACATTCAGGTGCTGAGGCCCTACCCCCAGATATTCTGATTCATTGGGAGGGACTTTGCCATCTAGGTACAGGCATACACCAAAGATATTTTGGGTCTGGTTCCAGATCACCACAGTAAAGTGAACATTGCAATAAACTGAGTCACAAAAAAATTTTTGGTTTCCAAGTGCATATAAAAGTCATGTTTACACTGAACTCTAGTCTATTGAGTGTGTAGTAGGATTATGAATAAAATGTACATATCTTAATTTAAAATAATGTACTGCAAAAAAATGCTAGCCATCACCTATGCCTTCGGTGAGTCTTAATCTGGCTGTGGCAATTCCTTGAAATATATATATATATATATATATATATATATATATATATATATAGCCAGTTTGGGTGATGACCAAACGACCGGTCACCATGAAGTGCATTGAGCACCTCTCGGTCCCCCCCCACCTTCCCCAGCTCACGAACTGGGCAGGGTAGGACTAAGGACTGGCGAGCAGGCTGAACAGCTGACCTCTTGGTCCCTGACCCTGGCCTGCAGGCTCCAATGGATCAGCAATGGTGAAAGGGGGAATCAGGTGGATGGAAAGAGGACTGGGCTGGCTGTCAGGCCTTTGGGATCACCAGCTCAGCCCTGACTGCTCCGGGGCTCAGGCCTGTGGGAAAGCAGGTATTGGCAACTTCACCTCCGTGCATGGGTACTCACCCGAACGTGCTGCCCACTCGGGGCTGCTCACGCAGGGCTGGGTAGTTCACAGGCATACCCTGCAACTTCCACCAGCACCTCAGCCCCAGCATTAGCGGCAGTGGCAGCAACAGCAGTGGAGGTTGTGGCGCCTCCATGAGTATCCCTGACCAGGCAGCACCTTCCATCATGGCAGGCCCAGCGCAGGCGCCTGGAGGTGAAGTTTCCAGTGTCTGCTTTCCTGCAGGCCTGAGCCCCGGAGCTGGTGATCTCAACTGCCTGACAGCCCAGCTGCTGAGGCAGCATTCAGCCTGGGGACTGGGGAACAGGCAGAAGATGGCTCTGATTACAGAAGACTAGAACCTAGGGACCCTACTTGCACGATTTTGTATGCTGGGCCTCTAGTAAGACAATAATGATGTTTGTCATTGTTGTCAAATGATTTCTCTGTAGCATGTGATGCTGTTTAGTAGCATTTCACCCACAGTATAACTTCTTTCAAGATTGGATCTAATCCTCTCAAACCTAGCTGCTAATTTATCAGCTAAGCTTATATAATACTCTAAATCCTCTGTTGTCATTTAAACAATCTTCACACATTTCTCAACAGGAATAGATCCCATTTCAAGAAACCACTTTCTTAGTTCATCTATAAAAAGTAACTCCTTATCCATTAATGTTTATCATGAGATTTCAGCATATCTCATGACTGACTACAATGTCAGGCTTCATTTTTAATTCTAGTTCTCTTGTTATTTTCACATTTGTAGTTACTTCCCCAACTAAAATTTTGAACTCCTAAAAGTCATCCATGAGGGTTGGAATCAACTTCATCCAAACTTCTGTTAAAGTTGATATTATCACCTCTAAATAGTCTATATAGCCCAGGCAGCACAGCTTAGTGGTTGAATATTGATTTATGAACCACAAGGTCATGGTTCAATTCCCAGCCGGGGCACATGCCGAGGTTACAGGCTTGATCCTTGGTGTCGGGTGTACAGGAGGCAGCTGATTAATGATCCTCCCTCACCATTGATGTTTCTATCTCTTATCTCTCTCTCTTCCTCTCTGAAATCAATAAAAATATATTTTTTAAAAACTAGTAAAAATAGTTGATCCCTAGTGGTTTGCCTCAGTGGATAGAGCATCAACCTGCAGACTAAAAGTTCCCAGGTTCGATTTCGGTCAAGTGTACATGCCTGGGTTATGGGCTCCATCCTCAGTGGGGGGGCATGCAGAAGGCAACTGATCAATGATTATCTCTCATCATTGATGTTTCTATCTCTCTTCCTCTTCCTTCCTCTCTGAAATCAATAAAAATATATTTTAAAAAGAGTTGAGCTGAAACCGGTTTGGCTCAGTGGATAGAGCATAGGTCTGCGGTCTGAAGGGTTCTGGGTTCAATTCCGGTCAAGGGCATGTACATTGGTTGAAGGCACATACCCAGTGAGGAGTGTGTAGGAGGCAGCTGGTCGATGTTTCTCTCTCATCGATGTATCTAGCTCTCTATCCCTTTCCCTTCCTCTCTGTAAAAAAATCAATAAAATATATATTTTTTAAAAGTTGATATAATTATTTATCCCTTTTACATAGGTGGTTCAAGATGAAATAATTTGCACTGAAACATTTCTTATACGATAAAAGGCACTCTATATTTAACAATGAATATAAAAACTGGTATTAAATACTGCCATAAACTTTAGACAGCTCTGTCTTATACCAGAATTTTACCTGATAATTATATTTTCTCTCACATGTGGACTCAATCTAATTTATATATCATTACAAAAATCTCACAAGATCTGACCTGATTAGCAATCATTGATTCATAAAAAAGTTCACATTTTACTTCAACCTAAATTAGAAAATTCATGCTATTCCAAGGTTCATTTGAATGAATCAAATATGAAAAAAGATCAAGAGATAAGAATTTGTGTAAGTGCTGCATGCTGGCTGATAGAAAAATCTATAAAAGAAATTCAGCTGTTTCCAATAGAGGGGGTGGAACTGTTGAAGGGAACTGTAACTCTGAGTCATAGAATGACTAAATATATTTTCTGCTACAGGAGAAGAAAATATATTTCTGGATGGTAAGAAATGATTCCAATTGGTATAAAAAGACAGTGCAAGCTGTAGGTGCATGGCTTCCACAGTTTGAAAGTACATAAGAATAAAAGTATTATATGGAAATCTTTAAACAGCTGTGTTTCATGATTCATTTTTTCAAAAGCCTCAGTCCCTTCTATACTTATTGCTTTTACCAAAACCTCCCTTCCACACCTCTGTAAGACCAGTGAGCTATGCCTGACCACATGATTAATAGTGGCTCTACATCAGAGAGGTAACCAAATCAGATAAGAAAAGTCAAAGCTAAGAGAAAAATTGTGAGGCTTCAATTGGCATTACAGGTCTTATCCTTATCTCCAGAGATAGTACTGATTTCTAAAGAACTGGAGGTTGTAAATGGGTCACCTGGCAAATAAACAGCTACAGTGTTTCTCCGAAAATAAGACATCCTCCGAAAATAAGAAAATAAGACCTACTTACAGGTTTCCTTCTGAGTGAAATATAAGGCATCCCCAGAAAATAAGGCCCCCACGCTCTGTCTCAGAATGAAAATTAATTTACCATAAACTGGTCGCTAGGGCCGCCCCGACTGGCGTCTAGCAACCAGTGACATTATGCGGAGTCCTGACGTCACTGCTGTGTGAATGGAGAGAAATCAGCATGGAAACTTTGTGAAACCTAAACTGCAACAAGTTTTGACTTGGGTGAAGAATTCATGGGAGAAAATCATTAACAGTTGCATTGCAAATGCACTGCGAGCAGGCTACCTTGACAAGAAGTACTCATTTAAAGACTGTGCTATTGCTAGACATGAGAGATTTGGTTCACTGATTCTGAAAGAAATGGAGTCACAAGAAATTCACCAGGAAATTCAGGAATTAGATTGTTATGATGATGTTCCAGAAGATGATGACATGATTGTTATTGAATAAATGAGTAAATTCTTGATACTGTAGGATTCACAGTTTGTCTGGTTTGTGTTGACAACTACCGTACTACCGTACCGTATACAAGTAATAAATTTCCTTTATTTTCATTTAACAATAAATGTGTACCGTATTCTTCTTCATGGAAAAATAAGACATCCCCTGAAAATAAGACGTAGCGCATCTTTGGGAGCAAAAATTAATATAAGACACTCTTATTTTCGGGGAAACAGGGTAATAGGCTAGCTCCTGCAGAATAGCAAATTATGATGCACCTAACATTTTAAATCTTACATTTCCTTAATACATGTTTTATATTAGTTTGTCCTGTTATAAAAACATTAGAGCGTTATAAACATTTAGAAAACAGAGAAAATTAGGAGAAAAGTAACACCAATGTAATTCTTCATTTTTGACAAACTGCTAAAAATAACTGAAGTTACTTGGGAATGATCCACCACATTCTGAGTTGGAGGAAAGAGTACAGATTGAGAGGCAGCCTGAAGGAATAAAGAGTGTATGTGTTCTTCTCCCTATATTTTCTTTTCAATTTCTCTGCTCACTCAACCTTTTACGCCTCTATTCCTACCCCCAAAGCTTTCAACTACTAGTATGTCCTTTAGAAAGCCAAGTATGTGTTCAACAAGCTCCTCAAAATCCTAAGCCAGTGTTTTTCCCCCAGCATTATTGTGCATTGGAATCATATGGATATCTTGTTAAAATGCAAATTCTGATGCAGTATGTCTGGAGTGTGTCCTAAATTTGTTTCAATCTGGATGGCACTCAAATGGGGACTATTTTGTCTCTCACACCCCATATATTGCATTTGCCACTGTAAAACAATTGTCTTCATCTTACCACTTCTCTGTTCTCATCTTAGTTGACATTTCAGAAGCATCACTTCCGGTTGTCCAGTCAATCTGTTCTTACCTCGGTTTTCTTGATAAAACACTCTCCTTGTCATTGACCTTACTGGCCACTCCTTCTAACTTTCCTTCAAGATGTGTTGAAATGACCATTCTTTCCCCATTGAGTGGTCTAGGGTATTCCTATATTTAGAGTTGAGAAGAATATAATAAAGAACCAGCAAAGGAGAAGAGTTATATCATACTCTTAAAACACTCCATATAATAATGATGTCAAATCTCTGCAAATTAGGCTATATAGTCAATGTGATTTCAATTGAAATTCAAAAAATATTTTTTCTGTTGAGTTTGATAAATTAAATCCAAAATTTATGTGAAGGAGCAAAGACAAACCTAAAAATGAAAGAATAAAGTGAAAGAATTTTCCCCAAGACCTTAACACTTATTATTAAACTATATACAAAATAAGAAAAGTCCTATTCAAACAGGAAAACACAAATTAATAGAGAAACTATAAATAGTGCCATACAAATACACAAACACATTGAGAAACTTAATATGATATGGTATTGAAAGTCATTGGAGGAAGGGTAGAATGTTTACTAATGAGTGACACCGAAATTATTTGTTTCCCATATGAAAAAAAATAAGAAATTGTATACCTTGTATACCTAACTCACATCTTACAAAAAAATTCAATTACAGATAGTAAAGAAGCCAATGTAAAAGGCAAAGCTTTAAAAGTTATAGAAGGATGACATTAGCAAGATGGTAGGAAATCCCCTGCTCATATCCTTCCTCAGCAATAACAGTTTGGCAGACATCCACAGACAAAAGTGCCTCTGTGGGTGCTTTGGGAGCCAGGTGGGAGCTTATTAAACCTTGGTGAAGCCTAAGATCAAAAACTACTATTTTGAGAAAGCAGACGCATGCTCAGGTAGCCAGAGTTGCCAACTGCAGTCCCAGGTAGAGACTCTGAAAGAGCTCATTCCACTGTGAACTTAAATGCAATCCTGTCTGACTACTATCCAACAAGTGTCCAGGGATTAGTCATGTCTCTCCATGTCTTGGGTGGCAGACCACCAGTGGATCTTGACCCAGCTCCAGCTCCTCTCATTCATAGTCCAGCCAATCCAAGGACTTGCCAGGAGAAATGCTGTCCAAACCCCCACAGGAAGGTTGGCCAACCTCAGTCCATCTGTGGATACAGAAGAAGTCCTGAAACCTGGCTCCAACTTCTCTCAGCCATAATATGTGAGTAGTCTTGTGCACTCAGGAACTTGGAAAGAAACACATCTGTCCATGTCCCCAAGGGGAAAACCTATGATTTGGTTCCAGCTCTGCCAAATTGCATTTTAGGGTCATTTATATCCACTGAGCAACATATCCAGTGAACTGTCAGAAGCCCTCCCCAGAGATCCATTGGGAGCCATACCCATTCATGCATCTGGAAACAAGCCCAATGTTTACAAACCCTAAAATGGAGCCTTTTCCAAAATAACAGCCCTATTGACCAAAGTCCTAAAGGTAGTCCATCCTACCCAGGGACCAGACAGGATCCATACCTGCCCGAGCCTCTGATAAGAAGTCTACCAACCATATACCCACTACATGTGCAGCAGCAGTCTTGTGAACTAATTCCACACAACTGTGATCCAGAAGGTAATAACATCAGCTCAAGTACACAACTGGAGAAGATCATTATCTACAAAATCCAGTCTATAAAGACGGAAAAAGTGTTTTCTCTTACAAATGTACAGAAAAAATGCAAGGCTATATTGATTGTAGACAAATGTGACACAATAAAAGGAAATTAATAAACCTCAAACAACCAAACACAAATATATGAAGATGTATGAACTGCCTGAAGAAGATTCATAATAATAATTTTGAAGAAGCTCAATGAGATATAGGAGGATACATATAGACAAGTAAATAAAGTCAGGGTAAAAAAGCATTAAACTTTTCTTTAGTTCAATCAAGAAATAGAAATAACTTCAAAAGAACCAAACAGAAATCCTGGAGTTAAAGAATACAAGGACAAAACTAAAATATCTAATAGAGGGTTCAACAGCAGACTCTAACATACAGAAGAATGAATCAGTGAACTAAAAAGCAGGTCATTTTAAATTAGAAGTTAAAAGAACAAAAAGAAAAAAAAATGAAACACGGTGAAGAAAACATATGGGACAGAATATACAAAAGATTATATACATTATGTGAGTCCCAGAAGGAGAAGAGAGAGAAAGAAAAATGATTATTTAAAGTGGTTATGTCTGAAAACTATCCAAAACTTGGGATGGATATGGACATTGAGATTGATGAAGCTCAAAATACCCCAAGCTAGAAACACCAAAAAATTGAATATTAAATTAAGAAAAATTTCAAAATACAAAACCAACATACAAACATTAGTTACACTTATAGAAGTAAAAGGAATCCAAATTGTTATTTAAAAAAAAGTAAAACTATCATTATTTGAAAACTAGAGGCCCGGTGAACAAATTTCATGCATGGGGATGGGGGGGCGTCCCTCAGCCTGGCCTGCACCCTTTCCAATCCGGGATCCCTCTTGAAATCTGGAACCACTGGCTCCTAACTTCTCACCTACCTGCCTGCCTGATGCCCCTAGCTGCTCCCCTTTGCTGGCCTGATCGCCCTAAATGCTATCTGTGCTTCTCTCCTTGCCTGATTGCTCTAACTGCCTATCTGTTCTCCGCTGTCAGCCTGATCCCCCTAACTGTCTCTCTGCTCTCTGCTACTGGACTGATCCCCCCAATTGTCTATCTGCTCTCCCTTCCTTTCCTTACCCTTCGGACACCTGGTGCAGGTGTGCTGAGAACTCTCCGCCGTGGCCCCACCCTCATTCTGATTGATCATTACATGACAATGTCCTGGACAATTTGCATATTCCTCTATCATTAGTATAGATAACATAATACAAAATATAGAGAAGCCTAAAGATGTAGCATCACTAAAGTGACTATTAAAATATTAACTTATGGTATATGGAAAATGATTATAGAAGAAGATGTGAGATGTGAGAAGATACAGTGGGCAATTATCAACCATGAGTTCAATCTAGACACATTATATAAAATAATGATAGAATTAATAGTTCAAAATAAAAATGAGTCAGAATTACAAAATACTACTAAATAGTGGCACAAAAGTTTATAAAATAAAATAAAAAGGAGGAAATATGGGCCTGATTTTATCAATTTAGTAAAGTCTTTAAGCTTTCTAAATCCTAGTTTGCTTATCTGTAAGCACTCAGTAAATGTTTGACAAAATAATTAACCTGTAAAATAGAACTGTCCTTTTCAGGTAAAATATTCTATGCCTTCTTAAATGAGAATAAATAGTTGAAAATTACTTGTCTCTTGGACAATCAGCCTCAAGGAGACTTTCAAATCCATTTTATAGTAAAATTATTTTTTCTAATATTCTTTTCTCAGAGTATATAAGCATGGAAAAGACTGCAAGGAGAAAGAACTGTAGAAAAATATCAGCACAAAAATTTAAAAAGGTAGTGGGTAGAGCATCACATCTTTCAACATTAAAATTTTCACTAATTTTAAAATAATTTTCCATCTTTAAGAAATCACCAGATTCTTCCATTAGTAAAGAGTGGTAGTCCCTAAATGTTAGCACTTACTAAATTCCCAGTTGCCAGCACAAAGAGCTCACATGCCCTATTTTGAGTCAAAGACCCAAGTCATGGCCATCTATATATATATATAAGGCTAATTACCTACCATATGCACATCCGACCATCTGACCGATCGACTGATGGCACTTTAAAAATAAATGTTGAGTCATGCATGCACAATACATATAAAGTTCTCACTGATACCAATTGCATGTGTGTGTTTCTCAAAGCTGAAGTATTAACAGGATCTGTGGAAGGAGAGGTTGTTCTGATTGTAAGAATTGATTGTCCCAGTCTAACACTGGCCTTCCATTTAAATTAATTCAAGACAGTTTCCCATGATGCCAGCATCTGCAATGACTATTAATAAATCACAGGGACAAACTCTGAACAGAGTAGATACCTAAACCCCTTTTTCAGACATGGTCAGTTATATGTTGCTTTCAAGTTCAAAGAGCATGTGATGTTAAAGTTAAAGTTGAAAATACTTCATCACAAGAGAAATTAGTCAAGCACTCTGAAAGTGTGTTTACTCTTAATGTGGTATACTGGGAAATATTAGAATATATTTAATCAATTTACCAGTCATTGTTTTTATCACTGTTGTTTTTATATCATGTTTTTATTGTTTTATATCATGTCTTTGCTGTTATCATGTTGTTATTGCTTATTTATTAATCAATTTATACATTATTTTAATATACCGTACATTTTACTACTTTTCTTTCATCTCTGACACCTCTATTATAGAGAAAGGGTGAATAGCAATATTAAAATATTTCTTCTAATTAATTTCCTTTCAATGTGCACAAACCCGTGCACTGGGCCACAAGTCTTTCATAATTACCATCCCTTCTGACCCATCTGTCAGGAGCACCACTGTTTATTCCCAAGGCAGCCTTGGCCTCAGCAGAAGTACAAAACTTTCTATTTTGCATATTTTACTTTCTGTTCTCTGTGGTTAAAGACTATAATACTATCACTGTATGTGACAAATATAACCCAGCAGGTAGCCTGACACCACTTGGAGACAAACATTTTTGAAGGATTTATGCCATAAGAAAACACACTAACAAATATAGCTGAACAGATGGATCCTGATCACAGATTCAGAAAGGTTGAACACAGCAAGTAGTGAAGATTGATACCTACCTACAAAGCAGCAATCTGGGCTCAGGGAACAGCAGGCTGCCACAGATATTTGGCATATTTATTAAACCATTAAAAGAGTTTCACAATCCTCCTAATTATTATACCTACCTCTGGTTACATAGAGCTAGTCTATACTGAATTTTCCACTGATTTATTTAAGTCTTAAACACCATAAACTTCTAAGCAATACCTATGCTCATGCAGAGATGATAAATTTCTGCCATGCTATTAAACATTGTTTGCATTTCAGAAATGTCAGTGATATTTGCAGATCTAAACCCTGTTTTATGCCATTTCAAAGGTGCAGTTTTTAGAGTCAAAAATATTCATGTTTTTAAAGTCTCTCTCAAATAAATGGCTCAGGGTCAAAAGACATGAAAAAGTTCTGTTTCATCTTAAGTATGCTCAAATACATGATATAAAAGAATGTCAGGAAGAAAATAAATCCTGGAAGATTCGCCTGCTTTGCAAAATGAAACGAAGCCTTAGATTCATCTCAATTTCCATTTACAGCTTGTAAAAGCTTTTCTCAACTAACAAGTTTCAACACATCAGTAAAATCACCCTATTCACTCTAGTTTGCTAAACACTGAAGATAACATTGTGGCTTTGATAGATGGTGATGGAAAATGTCCTCTTCCCTGGAAATTGAAGATGCCTGAGTTTGTTTCTGCTGAAATATGTCCTCCTTTCCTATGTTTATGGCTTCTATTTAAATCCAACCACCCTCAAAGAACTCAGTGAAAATTAAAGCTATCCAGCAAGTCCAATAATCAAATTTGGTGATCAGAAATGTGTCCCCTAATCAAAATGTTTTCAGTTCCTTTTCCAGTCAGGGCACATAACTAAGATGTAGATTTGACCCCTGATGAGGGTGTGTACATGAGGCATCAGAGTGCAGTTTCTCTCACACATCGATGTCTGTCTCTCTCTCTCTCTCTCTCTCTCTCTCTCTCTCTCTCTCTCTCTCTCTCCTTTCCTTCCTTCCCTCCCTCCCCCGCTCTCTTTCTCTCTAAAATCAAACTTCCTCCCTTAATTGGCTTTATAAATAAATTGCATACTATTTTTTATTTAAACCACTTTACATTTGGGTTCAGTTCATTCATTAACTTTGATAAGAGAACATTGTATATGGGTTTATTCCAATAATATATTCAAGGGCATGTCAATAAAAACAGCGGATGGATGAATGAATGGACACAGATCATTGCAAAAATAGCATTGTTTTCACCCAGATAATGTGGCTCTTTATTTTTTCCATGAGAAGCTTATGTGGTGTCCATATGTGAAATGGTCATTTTGTGACCATGACATGAGATACACACAACTGAAAGGCCAACATGCAAAGAATGGCAGAGCAGAAAGATAGCATGGGCCTAGGTCACTGAAATGTCAGAACAACTTTGTGGCCACCTGCATTTGGATTTTCTTATAACTAAATAATAAATACCTTTATGTTTTAAGGCACTGTTAGGTTATTTTTATTACTTTCAGGCAAAAGCCTTCTTAATGGTTATGCCAGGGAAGATCAACTGAAGTAGGAGGATCTCATAGAAAGAAGAGGATCAAGAAAAAAGCCTTTTCAGACCCTCTCCTCCAAAATGTTATATAGCAGCTACATAAATTCAAGTCCCTACAAACATGATCATCATGCTTAGAAGCTTAAAAAAACTGCAAGAAAATGTGAGATGTTTTAAATCTGAATGTGGCTGAATTATTTGTATTAACTTAAGATATCCCAGATTTAGACTGAGTTTACCTGGAAGCAACTAAATTGAGGTTATTATTGCTATATTTATGGTTGTAATTGTTTTCTACTACTATAAGGCAGACTAGGCACTTAAGAAAGAAAATGGTTCAGCTGGCATGGCTCAGTGGTTGAGCGTCAACCTATGAACCAAGAGGTCACGGTTCAATTCCCAGTCAGGGTACATACCCAGGTAGCAGGCTTAATCCCCAGTGTAGGGCATGCAGGAGGCAGCCCACCAATGATTCTTTCTCATTATTGCTGTTTCTACCTCTCTTTTACTCTCTGAAATCAATAAAAAATAATTTTAAAAAAAGAAAATGAAGAGATTTGAAGATGCCAGCGTAGGTAAAAGCCTGTACTTACTGCCTCCCACAACCACATCAAAATTACAAATAAAATACAAAACAACTACCATCCAGAACTGCTGGAAAGCTGACTGAATGGAAGACCTACAACTATAGAAGTAAAGAAGCAAGCACACTGAGACTGGTAGGAGGTGTAGAGACACTGAATGGGATGGTTTGTCATCCCACCTGTGCCTCTTTTTTAATCGGGAGGTAGATCATCTCTGCAGAAGCCACCCGGAAGAACAAGGGGTCCCAGCCCTACATTAGACCCGCAGCCTAGGGTCCCAGACCTGGGAAAAGAAGTCAAAGAAGTCCCTATAGGCTGTAAAAACAAAAACAAAACCAAAAAAAAAAAAAAAAAACGGTGTGAATTGGGGCTCAGTGACACAGAGGCTGCTGGAGACCCAGCTGTTTCTCTTAAAAAGCTGGCATCATGAACTAAACTTAAAAGGTATTACTTCCTCTGAGCTCCAGCACCAAAGCAAGGCTCTGGGAAACACAGACACGTACAAGGAGGAACTGGATTGTCTGGCATTGGGGAAGGAACTTGAGGGCAGCTTTCTCTCAGACTGAGGTGCTCACAGGGATCATTGTTCCTATGCTGGGAGCTCCCTGGTCACTGGGCTGACTGGCAGCCATTTCTGGTTGCTCCACACTAGTTACTCCCTGAGACCTTTCCCTACCCATTTTACAATCCCAATCAAGCTGTGTACAGCAGCGTTTGCATATGAATGGCCTACCTTTGCTCAGGCTAAAACCTGTCAAACAAGCTACAGGTGGGTCAGGGAGCCACAAACCTATCAATAAAAGGCCCAAAACCTGGCACCAGCACCAGCCTGCCTTGATCCATAACTGGGCCTCATCCAGTGACTTCTAAACCCGATACAAAGAGGAAGAATCTGAAGATCTCTCTGTAGCTCTGCTGAGTGGCCCAGGCAGCGGCTGACTTTACACCTCCCTGGAGACCCAAGAGCCAGAGTACCCAGTGGTCAGTGTCAGAACAGACCAAATTACAACTCTACATATCCATAAGGGACACACTCAAAGGGCAGACTCAGTGAGCACCAAAGCTCCCCTGAAGCAAGTCCTGCTTCACAGGAGTGTCTCCTGCCCAGCAACTCTCCCACTGTAGTCGCAGCCAGTCCTCATAGCTACTTGGTCTGGAGGTCAATTCCTCCTAATGACACCAATAGCAATCAAGGCTCAACTACAGGACTTCGCTCGCTCATAGCCCACAAAGGTGTGCACTTAGAGCTCCAAGCTCAGATAACTGGGGAGGCTGAGCACTGAGCCCTATAGAACACCTACTATACAAGGCCACTGTAACAACTCAAGGTGATGTAGCAACTCTACCCAAACATAGAAACAAACACAGGGAAGCAGCCAAAAGGCGGAAGCAAAAAACATGTCACAAACAAAAGAAATGGAAGAAAACAAACTACAGGATATAGAATTCAAAACCACAGTTATAAGGCTACTCAAGAATATTCTAAAAACCTCCAAAAAAGGGAAATCAACAAGTCATAAATTAAACATACACTAACTAAAATAAAGAACAACACAAAAACACCCAAGCGGAAGAGCAAAAAGAAAAGAGAATCCAAAAATATGAAGATATTGTAAGCAGCCTCTTGGACGACTTCAAGTGTACCAACATCAGAATTATGGGGGTCCCAGAAGAAGAGAGCAATATATTGAAAACCCATTTGAAGAAATGACAACAGAAAACTTCCCCTACCTGGTGAAAGAAATAGACTTACAAGTCCAGGAAGCACAGAGAACATCAAACAAAAGGAATCCAAAGAGGACCACACCAAGACACATCATAATTAAAATGCCAAGGGCAAAAGACAAAGAGAGAATCTTAAAAGAAGCAAGAGAAAAATAGTTAGTTACCTACAAGGGAGTACCCATACCACTGTCAGCTGATTTCTCAACAGAAACTATGCAGGTCAGAAGAGAGTGGCAAGAAATATTCAAAGTGATGAATAATAAGAATCTACAACCAAGATTACTCTACCCAGCAAAGCTATTATTCAGAATTGAAGGTAGGATAAAGAGCTTCACAGGCAAGAAATATATAAAGGAGTTTATCACCATCAAACCAGTATTATATAAAATGTTGAAAGGTACTCTTTAAGAAGAGAAAGAAGAAGAAAAAAATATTAACAACTAAATGGCAACAAATACATACCTATCAACAATTGAATCTAAAAATAAAAATTAATGAATAATAAATCTAATGAACAGAACAAACTGGTGAATAAAACAGAATCAGAGGCATGGGAATGGAACAGACTGATGATTCTCAGAGGAAAGGGGAGTGGGAAGAGATTAAAAAAGATCTTGTATGCATATATGCATTACCTATGGACACAGACAATAGAGTGGTGAAGGCCTGGGGTGGGGCAAGAACCAAGAGGAGGGGGACAATGGGTGGGAGGGAAGAGGGACATCTGTAATAATCTCAATAATTAAGGGTTTTTTTAAAGAGAGAAAATGAATTTATTAACAGAAAATGGAGAAAGTTATGTTTTCACATGTGACTATGAAATTCACACATCTATATCTCTTCTCTAGCTGCTCAGATCTTAGAAGGTTATGTGGCATCAGAAAAGAAAGATGAATTAGCAGATTAATAAGGTGAGTGTGTTTACTTACTAGAAGATATTTTAACTATCCCACAATAAATTAAAACATATATTGAGTGCCTACTATATGTCTGGCTCTGCTCAATCTTGTCATTAGTACTTTACATTTTTATAAACATCTTTCATATGTATTATTCATTCATTTATTCAAAATATGTATTGATAACCTATTATACAGGCACAGTTAATGGCACATGCATAAATAAGTAAGCAACAAAACATTTAAAGATAACTATTCTTGTTAGCTCAACAAAGGGAGATATATAATATTTAAAAATCATCATAAATTACAAAGTCTCATTTTATACTGTTATCCTGATGTAATTTAATAGCATTCATTTCCACTCTCAAAAATTTCCTGGTTAATAAAAACTATATATGTGGGTACCATATAAACAAGTAAACTATGTATTATCTATACTAATAAAAGGGTAATATGCTAATTAGACTGGGAGACCTTCCAGATGTCCTTTTGGACAAAGCCATGGTGGCAGGGCTGAGGTAGAGGCAGTTAGGGGTGATCAGACCAGGAGTGGAGGGCATTTGGGGCTGAGCAGGCCAGCAGGTGGGGACAGTTGGGGACAATCAGGCCAGCAATGGGGGGAAGTAGGGGGCAATCAGGCCAACAGTGGGGGGCATTTGAGGATAAGCAAGCCAGTGGGGGGGCGCTTGGGGGCAAGTATGTTGATTGGAGGGCAGCTGGGGGTGAGCAGGCTGGCAGTGGGGGACAGTTGGGGTCAATCAGGCCATCAAGGGGGCAGTTGGGAGCAAGAAGGCCACCATGGGGGGAGGCCAGGCTGAGAGACACCCACCTCCTGTGCACGAATTTTGTGCACTGGGCTACTAGTTTTAAATAATGGTAAATGCTATGGAAAAGGAAGTAGAGCAGAGTAAAGTTGTTGCTATTTTAAATAGGATGCTCATGCCCTAGCTAGTTTAGCTCAGTGGATAGAGCCTTGGCCTGTGGACTGAAGGGTTCTAGGTTCAAATCTCATCAAGGAAACATACCTGGATTTCAGGCTCAATCACCAGCCCTGGTTGGAGCTCTCACATTGAGGTTTCTCTCTGTCTCTCCTTCTCCCTTCCACTTTCTTAAAAAAAAAAAAAAAAAAAAAAAAGCAAAAATATCCTCTGGTGAGGATTAACAAAAAAATAAATAGGGTGGTCACAATAGACTTCATTTGAGCAGAGACTTGAAGGAACTGTAGGTGTTAGTCATGTTGCTCCCTGCCCAGATGGTGTTGCTGGAAGAGGCAAGAACAAGCAAAAACCTCTGAGCTGAGATTGTTCCTACTGTATTTGAGAAATAACAAGGGAGGCTGGAGTAGAGTTAATGAGAGCACTAGATAAGGAGATGAGTCTAGTGTGGTAATGTAGGTGAGCAGATCATAGAGAGATGTATAGGCCAATATTATTAGGACTTTGGCTTTAATTTCAAGTAAATTAATTAGCCACTGGAGGATTTGTAACATAATAGTAACACAATAGTAAACCCCACTAAGGTCTGACTTGCTTCTAGCAAGATAACTCTTATTGCTCCATTCAGAATGAGTTGGCAGATGGGTTGGCAAGGGTGGAAAATGAAAACTAGTTGGGCTGCTATTGCAATAAGACAGGAAAGAATTATTGTTTAGTTGGACCAGAGTGGTAGAAGTGAAGATTGTTGGATTCTGGATATATTTTGAAGTTAGAAACATTTTAATTAGATATGTAAAATAATTTTGAGGGATACACAAGAAAGATATTATTAATCCCATATTACAGATGAAGAAACTGGAACTTAGAAAGGTTGGAGCTTGCCTAAATTTACACAACTAATTGAATGAAAGAATGAGCATAGAACCTAAATCTTCTTTAGTGTCAGACTTTGTGTCTTAAACAATGATTTCCAAACATACCACAGACCATACAGTAAACATGCATTTTCCCTATATGAGACCCCAAAGTAGTATTCTCCAACACAAAAAGGTGAGAATGCCTTGACCATCATCACCTTGGGGTTCCATCCATGACATATGTTAAGGATTCTGTCCTCTCTCAGATGTGACAATTGTGACTGAAATGATTAAATGACTTGTGTATATAGGGACACATCTTGCAATCATCCTCAAAGGAGCAGTATCATATAATGGAAAGGAAAAAGCAATAGAAAGATGGGTTTAAATCCTACCCTGACATGTATAAGTTACAAATTTAGCACAAGTTACCTAGTATATGCCTCTTAAGGTTATTGAGAACATTGAAGTCTAAAAAAAAATACCAGGTATTTTCTAATGGGCTGATCTGACTACCTAGAACTCTTCTCCCCAGATATTCATTTGACTGTCTCCTATTTGCTCAAATGATATCCCCTCAGAGAGGCCTTCCTTGGCCATCCAGCTTCATTTTCTTCATAGCACTTAACACCTAGGTAAAGAAATTAGTATCAAGTTATGCATTTTTGGTCTCTCTTATCAACTAGAAAGTAAGTTACATGAAGGCACGGATTTTGTTTTTCATTATCTGCTCAATAATCAGAACAGTGCTTCTCCAGAATATTTGATAAATGAGTCTTTTGTCCCTCTTCTGCTCACTCTATTGGTTATTGGGAGACTTAAGCCTACTTTCAATACTCTGGGCTCTTTTCTATTTGAAGGACTTTTCATCTAGAATTCCCTGCATGGTGCACTCTTCCTCCTACTCTTTGTCTAATTAACCTCTTTACATTTTTCCAATATCAGCCTAAATGGGCATTTCCTTAGTCTTCCCTGATTCTTGACCAGCTCAGTTTTCCCTCTATTATAAGCTCTAAGAACACAATGTAATTTTTTTCATAGCTCTTACTACAGTTCTTATTTATTTACTTGGGTGATTATTTAAGATTTGTTCCCTCACTGGAATATAATAAACTCCCTGAGTTTACTGTTGTTTACATTCAGTTCCTAATACATAGTAGACATTCAGTAAGTGTATAATAAATGGATAAAGGAAGAAATGCATGCATGTGCAGGAAAATCAGCACATGCTATAAAAACTTTATATGTTTATTAAAAACCAACGAATTGAGATTGGAGAAAAAATGGTACATTTCAATAAAATATATAAATTGTGTAAATTGGGGCCATGCTTCCCCTTTTATAAGCAGAAAAGATTTGCTGGAAGAAGGCAAAGGTGTTCCAGTTACATGAGTAAGTAGGTAATCCAAAGATCATTTCAAAATATTATCCAATGGGCACACAAGCAATTTCCCTTGAAATTGTTTTTCCTGTTAATCCTATTTTCATTCAAAAAATTTACCAAGAGAGCTTACACTCTCTATATAACTTTTTATAAATAAGTATGTGGTTCATTTACTCCAACTATAAAAGTGATTCCAATTCCACTGTGAGGCTGCATAGTGAATACAATAGCAAACTATATAACTATGTTTTCAGCACAAAAACAAACTCCATTAAAAATTGGAATCCTTGAGTCATAGGTCTTCTGTATGGTGTCTTGTATACTTTGGTAGGAAAGGATATGAAGAACCAGATAGTTCACTTGACATTTATACATGTACTTGACATTTATTTATAAGTATACTTGACATTTATGATTAAAATACGGCCCATGGCACTAAATTGATTTTAAAATGACATACTACTGGAGAGAGGGGAGTATTTCTCCTAAGTAAAGAGGGAGATACACAAACAAACTTTATAATCAAAATAGTTGCTTTCTTTAACAGAAAAACAACATAATTTAGTGTTTTCTGGATTCTGCCCTCCATGGTCAATATTTGTGGAGGAAATGTATATACATTTTTTCTTAGGTAATTTGTTGTTAGAAAATAAAAAATAAAACTATTGAATAATTCATACCTATGGATATAAATCAAGTTGAACCAAATTATCCTATCTCTTATAAGCATCCCAAGAACCCTAATGTATGACCCATCCAAACCCCAATTTTTCTCCTCTCTCCTATGGGATCCTGTGGCATCCTAGCACAGTAGAGAACATCAGGTAGACAAAGACATTAATAAGTCAGGATCATTGAAAATGTAGAGGAGACAATGGTTTGTACAGTGGTCCCCATTTCACTAGATTGGATGACTAACCTTCTTTATTATTCTGCTTTATTTTATTTTTTGCCATGAAATGTTGGTGTGTCTGTGTGGACTGTTTTTTGTTTGTTTGTGTGTGCATGTGTCTATGTGTGTTTGTCTTCATGGGTTGTTCACATGTGTGTGTGTCAGTGTGTGTGGAGTGGTAGTTGGAAAGGCACATTAAAGGTAGAACTTGAAAATAAATGTCTATGGGATATCACAATTCACTGTTTTGTTGATATTCAGGTCTATAAAAGCTGACTACTGAACCTGAACAAGACTTTGAGGATCAGAGGAAAATGGATTTGTGTTAAATCTGTGTGGGGCTTACAATTCACGATGCTCTGGTAGTTTCCATTTTGACCTCTTATCACACAAAGTTTTATTATGCTGATTTTTTACACCTCATTGACAAAATCAAGCTAGTCAATTTAGTTTCTTTCTTGTCACTTAGACTAGGGGTGCACAAACTACACCTTACTCACAGGCCATATCTAGCCCTCCAGCTGTTTTTTCCAATAAAGTTTATTGGAACTCAGCCATGCCCATTCATTTATACAGTCTCTATTGCTGCTCTTATGACAAAAATGACAGAGTGTTAGTAGTTTCAACAGAAACCACCTGTCTCACAAAGCCTAAAATATTTACCTGGCTCCCTATAGAAAAAGTTTACTGACTTTTTCATTAAACTATGGTTATCTTACAACTGGAAAACTATCTGGATAACTTAAAGTATTGAATTATATTAATAAGCAAGATGTCTTCTCTATGTTGGTGGGTCTTTCAACAACAAAAGCCTTTAATCTTTAAGAAAAAAAGTTGTTTTTGTTTCAAATCATTATAAAGTTTAGCCATATTGCCCTCACTCCACTTTAAAATGTATTACACATGAAACAGAAGATAATGAGCATAATTTAATAACATAGTATAACAGCATAAGCCTGAGCTTTGGAGTTCAACCAGAGATTTGACAGCATTTGTGCTAAATCCATTAACAAATAGCCCAAACAGTTTTTAAATAAGGGTTTATGAGCTCAATGCTCTGTCAAATGTTTTGTTTTTGTAATCCTCTATTTTGAACAACTGCTGTGTTCTCATGAACTTGTCAGCTATAAGCCATTCTTGCAAAATAAAATAAAAAATTAGGTCATATCCTCCATTTGGTGGCAATTTGCTCACTTAACCTGCTGACTTTCTTCATGTTCTTCATGCTCACCCACACTATTTTAATCTAGCTCAAACTTCTAGGATCCTAATAAAAGTCAATCAACATCAAAACCAGAGTATTATCCCTGCTCTGAGCAATCATAGGCCAGAAGCAGAAGTAGCAGGGAACATTACAGAAAACTAAATAATAATTATAATCTGACAGCAGAACTTTTACAAATATACTTAACCATTTATGGTAATTATTCTACAATATTGAAACATCTATGTTGATATTATGTAATATTAGGGGCCCAGTGCACAAACTTGTGCACCTTGAAAGGAACTATGGGCTGCAAGGCTGCGGTGGGCACAGGGGTGGTTATTGCCCATCCTCCGTGCCCCTTGCCTGGCCCCTCCCACTGAAGCCCCCAGCCCTCTGTCTCTTGGCAGACCTGCTCCCACCGCCACCACTCCCACATGCTGACGGTGCTGGCCCTGGTCGCACTCACTGATGATACAGAATTATTGGGGCCAGCAACAGCAGTTGGTTAAAGTGGTGCAGGCACCATCAGCGGGTGTTAGTGGTGGCTGCTGCCCCAATCACCCCTCAGGAGCAGGGGAGGTGGAGAAGCCCTCAGGAGTGATCAAGGCTGGCAGCTGCCGCTTGCACCTGCTGATAGCGCTGAGCTATTGGGGCAGTGGCAGTTCTGGCACCAGGAGCTGGTGCTAGCGGGGCCAGCGCTAGCAGCAGGTGCAAGTACTGGGCAGGACTATGGCACATGGGAGAAAAAATTTTTTTCAGTAACCACCAGAAGCTCACCCTAATGACAGCGATCGGTGCCCCACCTTAGTATGGCACCCCTGATCACCTGGTCCGCCATCTCACCATGGCCAATGCCCACCATGTTCCCCTCTCTGCCACCTGCTACTGATGCCTGCCATGTTCCATAGATGCCCCTTGGTGGTCAGCGCATGTCATAGTGACTGGTTGTTCTGCTGTTCAGTCTATTTGCATATTAGCCTTTTATTATATAGGATGTGGTACACATACCATATATCTTTCTAAAATACAGCAATTTAAGAATTTAGAAACATATCTGATTTCATATAAAAGGTTGTGGATCTGAGTGTGACCTTAGGGAATTTATTTACTTCTTTATGCCTCAATTTCCTCATCTGCATGTTCTAAACCGTCAATAACTATAATATGTATTGGCTATTTTTACCCCCCCCCCCACTTTCTCTCTGTCTCATACCTCTTCCCTTTTGCCAAGGCTTGCATATCATATACACCTAATATAGTTTACAAATATCTGAGTGACTACCATGTACCAGGCACCTTGCTCCCTCTCTCCTCTTCTTTGTTACTTATATTGAAATAATTCCACAGATAACCATAAAAAAATAAGCCACTGGCCAAAATTCTCTGCAAAAATAATCTCTAAACCCAACAAACAACCCTGAGGAATATACTGGTCAAATAATCAGAGGATAAGTAGGAAGAAGAAACTTGCTTGCTGAATAGAGGCAAGCAAATATAATTTTATTAAAAACCCCATGCACACTGTAGAGTTAAAAACAAAGAATTACAGACATGGTCCCTGGTCTCAGGAGCTTATGAAACAAGTCAGTTTATAATAGAGGAAAGACATCAAAATGACCTTAGAAGTCATTTAGAAGACAATCTTTAAAAAATATCAGTTAGTTAATGGCAAACGGCACCAGGTGTTAGACCTCAGTCCTTGAGTTTGGGGTAAGAAAGAATTCAGAGTCAAGATTGAAACACAAGCAAAAGCTTATTTAGAAAATCACAAGGGTAGAAGAAGTGAACCATGGCCTGACTGGTGCAGCTCGGTGTTTGACTCTCAATCAGGGCACATGCCCGAGTTGTGGGCTCAGTCCACAGTAAAGGGTGTGCAGGAGGCAGCTGATCAATGATTCTGTCTCATCATTAATGTTTCTCTCTCTTCCCCCTTTTCCTTCCTCTCTGAAATCAGTATTTTTTTTTTAAAAAAGTAAGCCATGGAAGAAGTGAGCCAGTTGGGCTGTGTGGGCTCAGAAAACAAATTACAGAAACAAAGGAAGGACCCTTGGAGCTTAGAAGAAAGAATACAAAGAAAAAGAGCCTACAGTAAGGAGAGGATGGCACAGGTGTGCTCCAGAGAGAGAAAGAGAGAGGAAGACCTGGGTTTTTCCTCTTAAGGGGTTTTGTCTGAAGGTCTCAAAGGGGGATATCAATAGAATATTCATCAAGTTTCCAGGTGTGTCTCCTTAAGGCCAGAGTCTCCACTGGTTGGTCAATGTCAGGGTAGATGATATTTAGTTATCACAGCAGGTCCTGATATTAGCCATAGTATTTCTGCTTTTCTGGACCTGAAACACAACTTAGGCCTAGATGTTATCTCTATGGCTTAATGCTTAAGGGAGTGTTCCTGCAAGGGAGTTCTGTGAGGCTGTTTTCCAACCTTCTAGTTCCTCCCCTAAGGGGGTCAACCACATGACTAGTGACATGCCATGGGAGGAAGGGTAGGTGAGGATCCTAACCAATGACCAAAGGTATGAAAGGTTAGGGTATCTATAACATGTTGTGTATAAACCGCCTGGTACACTTGTGGAATGAATGCAATTTGTTTTGTTCCTTATTAATTATGCTAGGGCAGAAAAGGTTCACCCTGGGGGCAAGATCCCACCTAACAATTGTTCCTTGCTAGGAACCTGGAGTTTTCCACACTGGTGACCTTCAATACCTGGCCTATTGTTCCTTCTCTGCTCATGCCAGTCTAACTGCTTTCTATAACTTGACTGAAATGATTCAACAAACATTTCTTAACCCATCTATTAAATTTCAGAACTTTTAATACATTATTTCATTTGAACCTCACATCAATTTGACATACTTTTACTATGACAATGTTTAATTGATAACAAACTCTGATGTAGAGAGATGAAGTCACATGTTCAAGGTAATATAGTGACTGTCAGAATTTAAAATTTGTCTTTCAAGGCCAACAACTCTGTTTTTTTTAAAAAAATTAATAAATCTTTATTGTTCAGATTATTACAATTGTTTCTCTCCGCCCCATAGCTCCCCTCACCAGGTTCCTACCCTACCCTCTGCCCATACCGCCCCTCTACTGTCCTCATCCATAGGTGTATGCTTTTTGTCCAGTCTCTTCCCGCACCCCGACTCCCCTTTTCCCCAAAGAATTGTCAGTGCACTCCCTTTCTATGCCCCTGATTCTATTATATCCACCAGTTAATACTGTTCATCAGATTTTTTTATTACCTTGAATTTTAAATTCACTTGTTGATACATATTTGTTGTTCATAATTATCTTTTTCTTCTTCTTCCTCTTCTTAAAGAGTACCTTTAAGCATTTCATATAATTCTGTTTTGGTGGTGATGAACTTTAGCTTTTTCTTATCTGATCTTCAATTCTGAATGATAGCTTTGCTGGGTAGAGTAATCTTGGTTGTAGGTTCTTGCTATTCATCATTTTGAATATTTCTTGTCATCCACATCTGGCGTGCATAGTTTTTGTTGTGAAATCAGCTGAAAATTGTATGGGGGCTCCCTTGTAGGTAATTAACTATTTTTCTCTTGCTGCTTTTAAGATTCTCTCTTTGTCTTTTGCTCTTGGCATTTTAATTATGATGTGTCTTGGTGTGGACCTCTTTGGATTCCTTTTGTTTGGAGTTCTGTGTGCTTCCTGGACTTGGCAGTCTATCTCTTTCACCAGATGAAAGAAGTTTTCAGTCACTATTTCTTCAAATAGGTTTTCAGTATCTTGCTCTCTCTTCTTCTGGGACCCCCATAATTCTGACGTTAGTACCCTTGAAGTTGTCCCAGAGGCTCCTTACACTATCTTCATATTTTTTAATTATTTTTTTATTTTTACTTTTATGGAGGAGTGTTTTTTGCTTCTTTGTATTCCAAATCTTTGACTTGATTCTTGCAATCCTCTAGTCTGCTTTTAGGTCTCTGTGTAATATTTTTTGTTATTTCAGTCAGTGTATGCTTAATTTCTAGTTGATCATTTTTCATATCCTTGAGGGTCTCATTGAACTTATCAGCCTTTTCTAGGAAATTGTTGAAAAACTTTATAACCTTGGTTTTGAACTATATCCAGTTGTTTTCTTTCCTCCATTTCCTTCATTTGTGACCTAAATCTTTGTCTCTGAATTTTAGCTGCATCCCTGAGTTTATGGAGTGGCTTTGTGTGTGCTAGGTGTCCTACAGGGTCCAGTGGCTCAGCCTCCCCAGTTACCTGAGGTGGACACTCTTAGTGTGCCCCTTTGGGTGTTGTGTGTGCAGTCTTGTTGTAGTTACGCCTAGATTGTTGTTAGTATCACTGGGGGTAGTTGACCTTCAGGCCAATTGGCTGTGAGAAGCAGCTGTGTCTCTGCTGGGAGAGCTTCAGAATAGACTCACCCAGGCCATGGTATTTTGTGGAAGAGCCACACTCAAGGGGCCAAAGAGCTGCATGTGGCTCATGAGTTTACTGACCATGGGTCTATACTATGATGCTGCCTCATTTTTTAAAATGGCTTTTATTTAGATAAATTGGCTGAGGTATTAGATATGAGAAAACAAAGATTTCCAACAGAGGTATTAGGGAAAATCACAAAACATATTAAATTATTTTCATCTTCTACAATCCTCTTTCTATGGCATGCTTTATTTGGCTAAGTTATTGACACTGTTCCTCAAATTTAAAAAAGAACATCTTCCAATTTTTAGAAAAAAAAAAACAAAACCCTTGCTATCCTTGGACCAAAATGCACATGGTTATAAGATATTCTTTTTTTAACACTTAAGCAACTGAAAACCATGCAAAGCTCCTTTTCTTTGAGGTTTGTCCTCCCTACACACACACACACACACACACACACACACACACACATACACACACACACACACACACACACACACACACACTCACACACTAACTCACTTTACACATCCAGAGCACACTACATTGAGATGCTGATCTTTTCCCATGATTCACTTGGCTAACAGAAAGACAAGCTTACTGCATAGAAATGCCAGTTGGGTTGACAAGCAAATTCCATCAGTATACAATGTTTACACAGTAAACTTTAACAACAGCAGTTCACACAGTCTGTTGTCTTGGATCAGAATTCTAATTAAGCCTTAAATCTTCTGATTTCAGATTAATTCCTATCACTGTGATCTTAGATTTTTTATTGTAAAAATCTGAAGCTTTGTTTGTCTGCACAGAAAACAGCATATAATGCATTACCAGCTTGATCTGAGCAGTTAGTTGTGTATAAACATCCTGATGCACTGTTCCTGGAATGAATGCAATTTGCTTTGGCCCATCTAGGTTTTTTCTTATTAATTACTGCCTGCAGTGGTTGCTGGGTTCAGAGCACTTAACTTTTCTGGAGTTTCCTATCTTAAAACTGACATACAAAGAAAGAGGGTTCATGAAATAAATTTCAGTTGTTGAATGTAATGACTATTGAACTCAAGGTATAAGCATCTCCTATACAACATCAAAAAAGTACTATATTGGTAAGCTTAGAGCAACTCTTTGCTCTAAGAGTATCTAAATTCAAACAGTTCCTACCTATTGAAACTTGTGAAGTATACTTTAAAAGAGACAGCTAGAAAACCAAGTACCAATTCCATCTCTTTGAGATTTTACCTCTTCAACAATTTTCCCATCTCTGTCAAAAAGGCACAAATGAAGCTTATGAAGTACCTATCACTGTGGAGCAGCCCCATTGAAGTCAATGTTTTTCCCTCCCTTAGTTCAGACTACATATTAGCAACATTAACACGTAAGATGCTTTATGGCAAATTAAAAATTAGTGATTAGCACTAATCCTTTTTCAGAATGAGAAGTAACAGAAAAATAACACACTTTAGAGTTTCACTCTTAAAAAATAACAAAAAAGTAATTATCTTTTTATCGCTATTCCTGAACAAAAAACTCTGATGACAGTTCAAAAGGATGGAAGGAGGATGGATTTTCCAGCTAACAAAAGGCTTGTGATTCTCTCTGAGACCAAAATGAAGTATTCCAAAGATTCACTCAGCCATGTGCAGGACTTGGATCCTGGTATTGTCAGAGACAGCCCATCCAGAAAGTTCTACAGAGTCAACAGACCATTTCACAATGTGCCATTGTTATCTGGTAGGCGCCTCACTGGAGGGAGGCAGAAATGCTTGGACAAGGGACAGCATCAATCAACTAATACGTGGGGAAAGAGTGATGTGCTTTAAGTGTTATGCTGATGGTATCAGACCGGCATAATTTTCTGCAAATATTGAATTAATAGAAAATTTTAGAATCATTCCCATTTTGTTGGATATTGCCATGCACTTAATACATAAGCAAAAGCAAGTTTAGATACCACAGAGGTAAAGTGTATAGAAAATTATTCCAAAGTTATCTTAAAAGGGGCTTCACCCTATCTGTTTTGCTCAGTGGATAGAGCATTGGCCTGAAGAAGGAAGGGTCCCTGGTTCAATTCTGATCAAAGGACACATGCCCAGGTTTTGGGGCTTGATCCCTAGTAGAGGGCATGTAGAAGGCAGTCGATCAATTATTCTCTCTCATCATTGATGTTTCTATCTCTCTCTCCCTCTCCCTTCCTCTCTGAAATCAATAAAAATATATTTTAAAAGGGGTGTTGGGAGTTTCAAGGCTTGTGGACTTGGGAACTAGTTGCATACCTCAGGTGACAAGGACAGAAGAGAGAAGAGCTTCCTGGACCACTAGACAGATAATAAGTCATAAAACATCACTGTCCCTCCCAATATGTCTAACATAGGTCATGGCTCAGAACAGGAACTAAATAAGTATCTTAACAATTCAAATCTGAGGAGATGCACCTTCTTAACAGTTATTTCTTAATCTTTCTGAAGTGAAAGATTGAAGTAAAATTTTCATCAGGAAAGTAGTGATAAGAAGTAGCTTTAGGGACATTTACTTGGTAGTACTGTGTAGGATGACCTGAATCTGAAAGAAACTGGAGGAGAGAATCAGGAGGCAGAATGACATGGAATGGAAGATAAGAATTAAAAATAAAGCAACAGATAAACCTCACTAGTAATCTGAAAAATTCAAATTAAAATAACAATGAAATATTTTCCCTGTCAAATTTACAATATATAAGTCTATGCAATATCAAGTATTAGTGAGGATTTGAGGAAAGAGTAGTTTGGAGGATAATTTGAAAGCATTTCTTAAAATTTAAAATGTGCAAATTCTTTGACATAGGAATTTCACCCATAGAAATAATATGGCTCATACCCAGAGACAGAAATGTAGGATGTTAACTGCAGTATAGTTCATAATCAAATAAACACAATAAAAATAACAACCAAAAATGCCCGGGAAAAACAACTTAAATGTCTCTCAGAAAAGGAATGGCAAAATAAATGACACATTCTTTTATTGTTAACACAATTTAAACAGCATTTTAAAAGAGTGGGGGGAGGAACCAAGATAGCGACATAGATAAACACCTGAACTTGCTGCTTCACAAGACCACATCAAAACTACAACTGAAAGACAAAACAGATGCCCGTGTTTCCCCCAAAATATCCTAAAATAAGACCTACTTCATGGAAACATAATACATCCCCTGAAAATAAGACCTAGTGCATCTTTGGGAACAAAAATTAATATAAGACACTGTCTTATTTTCGGGGAAACAGGGTATCATCTAAAACCACGGGAAGGCTGGATGAGTGGAAGATATACAACTAGAAGGAAAGAGAAAAGTACACTGAGACTGGGAGGAGGTGTGGAGGTGCGGAAGTATGGAGGTACAGAGGCAAAAGTGGAAATGGGCTGGCAACTGCGTACGCTGTTGTCCTTTTCAATCAGGAAGTAGATACATGCTCCCAACTACTCTGAACTCCAGTTCAGGGTATCACTCTGGAGACTTAGACTCATATGGATAGAAACTGAACTGTCTGGCATTGGGTCAGAACATGAGACTGGTTTTCTCTCAGGGGTGCTTGCAGTGATCATTGTTCCTGTGTGGTGCTGCAGGACAAAGAGACCCAGAGACCTCTTCAGGGCAGGGATGACAGGCAGCTATTGCTGTTTGCTATGCCCTGGTGATTCCATGAGACCCCACCCCACCCAATTTACAACCCCATGCGAGCTGTGTGCAGAGGCTTTTGAAAAATAATGGCCTGGCCTTTTGCAATCTAAAACCTAACAAAATGCAGCTGTGTCAGAGAGCTCCAGAGATTCCAAAAGAAGGCCCAAGCCTGGACAACAGCATGCATTGCTACACAGCTGGGCCTCATCTGGGCATCTCTAAACACCAAATAAAAAGGAGAAATTTTCATATTTTTCTGCTGAGTGGCCTCAGGCAATGGCTGACTTTGCACCTCCTTGGATATACAAGAGCCAGTGTACCGAGTGGTCAGAGTGAGATCATTCAGATTACAACTCTTCACATCCAAAAGAGACACACTCATGTGGCAGACTCAGTGAGCACCAAAGAACCACTGAAGAAAGTCAAGCCCCACTGAAGCAAGTCCTGCCCCATAAGGGTGTCTCCAGCACAAAAGTTTTCCCATTGTAGAAAGAACTGGTCCTCACAGCCAATTGGCCTGGAGGTCAATTCTTCTCAGTGATTCCAACAGCAATCAAGGCTTAACTACAACAAGACTGTGCACACAGCCCACAAAGGTGTTCACCAAGTGTGTCCACCTCATGTAATTTGGAAGGCTGAGCCACTGGGCCCTATAGGACACCTAGCACAAAATAGCCACTCTATCAACACAGAGATGCAGACAAAATATGGAGACAAAGAAACAGGTCACAAGTGAAAGAAATGGAGGAAAGAAAACTACTGGATATAGAGTTCAAAACTACAGTTATAAGATTACTCAAGAATCTTCTAGAAACCCCTGAGAAATTTAGTGAAACCCTCAAGGATATGTGACCCTCAAGGATATGATCCAACAGCAGACCAGAAGATCCCAAGAATCAAGTCAAAGATTTGAAATACAAAGAAGCAAAAAACACGCAAAAGCAAAAAGAAAAATGAATCCAAAAATATGAAGATAGTGTAAGCAGCCTTTGGGACAACTTCAGGTGTAACAACATCAGAATTATATGGGTGCAAGAGAGAGAGAGCAAGATATTGAAAACCTATTTGAAGAAATAATGACAGAAAACTTCCCCTACCTGGTGAAAAAAATAGACTTACAAGTCCAGGAAGTGCACAGAATCCCAAACAAAAGGAATCCAAAGAGGACCACACCAAGACACATCATAGACACATCATAATTAAAATGCCAAGAGCAAAAGACAAAGAGAGAATCTTAAAAACAGCAAGAGAAAAACAGTTAAATACAGGAAGTTCCCATACAACTGTCAGTTGGTTTCTCAGAAGAAACTATTCAGGCCAGAAGGGAGTGGCAAGAAATATTCAAAGTGATGAATAGCAAGAACCTACAACCAAGATTACTATACCCAGCAAAACTCTCATTTAGAATTGAAGGTCAGAAAAAAGAGCTTCACAGGCAAGAAAAAGCTAAAGGAGTTAATCACTGCCAAATCAGTATTATATGAAATGCTGAAGGGTATTCTTTAAGAGGAAAAAGAAAAAGGAAAAGATAAAAATTATGAACAACAAAGTTACAACAAATACATATCTATCAACAAGTGAATCTAAAAATCAAATGAATAAAAAATCTGACAAACAGAATAAACTGGTGAATAGAATAGAATCAGGGGCATAGAAAGGGAGAGGACTGACAATTCTTGGGGCAAAGAGAGTGGGTATTGGGGAAGAGACTGGACAAAAATCATACACCTATGGACGAGGACAGTTGGGGGGGCGCGGTAAGGGCATGGGATGGTGTGGGAACTGGGTAAGGGGGAGCTATGGGGAGAAAAAGAGAAACAACTGTAATAATCTGAACAATAAAGATTTATTTACAAAAAAATAAAAAAATTAAAGAGTGGGAAAGACCTAAATTAACTGATATGAAAAAAACAAGTTAACATAATAATTTTATAGCATAATCCTATTTATTTAAAAATAACCCAAACCAATGAAATATGTGTGTTTATGCATAGAAAAATGACCTGGAAGGATACATACAAAACTGTTATTAACTGAAGCTACACTACTTTTTAATTTTTGAGCTGGAACTTTTCCCAACATACTGTTAAATGAAAAAAGCATGTCAAAGTGAAATATGCATATGGTATGAGCTTATATATGTGTTTGAATATCTGTACATGTATATTTCAGTCAGTTTCAGCTACTATATCAAACACTATATACTGGGTGCTTAAACAACAGAAATTTATTTCTCACAGTTCTTGAAGCTAAGAAATCCAAGATCAAAGTGCTATCAGCTTTGATTTTTGGTGAGAACCTTCTTCCTGGTTTATAGTTAGCTACCATCTCACTGGACCCTCCCATGGCCAAGAGAGTGCTAATCTCTTTTGTGTCTCTTCTTATAGGGGCACTAAGCCTATTTATGAGAGATCTACTGTCATGATCTAAACAGTCCCCAAAATCCCACCTCCAAACACTATTTCATGGAGATTAGGACTTCAACATAAGAATTGGGGGGGGGGGGCACAAACATTCAGTCCACTGAAAAAAGAATAAGGTCAGGGAGGATTCATACCATGACTCCAAGTATGCATTAGTGATTACCTCTCAGCGATAAAGTAGGATGTAGAGGTGAGGGATACAGTATGCATAGGGTTGATGGAGCTGATTGATGACAGGAAATTTTCATTGTTTTTTATGTATTGTTTTGTATCAGTTATCTATAATAATAAAAACATAATATACTAATTAGACTTGCCAGCTGAATGACCTTCCAGACATTATTCCAGATGTCCTTCTGGATGAAGACATGGCAGCAAGGGCCAAGGCAGAGGCAGTTAGGGGTGATCAGGCAGGCAGGCAAGCAGTTAGGGATAATGAGGCAGGTGAGCATTTAGGGACAATCAGGCAGACAAGTAGGGTGGTTAGGGGCGATCAGGCAGGCAGGCAAGCATTTAGGGGCAATCAGGCAGGCAGGCAGAATGGTTAAGGGTAATCAGGCAGGCAGGCAGGCAGGCAGGCAAGAAGTCAAGTGATTAGGAGCAAGCAGTCAGACATCCCTGAGGGGTCCCAGATTGCAAGAAGGTGCAGATCAGGCTGAGAGACACACACATACCCGTGCACAAATTTCATGCACTGGGCCTCTAGCATTTTTATAATAGGCATGTACAAATATGTAAAAATGTTGTTTTGAAAAATATATATACTAAAAAAAAAACAGGTTTGTATGGTTTCCATTTTGAACCCATCAGTGGACCATCTGGAACGTATACCAGGTCCAGTCAGCTACAGATCACCACTTTAAGGACAGTTTTGCTCACTCTTCCCAGGGCCAACTTTACCCACTCCAGCAGTTAACTAAGTGTTCAGATGATATCATATATTGAGACTCATAAAATTGACTCAGTAGGTGAGGCTCCAATGATAGCTGCTGCCCAGATCCCACCCCCTCCCACACACATACACTGCAATATTTATTGTTGTGTTTTTTTGTTTTTGTTTATCTCTGGAAATTCTGTATGAAATCACTATGGTATAAGACTACCTTGGTGCTTTAGTATGCTGATGCTCTGAATAACTAGTTAAACTGAAAATTGACCTACTCTAATCCCTAAGCAATATCTTGCTATAATATGCACTGTAGATCAAATGGCATGCATCCAGCTAAGGCACAAGGTAGAATTTCCTTCAAGCAACTGTAATTTATATATCTGTTTCTAAAATAAAGAACCTATGTGTTTCCTCCCGGCACACAATTCTTTCAAACTGGGCATACTTCTTTTGGAGCTGTCCGTATTTGGGGCACTCAGTGTCTCCTGTGGGTAATTTTAAGTCAGCAATTTGTACTGAGTGAAGATGGCTTTAGCACAACTGTTGGCTCTGGTTGTTTTATGACGTGTCACACTTTCAGACAATACAGTTCTGGGGAACTGATATAAATAAAGTGAAACTTATACTTAATAGGCTCCTATATTTTTAAAGGAACAACCAGGATTAATATTCATGTAGTTTTATTTTAGTTATTTTTAAAATGATTTTAAGGAAGAAAATTGAACCACTCTTTCTCATTCTCACATGACATCCATTCATCTATTCAACCATTTCAATTTATTCATTCCTTCAACTAATGTTTCCTGGGTACCATTTATTTTAACAATGTTTAATGAAACGTACTGGCTTCAGGCCCTGTTCCAGGCACTAAAATGGAGGTGTTTTTTTTTCTGTGAGCAATAGTACTAGTGATAAATGCTTAGATGACAGATAAATGCTGAGATGATCATCTCTGCCTTCACTGCTATCAGAGATATTGACACCTATCCAGCTTACTTCAATTAGCCTTCTTTTTTTAACGCTTCTGCATCAACCATTCATTCATCAACAGACACATATATAGAGTTCCAGACATTTTGTTAGGCATTAGGGATGTATCTGTAAGCATGAAGTGCTGTCCACTAGAGAAAACAGGTATTGATCAAATAATCACATAAGTAGTACAAAATTGCAACAGTGACAAGTGCACCAAGATATCCATTTTGCCCCTTATCACTTCCCCTACAACTTCAAAATATGTAGCTAAAGCTGCCTCAGTTTAATCTGTGTGTGTGTGTGTATATATATATATATATATATATATATATATATATATATATATGACGTTCAAGTAAGACTCATTTAGCGGAAAGTGGGGTTTAATTGTTTAAAGCTAGAAAGACACCACTGTATCACATTTAACTTTGTGTTACTATGTTGGTTATGAATTTTCTTTCTATTGAATCCTTAAAATTTAAATCTGAGAAAATGAGCTTTCTTAAAAGTTATTCTAAATCTTACAGACAGGTCCTTATTTCCTCAGGATCTTCCATTTCCTCATTTTATAATAATTTCATTCAAGACTCTCACCCCAAATGAATTCTTATTGGTGAACAAAAATCAAGCAAGAAGAAACTCATCTTGCTGACTCACCTACTTCTATATGAGGAGGAGTTTGCCTTTAATGCAAACCCAATTCTTTCTTGATGACTGGTATAATCTGTTTTATTGATTTAAGAGCAGACAGTAAACTTCCATGAACATTCTAAATAGGTGCAAAATTATTTGTCAAAAATGTCCTTATTTTCTACTTAGTGAGCATTTTTTCATAGTGCCCAATGATTATACTGCACTTGTTCATATACTCTTCACAAAGAGCAATAGTAATCTTTTACATTAAAATCATGTTTTATAAAGAAATTCTAAAGCAATACCTCACTTGATCCTTAATTAACTCAACAACTTATTAGCAGTATTTTAAAATGGCACAAGCAACTAGCCAGCTACATTGTCAATGCTTTACTTGAGTTTTGGAAAGCTTTTTTCTAGTGGTATTAGTAATGCTTATAAAGTTCTGAACTACCTACAAAAAGGAAGAGTAAAAAACAATTATATATTTTCTATTTTATGAGATTTTGACTATGTCTTTACCTTAAAATTTCAACTTATTAGAAAGTCAAGAAATAGAATTATACTGGTTATAGGGAAACCTTAAATATGCCGAAGGTGATTAGTCAAACATTTTATTTTGGCCAAACAAGCTAACACAGCTAACCAAACTACATCCATATCTTCATTATGTAAATATGATATTGAGGAAATTCAATGTTTCTTCTAGTTGTTTTAATGTTTCTGAGAAAAAGGTACAGCCTAAATTCTACAGAAAGAAACTAATGGGTTGAATGATGAACTTCCAAAAGATATGTCTACATCCAGATACCTAAAAACTGTGAATGTTACCTTATTTGGGGGAGAAAAAGGATATTTGGAGATGTAATTAAATTAAGGATCTTTAGATGAGATCACCCTGGATTATCCAGGTAGGCCCAAATCCAATGACACTTTCTCATAGCAACATTTTTTTTCCCATATGTCTCCTGGGGGAAGGGAAACAAAAGGAAAAAAAAATAAACAAATGGGATTATAGCAACCAAAAATTTTTTGAACAGCAAAGGAAACAATCAATAAAATGAAAAGACAAACAACTTAATAGGAGAACATATTTTCCAATGATATGTCTGATAAGGGGCTAATATTCAAATTTTATAAAGAATCTATATAACTCAAACAATACAATTTAAAAATGGGCAAAGTATTTAAAGAGACATTACTTCAAAGAGAACATACAGATGGCCAATAGACATATGAAAGTATGCTCAACTAATTTTCAGAAAAATGCAAATTAAAACCACAATGAGATATCTTCACATCTGTCAGAAAAGCTATCATCAATAAGTCAACAAACAAAGATGCAAAGAACAGGGAACCTTAGTGCACTATTGGTGGGAATACAGACTGGTGTAGCCATTGTAGAAAGCATTATGTGATTACCGCAAAAAATTAACAATGGCTGTTGGACCTCAAAGGGAGGGTGTGGATAAAAGGGAGAGATCAACCAAAGGTCTTATGTGCACACATATGAGCCTAACCAGTGTTCAAGGACGATAGGGAGGTGGGTGGGGGGGATTGGAATAGGAGGTTAAGGACAAATATGTGATACCTTAATCAATAAAGAAATTAATTTAAAAAAACAATAAAGATAAATAAAATAAATTTAAAAATTAACAATGGTATTGCCTTATGACTCAGTGATTCCACTTCTGGGAATATAACCAAAGAAAACTGTAACACTTATTCAAAAGAATTTATGCACTCCTATGTACATTGTACTGTTATTTATAGTAGCCAAGATTTGGAAAGAACTCACGTGTCCATGAGTAGATGATTGGATAAAAAAAAGCTGTGGTACATTTACACAATGAAATACTACTGATGGTATAAAAGAAAGAAATCTTACCTTTTGTGACAGCATGAATGGACCTGGAGAGTATTATGCTAAGTGAAATAATCTAGTCAGAGAAAGATAATACCTTATGATTTTATTTATATGTGAAATCTAATGAACAAAACAAACAAAATAGAAACAGACTCATTGATACAGAAAACAGACTGAAATACAAAGGAGCAAAAAATACCCAATTGGAAAAACAAAAGGAAAAAAGAATACAAAAGTATGAAGATAGTCCAAGGAGCCTCTGTGACAACTTCAAGCATACCAACATCAGAATTATGGGGGTGCCAGAAAAAAAGAGAGAGAGACAGCAAGATATTGAAAACCTATTTGAAGAAATAATGACAGAAAACTTCCCCTACCTGGTGAAAGAAATAGATTTACAATCCAGGAAATGCAGAGAACCCCAAACAAAAGGAATCCAAAGAGGGCCACACCAAGATACATTGTAATTAAAATACCAAGAGCAAAAGACAAAGAGAGAATCTTAAAAGCAGCAAGAGTAAAACAGTTAACTACAGGAAGTTCCCATACAACTGTCAGCTGATTTCTCAACAGAAACTATGCAGGTCAGAAGAGAGTGGCAAGAAATTTTCAAAGTGATAAATAGCAAAAACCTATGAGCAGGATTACTCTACCCAGCAAAGCTATCATTTAGAATTGAAGGTCAGAAAAAGAGCTTCATGGGCAAGAAAAAAAAACTAAATGAGTTCATCACCACTAAACCTGTATTATGTCAAATGCTGAAGAGTATTCTTTATGAAGAGGAAGAAGAAGAAGAAGAAAGTAAAGATAAAAATTATGAACAACAAAGTTACAACAAATACATATCTATCAACAAGTGAATCTAAAAATCAAGTGAATAAAAAATCTGACAAACAGAATAAACTGGTGAATAGAATAGAATCAGGGCATAGAAAGAGAGTGGACTGACAATTCTTGGGTGGGGTAGGCATAGGGGTTTCGGAAAAAGACTGGACAAAAATCATACACCTATAGATGAGGACAGTGGGTGGGGTAAGGGCACAAGGTGGGGTGGGAACTGGGTAAAGGGAAGCTATGGGGGGAAAAAGAGAAACAACTGTAATAATCTGATCAATAAAGATTTGTTTAAAAATATAGTCAGGTAATCTGCCAAAGTTCACTAAATATTCAGTCTTATCATATTTGTGCCATAAAACACTCCAAGAAAAAAAACAAAACTCTTTTTATATAATTTATCATTATAATCCAGATAATATACATTTCTTATTATTGAAGAAAATATGAATTTAAATTTGCTCTACATAAAAAGGTCAGTGTATTATTTTAAATTAAATTTACCCAAAACATTGTGTGAATATTTTTACTTTTAAAATATGTACCATACTTATTTGAATTCTTATTAATTACCCTGATTCTTTTTAGTTTTGACAGCAAGAAGTTGTAGTCAGATCATTGGCTCTGATATTAGAATACCTTTCCAAAGGTCTTCTTTGAAATAACTAATTTTTGTGGTGATATAATAACAGGCAATTCTCCATGTTCTTAAATTTAAAAAAAATAATTTTTAATAGGATTCTGAAATAGAACTGCAACTTTAGAAGATTAAACTTTATGTAATTCCTTCTCTGACACTGTGTGAGCTTAGGCTTTCAAACCCCTGATTCTTAATCCACTGGCTTAGTTTGATGATCAGAATGTTTTGAAACAAAATAGATAGGTATATTTCATACATGAATTCAATTTACTGTTGAATCCATGAGGGGATCAATGCCATCAAAAGTGTAATTACTATCTGGTCCCATCACCTGATTCACTTCTATCTTTGGCAGTTTCCCAACAGGACATCTGTCCCCACTGGATTACAGTTTCATGGAAATCCCAAGGTTAGGTTATACTATCAAGCCTCTGCTCTGTTGCAGCTCATGAAGAATAGGAGTGCACCTGTTATCAGTGAGCAATGATAAACACACATTTCTGTAATGTTCAATTCCTAGGTGATTTTGAATCCCTCAAAGCCTTCTATTGTTATTGGTTGACATATTCTGATACACAAATCTTTCGTTGAATTCAGAGGAAATTTGAGTACATCAGGAGTGGACCTTGCCTTCTCTTGTGCCTTGTCAAAGGTACAGAGCTCCTTTCCATCTCTAATGAAGTCAGATGTTTCTACATTTTCAAACCACAGAGAAAGAAGAGTTGTGTGGGAGAGAGAACAGATTTGAATGGTATGAAATCTATGGGTCTCCATTGAAAGGAAGAAATTTAAGACCCATAATAGCTTGGTCTTCAAACCTCTTACAAATCAGATTTTAACAAGAGAAAAGCCTGTGTTTTCAGAAACTATGAATTCAGAAGACGTAATGTGCATATTAATAAGGCCACTGCCTAAAAAAATGTTCCCTCAATTTTTTTGCCTGAGGCTTGGTGAAGGAAATGTGTAGGAGTTCTGTGAGACATAACCCATGGAATAGAATAATATGGATCATTTTTTATAATATATACTAGGGGCTCAGTGCACTGGGAAGGGGGTCCCCTCAGATCACCCTGCCTCCTCTCACAGTCTGAGAGCCCTCAGAGAATGTCCTATTGAATGCTTAGGCTGCAGTCTGGCCTTCCTCTGTTGTCAAATCAGTGCTTCAGGCAGTCTTTAGGGATGAAAGCTATTTGCCACCCAAATTTAGAGTCACAAAATGGCTTGAGAAGATTCTGTAAGGAAATGGATATTTGGGTTACAATTACTGAGCCTAAAGGGAGAATAACTGAAAGGTAAATTAATAATGGCTTTAAAAATATGAGAAACTATTAAATGGAAGATAGTAGATGCTCAGAACTAAAAGATTACCACTCAGAGTACCTTTGACTCTGTTATTCTAAGAAAACCAAAAGACTTACAGATCCAGTATTTCCTATCTGAAATAAAAATCTGCATAGGAATATCATTATAATGAAGATTCCTACTTAATTACCTGGAATTTCTTTAACACTTTAGTAATTAACACATTTTTACATCAATCATGATTGGCCATTTGGTCTTGCTTTGCCCTCGTCACTTTTTGAGCTAGAATGTGCAGATGTTATTAGATTGTACTATGTTTATAAACACTTTGGTTGCTGAGAAATTGAGGGGTTACCGAGGATCACACAACAGGCCAGGGGTGGAAGTGATGTAGGATCTAGGATTCCTCACAATCCACCTAGGGCAGTTTCCCTGAATGTCAATTTAAGTGAATGTTGGTTAATTGGTGAGCCAAGCTAGTGGAGCAAGGAGCAAGGGATCTGTAGGTTATTGCAGTAGTGTGATCCGTTTTGTATTCAGAGGCTAATGGATTCTGAGTATCATGTAGGTATGTTAATAATTGACTGAATGCCAACTGCATGCCAGGCACTGTGCTGAGCAATTTGTGTTTATTGTCCCATTTAAGCTTCCTGTTGCTCAGGCCAAAAAGATGTGGAGTCTCCTCAACTCCACTCCTCCTCTCATACCTTACAGCTAGTCTGTCACAAAATCTGTCCACCCTTCCATCAAACTGCACCCAAGGTATGCCCACTTTTCATCCCCTTGGATACTATTCCTTATCTTCTCTTACACAAATTATGGCAAACACTTCCGCACTAGCCGCCCTCCTTCTACCCTTTCTGATCCCAGTTTATTCTCAACACAGCAGCCAGAGTTATTGTTTAAAACCCCAAATCACCCATGTCACACCCTGCTCAAAACCCTACTATGACTTCCAATTATACTCAGAGTAAAAGCCTAAGATTTGACAGCATCAACAGACCTATGTGATATACCTAATTGCCCTCTGTGTGATTCCCTTTCTCCTCCTGGTCCTTGCACTTTCTGGACGCTGTTCCTGCGATGCTCTTCACAGAATCTGCATTGCCTTCCCCCTCATCTCCTTCAGATCTCCACTCAATACTACCTAATCAGAGAAGCCTTCCCTGACCACCCTATTTAAAATAGCTTTATTCCGCCGAAACTGGTTTGGCTCAGTGGATAGAGCATAGGCCTGTGGACTGAAAGGTCCCAGGTTCGATTCCGGTCAAGGGCATGTATCTTGGTTGCGGGTACATATCCAGTGGGGGGTGTGCAAGAGGCAGCTGGTCGATGTTTCTCTCTCATCAATGTTTCTGACTCTCTATCCCTTTCTCCTTCCGCTCTGTAAAAAGTCAATAAAAATATATTTTAAAAATAAAATAAAATAAAATAAAATAGCTTTATTCCCTCCACACCAGTATTCCCTAACTCTTCCTACTTTTTTTTCTACACAACTTTTCTCTATATGATATACTAAATATTTTCTTACATATTTTGATTATTTTGTGTAGCTCTATAAGGGAACTATTGTTGTATCTCCAGCACCCGCAACTGTGTTAGGGATACAGAGTAGGTTCCCAACAAGTATTTGTTAATTCATACAAAAGGGTTATGTAAAACAGGCAACACAATTATTCCCATTTTACAGATAAAGAAATGGAGGGTGTTAGAGTTTAAATTATTTCCTTAGGGTCACTCACCTAATAAAAGAATAGTCAGGAGTTGAATGCAGACCTTTCTGCTTGACTTTATAGAGACACCATATTAGGTCTCTAGCACTGTCATTGTAACAAAAATTTTAAAAGCAAATAACTAATTGAAATAAGCTCCACTGGATGGAGAAAAAGCAAGGATGTCAAGCAAAATGAATATGATTGAGAAGGAAAACTAAGATGCAATGCTAAAGAAGCCAGGAAGTTTGGAGTTTGGTGCAATCTTGTTGGTCTTGTAGCAAAATATTTTGAGATATTATTGTGGGGTTTATCTATGCAACATAGTAATCAGAACAAATTAGAAGTAGTTTTTCTTCCCTCTCCCTCAAGGCCTTGTTCTCAGAAGGGCCCTGTGCTTAGTTTAATGTTCTGTTATTGGTGTCTTAATATTCTTAATCATTCTATCTTTGAACTTATGGTTCATAAGTAAAGTCCAAAGGAACAAAGGAACATGTGTGTGAGCACAGGATATAAGCCAATTGGTAGCATGAATATGCAGCTTACTGACACAGCAGGCACTATGCATGCAAAGCACTTGATCTAATGCTGTGTGCACACCTGCAATAGTCCAGGGCATCACAGATCCCAAAAAGGTGGCTGGTGCCTGGACCTGAGCTCAGATTGGTAAAGTCAATAGCATTGGAAACAGCAGAAGCAACAACAGTGGTGGTAAACAAGGCTGCAGCCCCAAGAGAGAGGAACTGTGCCACATGGGGACAGTGCTGGGACCCAACGTAACAATTCAGTTTTCCTGTCCTTTCCCAAAGCCCATTCCTACTGGTATCAGCACAAATAGTAATTCTCTGGCCTGAGTCTTGTGGCAGGAATTACCTATGTTCAGATAGTAAACTGTGTTAGTAAGTTATGAAATTAAAAAATGCATAGTTTGTAATACACATATCTGAGGCCTATTAGGATTCTTGAAAGAGTTTTAGAATTTCTGCTTTTGAGAACTACAATCTTTCAAAGCAAATATACACAAGCTCAGAAAATATTTACTTTGAGGATCATCTTATTCAATAGAAAATGAGACTCTTTTATAAGAATCTTCAGATGAACCTAGCTTAATAAAGAAGACAATTTTAAAATCAATGTTCCTTTCTAACTAAAGATTCAGCAATAGAAGAACAAATGGACATGTTTAATTATATACAAACCATGAAGTCACCTTTGTCTTATTGTATAACCTCCAAAGGTTACAGGAAATATCAAAGAAATATTAAAATGTTATGGTTAAATTTGTATTTAAAATTAAATTCAGGAAAGTGACATTACTATCATGGTGGAATAAGAGTTTTCTATCTTCTTCTCCATAAGAACACCAATTTAAACAATCACCAAAGCACAAGGATCTAGCTGAGAAGTTCCTACACAATGTAGGAAAAAAAAATCCAAGTTTAGATACAATAGCTAGAGTAAGAAAAACAATATGATTTTACATGCATCATCCCTCCCCCAAGGTAGCATAGTTCAGTGACAAGAAAATCTTACTGGGTCTGATTTCACTTGGTGTTGGGGACGGTATGTGAGAGTATGAGTGAGCACTCAGCATCCCCAGCTATGTATGACCAGCCAAAGAGGTCCATTTCTCTCTTGCCTCATCAGAGTACTAGGTCAAGAGCTGCAGAAGTAGGGGCAGTGAGCAGCTGGGACAATAGTAGCCTGGACATGGAAGTGAATGTACCAAGGGGACATGAATCCTACTGCAGGAAGCTAATTCTAGCATGTCAGCAGGGCTGAATCATCTGGACTGGTTGAGGGCATTTCCCCAAACATGAAAAGGATGCATAAATGATTGCTTGCTCCCAGACAGCTAAGGGTATTTCAATCTACATGTTATTGCTTCCTGATGGCCAAACACCTGAACAGCAGAAGGCAGTTCCCCCAATCTGACAATGGATTCTGTATACTAAACCTTGGCCTTTGATGTGTATATCTACCTTACCTTAGGACAGTTTGTGTTAATAAAAAGCAAGGGGTCCAGAGAGATAGAAAACTTGGTTCCTTTAGCTAAGTCTTCTCTGGCCCCCAAATGCTTGACAAAATTATGTTTCATCTCTGGACTCTTGATTAATTTACATGCAGCACCTTCTCCAGATTCCTGAACCCCTTCAAGATGCTGAGAAGCACACACCAGTATTATCCTACTAATCATGCCAGGGACTGTGTTGGGAGGCCCACCCACAAGTCACTGGAAATTACTTGCCTGAAGATCCATACTCCCATGGCAACAAGAATGAACTTTACAGAGGGCTAGTGAACACATGCAGAAAATCAGTCCAAATTTGTGGACTTAGGAGAAACTGCCCTTGGGAAAGCAAAGGAAAGGCTGTTAGTACCCAACCTGGTATAATGCAGAATGAGAGAAGTTTAAGAATTTTACCACAAGAGGTAGTAAAAATAGTGAAACAGGCACATCCATGGAATGTTTGAAAAAGCATCAGAATCCATAGCAGGGTTGAGGGAATTTATTTTTCACCTGAAGTCAGTCACTAGACAGAGGAGGTGACTTCAAATGAGAAGACGGCAACCTAAGACTTCAGGGAACATGAAAAATCAAGGAAATATGAACCACCAAAAAAGCAGAACAATTGTCCATTAACTCTGCCCCAGAGACATGGAGATCTTCAATATATCTGATAAAGAAGTAAAAAATCACTGTTTTAGTGACACTCAAGGAGGTATGAGAAAACACAAAGACAATTTTAGAAAGAATTAGGAAAACAATACAGACCAAAATGAGAAGTTTAACAGAGAAATAAAAATTATAAAAGCAAGCATAATTCATGATGGAAAAACAAAATTAAATTCATATTTAACTAAAACTTATTTGTATGAAGACTTAAATCTTTTAAGAAAAAGGATCATCAGCTCTTAAGATACTCTTAACAGCTTCAGTGATGGTTGTATAAGCAAAATGATTCTTCTCAAAATTAAAAATTATAACAAAGATTTTATATGGTGATAGATGCTTATTAGACTTATTGTGATGATCACAATGTAAGATATATAAATGTTAAGTCACTATGTTGCACAGGTGAAACTAATATAATATTGTATGTCAACTATCCATACTAATAAAAGCCTAGGTGGCCTTCACACCCTCATGTCATCACAAGATGGCTGCTCCCATGTCATCACAAGATGGGCAGCAGGGAAGGGCAGTTGTGGGTGATCAGGTCAGCAGGGGAGGGTAGTTGGGAGCAAACAGGCTGGCAGAGTAGGGCAGTTGGGGCCATTGAGCCAGCAAGGGATGACAGTTGGGGGCAATCGGGCTGGCAGGAGAGTGGTGAGGCATCAATCAGGCCAGCAGGGGAGCAGCTAGGGGAAATCAGGCAGGCAGGCAGGTGAGTGGTTAGGAGAAAGCAGTCCCGGATTGTGAGAGGGATGTCTGACTGTCAGTTTAGGATTAGGCCCAAAATGGCAGTTGGATATCCTCCAAGGGGTCCTGATTGGAGAGGGTGCAGGCTATGCTGAGAGACACCCCACCAGTGCACGAATTTTGTGTACTGGGACTCTAGTCTATATAATAAAAGCCTAAGTGACCTTTATGGTAGAAAGATCGGAATGACTGGTCACTATGATGTGCACTGACCACCAGGGGGCAAATGCTCAACACAGAAGTTTCCCCTAGTGGTCAGTGTGCTCCCACAGGGGGAGTGCCACTCAGCCAGAAGCTGGGCTCACAGCTGGTGAGAGATGGTGGTGGGAGTCTCTCTCACCTCCATAGCAGCACTAACGAGCAGCAAGCCAAGGAGCAGCGATATGAGTGGTAAGGAGCCTTCCACTAACGAGCAGAGAGCCAAGTGGTAAGGAGTGAGCAGATGGGCAGTAAGGAGTGAGGAATCGCTGATTGTGAGAGGGATGTCCACCTGCCAGCTTAGGCCCGATCCCCCAAGGCATCCTAGGCTGCGAGAGGGCACAGGCCAGGCTGAGGGACCCACCCCCTTGCACAAATTTCATGCACTGGGCCTCTAGTTTATATATATAAAAGCCTAAGTGACCAGACAACCAAATGACTGGCTGGTAGCTATGACACGCACTGACCACCAGGGGGCAGATCCTCAATGCTAGAGCTGCCCCCTGGTGGTCAGTGCACTCCCACAGCAGGAGTGATGCTCAGCTGACAGGTGGGCACCAGACGCTGGGCTCATGGCCAGTGGCTGGCAAGTACAGCTGGCAAGTACAGTCCAAGTACATTGACTCACTCACTCACAAACACTGACACTCCCCCTGTGTGCCTGAGCAGTGGCAGCAGCAGGTACAGTGGGGCCAGGATGAGTGGGAGCTAAAGAAATAAAGATATAGCTCCGAAACCGGTTTGGCTCAGTGGTAGAGCGTCGGTCTGCGTACTGAAAGGTCCCAGGTTCGATTCTGGTCAAGGGCATGTACACTGGTTGCGGGCACATCCCGGTGGGGGTTGTGCAGGAGAAGGCTGGTCGATGTTTCTCTCTCATTGACGTTTCTAGCTCTCTATCTCTCTCCCTTCCTCTCTGTAAAATATCAATAAAATATATTTTTAAAAAGAAATAAGGATATAAAGAAACCACACAGAGACTGGTAGGAGGGACAGGACAGTGACCAGCCAGGGTTTGGGCTCCTTCCCAGCCGTCTGCCATTCCCCACACTACTTCGTGCTGTGCAGGATTGATGCAGCCAGCAGGCTGGAGCCAGACCAGCTGGCAGGTAAGGCTGGGCTGTGATGGTGTGGAGGTACACTGATCCCTGCAGGCCAGGTGAGGGACCTCACCAGTGCACGAATCCATGCACCGGGCCTCTAATACTTTAATTTAAAAAAATTGTCACAGAGTTTGCTGTTAGGTGAGTAGAGATAAAACCTATGTTTGGATCTGTGGCTTGCCTGTTGTATGCCTGTAGTCCTAGTGCTGAGATTTAGTTTCTTCATTTTAGAAATGAATATAGTAATGGTACCTACTTTTTATAGCACTGTTGTTCGGGTTAAATAAGTTAGTCTGAATACATAATAGTATGGTAGAATGAAGCAAAATTGATGTTTGCAACTTCTGAGACTAGGCCTTAAGAAGCCCTGTAGCCTTTCACTTTTGCCCTGTTGGAACACTTCTGCCAAGTTAAAAAGCCTGAGAAAAAGTATAAATGAGGGGAGGCTGCTTAGAGACAAATAGAGAGGCCCAGTGGACACATAGCATCTCTTCCTTGGTCATGTTAGTAAAGCCATCTTATACCCTTCAGCCCCAAGCCAGCTGCCAACTGAGTGGACAGAGGTGAGACCAGCAGAACTTTATAGGGCTTCCAGTTAAGATGGCAGTGTAGATACACATTGTGCTTTCTTGCCATGACCACATCAAACTTACAACTAAATTATAGAACAAACACCCTTGAGAACTACCTGAAATCTAACTCAATAGAACTCTTATAACTAAGGATATAAAGAAACTACACAGAGACTGGTAGGAGGGACAGAGACACAAAATGGGCTGGTCCCACACCCATGTGTGGTGGTTAAAAATCGGGAGAAAGATGGATGTCTGCTGCAGAGGTCCCCCTAGAGGAATGAGGGGTCCCATCCCCACACTAGGCTTCCCAGCTCAGAACACCAGTGCCAGGAAGAGGGATCCCCATAACACCTGGCTGTGAAAATCAGAGGTGATTCCATCCAGTGAGATGAAGGGCTGCTATAGACACAGGTGTCTTCTTAAAGGGTCCACACATGGACTCACTCACTCACAAACACTGGCTCTAAACTCTAGCAAAGGGACAGCAGCTGGAAAAGTGCCAGGAACATACAAGTAGAAATTGAATTGTCTGGCTGTAGCACAAGAGCTGGAGATGCAGCTCTCTTGCATTCAAAAGTGCTGTCAGGCCAAAACCGGTTTGGCTCAGTGGTAGAGCGTCGGTCTGCGGACTGAAAGATCTCAGGTTCAATTCCGGTCGAGGGCATGTAACTTGGCTGTGGGCACATCCCTGGTAGGGGGTGTGCAAGAGGCAGCTGGTCGATGTTTCTCTCTCATCTACGTTTCTAGCTCTCTATCTCTCTCCCTTCCTCTCTATAAAATATCAATAAAAATATTTTTTTTAAAAAGTGCTGTCAGGTGTCATTGTTTCTTTGCTGAGCCCTCCCCCAACAGAGTCTGCAGCTGGTGCCATATCTAAGTCTCCATCAAGTTGGCTAACACTACTTGCCCCACCCTGGAAATTTCCTTAGACCCCCAACAAACCCAGCCCTTGAATTAGTCTGAACCTTTTTCATCAGCTGTTCCTCACAGGCAGCTGGCATCAACCCACATTTCAGACTTGCTTGAAATATACTAAAGGTACACAAACTCCAAACAAGCAGCAGCTGACCTTGGCGTACCCCAAACACTAGTTGCATCCAGCCTTGGTTCATAGCATAGCCTTTCCCAAGAACCTGCAAGTCCGGCAAAGGTAACTACTGACTGCAGATCACTTTGGAGCTCCTATTTGGTGACATGGGCCAGGCCCAGGCAGTGACTGACATTGGCCTACACTGGGAACCCTCGCAAGAGGCCCCAAAACTAGCAGGCCCCAAAACTATGATGGCCAGCTTCATACCACACCAGAGCACAACCAAATTAGCTCCATAAATGGACCTGATAGGCACCAGAGTCTTGCTAAAGTAAATCCCTCTCCGTGGGGTCATCCTGCACACAACAGCTCATCTTTTAGTCATGGCCAGGCCTAACAGCCAGTCAACCTGACAGTCAATGCCAGCCACTGATGTGCCAACAGTAATCAAGGATAAACTACAACAGAAGGACACATACAACTCACACAAGATGCACCCCTGAAACACCCACCTCAGGTGACCACGGAGTCTGTGCCACTAGGCCCCACACAACACCTGTGAAGACTGGGGGATGTAGCAGATCTACCTAATACATAGAAACCAACACAAGGAGATAATCAAAATGAGGAGGCAAAGAAACATGGTCCAAATAAAACAGCAGCCCAAAACTCCAGAAAAACAACTAAACAAAATGGAGGCAAGCAATCTAACAGATACAGAGTTCAAAACACTGGTTATAAGGATGCTAAATGAACTTAGGACAATAATAGTTGAACTCAGTGAGAAGTTATGCAAAGAGATAAAAACCATAAAAATAACAGTAATAAATGAAGAATACAATAACTGAAATGAATAATACATTAAATGGGGGAATCAATGCCTTTAGGTCACTTTTTACACCTTGACTCAGTCTGTTCCCCCTATCTCATTTGTATTCAGTGTCCCGTGCACAAGCCTTGCAAGTACAGGTACCATGAGTCTGAATTCCAGCACAGGAGTTAAATGAATTACAGCAGTTATCATTGCTGCTGGGACAGCCACGATTTGTTATTTAGCTTACAAAAGGTTGTATGTTAAAGATCATTACAACAAATCTATGGCTATTCTTCACATTCAGAAAGGCAACCCCAAGAATGTACATGATTTTGATGTGGAGGATTTGGGACATAAAGCGGTGTACTACCATTTTTTATAGTCCAAAAAGTTCCCAATCACTGATGGAGCTCACTCACAACACAATGAAGAGACTGGAGACAATGTGGTACTTCTGATAATTAAGAAAAACAACTTTAAAAAAGGAAGATAAGCAATCCAATTTTTAAAAGGGGTAATCCAATTTAAATAGACACTTCTCCAAAGAAGACATATAGATGGCCAAGAAATACATGAAAAAATGTTCAAAGTCACTAATTATCAGAGAAATTAAATTAAAACAATGAGTTATCACCTCACACCTGCCAGAATGGCTACCATCAATAAATCAATAAACAAGTGCTGGCAAAGATCTGGAGAAAAGGAAACCCCAGTATACTGCTAGTGGGAATGCAGATTGTTGTAGCCACTGTGGAAAGCAATATGATGTTACTTCAAAAAATTAAAAATGAACTGAATTATGACCATGTGATTCCACTTCTGGGAATATATCCTAAGCATCCCAAAACATCAATCAGAAAGAACAGCTAATATCTGGAAATAGCCCAAGTGCCCATCATTAGACGAATGGATAAAAAAAACTATTGTGCATTTACACCATTGAATACTATGTAGCAGTGAAAAAGAAGGATATTTTAGCATTTGAGCATGAAGGGACCTGGAGAATATTACACTAATCAAAATAAGCCAGTCAGAGAAAGACAAGTAGCACATGATCTCACTCACATTCATACACATATGTGGAATCTAATGAACAAAATAAACTGATGAAAAAAATTGATCCAGAGACATAGAAGCATTGAATAGACTGTAAAACCTCAGAGGGAAGGTGGGGTGGGTGGGTGGGTTGGTGGAAAGAGATCAACCGAAAATCTTGTATGCATGCATGCATAATCCATGGACATAGACAATAGGGGGTTGAAGGCCTGGGGTTGGGGGTTGGAGGGTAGGATGAGCTAGAAGTGGTCAATGGGAAAAAAAGAACATAGGTAATACTTTCAACAATAAAGATTTTTTAATTAAAAAATTCATCTTCCTAACCTATGCAATGGGCCCCTTCCCGACCCAACACCTGCCTATCTCTTAGCTTTTATGCACCATATTGTCTCTCAACCCAAGACCCCAACTTCTACCACCTTAGACTTGTCAAATCCTCAGGTACTCCCTAGTCCTTCATAGAGTTAAGAATGAGCTAGTTTATTGACTTGGGTATAAATACTACGTTACAAATCTATGTTGTCAATTGAGTGCTTGCCATAGTTCTAAACTCCCTTCTGTCATTCAGAAAAAAAATAATTTTATTAAATCCCACCAGCTTTTTGCAAAATTCTATAACAGCACTTTAAAAATACAGCATTTAAAGTGCAAACATTAGATTAGCATATATACAGAAGTGGATGGGAGTTTAAAATGATTTGGATCATGACACTCAGGAGCTGTAAGATATGAAGAAACAAATCCCTGTTATGAATCACTTCTAATACCTCTAGATAGATTTGTGTCTGTAATACTCTATCTCTTATAGTTTGTTGTGTCCTCATAGAAACCTGCATTTAGCACGTTGACCTCAACAATGGAGTACTGAATAAAGGTCTGGTCCTTTAACAGAGAATAAAAGCATTTTCTCATGAGCTTGTATTTAAGATACAAATCAAACAAGTTAGTGTTTTTCCTTAAAATTGGGATTATTTACTTTAATAAATGAAAATATAATATATATAGAATGTCATGTCATCAAGGAAATGTTTTTTCTCTAAGGATACATAGTCAAGAGAAATGTATTAAAATAAAACCCTAAGAAGATATTCCCCCTGTCCAAGTTTGATAAATTACTATCTTTTAAAAAAAGCTTATGAAATAAAATTTCTGTATGAATGAAACATCTTATGTCAAATTCAGCCAGAATATTAAATACATTTGTATAATCATCTTAAAAAAGTTTTCAGCCAGTAGCCAAGAACATTTTTCAATGTAATGTTAACAATTTGAAAAATATTGGAATAACTTTATAAATTAATATTGTAGCTTTGAAAAGCTAAACTCCATGATCATTTTTTTCCTTTGGAAAAACTCCATTCCATCTTATTTTATAAGCACCTTATACGGAAATATGATATGGTGTTTCTGTTAACAGTGATAAATAGAGTTATTAAATAATTAGCATGCAGATAGAGGAAAGCTATATGCCTTGCAGAAAACCTAAAATTATTACTGGGAGCAAAATGACATTCATATATTTTAAACAGTTATCAGAAATTGCAGATGCCAAGCACATTCACAATAAGGGCACAAGTCAGTCATAGATTAGATATGGACATGATGCTAGCATTTCAGTGTGAGAATAATTTTGGTATTAAAAATGTGAGCAAACCTATGAGGATTTAGAAAGGCCAGATAGGGCATAAAATATATTCTGGCTGCAGCATGGTAACAGAGTCAAACTAGGAGGAGGATTTAGAATTGTAGATTTTTCATGACCTACGAAAAGACATAGTGACACACAGAAGACTCTTACTAATAAAAATGGATATGATGATACCCCCGCCCCATTTACTAAATGCCAGGAGCATACTAAGTATTATATTAGACATATAAAAGACCAAGTGCTCCCCTCTTTGCACTGTGAAAGAAATATCAGAATGTCCCTGAAGATAGATCAAGCATAAGCCAGTGAGTTTTGTTTTAATAAAAGGAGTGGTTGGCAGAGACACTAGAAATTAATGACCAAATAAGTTAGTGACCAAATTTGCTCCTTTGCTATAACCACAAACTTCATTTCTCTGTCAGAAAAAAGAAAGAAAGAAAGAAGAGAAACCCTGGATATTTGGGATGACAGCCAAATTAGTCTTTAGGTATATGCACTTCAGAATATCCAGAAGGGAGGAAACATGAAAATATGACAATAAACTGAAGTGTTAGAGATGAATATGTTAATTACCTCAAAGTGTTCTATAGGTAGTAAATAAAGAACTACATGGTTATGATTGTAATATGACTTTGTGATTTCCAACATGCTTTCAGAATCCTGCTCTGATTTGAGCCAGATGTTTTCACTTATCTACTGTTGCCTTTAATATTCAAAGGGTTAATCATTCCCAGGAGAAACCAATATTCCAAAAGTGTAAGTGACTTGCCTCTAGTCCAGTGTTTCCCAAACTTCTCTCATGATGAGAATCACCTGGTGGAGTTGTTAAAATACAGATTCCTGAATCCCAACTAAGAAGTGCTAAACTAGAATTTTGGGGAACATATAGGTAAAATTGTATACTTAACTAGTGCTCTATATGTTCCCCAAAATTCTAGTTTAGCACTTCTTAGTTGGGATTCAGGAATCTGTATTTTAACAACTCCACCAGGTGATTCTCATCATGAGAGAAGTTTGGGAAACACTGTCTGTAGTCAGACAAGCTAGTAAGTTTGATCTGGGGACCAAATTCAGGTGCGTTGATTCCTAGTCCAGAAACACAGCTATTGAAGCTCTGCAAGGTTCTTCTCTCTCTCTTCTCACTGAGAAGGTCTCCATTTGCTTAAAGTGGGATTCATCACATTTTAATATTCTACCCAGAATGTAGACTCTGGATCAAAACAGCATTTTTTCATGTTCCTCTAACCCAGGGGTGGGCAAACTTTTTGACTCGAGGGCCACAATGGGTTCTTAAACTGGACCGGAGGGCATGAACAAAAGCAACTGGCACTCTCATGTTGGGCTGCTGGTGAAGGAGCGGAGGGGAGAGCAAGAGATCCCTCCGCTCTTCCGGCTCCCCTGGCTGGATAAAACAGCCTAACGGGCCGGATCCGGCCCGCGGGCCATAGTTTGCCCACAGCTGCTCTAACCAGTCATTACTCCCCATTTAATTAATTTTTTGCCCTCCTTTCAAATAGTCCAAATCTTTTTTAACCCTTCCTCACAAGAACAATCACCCAATAATGTTGATTGAAATTCTAGCTTGAAAATCCAGCATAATTTCAGCCAATACAAGAGACACACACTAGTTGGCTTATGAGGTGATGTGTAGCTCCTAATGTTTCTTCTCTGATGATTCAGAATTGCCTGAGGTAGAAACCATTGCAAAAAAAGAAACACCTGTAAGGAAAGGAGATCCTCGACTTTATTGACCATATGCCATATTAAGTAAAACTCCAACTTTACTGATAACAACTACTAATCATATCATTCCTTTCAGTAATTTAAATGCATCTAATTCTTCAACTTACATTTTGCTATTGTGTGATTTTTCCAGGTTCTATGATTGACTTACCATGAACTATTTGCTATATGTAAATAGAAAAAGGGGTAAATTATTATTTCAAGGCTTTTTGATGTGCCTTTCAAGTTTAGAAAAGTAGTGATTAACGTAAAAGACAATTATCCTAATAAGTGCAGAAATTATTAGATATATAGAAATGTATCTCCTAACCCTACTGAGAACAAGAGCCAGTAAAACTTCAGGATTTCCCTTGGTTGATCGGTTGGTTGGTCAACACTCAGAAATACCAATGTGGGAATGAGCAAATAACAAGTAGGCTGAAAGGAGAATTCTTTCTCAGTCTCCACTAAGACAAATTAAATGTTTATAATAAATCTGAATCTTTGGCCCCTCCTCTTCCTCTTTGGTATTCATACACAGAAAGTCAATAAATGACAGCATAGAAAAATAAAATGTAAATACCGTATTTGCCGGCGTATAAGACGACTGGGCGTATAAGAAGACCCCCTAACATTTCCACTAAAAATACAGAGTTTGTTATATACTCGCCGTATAAGACTACCCCCCACTTGGAGGCATATTTTTCAGGGCCAAAACGTCGTCTTATACGCCGGCAAATATGGTATATGCATAGCTTTATCAGGTCTTTTGGGAAAGGTAAGAAAAATAATAAAAGAGCAAAGAAGAGAAAATAAGTCTGAATGGTGTCTTGTGGTGAAAGCTACAAAACTTGTATGGAAACATTTAGTATGAAAAACACTAAATGTGTCATTGTACTCAAGGTGAAAGTTCTGGCTTCTGTCCCCACAGTGAGTCAATTAGGTTTTACTCACCTCCCAGGGTTCTCACTGTGCTTCTAACCCCAGGTGGCCCTCTTGCAAAAGTGTGCCTGTGGCAAAGAAGGCTGAGTAATACTGTAAAAGGAACATTCATCATAAGAAAAGCAACCAGAAACACAATTTACCAACCATTTAACCACATTATAATGATGGAGCAGACCCTACAGACAATTGGTATGCACAAGTGATATTGCAGTATATCTTAGAAATAAGCTGGAGGGGATAACATAAAATTTGAAACAATAAGAGTAGAACTCAAAAATACTCTTGTTACAAATGGATTTCAGAGAAGAAAAAGATCATCGCGTAACAGCCTTTTCAAGAAAGACCATATGGCCGAAACCGAAACCGATTTGGCTCAGTGGATAGAGCGTCAGTCTGCGGACTGGAAGGTCCCAGGTTCGATTCTGATCAGGGGCATGTACATTGGTTGTGGGCACACCCCCGGTGGGGGGTGTGCAGGAGGCAGCTGATCGATGTTTCTCTCTCATCAATGTTTCTGTCTCTCTATCCCCCTCTCTTCTTCTCTGTAAAAAATCAATAAAATATATATTTTTTAAAAAAAGAAAGAAAGAAAGACCATGTGAGGAACCAGACTACTGAGTTGCATTAAACTGGAAAAAGAATAACAGTATTCATAGCTTGAGCACTTATTCTGTCAGACACTGGGTTAGGTAAAATTATATACTTAATTTCACGGACTTCTTACATAGGGAAGGTTCTATCACCCCCATGTCACAAATCAGAAAACAGAGGCTCAGGAAGATAAAGTGACTTTCCAAAGATTAGACTGCTTAGAACAGTCTTCATGAGAATGTTATATTAAGCAATTACAAGGTTTTACATAACTGGTGCCTACTTGCCTCTGCAACTTCATTTCAAACCACTCACCTGCTCACTCAACACATTCAAACACAAATGAACCAATCTCTTAAGTTGCAGGGTGTTCATATTTTGGGTTTCCTCTGCTTACATAAATCTGCCTTTTTTGCCTGCAAAGTCACTTACTTCTTTAAAGAGGCATTCTTTGACTACTGATATAAATCAGGTTCTTGATTAGACTGGCTTACATATTATTTATAGCACTTATCATTTTTATATCTAGATTATTACACACATGTTGTATTAGTCAGAGTTCCCCAGTCAAGCAGCCTAAAAATTCAGGTAAGAGTTCATATTGTAATGCGGCTGACGTGGCTCAGTGGTAGAGTGTCGACCTATGAACCAGGAGGTCACGGTTTGATTCCCAATCAGGGTACATGCCCGGTTACGGGCTCCATCTCCATTGTGGGGCATGCAGGAGTTAGCCAATCTACGATTTTCTCTCATCACTAATGTTTCTCTCTCTTTCCCTCTCCCTTCCTCTCTGAAATCAATAAAAATATATTTATTAAAGTATAGTTGACATACAATATTATATTATTTCAGCTGTACAGCATAGTGACTTAACATTTATATACCTTACAACATTATCACCACAATAAGTCTAGTAACCATCTATGACCATATAAAATTATTGACAATTTTAGTATTCTGATGACATCTTTGTATTCTAATTTTTTATGATTCCTATTATATTTATTTTTGTTATCTCCTGTATACCTGGAGTAATTTTGTTACAGTTCTTATAATAAAACACAATATTATTTATATTTTTCAGTTATAGTTTACATAAAATGTTATCTTGTATTAATTTCAGGTGTACAGCATAGTGGATACACAATCATGTACTTTACAAAGTGTTCCCCTGATATTTCTAGTATACATCTGGCACCATACATAGGTATTCGAATATTATTGACTATATTCACTATGCTGTACATTATATCCCTGTGACTATTTTCTAACTACCAACTTGTAATTCCCTTTACCTTTATCAACCTGTCTCCTAACGCCCTCCCCTATGACAACTATCAGTCTCTTTCTGTTCTGTTTATTCATTTATATTGTTCTTTAGATTCCACATTAAAGTGAAATCATAGGGTATCTGTCTTTCTCTGATTATTTATGTCACCTAGCATAATACCGTCTAGGTCCATCCATGCTGTTGCAAATGGCAAGATTTCATTCTTTTTTTATGGCTGAGTAACATTCAATTTTATACATGTACAACTGCTTTTTAATACACTTATCTATTGATGGGCACTTGGGGTGCTTCCATATCTTGGCTATTGTAAATAATACTGCAATTGACATAGTGGTGCATATATTCTTTCAAATTAATAAAACACCATTTTCATAAACATGCATAAACATATCCCGCCAAAAAAAATGTTTCTCTTGTTTCCCAAGTGTTATAGGAAAATTTCATCTTATTTTTATAGATTCCATAATTGTATCCTCTCAAATTAAGAAACAATATTAACTTTGGATTGCTGGATGAAGTGCTTCAAATATACAAGATCGGGAAGTCTACAGTATAGCCTTACTTTTCATGAGGAGACTCCAAATTAGGTGGAAGTAATTAAATATCATTAAACCTAATGAGAAGATGAGGAATGAAGCAAAAAGAGCATTACAGCCAACATGCGGCCTTCCTGATTCACATTTGCTATGAATATCACCTGAATGTCATCACCAGTTTTACTCCTCAACTTATGATATTCTAGCAAGATCATTATTAGTCGCCCATTAATATATGGTTCCCATTATATAGTGAGTTTGGAGAAGAGACCAGTCTTATCCATATATAACTGAGATGAAATATAAGCTCCAAGAAGCTTATTCAAAGACTAACTGCTTCGGAGGAGGAGGAGGAGGAGGAGGAGGAGGAGGAGGAGGAGGAGGAGGAGGAGGAGGAGGAGGAGGAGGAGGAGGGGAAGAAGAAGAAGAAGAAGAAGAAGAAGAAGAAGAAGAAGAAGAAGAAGAAGAAGAAGAAGAAGAAGAAGAAGAAGAAGAAGAAGAAGAAGAACTACAAATAGGAGAGGATCCTTAAGTGTATCCCAGGATTTTCAGATTCACTGTGTCTTCCTAGCAAGTGATAAGGTCATTTTCAAAAATTGCAAATGTAATAAAAACAAATGTGCTCTCAGATCTGAAAAAGAGAATCCTGACTTTCGACTCTTTTCCCACAAGAGGTGAAAGCAAAATTGTGATTGTTTCCAAATGAAATCTTTAGATCTTGGATTTTCTTTAGTGTAAATTGATTTTATTTTTGGTGCTCATTAGTATCACCACAGGCAGGTTCACACATGTAAAAATGAGGAGTTTAAACCATTTCAAACCTTATTTGGGCATATTTATAAAGTCTTGGCTTTAGTTTCTCTTGCTGTTTTGAATACCTCAGTCATTTATAAAATGTCTGAACATTTATACATAGTAAATTACACATGAGAGGAGGCTGGCTGCTGGAAATCCAAGATTTTTTTAAAGGCATGTCATGAAGTTGTGAAATATTTATGGCTTCACTGTAGCCCTGAACTGATTCTTGTTTTCTTCAGGATATTTCTAAATTTTTTGTTATAGTCATAAATTACCTCCAAACAACTACCTTACTAGTCCTCCAAAAAGATCCACTTACTCAAATATAATTCTATAGATGAATGGATAAACTATAATGCATCCAAACAATGGAATAATATTCAATAATTAAAAAGTAATGAATTACTGTTACACACAATTTGAATGGCTCTCAAAGGCATTTTAGAGTAGAAAAGCTAGTCTCAACAAGTTACATACTTTATTATGCCACTGTTTCAGAGGATATGAATTCATATATTAAAAATAAAAAATAAAAGTATTACAAGATAACCCAATTGAAAAGAAATAAATAATATGCATATCTTTTACAATTGAATATATAAACACCTTTGAATCAAAATAATTTGGTAAAACTCAGGAATTGATGAGCTTCAGGAAGAATGCTGTGGGCCAAAATATAACGAAAGAGAAATACTCACAGGAATAAAGAAGATATGCAGTTCTTTTCAAATGAAAAATAAAAGAATAAACAGCAAATAATACAGTGGTGAAAACATTTTTGAGGCACAAACATAATATATTAATGTAAGAGGAAACATCACTAACTTTGTTAGGACAATGTGTGAATGAAATTGTAAAAATGAAGAATGATAAATGCAGAAAATAAGCATATGATATATAACTAACAACCAAGCAAATAACCTCCACTGTAGAGAAATATTAACAAAATGATAAATCACAGTTCCTTTTATATTGAATTCACATTCTGGAAAGTAATCATTTGTTAACTTAAGTAATATGTGTTGAGTAAATGAAGGAAAATGGTGATTGTTCTTTTATAAATCTTATGAAAATCAAGGAGTGTTTAAAAATACATTTTCAGGCACAACTTGTATTAATAGCAATTATGACTGAAGAATATATATTTTAAATAACATCATTTGTTTCTTATAAGCATTGACAGGATATATATATATATATATATATATATATATATATATATTCAATAATAATATGATTATTATAATCCGTCCTACCAATCCTATATAATAAAGGTCTAATATGCTAAGTGTTTAGTTGTCTAGTCACCCGGTCAACCCATCAAAGCATAATATGCTAATGCTATACTAAGGCTGCTCAACTGCTTGCTATGATGTGCACTGACCATCAGGAGGCAGTTGACCAGTTGCTATGATATGCACTGACCACAAGGGTACAGACACTCTAACCAGTAGGTTAGCTTGCTGTTGGGGTTCGGATGCTTGGGACTGAACAAGATGGACCGACATGCCCTGGAGCCCTCCCACGGTCCCTCCCAGGCTGGCCAAGCTCCCATATGCCTCCCCAGCCCTGATTGTGTATCAATTGGGTCCCTTGGCTTGGCCTGTGCCCTGTCACAATCTGGGACCCTTCCGAGGATGTTGGAGAGCCGGTTTCAGCCCAATCCCACTCAATGCAGGAGCTTCCCCCTGGTAGCCCAGAATCTGGGCTCACAGTTGGCAAGTGCATCAGCAGTGGCAGGGGCCTCTCCCACCTCCATATCAGTGCTAAGGATGTCTGACTGACTGCTTAGCCATCAGGTGGACATCCTCCAGGGCTCTCAGACTGTGAGAGGATGCAGGCGGGGTTGAGGAACACCCCCAAGTGAATGAATTTCATGCACCAGGCCTCTAGTATTATGATAAAATTTAATCTGATCATGTCATAAAGAATATGGTTTACATATAAACAAATTTTGCTTTATAAAATATAAGTTAATACTTTTTTTCTGGAGATAAGGCTTAAAAAATAGGATAGACAGTAACCTGTGTATCATTGTACTTGAAAGTTTGGGGGAAATTGGATGCAACATATAATCCACAAATTGGATTTCAAATGTTTTTAAGTTACACAAGAGGTAAGTATGCAAGAGGTTAGAGAACCCAGCAAGAGAATGATAAATTCTGAAAACAAGCCATATAAAGATTGTATGGAGAGAACCAAGATGGCAGCATAGGAAAATGCCTGTACTCACTGAATCCCACAACCACATCAAAATTACAACTAAAATACAAAACAACCATCATCCAGAACTGCTGAAAATCTGGCTGAATTGTAGTCCTACAACTAGAGAAGTAAAGAAGAAAGCACACTGAGACTAGTAGTAGGTGTGGAGGCATGGAACAAGCTGGTCTAGCACCCACGTGTGCCACTTTTTTAATCATGAGAGAGGTGGCCTCTGCAGAGGCTGCCTTAAGGAGCAAGGGGTTCCAGCCCAACATAAGACACCCAACCCAGCGTCCAAGAGCTGGGAAAAGAAATCCCTATGGGCAGTAAGAACTACTGACTATAAAAACCAGTGCAGATTGGGGCTCAGTGACACAGAGGATGCTGGAGAACCAGCAGGTCCTCTTAAAAGGTTGGCATCATGAACTGAACTTACAAGGTCCTGCTTCCTCTGAGCTCCGATGCCAAGTGAGGCTCTGGGGAACATATACACATATAAGGAAGAACTGGATTGTATGGCATCTGGGCATGAACTTGAGGGAGGCTTTCTTAAAGACAGAGGTGCTGGCAGCGGTCATTGTTCCTACACTGTGACCTCCCCAGTTGCAGAGCTCACTGGCAGCCATTTCTCTTTGCTCCACCTTGGTGATTCACTGAGAACCTGTGCCACCCAATTTACAACCCCATCCAAGCTGTGCAGCAGATTTTGCATATGAATGGCCTGTCCATTCAAAGACTAAAACCTGTCAAAAAAGCTGCAGCTGGGTCATGGAGACACAAACCTATCAATAAAAGGCCTAAGTCCTTGTCCTGACCAGTTTGGCTAAGTGGATAGAGTGTCAGCCTGTGGACTTAAGGGTCTCGGGTTCTATTCCAGTCAAGGGCATGTACCTTGGTTGTGGGCACATCCCCAGTAGGGGGTGTGCAAGAGGCAGCTGGTCGATGTCTCTCTCTCATCGATGTTTCTAACTCTCTATCCCTCTCTCTTCCCCTCTTAAAAAAAACACAATAAAATATATTTTAAATATATATATTTATATTTCATAATTGTGCAGATCATTGTTATGTGTTCATAAGTGTTGAAAATGTTGTAAGCATCCTATATAATAAAAGCCTAATATGCTAAGTGTCCAGTTATCCATTCAACCAATCAAAGCATAATATGCTAATGATATGCTGATGCCGCTCAACCACTCGCTATGAGGTGCAGTGACCACCAGGGGGAAGACACTCCAACCAGTAGGTTAGTTTGCTGCTGGTGTCCAGCCAATCAGGACTGAGCGAGATGGGCCAAACACACAACCCCTCCCCAACTGTCCAACCTCCTGTGTCTCTCTCCAGCCCCTATTGTGCACTGATGGGGTTCCTCAGCCTGGCCTGCATCCTCTTTCAATCTGGGATCCCTCAAGGGATGTCAAAAAGCTGGTTTGGGCCCAATCCTGCAGGCCAGTCTGAGGGACCCTATGCATGCACAAATTTATGCACAGGGCCTCTATTAGATAATAAATAAAGATACCACTTATAAGTCCATTAGTAGAAGTTAAATATGCTTGTTATTTTCTGTAGATTCCCCCAGTTGTTTGTAAGTATTGTCTATCTATATGAACATATGTATATATCAGACAGTCTTTCAATATTGGTTTTACTTTGAATAAGTTTTAATTGTCAGGATATCTATCATATAATATATTTTATATGATAATATAAATATAAATTTATATTATACCACTTATGTTCCTACCCAAGATGGAATAACAGGACCAAATTTTACTCTTATCTGGAATAGCAATAAATAACAAAATAGACAAAACAATGATTTTCAATTTATTGGATATTGGGCAACAATGATCTCAGAGTTGTAAATGAATAAGATGAGTCTGACAACTGCTGCAACTAAATGACTGGAGCAATATTGTAGGACACAGTGCACAGAGGGGGTGCCTGGCAGTCATAAGATGGAGCTGGGAGTTCATGGAGGCCAGAATTAGAAGGATAGAATACCAGAATGTAAAGACCAGTACAGCAAGAAAACCAGAGCTGACACAGGGCTGGAAATAGTTTCTGTTCCAATCAGAGTGAAAAACTAACAAATCACAAAGTATTGATTAGAATATTCAAAGGATTTTGCCTTAGGTCTGAGGAAATATTACTCATAGAATAAACAAACATTGCTCTGACTTTTTCTTACAAAGCTTAAAAACAAGACCTGCATTGTAGGTTGAATGTGTACACCAAAAAGATATCTTTATAACAAAAGCTTAATATTCTAAGGGTCTGGTTGTCTAGTCCTCCATTCAAACAATCAAAGCATAATATGGTAATGATATGCTAAGGCCACTCAATCGCTCACTGTGAAGTGCACTGACCAACAGGGAGCAGATGCTCTGACTGGTAGGTTAGCTTGCTGTTGACATCTGGCTGATCAGAACTGAGCGAGACGGGCCGGATAAGCACTAGAGCCCTCCCATAGTCCTTTCCCAGCTGGTCAATATCCAACATCCCTTCTTGGCCCCAATGGTGCACTGGTGGAGTCCCTTGGCCTGGTTTGCACCCTCTCACAATCTGAGACCCCACAGAGGAACCAGAGAGCCAGTTTTGGCTCAATCCTGCGGGCCAGGCCTAGGGACCCCACTGGTGCACTAATTCATGCACTGTGACTCTAGTGTTTAAATATGTGACCTTATTTGAAAATAGAGTATTTGCAGATGTAATTAATTGAGTCAAGATGAGGTCATACTGACTGGTATCCTTCTAAGAGAAGAAGACAGAGACACAAAGGGAAAACACCATGTGAAGATGGAGGCAGGAATGGCAGTGATGCATCTATAAGCCACATGCCAATCATCAGCAAAGAAGAGAGACATGGAACAGATTCACTCTCAGAGCCCAAAGAAGGAATCCATCCTGCTGACACTTTGATTTTATCCTTTTATCCTTCAGAGCTGTGAGACAATGCATTTCTGTTGTCTTAAGCCACTCATTTTACAGTACTTTGTTATGGCAGCCCTAAGAAACTAGTACAAAGGACCATTTCCTAGCAACATAACTGTATCCCAGAACAAAGCTCAATGATATTTATAGAAATATAAAAATACCCAACACTCAATAAGCTAAAATCCACATTGTATATTATTCTAATGAAATCCAGGGCATGCAAAGAAGCAGAGGAGTAAGATCCATAGGAGAAAAGACATTGTATCCAAACTGGCCTAGAAATGACACAATTGATAGAGTTACTAGGTAAAGAACATTAAAAATTTACTATAGCTAATTCCATATTTTCAATAAATAAGAAATTTAAACATGTTAAATATAAATATGGAAGATATAAAAATATCTCAAATGAACACTGAGAGCTGAAAACTAAAATGACTGAGTTGAAATAATACACTGGTTTGGATTAAGGCAGACAAAATGATTGGTGAAATTGAATATATAATAATAGATACTTTTTTATAATGAATCCAACAGAAATGAAGAAAGTAATGAATAAAGCACTATTAAGTTCTGAGGCAAGATCCCATAAGAGAAAACTAGGGGAATAGAAAAAATACTTGAAGTAAATTAAAAATTATCTAAGAAGCTAAAGGAATCTCCAAAACAGGAAAACAATTGGGGCGGGGGAGAAATACTTTCATAATACATACATATATCAAGTCATCATGTTAAACACATTAAACATTTTACAATTTTACTTGTAAATTATAACTCAATAAAGCTGAAAAAAGAAGAAAATTATATCATAGTACATATTAATCAAATTGCTTAAAACTAGTGCTAAAGAAAAAAATCATAAAAATAGCCAGTGTAGAAAAGGTAAATACTTTTTACCTACAAATAAACAAAGATAAAGTTAATAGGTTTTTTTGTGTGAAAATAAAGATAACCCAAACACAAAATATCAAATATTATATGATTCCATTTATATGAAGTATCCAGAATAAGAAAACCCATGGAGACAGAAAGCACATTAGTGGTTGCCATGAGATGGGGGAAAGATGGAATGGGAAATGATTGCTAAATGGCTTTGGGGTTTCTGTTTGGGATCATGAAGAAGTTGTAAAACTGGATAGTGATGATGACTTCCCATTAAATGCCACTGTGTTGTAAACTTTCAAATTGTTAAAATGGTAAATGTAATGTTTTGTGGAATTTACAAGGAAAACAACAGAAAGCCAGAACAAGTGGAATAATATATTTAAAGCACTAAAAGAAAAAAATAACCGTCTGCCTAGATTTCTATATCCAGTTAAAATATACTTCAAAAACAAAGGTAAACAAAAGACATTTTTAGAATTAAAACACCTGAAATAATTAATTGCTAACAGATATGCACTACGACTAATGTTAAAGGAAGTCCTCCAAGCCAGGGGAAAAAATGGTACCAGATAGAAATGTGGATCTACAAAAGGAAAAAAGAGCATTTATATAGAAATTGCAACTACATTATATAATACAATTGCAATTACCTGAGTAAATGTAAAATATGTTTTCCCTATTGTATAAATATACTTAACAGATAGTTGAGAGTTTAAAGGAAAATGAATAAAAATGTATAGAGTGGTTTGTCACATATGTAAAAGTAAAATGTCTAACAACTAAAGAATAAAGACTAAATCAAGAGAATTAGATCTCAAATAGTCAGACCTTCAAAAACTAAAAGTATAAAGTTTGGTTCCTGCTTCCTGAGCCATCACCTCAGATCACAGGTGCTACCAGCCTTGGAATAATGTCAAGGAAAATATGAAAGATGAAGTTGAAGCAGTATGTCTTTGGTTGTTAATAATCACCTGACCACACAAGTTGGTAAGAACTAACCTGTAAAAATCATATATTAACAGAAAAATATAGATTAAATTTTGAATAGTAATTCTCATAGTGAATTACCCATACCAACTAAAGTTAGTATTTCATTAATTAGATAATAAGGTAGATAGATAGATAGATCTATAGATAATAAACATGGATATGATAATATATACACATACATTTTCCATATATGCTTGGTAGACATATACAATATACAAAATAATTATCACTGTGAATGGGGATTATAAAAAAATCACTGCATTGTATATAATAATATTAGATTATATCAAAAGAGGCAGGATGTCCTAAAATCAAACAGTTTAGCCACTTATGCATAGAAATCATTTTTTAACACTAAAACATTGCCAATGCCTAAGTCTGGCTGAGGAAGTGAGCCTATGGGAAGTTGGAATTCTTCTCTGTCATGGGTGCTCTTCACCCATCCAGAATCTAATCTGGAGCCCAAAACCATTCTCTGTGAGAGTTACAGGTGAGCAAAGAGGCAGAGCTGCAGTGAAAATTGATTTTCCATGTAGTATTTAATTTAGAAGCCAGGATACAAGAGGAGGAGACACCAAAGGAACACTAAAGGATCAACTCATCTGAGAAGAAAATACCACACAGAATCCTGCATAATTTCTGATGTCAGTCTAGAAAATTTCAGGCAGGGGTTTCAGGTTTAGCACTGCCCCTTGTGTCCAGTTTGAGAGTTGCAGGAAGGTGGAGGACTTCATAGTAGAGTATCAGACATAGTTTAGCAGAGTAAAGAGTCTATATAAGCCATGTAAAAGTGGGGACCTGAAGAGAATTTAAGAACATGAAGAAATAGTAGGCCTCAGTCCTGTCTTTATCAAATGCAGTAACATTCCAACTGGCAGGGGATAATAATCTTGTATAATAAAGAGAGAATATGCAAATTGACCATCACACTGTAACAAAGATGGAGGCACCCACAGCAGAGACAGGGTTTCTGTAACACAAGATGGCTGCACCCACAGCTGAGGCAGAGTTCCTGTGACAAGCCTTAAGGATCAATCAGCAGGGATCGGAGGCTGCATCGGCTGGACCGGAGCAGGGGACCTTAGGCTCCACAACCTGTCCAATGGGGCTTGTCAGGGGACCACAGGCCACACTGGTCCAGGGGACCTGAGGCCAAACCCTCACCCTGGCTCCAGGCCAGCAGACCAGAGGTTGTGCCCCCCACCCAGCAAGGCGTGATGGGGAACCTCAAGGCCCACTCCCCACTCCGGTGTACCTCAGGCCCCACCAACCACCCTGCTCAGGGCCGAGGGACCTCAGGTGGTGCCCCCACACTGGTGCTAAGCCAGGGGACCTGAGAGTGCACTGGGGGACCTGAAGCTGTGCCCACACACAACACCAGACCAAGGAACCTGAAGCTGCACCACCCACCCCCAGGGGCTTGACAAGGGTGGGGCCTCCGGTTCTGGTTCTCACATAATGAAGGTGGGCTGGGTGGGTCTGGGTCTTGCATGATATTGAGGCACTGCTGGTGGGTGAGGATTTTACTCTGGGTCACATGGCATGCCCCAGACTCTGCCAGGAGGAAGATTTTCATATATGTTTTACAAATTTTCTTTCATCTCTGACACTTCTATTATAAAAGGGCAAATAGCAATATTAAAATATTTCCTCTAATTAATCCCCTTTTAATGTGTAAGAATTTCATGCACCAGGTCACTGGTTTCAAAATAAATCTTGAGGCACATAATTCAGTCCAACTGTGAGGAATAAACATTAGATTACAGGAAAGTGAACAGATAAAAAAAATGGCAGACAAAAAATCAACACAAATTCATGGCGTACATTGTAGAAAACTAATAAGATTAGAAGAAAATTTCCATTTCTTAAATCTAGAGCAAATAAAAATTCCCATGAAAGTCAGGGGAAAGACACATATTGTCATCTTTATTCTTCAAAACTACACTGGAACACAAAACAGAGCTGTGTATATCAAAATAAATAAGAGGCATCAATATTGAAAAGGAAAAGATATTAAATGGTGGTAATATGATCAGCTATATAGAAAATATCAAGGAACATACATGTGGAATATTCAAATAAATAAAACACCTAAGAGAGATAATGTAAGCTCACTCTAGCAAAGACAACAACCTCAAAACCAAAAAAGCAATAACTATTTAGCACATGAACTAGCATAACAAAATATCCCATTCATAATAAAATACAAAATTTTTCTTAAAAGAATCATCACATAAATGTATAGAGGCACTATTTACTGATAGATTTAGATAAAATAAATCCCAAATAACCAGGTATTTTGTATTTATTGATGGAATTCACATCATTTGTAAAGATGTCAATTCTGGTTTACACACTCAGTGACTTACCTGTAGCTTCCAAGATGAGAATCAGGCTTCGGCTGCTATCTTCTGCTCCAAAACCAAGCCTGGGAAACCACAGAAGAAAGAATGAGAAACAATAATGCAATCAAAACAAAGTATGACAAACCGTGGGGGAGACAGAGGATTGTGTTGAACTGGTACCTGCCTGTGGAGTGAGGGCTTTCTGGACCTATGAGAAGTTAGGCAGAGTATGGAACTTGAATAGAAGTCAGAGGACAGTACAGAGAGGGACAATGATTTCAAACTTGTGCTTCTGCACCCCTGCAGAAATCCAAAGCTTCCCCTAAGACCACAAAAGCCAGCAGCCCCGGGTAAAGTCAGGACAGTGGAAAAGATGGGGCTGGTTGAGGCAGTATGACTCAGCTCTGCTAATATTCACCTAAAACCACTCTAATGAGAAACGGTTGTTTTTCCTTAAAAATAGATTATTGTAGAAAAATTAAGAAATGGCCTAAATTTGAATAGTATCACAATGAATCACCTTTAGTGAGAGCAGGCTTTTTTCATGCAACACACACACACACACACACACACACACACACACACACATTTTAGATATACACGTGGTAGGAGAGTACAATGTACAAAAGATTTCCAGCTACAAATGAGGGCTATAAAAAGGAAAATCACTGTAGGAGACAATGCAATGTCATATTAGCCCAAAGGAGGCAGGACATCCCCAAATCAAGCTGTTCACATTCTTCCATGTACAAAATATTTTTAAAATAAAATCTTTCCCAAGTCTAAGTCTGGCTGGTACAGGGACCCTATGGGAAGTTGGGCTTCTTCTTTGACATGGGTGCTACTCCTCCTCCTCCAGCATCCAGCTAGAACCCAGAGCATTCTCTGTAAGAGCTGCACTTGAGCAGTCAGAGCTGGTGGGACCAGGGATCATTCCCCACATGGTTTGTCACTGAGAAGCCAGCATCCAAGAGGAGGAGCCTCCCAAGGAGAGGACTGAGCAGTCCACCCCTTCCACAAGAGGGCACCCCACTGAAGCCTACATCACCGCTGATGTTACTCCTGGGAGACTGCAGGCAGGGGTCTCAGGCTGAGCAGTACCCCATGTTTCCATATGGGGGAACTCAGGGAGGTGGAGGCCTTGGTGGGAGCCTGGCAGACAGGTCAGCAGAGGGAGGAGGCCAAACCTTGCCAGGCATCACCGAGAGGACTTGAAGGGAAATAGGAGTTCCTGATGAAATAGGCCCCTTCCCTGCCATGCTCTGCAATGATCCCTGGGAAGACACAGGCCAGGGTCACTGGACGTGGTCAGAAGAGGGTCCGGTGTCTGTCAGACAGCCAGTTGCAGACCCCGGGGGAAGGCCGAATTGACCCGTATGCTACATACAGGAGGCGGCACAGAATCCAGGCCTCTAACTGCTTTCAGCCCTGGGGGGCCTGAGTGTGGTGGTGGGATGTGGAACCTGCTGACTTCACACTAGGGACTCAGGGAGAGCTGAAGACCTTGCTCTGAGTTGCCTCTTTCCGTGCCAGGTGGGGGGTTGGGGGGACTGGGGCTCTGCCAGCCCTCCAGAGGAGGGTTTTGAGACAGGATTTCTAAGACACACAGAAGCCCCCTCACCCCCAAACACTGTCATCCTGGGAGGTGCCAAGCAGAAGAGCCAGGCAGGAGTGATCTCTCCCCAACGTCCTCCCTCCAGAGGGGGAGCCTCATGGGAATGGGGCCTCGGACTGAGGGGTGCATCATGAGGTCCACCAAAGGGAGGACCTGCAAGCCCCGGACTGGAGTAAACACAGATACTTTGGATGGGTCTGGAAGTAAGCCTACATTCTCAGATGGTGCGGGGGTCTCCCTGGCCCTGCTGCTGAGGCCCACCCGGGTTGCCCTGGCGCCGAGAAGCCCATCTGCGGCTCCCTCACCACTTGCACTGATGTTCTCAGGGGGTGAGGGAGGGGGGAGCAGCTGGATCTGGAGCCCAGGAACGCAGGCAGAGGGAAGCTTCCCGGGGAGGGCCCTGAGTCAAGGTGAAGACTCTGAGCCAGGACTCCCAGGTATCTTCACCCCAGACAGAGCAGAGGGCACCTGGTCCCACCTTGTCCCTGGAAGTCGTCCCGGGAGACCCCAGGCAGTGTTTCTGGTTGTGTCGTGTGGGGGCTGTCCTCTGGGGAATCAGAGGGACCTGAGGTTTTCTATGGAGGGCACGGAGTTGGGTCAGAAGGGAGAAAACCCTGGTCTGCGCCAGGCCAGGCGTCCAGTTGAGGACCCGGAGGAAGATGGGGAAATGTCCCACCCCGCAGGGTGGGGGCCAAGTTCGGTGCTGCCTGTGGCCTCAGCCCCAGCCCCAGGCACATCCCCGCGCAGGTGTCTGTTTGGAGATGGCACTTCCTGGCTTACGTTTCCAGTGCCAGGGGGACAGGAGGCTTCCTCTCAGGGGGTCAAACTCAGGTCAGCACCTTAAGGGGGACCCTAGGGGAGCTGTGCGGGGAGCGGCCCCCTCCCCCGCCCTCAGACAGAGGAGTTCCCCCACCCCCATCCCTACCGCCATTGCCCTTACCCTGGAGAGTCAGGCAGGTTTCCCGTCAGTTCTGTTTCCAAATTCCATTCCCCCGGTCTGATTGGGCGGGGGTGGGGGTGGGCTTCAGACTCTCAGGTTGAGGAGTCCTGGGCTTGGGCAGTGATCAGGGCGAGAATCCCTAGGAAGAGGGTGAAATCCACAGCTACAACCACCATCACCACCACCGCCACGGCCACCGCCACTGCCACCGAGAGGAGGGGCCAAGCTCGGACTCCTGTGGCCTCAGCCACGGACAAATCCACGCGCAGGATTTTGCATATGGCACTTCGCAGCCTTATTTTGGGGAACCGGAGGGACAAGGGGCTTCTCCCGAGCAGGCCAGACTCAGTGGGCACCTTAGCCACCGCCCTGGGGGAGGTGGGCGAGCAGGAAGCTGCCCCTCAGACACAGGAGTCCCCGCCTCCTCCCCGCCTCTCGCCCCCGCTGTGAACCTGGGAGAGCCAGGCAGGCCCCGGATGTTCCCTGTCCATTTCTCCATTGCTGGCGCTGAGGGGCGGGGCTTCAGACCCGCACGTGGAGGCAGTGCCAGACTGGCCAATCAGCAGAGCCAGGCCTCTGAGAAAGCCAGGGAGGCACCGCCCACTGCAGACACTGGCCCCCAGTCCGCCTGCCCCTGCAGTGGCCTCCGGGCGACCCCACGCAGCGTGCCCCAGGCGGGGCCTTTGGCATTGTCGCCTCAGGAGCCTCAGCGACCTGAGGCCTTTCTCCGAGGTCTGCCCAGTTAGGTCCAAAGAGCGAGACATTAATTCTGCCTGGCGTGAAGGTGAGACCTGAGGAAGATGGCGGACACTGGCCCCTGCAGAGGGTGGGCGTCAAACGGGGTGCTGGGTGCCCCAGTTCTGGGGACTCCAAGCAGCGGTGGTGGAGGCGGCATTTCGGTTCTGTCTCCAGATTCTGAGGGACATGGGGTTTGGTGTGTGGGCCCCGTGTCAGGCCAGCGGAAGAAGGCCTCTGAGCCACTGGCTGGTCCGCCTAATGGAGGAACCTCCGTTCAGGGTGTGTGTGTGTGTGTTGGGGGGGGGGGGGGGGAGAGTGACGGGGAGGGGGCGGGGCCGGGCAGTCTGCCATGAAGTTGCTGTGGCCTCCGGGCGGCCACTGAGGAGGCCCTTCAATAAATACAGTGTGTCCAGTCCCGCCTTCCAGCTCAGAGTCTCAGGAACACGAGGCTGTGGCAGCCGGAGAAGCAGGAGGGGTCCCCGCCTCTGGTAAGCGCCTCACAGAAAGTATGGGGGGGAGAACGCTCCAATGAGAGGGGGCCCAGCGGCGGCCCGCTCAGCACGCATGCGCACATATAGGCGCGTGTGCTCAGCACGCATGCGCACATATAGCCTGCGTGCCACTGACTGCATGCATGGCTGTGAGTGTGAGTGCATGTGTCTGCGCACCTGCACGTGCCCGTGCGCACAGACACACACACACACACACACACACACACACACACACACACATGCACGCGCCCGGGGGCGAAGGCTTCCCTTTGTGCTTCCATCTGGTAACGAGAGGGAGTTTGGAGTCTGGCGGAACATGAGGCTTTTCTGAGGGGTGTGGGGCAGACTCAGGTCAGGAGCTGGAGGAGGCCTAGGTCTTGCCAGGCTTCAAGATGATAACCTTGAGGGCAGAGTGAGAGGACCTGGGAATGCAGATTGTGGGGGTCCCAAGGTAGCCTGCCTCGCACGGAAGCCTTGGGCAGGGCAGTGGAGCACAGAGGTCTTCTTTGTCCACCACTGACTTCCTTTTCTGGCATCTCAGGGACACAGTGACCTTGGGCACAGGGACCGTGCTCAGGCCAGTAGGAGAAGGGAGGAGATGCCCGACCTGCCAGGAAAAAGTATGAACACTTTGCAGATAGGTGATGGGACCATGCACTTCAGACAGAGGGTCTCTGCAGACACCCACTCCACTTCCTGTCAGCCATGGGAGCACACAGGCAGTAGCCCTCACCACTGGTATGTCCTCACTTCCTCCAGAAAGTTGAGGGGCTTGCCTCTTGGAGGTGAGGCCTTCATCTGAGGAGGCACTGAATACATTGAGGGACTGTGGGAGGACAGAAGATACACAGTCACACACACACACACTGTAGGACAGATAGTGTTCAGCCTCTGCCACAGCCCTAGGACACCCTGCGCAGCATGGAAGAATGTGGCCTTTCTTTGCTTTTATCTGGAGGTTCTCAAGGGAGAGACAGCCTAGCTCTGAAAGAGCCAGAGCAGCCGAGCAGGGGTAGAGCCCAGGGCCCAAATTGGGCTTTGCCAGTGTCAGGACTGAGAGCACTCCCTACAGCACAGCCGAGGGGACCCAGACACTCGCTGCCTTTGCTGTCAACATGGGAGGATTGGGGGCAAGGTTACAGAAAGCAGCCCTCCCTCACTAACCCTCCCCGGGGCATGGGGGTGTGTCATGAAGGTGAACACCTTGTTCCCATGAGTGTGGCCTCAGCAGAGGGAGGCTCTGACACCCTGAAAAGTGTCAACATGAAGGCTCTGGGGAGGACCTCTCACCCCATGGAGAGGGATCTCCCAGAAATGCCGTCCTCTTGCAGTCAGCCCTGGCAGGCCGCACAGGAGGGTTACCAAATGTGTTGTTTTCTGACTTCCACTCTGGGAGTCCGGGGGGTGGGGCGGTGGGGAACTGAGGCTTTTACGGAGGAGTGTGACTTCAGGCTAGTTGGTAGAGGATGCAGCCAGATCCTGCCAGGCATCAAGCAGAGGGCTGTGAGAAGGGGCCTCAGCCTGCCTGCCCTGGAAATACACCAAGAGCTAGAGGGCCCCAGTCCCACCCTTCCCTTCCTGCCATCATCAGGAGAGCATGGCAATGTTGGCCCTGTGTGGCATTCCTTACTTTTGTCTGGAGGAAGGTCTCAGAGAGGTGGTCTCAGGAGGTAACAATTATAGGGGGAGCCACAGCAGCTCAGAAGAGGGCAGAGTCTCAGGGCTGGCCATAATCAAGGGAAGGACCCTTAATGATGCGTGAAATCCCCCCTCCCCCAAAAGATGGGCCCCTCAGAAGCTCATCCCTGGGAGGATCTGAGCAGGCAGGCATGGCCAGACGGGAAAACTCACATTAGCCAGGAGCTCGACCAGCAGTCAAGGTGCTGGAATGCTTCAGGAAGGTGAGAGAGGTCATGACTAGAGGAGGAGCTTCAGGCCAGAGGAGGGCAGGACAGACCTTGCTAGGAATACAGATGAATAAACACTTTGAGGGAGGACTGGCTATATTCCCCATGCCTAAACAGACCCCAGGCAGGGGTGCCTAAGTTTGGTGTCTTTGGCTTTTTGTCTGTAGTGTCCCAGGGGAGAGAAGTCCTTGGTCTGAGTTGGTGACATCAGCAGAGGGAACAATCCCAGGATCTGAGGCACCAAGGTGAGATGAGGACCTTGAAGGGGGACTAAGCGTAGCCCCTAACTTAGACAGAAGGGGAGTTGCTCAGAGAAATGCCACCCTGTTCCCCATATCCACCCTGGGAGGATCTGGACAGTAATGCTGAGATGTGGTGCTCCCTCACTTCCTGCATGGGGTGGGAGGAGGTGGTTGGGGAGGTGGAGGAGGTGGTTGGGGAGGTGAGGCCTTGGTCAGAGGGGCTGATTTTGGTCACTTCAGGAGGTAGACCCAAGCCCTTCCAGGAGCAAAGAGGAATGCCCTGAGGGATGACAGAGGGGAACCCCCATCCCTGCTGTCAGCCCTGGGAGACCCCGGGCAGGGATGGCTGGATGTGATGTCCCTTTACTTTTGTCTCGGCGATGGTCTCAGGGAGTTGGGGGCCTCAGTCTGCATACGGAGGCAGGTCAGCTGTGGGAGCCACGTCAGGTCTGAAGAGGAACGAGTCCCAGCTCTACCAGCAGTGCCAGGAAAGCAGCCTCAGTGAGGACCACAGGTAATTCCCACCCCGGAAAGAAGAGACTGTGCAGAGCGTGGCTGTCTTCCTTTCCTATATCTGGCTGTGAGATCTGAAAGAGGAGGGAGGACAGCCCACCATCCAACAGATGGGCACAGCCCTTGTCATCAGCACTGGGAGGACCTAGCAGGAGGTGGCAAGATGTGGAGCCTCTTCATTTTGTCCGGGGGTTCTCAGGGAGGTGAGGGCCTTGTTCTAAGGAGGCGTTGGTCTGAGGGGGAGCCATGACAGGACAGCAGAGGGACGAGTCCCAGACTCTGCCAGGATTTAAAGTAAGGACCCTGAGTGGGCACTGAGGGCAGCACACCCTCACCATAGTACTGAAGGCATACCCAGCACTACCCTTCTCCCGCTGTGAGATCTGGGCGGCCCTGAGGCACAGTGGCCTGATACAGTGCACCCTCACTTTCTTCTAGGTGGTCTTAGGGGGGTGAGGGCTTGTTCTGAATGGTCAGTGCCCAGGACTGCAGATGTAGGGGTCCCAGGCCCCACCAGGCATCAGTGTGAGGGATGCAGGTAACCCTCAGACAGGAGTTGTGAGGAGAGGGCACGTGTGAGGCACATGTGCTCAGGTCAGCAGAACAGAGGAGGCCCAGGCAGAGGGAGGAGTCAATGTGAGACACATACCCTGAATGTCTATCCAAGTCCCACCCACCGTCCCCAACACCACCTGCTCACAGTCAGCTCTGGACGCCCCGGGCTGTGCTGGCTGGCTACACCCTGAGCAGCTTTCTCACACCATCCAACAGGTTCCTGGGAGACAAACCATCCAGGAGGACAGGAGCCCAGGGAGGCCCTAGAGCACCCCCCTAAAGAGAAGACCTGTAAGTGAGCCTTTGTCAGAGCAGCGGGGGGTGGGCATCTCTGGTGAAGCCACTGACCCTCGCCCTCTCTCCCCCAGGCTCCTGGGAACCCATCTCCCATAATCCTGCTCACACTGCCAGCTGCTGCCCACAAGAGTCATCATGTCTCACTCCCCAAAGCGCCCTTGCCTCACATTTGAGCCAGACTTTGAGGCCCAAAGAGAGATCATGTTCCCCACACCTGAGGAGGACAACTCCTCCCTGTCCTCTGGCTCTTTCAACTTCTCCTACCCCTCCTGCTCCCCCCCTGACTCTCCTGTATTCCCAGGCGCCCCAGAGGAGGCAGAGGAGAAGGAGGCTGAGAAGGAGGGGGAGAACAAGAAGCAGGGAGCGAAGGAGAAGGAGGGGGAGGAGAAGCTGGAGAAGCAGGAACAGCCTGCTTCTGACACATCAAGACCTCCCCAGATTCCTCAGAGCTCCATGGCAAGCACAGCAGTTGGGGGCTCCGGCAACCAAGGCCATGAGGGCACAAGCTCCCTGCTGACCTCAGCAGACCCCGAGTGTCCGGAAAGAGACCGCGTAGATGAGAATGTGACCAATTTGGTGCGTGTCATGATCCTCAGCTATCGCATGAGGAAGGCTATCACAAAGGCACAGATGCTACAAGTTGTTAAGAAAAGGGACAAGCGCCGGTTCCCTTCGATTTTTAAGAAAGCTTGTAAGTGCTTGGAGGTGATCTGTGGCATTGATGTGAAGGAAGTGGTCCCTGCCACCCACTCCTATGTCCTTGTCAACTCTCTGGATCTCACCTATGATGAGATGCTTGATGACCACACCAGCATGCCTAAAAACGGCCTGCTGATAATCATCCTGGGCATGATCTTCCTAGAGGGCAACTGTGCCCAGGAGGAAGACCTTTGGGAGTTCCTGAATATGATGGGAGTTTATGCCGGGAGGGCGCACTTCATCTATGGGGAGCCTAGGCAGCTCCTCACCAGCACGTGGGTTCAGGAGAATTACCTGGAGTACCAGCAGGTGCCCGATAGTGATCCACCGCGCTACCAATTCATGTGGGGTCCCAGGGCCCGTGCTGAAACCAGCAAGTTGCAAGTCCTGGAATTTTTGGCCAAGATCAAAGGGATTGACCCCATCTCCTTCTCGTGCTGGTATGAGGAGGCTTTGAGAGATGAGCAAGAGAGAGCCCGGGCCAGAATTGGCCCTGTGGGTCGTGCTGCTGCCAAGTTCATGGCACAGCCTAAACAGAAGCGGTCCTCACGCTGTGGTAGAAAGGGCACTCGCACTTCCAAGTAGAGGAGCGGCAGGGGCAGGGCGGGCTGGGGAGAATACAGTGTACAGCAGCTTTGGGTTCTGTGCTGACGGCTTGGAGGTTTGTCCTTTTCCCCCCCTCCTTTGGGGTTTTCTCAAATACTGTTCCTTTTCATGGAAGGTTTATTAGCTTTAGAATCTAGGTGGATGAATGAAAGTGGTCTCACATGCATTGTTACTCTTCAGGTTTATGAATGAGTTTTGATGTTTAGAAAATTAAATTGGGGAAACTTCCATCTTTTGTGATCTGGAAGAAAATATGATGACACTGGAATGGGAATTTTCTTGGAAATGTGAAAGAAGCCTGCAGAAAATAGAGCGGGAGAAATATAGCGGGTGGTTCATTTTCTTTAACCATTTTAGTTTATTCTGTAACATTAAAAGATATATACCTGGATTTTCTTTAACCATTTTAGTTTATTCTGTAACATTTAAAGATATATACCTGGATTTTCTTTAACCATTTTAGTTTATTCTGTAACATTATAAGATATATACCTGGAGTTTCTTGGCTGATTCAAGAAAGTTGTTGTAATCAGAGAAAATGTTAATAAATGAATTTTACAAATGCTCACCTGCTCATTTATTTGCCAAACATTAATTGTATATCTCCTCTTTGGAAAGCACTGTGTTAATAGTGGAGATACTAGGATAAGCAAGACACACCGCCACCCAAAGAATGGTGGAGGCTAGGCTAGGAGCAGCACTCACATCAGGAAGATGGTGAGAAGTCCTCCAAAACCTACAGAACAAATGAAAACAAGGAGGGAGGAGATGAGATTCCAGATGGGAGTGCTCAAGAGAAAATGCCCTGAGCCAAGGCAGTTTGGGGCTAAGGGGAATTGCAATTCCTTCCATGGGAGTGAATTTTAAATTAAGCTGAGGGTGGTGGCAGGGGCCAGGCCCTCAGGGGCTGTGTTACTGAAGTGTGAGAAAAGCCTTTTTGGATCCTGGATAAACCAGGGAGAAATCTCCACCTCTGTTTGGGTATGCAAAGTGTCCTGAACTTTTTTCCTAGTGCAGTGAACAACACAGTGCATGAACCAGGTGTTCTAGACACATCTTGAGTGTAATTAGGCCAACTCTAAGCAATGTGTAGATTTTGGTGGTAGTGAAATGAGTGAAAATAGCTGGGAGTGGATGAGTAGCTGGGAGGTAAGGAAGGAGTTGGTCTTTGAGTTAAATTCTGGGAACTCTGAGTTATATCAGCTGGGGAAGACTAACCTATGCCCAAATTAATATATCATCTAAGAGGAAACATTTAATGGATTTTATTTGTGAAGCTCTAGTTTGGCTAATTTATATTCCATCTCCTGTTCATCTGCATATTATCTGAAAATGTCCTGGATTACAACTAGATCGCTGAGGAGATAGATGGTGGGAGAGTCCGGGGACAAAATAATATTAAGTATCACTGCCATTCATTAAATTTTGAATCAATGTCATGTACTGTGCCATATTCTTTTCTTTCTTTTCATACATTCCAGCAGTTCTTCCTACAAGGCACCCATTTAACAGGTGATGGATCTAAGGCTCATGGTGTTCAGTAATTTCCCCAAGATTTTACTGTTATTAAGTGACATGTCTGAGATAGGAAGGAGGGCAGGGTAGTGAGAGAGCTTGGGTTCTGATTTTATTGGGGTTGAATGTGGGTACCTATGCTGTCATGGGTTCACTGTTTATTGGGTAATTTAAAACACAATAGTAGGTATTTAAAGCTCAGAGATGAGCTACCAAGTAGTCCAAATGGTCAATTATTGAAGTCAACCAAGATTTTGAAGACTAAGGACCCTCAGTGGAAGGCACAGGCCTGCCTATTTATCTATTCTGTGCCTAGCAATACATGATAGTATTTGGTGTAACATGGGCCAGTATTCATAGCCACTGGGCACCTTTTTTGTTATTTAGGAACAGCTCAGAATCTCTTGAAGACTGCCTGAGCCATGAACACCATCTGGATCTCCTTCAAGGCCTGCACACCCAGACCTGTATCGGGAAATGTACTATGGTGATTAGGTCTAGATATTGGCATGTGTATCCTGGACCACTAAATTACTCAAGAGTATTGCTCAACCAAATGATGCAGGAGAACTCCTATGCTCTTCCTAACATAGTATATTGGTGGCTGTAAGGCAGCGGGTGTTATCTGGCATGCTGATGGTCCACATATCCCCACTGACCTATTGATTCAGACCATTCTGTGATATTCAGCTGCTAATGCGGACTCTGATATTTCACAAGCCCATTTGTATAAGTTGTCCAGTACCATCCATACAGATTCCTCACCATCTCTCCTCCTGGACCCTTCTTCCTACACTGAACTCTGGACTCATAGCACAGCCTGTCTAGGGTTCTCTGGACTTGTTTTTGCACATGGCCTCTTTTGTGGGCTCTAATAATTGCTCTCCCCCGAATGCTCTCTGTGCCCCTCCAGACTTAGGGTGTCCTGGCTGGTCATATTCCCTGGCGCCTAGTCATTCTGACTGAATCCTTGCTTTTCAAAGTAAAGGGGAAATGCTATGCAGACCTTAGAGGATTTCAAACCATGCCCAGAGGAATCCTTTTACTTGGGACATCTGCATAAATCCAGCTTTATATGGGTGAGGGATTAAGTTGACTTTTTGTTTCACCTAATTAGAAAATGGGAGACATAAATTAAAATAACATTGGCACAACTTTTTTTTTACTCATAAACTTTTAGCAAAATTTAAAAGATTGGTAAATCCTATACTAATAATAGAGGAATATGCCAATTATCCTGGACACCAGTCACATCACGACCATTCAGCAGGGTGGGTGGGGATGTGGGGCCATGGGGTGGACTCTGGGTCTCGCGTGATTTCGTCCCGCCCAGGCAGACTCCCTGCGGCCCCACAGCCAAATCCCAACTCGAACCTGAGGTTTATTAAACTTGACTGGAGCTGCTCCCCACATCCCCACCCCCTATCTCAGGACTGCACTGCCCGCAGCAGGGCGCCCTCGCAGCCTCCTGACAGGTGGGCAGCCGGGGAGAGCTGAGTAGGGCGGGAGTGGCAGGGAGCCATGGAGGGCCGAGGCAGCTGGAGCCAAGTACCCAGGGATCTGAGGTGAGTGCCTGACAGGAGCCCGAACTGCAAAGAAGGAAGAGGAAGTAGCCACGGGGAGCTCTTCCAATCCCCCTGCACAGACACCCCACCCCAGCCGCCGCACCCCCGAGGGAGTGGAAGGCTGACAGGATGGGGAGAAGACCCAGCCTTGGGGGGAGCCACAACCCTCACCTCCACCTCCAGATCTCTTCTCCTGCCACTCCCACCAACACCAGCATGTTGGCGAGGACCTGTCAGCGCCCCCGAGACCCCCCGGGCTGCCACTGCCCAGCCCCCACCACTGGGGCTGAGCATGCCTCTCCTCCCTACAACTACAGACCCGGGTGGAGGCAGGCCTGAGCGGCCCCCCAGAGTCAGACCCATCCCCTGACCCCCCAGGAGCGGTGCTGTATCTGTAGCAGAAATGCGCTGAAGCTCTCTGGGGGCTAAAGCTAAACCTGCCCTCCTAGCCCACCTCCAGGAAGATTGGAGCTCCGCCCTGAGCAAGTACAGCTGTGAAATGACCACATACAATTCAAAGAATGGCTTTGACAGTTACTCCCCCTTTGGCTTCGCCATTCTCTCCCCCCCCCCGAACCCCTCCACTACCTCCTCCACCCCCCCCCAGCACCTCCAGGGACAACCACCGCTACAGGGCTGCTGGCCAGAGCCCGCCCCTCCGAGGCCTGTGGCACCCTCTGTAAAGCTTTGATAGCTACAGAGCTACAGTCCCAGGAAACAATCATGCCCTCCTTCCCTAATCAGCACCTGCTTCCTGTGAGGGTACCCGTGGGCTTAAAAATAATAATCCCTTCCCATTTAGACATCACTTACTCGATGAAACATTTCTAGGTTTATTAGCTCAGAACCTCCTCATGACAGCCAGTGAGGCAGAGGAGAGATTACAACTCACATGGTATATGCATATGCATTCAGAAATGAAGCTCAGAGAGGAAAAGTGTCAAGCCCAGTGGTTCCCAAGCTGCAGCACACGCCCTATGACCGACGGGTGGGGGGTGGGGTGGTGATTTTAAGTGGGGGCAATTTGAGAATGAGTTAACTGTGAATTTTTTGCATTTTTGATGGTTCTAGGGGGCCTCATTTACAGCATATCCTATATAATAAAAGGCTAATATGCAAATGACCAAATGGTGGAATGACTGGTCACTATGATGCACACTGACCACCGGGTGTCAGACATTCAATGCAGGAGCTTCCCCTGGTGGTCAGTGTGCTCCCACACAGGGAGCACCGTTTGGCTAGAAGCCAGGCTCATGGTGGGAGAGCACAGTGGCAGTTGTGGGAGCCTCTCCTGCCTCCATGGCAATGCTAAAGTTGTCTAACTGATGACTTAATGGGCCTAAGTCATCAGTTGGACATCCCCCGAGGGCTCCCGGACTGTAAGAGGGTACAGGCCAGTCTGAGGGACTCCCCCTCAAATGCACACATTTCGTGCACTAGGTCTCTAGTAATGTTTATAAAGTTTTAGGATATTCACATTACATTAATTTATGAACAACTATATTGGAATAAAATTTTGGCAATATTTATAAAAAATTAAATATTGTTACTCTTTGCACATTAACCAAACTTCTGTTTTATATTTTTCTTATTAGAAAACATATATATTTTCCTAAGAATTAATGTTAAACATGTTGATTTCAGTTATATTAACCATAGCAGGTAAAAGAAAATAACTTATATGTCCATCAGAAGTATCTAATTATGACACATACATACTTTAATATTATGGAGAGTAAGTGCTGTCAATTGAAAGATATTACATTCACTTTTTAACTGGCAAAATAAGTTAAAGGTTAATTTATATATCATCACCATGTAAGTTAAAAGAAAAACTATATTTTAATACACATATATGAAAAGTCTCAGAATAAGCTTTGAAATAATACACACCAGATTAGTAATTGTAATTTCCTTTGAGATAGAGGTTGAATTTTGGAGGAAGTTGATAAAGGGGAACAGTGTGATTGATTTGTATTTTTAAAATATTTAACAAGAATATATGAACTGCTGAAACCAGTTTGGTCCCGGGTTCGATTCCGGTCAAGGACATGTACATTGGTTGCGGGCACATCCCCATTAGGGGTTGTGCAGGAGGCAGCTAGTCGATGTTTCTCTCTCATCAACGTTTCTAGCGCTCTCTCTCTCTCTCCCTTCCTCTCTGTAAAATATCAATAAAATAATTTTTAAAAAAAGAATATATGAACTATCACCTTTCTATTTTATAAGTAAAATACTTAAATAAGCCCCAGATCAGAAATAGGTCTGTATTAATCAGTTAAAGTAACTGATGGCTGATGCAATGGACAAAACCTGAAATACGAGTGGTTTAACACAACACATTTTTTGTTTTTGTTGTTCATATGAATGATGGTTTTCATTGGCAGCGACATTATGTGCTCAGGCAACTCAGGGATCCTGACTGCTTCTACCTTCTTGTAGCTCCGTTATCTTGGCAAAGGGTCTCCATGTTTGCTGCTGAATAGTAGAGGAAGCATGGAAATGGCATACTGGCTCAAGTGGATGTCCCAGGAAGGAGAGAAAAACAAGATATGAATGAACACTTGTAGCCTCTCCCATAACTTGTCATTAGTAGGTTCTCAATAAAAAGCTACTATAATTTTTATGACAACAACTCTCTTCATTTATTTTTTAAAATATATTTTATTGAGAGGAAGGGAGAGGAATAGAGAGTTAGAAACATCAATGAGAGAAAAACATTGATCAGCTGTCCTCTGCACATTCCCTACTGGGGATGTGCCCACAACCGAGGTAAATACCCTTGACCACAATCAAATCTGGTGTTAGAGAGTGGGAATTTTTGAGCATGCTTCCCAGATGCAGCATACAAAATAGCCCATGAGAACAAGATGCCGGTAAGCCTTACAGGATAGATCCTTGTCAACTTTCCTGAGAACGGGATGCAGTTACTTACTCCATCAGGTGCCAGGACCCTGTAAATAACATGCTGATGTTACTTAAGGGAAACTGCTTTGTTTTCAATTGTTTGCTCTGCAAAAACAGGATGTAGTGAATGTCCTTTACAAAGGGTGGGGGCTGGAGAAACCAAGATGGCGACATAGGGTAGACACCCAAATGCAGCCTACCACAACAAATTTGAATTTAAAGCTGGAAAACAGGAGAGGCATTGCCCTGAAGCACCAGACGGCTGGCTGAGAGGAGGCTCTACCATCTGGGAAGGAGAGAGAAGGAGCATTGACCCTCAGAAACTGTGAAGGTGAAGAGAACTGTGTGCGTGAAAAGATGCTGGTTTACTCCCCGCAGAGAGGGTGGGCTGGGCCGAGTTCACTGTTGGCTGACTCCCAGCACGAAGAGAGGGCAGCCAGGCTGAGTTCCTGCTGGCTTACTCCAGGCGTGTGAAGAGGGCGGACAGCTAACACACAGCTAGCTTTCTTGTTCAGGAGGAAAACAGAATCACCCTATTGCTTTGATAGATGGCCCCAGTCAGGAAGAGGCCAGACTGTCAGACAGCAGGCAGAAATCTCTCGGAGGTGTGTGAAGCCAGTGGCCATTACTGTGGGACTCTCAGAGGGGCCTATGGGAAAACAAAGCTTGTCTGCACCACCCTGAGACTCCACCCCATCCAAGCTGAGCATAGAAGCTCTCCCAGAGGCTGGATTTCTCTAAGGAGGGACTGACCAGAATCCAAAGCTTGTCTGCATACGCCTGCAACCAATCTTGTGAGACTCACCACAAAGAGGACTTTCCTAAGGCAAGACTGACAGGGAACCAAAGCTTGGCAGTGCCACCCTGAGACTCCGCCTCATCCAAGTGGAGTACAGAAGCCCTCCTAGCTGAGACACTGCTGATCCTCACAGCCAATTGGCTTGGAGATCAATGCTTCCCAGTGATACCAACAATAAGCAAGGCTTGACCCCAAGACTGCACACACAGCTCACAAAGGGCTACACCAAGACTGTCCACCTCAGGTAACTGGGAAGGCTGTGATACTGGGCTTTACCAGAACACCTAGAACACAAAACTATTTGATCAAATCAGGGAAATAACTAAAATGCAGAGAAGAGGCAGGGCACAAAGGAGATGGAGGAAAAGAAAAGAATGGACATTGAGTTCAAAACTACAGTGATAAGGTTTTTCAAGAATTTCCTAAAAAAAGGCCAATAAAATAAACGAGACCCATGAGGATATGAAAAGGGATCAACTAGAAATAATAAGGGATCAACTAGAAATGAAGAAAACATTGTCTGAAATAAAAAATATTACACAGAAGCCTAGAAACAGACTGGAAGTTTGCAAGAATCAAGACAAAGATTTAGAACACAAAGAGCCAGAGGACACTCCTCCGCAGAACCAAGAAGATAAGAGAATGCAGAAAGTTGAAGATAGTGTAAGAAACCTCTGGGACAAATTCAAGCGAAGCAACATCAGAATTATGAAGGTCCCAGAAGAAGAGAGAAAGCAAGATACTGAAAGAATACTGGAAGAAATGGTGACAGAAAACTTCTCCCACCTGGGGAAATAAATAGACTTACAAGTCCAGGAAGTGCACAGAACCCCAAACAAAAGGAATCCAAAGAGGACCACACCAAGACACATCATATTTAAAATTCCAAGAGCAAAAGACAAAGAGAGAATATTAAAAGCAGCAAGAGAAAAGCAGGTGGTTACCTATAAAGGAGCAACCATACCATTGTCAGCTGATTTCCCAACAGAAACCATGCAGGCCAGAAAGGAATGGCAAGAAATATTCAAGGTGATGAATAGCAAGAACCTACAGCCAAAAATACTCTACCCAGCAAAGCTATCACTCAGAATTTAAGGCCAGATAAAGAGTTTCACAAATAAAACAAAAAGCTAAAGGAGTTCATCACCACCAAACCAGAATTATATGAATTGCTGAAGGGGGTTATTTAGGAAGAGGAAGAAGATAAAGATAAAAATTATGAACTTCAAATACGTCACTATCAACAAATGAAACTAAAAACCAAGGGAATTAAAAATTCTGATGAACAATATTAACTGGTGAATATAACAGAATCTTAGGTATGGAAGGGAAGTGAACTGACGATTCTTGGGGAAAAGGGGAGTGGGGGTGCGGGAAGAGACTGAACAAAAACTGTGCACCTATGGATGAGGACAATGGGGGGTGGGGAAAGGGCAGAGGGTGGAGTGGGAACCTGGTGGAGGGGAGCCATTGAGGGGGGGGAAGAGGAACACATTTATAATAATTTGAGCAATAAAGATTTTTATTAAAAAATAAAAATAAAAAAACATCACAAAAAAGGGTGGGGGCTGCTCTCAGGTCTCCTCAGTGGAGAGAGAAGAGTCCTGGCCAGCTATTAAATAAGGCTCCCTAAATTTTAATTTGGTCTGGACTCCAGTGGTCGTTTACTCAAGTTTGCTCCACAACACTGGGACCCTTCAGTCCACAGGCTGACTGACGCTCTATCCACTGAGCAAAACTGATTAGGGCACTCTCTTCATTTCTTAAAGGAGTTTCTGAGAAAACCAATTTTACTTGAAATTCGCCAACTTTTTCAAAAGCCCATAATTTTAAAGGTGCTTTCAAATATAGGATCACATCTAGTTTTCAAAGGATTTTCTAAATCTTAGCAGGTAGAAAACAAACATCCTTATTCACTCAGTATCACTTTTCTGCATTGCACTTTGGAATAATGCTATATTCTCAGCAAAATGAGAATGGTCTCTTTCCTTGTGATGATGCATGGTAAAAATATTAATTTATGATACTCAGCTACCTTCTACATATGCAGCTCAACAGGAGATGGAATATAATTAAGCAAAAATACAGCTTCATAAATGAAATCTGTTAAATGTTTCCTCTTAGAGGATATATTAATTAGGGCATTGGTTAGTCTTCGCCAGCTGATATAACTCAGAGTTCCAGAATTTAATTCAAAGACCAACTCCTTCCTTACCTCCCAGCTACTCATCCATCAAAGGGCTATTTTCTTTCATTTCACTACCACCAAAATCTACACATTGCTTAGAGTTGGCTTAATTACACTCAAGATGTGTCTAGAACACCTAGTTCATGCACTGTGTTATTCACTGCACTAGGAAAAAAGTTCAGGACACTTAGCATACCCAAACAGAGGTGGAGATTTCTCCCTGGTTTATCCAGGATCCAAAAAGGCTTTTCTCACACTTCAGTAACACAGCCCCTGAGGGCCTGGCCCCTGCCACCACCCTCAGCTTAATTTAAAATTCACTCCCATGGAAGGAATTGCAGTTCCCCTTAGCCCCAAACTGCCTTGGCTCAGGGCATTTTCACTTGAGCACTCCCACCAGGAATCTCATCTCCTCCCTCCTTGGTTTGCCTTGTTCTCTAGGTTTTGGAGGACATCTCACCATCTTCCTGATGTGAGTGCTGCTCCTAGCCTAGACTCCACCATTGTTTAGGTAGCAATGTGTCTTGCTTATCCTAGTATTTCCACAATTAACACAGTGCTTTCCAAAGAGGAGATATACAATTAATGTTTGGCAAATAAATGAGCAGGTGAGCACTTGTAAAATTCATTTATTAACATTTTCTCTGATTACAACAACTTTCTTGAATCAGCCAAGAAAATCCAGGTATATATCTTATAATGTTACAGAATAAACTAAAATGGTTAAAGAAAATCCAGGTATATATCTTTTAATGTTACAGAATAAACTAAAATGGTTAAAGAAAATCCAGGTATATATCTTTTAATGTTACAGAATAAACTAAAATGGTTAAAGAAAATGAACCACCCGCTATATTTCTCCCGCTCTATTTTCTGCAGGCTTCTTTCACATTTCCAAGAAAATTCCCATTCCAGTGTCATCATATTTTCATCCAGATCACAAAAGATGGAAGTTTCCCCAATTTAATTTTCTAAACATCAAAACTCATTCATAAACCTGAAGAGTAACAATGCATGTGAGACCACTTTCATTCATCCACCTAGATTCCAAAGCTAAAAAAACCTTCCATGAAAAGGAACAGTATTTGAGAAAACCCCAAAGGAGGGTGAAGAAAAGACAAACCTCCAAGCCGTCAGCACAGAACCCAAAGCTGCTGTACACTGTATTCTCCCCAGCCCGCCCTGCCCCTGCCGCTCCTCTACTTGGAAGTGCGAGTGCCCTTTCTACCACAGCGTGAGGATCGCTTCTGTTTAGGCTGTGCCATGAACTTGGCAGCAGCACGACCCACAGGGCCAATTCTGGCCCGGGCTCTCTCTTGCTCATCTCTCAAAGCCTCCTCATACCAGCACGAGAAGGAGATGGGGTCAATCCCTTTGATCTTGGCCAAAAATTCCAGGACTTGCAACTTGCTGGTTTCAGCACGGGCCCTGGGACCCCACATGAATTGGTAGCGCGGTGGGTCACTATCGGGCACCTGCTGGTACTCCAGGTAATTCTCCTGAACCCACGTGCTGGTGAGGAGCTGCCTAGGCTCCCCATAGATGAAGTGCGCCCTCCCGGCATAAACTCCCATCATATTCAGGAACTCCCAAAGGTCTTCCTCCTGGGCACAGTTGCCCTCTAGGAAGATCATGCCCAGGATGATTATCAGCAGGCCGTTTTTAGGCATGCTCGTGTGGTCACCAAGCATCTCATCATAGGTGAGATCCAGAGAGTTGACAAGGACATAGGAGTGGGTGGCAGGGACCACTTCCTTCACATCAATGCCACAGATAACCTCCAAGCACTTACAAGCTTTCTTAAAAATCGAAGGGAACCGGCGCTTGTCCCTTTTCTTAACAACTTGTAGCATCTGTGCCTTTGTGATAGCCTTCCTCATGCGATAGCTGAGGATCATGACACGCACCAAATTGGTCACATTCTCATCTACGCGGTCTCTTTCCAGAGACTCGGGGTCTGCTGAGGTCAGCAAGGAGCTTGTGCCCTCATGGCCTTGGTTGCCGGAGCCCCCAACTGCTGTGCTTGCCATGGACCTCTGAGGACTCTGGGGAGTTCTTGATGTGTCAGGAGCAGGCTGTTCCTGCTTCTCCAGCTTCTCCTCCCCCCCCTTCTCCTTCTCTCCCTGCTTCTTGTTCTCCCCCTCCTTCTCAGCCTCCTTCTCCTCTGCCTCCTCCGGGGCGCCTGGGAATACAGGAGCGTCAGGAGGGGAGCAGGAGGGGTAGGAGAAGTTGAAAGAGCCAGAGGACAGGGAGGAGTTGTCCTCCTCAGGTGTGGGGAACATGATCTCCCTTTGGGCCTCAAAGTCTGGCTCAAATGTGAGGCAGGGGCGCTTTGAGGAGTGAGACATGATGACTCTTGTGGGCAGCAGCTGGCAGTGTGAGCAGGATTATGGGAGATGGGTTCCCAGGAGCCTGGGGGAGAGAGGGCGAGGGTCAGTGGCTTCACCAGAGATGCCCACCCCCCGCTGCTCTGACAAAGGCTCACTTACAGGTCTTCTCTTTAGGGGGTGCTCTAGGGCCTCCCTGGGCTCCTGTCCTCCTGGATGGTTTGTCTCCCAGGAACCTGTAGGATGAGGTGAGAAAGCTGCTCAGGGTGTAGCCAGCCAGCACAGCCCGGGGCGTCCAGAGCTGACTGTGAGCAGGTGGTGTTGGGGACGGTGGGTGGGACTTGGATAGACATTCAGGGTATGTGTCTCACATTGACTCCTCCCTCTGCCTGGGCCTCCTCTATTCTGCTGACCTGAGCACACGTGCCTCACACGTGCCCTCTCCTCACAACTCCTGTCTGAGGGTTACCTGCATCCCTCACACTGATGCCTGGTGGGGCATGGGACACCTCCCGCTGAAGTCCTGGCCTCTGATCATTCAGAACAAGCCCTTACCCCCTTAAGACCACCTAGAAGAAAGTGAGGGTGCACTGTATCAGGCCACTGTGCCTCAGGGCCTGCCGGATCTCACAGCGGGAGAAGGGTAGAGCTGGGTATGCCTTCAGTACTATGGTGAGGGTGTGCTGTCCTCGGTGCCCACTCAGGGTCCTTAGGTACTTTAAATCCTGGCAGAGTCTGGGACTCGTCCCTCTGCTGACCTGTCATGGCTGCCCCTCATACCAACGCCTCCTTAGAACAAGGCCCTCACCTCCCTGAGAACCCCCGGACAAAATGAAAAGGCTCCACCTCTTGGCACCCCCTGCCAGGTCCTCCCAGTGCTGATGACAAGGGCTGTGCCCATCAGTTGGATGGTGGGCTGTCCTCCCTCCTCTTTCAGATCTCACAGCCAGAGCTAGGAAAGGAAGACAGCCAGGCTCTGCACAGTCTCCTCTTTCCGGGGTGGGAATTACCTGTGGTCCTCACCAAGGCTGCTTTCCTGGGACTCCTGGTAGAGCTGGGACTCGTTCCTCTTCAGACCTGACGTGGCTCCCACAGCTGACCTGCCTCCGTATGCAGACTGAGGCCCCCAACTCCCTGAGACCATCGCCAAGACAAAAGTAAAGGGACATCACATCCATCCATCCCTGCTCGGGGTCTCCCAGGGCTGACAGCAGGGATGGGGGTTACCCTCTGTCATCCCTCAGGGCATTCCTCTTTGCTCCTGGAAGGGCCTGGGTCTACCTCCTGAAGTGACCAGAAACAAGCCCCTGCGACCAAGGCCTCACCTCCCCAACCACCTCCTCCCACCCCATGCAGGAAGTGAGGGAGCACCTCATCTCAGCATTACTGTCCAGATCCTCCCAGGGTGGATATGGGGAACAGGGTGGCGTTTCTCTGAGCAACTCCCCTTCTGTCTAAGTTAGGGGCTGCCCTTAGTCCCCCTTCAAGGTCCTCATCTCACCTTGGTGCCTCACTGATCCTGGGATTGTTCCCTCTGCTGTTGTCACCAACTCAGACCAAGGTCTTCTCTCCCCTGGGACACTACAGACAAAAAGCCAAAGACACCAAACTTAGGAACCCCTGCCTGGGATTGGTTTTGGCCTGGGGAATATGATCAGCCCTCCCTCAAAGTGTTTATTCATCTGTATTCCTAGCAAGGTCTGTCCTGCCCTCCTCTGACCTGAAGCTCCTCCTCTAGTCATGACCTCTCTCACCTTCCTGAAGCATTCCAGCACCTTGACTGCTGGTAGAACTCCTGGCTAATGTGAGTTTTCCCGTCTGGCCATGCCTGCCTGCTCAGATCCTCCCAGGGATGAATTTCTGAGGGGCCCATCTTTTGGGGGAGGGGGGATTTCACGCATCACTAAGGGTCCTTACCTTGATTATGGCCAGCCCTGAAACTCTGCCCTCTTCTGAGCTGCTGTGGCTCCCCCTATAATTGTTACCTCCTGAGACCACCTCTCTGAGACCTTCCTCCAGACAAAAGTAAGGAAATGCCACACAGGGCCAACATTGCCATGCTCTCCTGGTGTTGGCAGGAAGGGGAGGGTGGGACTGCTCCCTCTAGCTCTTGGGGTATTTCCAGGGCAGGCAGGCTGAGGCCCCTTCTCACAGCCCTCTGCTTGATGCCTGGCAGGATCTGGCTGCATCCTCTACCAACTAGCCTGAAGTCACACTCCTCTGCAAAAGCCTCAGTCCCCCCCCCCCCCCGGACTCCCAGAGTGGAAGTCAGAAAACAACACATTTGGTAACCCTCCTGTGCGGCCTGCCAGGGCTGACTGCAAGAGGAAGGCATTTCTGGGAGATCCCTGTCCATGGGGTGAGAGGTCCTCCCCAGAGCCTTCATGTTGACACTTTTCAGGGTGTCAGAGCCTCCCTCTGCTGAGGCCACACTCATGGGAACAAGGTGTTCACCTTCATGACACTCCCCCATGCCCCGGGGAGGGTTAGTGAGGGAGGGCTGCTTTCTGTAACCTTGCCCCCAATCCTCCCATGTTGACAGCAAAGGCAGTGAGTGCCTGGGTCCCCTCGGTTGTGCTGTAGGGAGTGCTCTCAGTCCTGACACTGGCAAAGCCCAATTTGGGCCCTGGGCTCTACCCCTGCTCGGCTGCTCTGGCTCTTTCAGAGCTAGGCTGTCTCTCCCTTGAGAACCTCCAGATAAAAGCAAAGAAAGGCCACATCCTTCCATGCTGCCCAGGGTGTCCTAGGGCTGTGGCAGAGGCTGAACTCTATCTGTCCTACAGTGTGTGTGTGTGTGTGTATCTTCTGTCCTCCCACAGTCCCTCAGTGTATTCAGTGCCTCCTCAGATGAAGGCCTCACCTCCAAGAGGCAAGCCCCACAACTTCCTGGAGGAAGTGAGGACATCCCAGTGGTGACTGCTACTGCCTGTGTGCTCCCATGGCTGACAGGAAGTGGAGTGGGTGTCTGAAGAGACCCTCTGTCTGAAGTGCATGGTCCCATCACCTATCTGCAAAGTGTTCATACTTTTTCCTGGCAGGTCGGTCATCTCCTCACTTCTACTACTGGCCTGAGCACGGTCCCTGTGCCCAAGGTCACTGTGTCCCTGAGATGCCAGCAAAGGAAGTCAGTGGTGGACAAAGAAGACCTCTGTGCTCCACTGCCCTGCCCAAGGCTTCCGTGAGAGGCAGGCTCCCTTGGGACCCCACAATCTGCATTCCCAGGTCCTCTCACTCTGCCCTCAAGGTTCTCATCTTGAAGCCTGGCAGAGGCTAGGCCTCCTCCAGCTCCTGACCTGAGTCTGCCCCATACCCCTCAGAAAAGCCTCACGTTCCGCCAGACTCCCTCTCGTTACCAGATGGAAGCACAAAGGGAAGCCTTCGCCCCCGGGCTAGTGCGTGCGTGCGTGTGTGTGTGTGTGTGTGTGTGTGTGTGTGTGTGCGCGCGCGCAGGTGCGCAGACACATGCACTCACACGCACAGTCATGCATGCAGTCAGTGGCACGCAGGCTATATGTGCGCATGCGTGCTGAGCAACCGCGCCTATATGTGCGCATGCGTGCTGAGTAGGCCGCCGCTGGGCCCCCTCTCATTGGAGCGTTCTCCCCCCCATACTTTCTGTGAGGCGCTTACCAGAGGCGGGGACCCTTCCTGCTTCTCCGGCTGCCACAGCCTTGTGTTCCTGAGACTCTGAGCTGGAAGGCGGGACTGGACACACTGTATTTATTGAAGGGCCTCGTCAGTGGCCTCCCCGAGGCCACAGCAACTTCATGGCAAACTGCCCGGCTCCGCCCCCTCCCCGCCCAACACACACACACACCCTGAACGGAGGTTCCTCCATTAGGCGGACCAGCCAGTGGCTCAGACCCCTTCTTCCGCTGGCCTGACACGGGGCCCACACACCAAACCCCATGTCCCTCAGATTCTGGAGACAGAACCGAAATGCCGCCTCCACCACCGCTGCTTGGAGTCCCCAGAACTGGGGCACCCAGCACCCCGTTTGACGGCCACCCTCTGCAGGGGCCAGTGTCCGCCATCTTCCTCAGGTCTCACCTTCCCGCCAGGCAGAATTAATGTCTAGCTCTTTGGACCTAATGCAGCAGACCTCGGAGAAAGGCCTCAGGTCGCTGAGGCTCCTGAGGCGACAATGCCAAAGGCCCCGCCTGGGGCACGCTGCGTGGGGTCGCCCAGAGGCCACTGCAGGGGCAGGCGGACTGGGGGCCCAGTGTCTGCAGTGGGCGGTGCCTCCCTGGCTTTCTCAGGGGCCTGGCTCTGCTGATTGGCCAGTCTGGCACTGCCTCCACGTGCGGGTCTGAAGCCCCGCCCCTCAGCGCCAGCAATGGAGAAATGGACAGGGAACATCCGGGGCCTGCCTGGCTCTCCCAGGTTCACAGCTGGGCAAGCGGCGGGGAGGAGGCGGGGGCTCCTGTGTCTGAGGGGCAGCTCCCCGCTCGCCCACCTCCCCAGGGCCCTCGCTAAGGTGCCAACCCGAGTCCGGCCTGCTCGGGAGAAGCCCCTTGTCCCTCCGATTCCTAAAAACAAGGCTGCGAAGTGCCATATGCAAAATCCTGCGCGTGGATTTGTCCGTGGCTGAGGCCACAGGAGTCCGAGCTTGGCCCCTCCTCTAGGTGGCAGTGGCGGTGGCCTTGGCGGTGGTGGTGATGGTGGCTGTGGCCGTGGATTTCACCCTCTTCCTAGGGATTCTCGCCCTGATCACTGCCCAGGCCCAGGACTCCTCAACCCGAGGGTCTGAAGCCCACCCCCACCCCTGCCCAATCAGACCGGGGGAATGGAATCTTGGAAACAGAACTGACGGGAAACCTGCCTGACTCTCCAGGGTAAGGGCAATGGCGGTAGGGGTGGGGGTGGGGGAACTCCTCTGTCTGCGGGCGGGGGAGGGGGCCGCTCCCCGCACAGCTCCCCTAGGGTCCCCCTTAAGGTGCTGACCTGAGTTTGACCCGCTCAGAGGAAGCCTCCTGTCCCTCTGGCACCAGAAACGTAAGCCAGGAAGTGCCATCTCCAAACAGACACCTGCGCGGGGATGTGCCTGGGGCTGGGGCTGAGGCCACAGGCAGCACCGAACTTGGCCCCCACCCTGCGGGGTGGGACGTTTCCCCATCTTCCTCCGGGTCCTCAACTGGACGCCTGGCCTGGCGCAGACCAGGGTTTTCTCCCTTCTGACCCAACTCCGTGCCCTCCATAGAAAACCTCAGGTCCCTCAGATTCCCCAGAGGACAGCCCCCACACAACACAACCACAAACACTGCCTGGGGTCTCCCGGGATGACTTGCAGGGACAAGGTGGGACCAGGTGCCCTCTGCTCTGTCTGGGGTGCAGGTACCTGGGAGTCCTGGCTCAGAGTCTTCACCTTGACTCAGGGCCCTCCCCGGGCAGCTTCCCTCTGCCTGCGTTCCCGGGCTCCAGATCCAGCTGCTCCCCCCCCCTCACCCCCTGAGAACATCAGTGCAAGTGGTGAGGGAGCCGCAGATGGGCTTCTCGGCGCCAGGGCCACCCGGGGTGGACCTCAGCAGCAGGGCCAGGGAGACCCCGCACCTGCTACCATACACAAGCTGAGAATGTTGGCTTACTTCCAGACCCATCCAAAGTATCTTTCTTTACTCCTGTCCTGGGTTTGAACATCCTCCCTTTGGCTGACCTCATGATGCACCCCTCAGCCCAAGGCCCCATTCCCATGAGACTCCCCCTCTGGAGGGAGGACGTTGGGGAAAGATCACTCCTGCCCGACTGTTCTGCTTGGCACCTCCCAGGCTGACAGTGTTTGGGGGTGAGGGGGCTTCTTTGTGTCCTAGAAATCCTGTCTCAAGACCCTCCTCTGGAGGGCTGGCAGAGCCCCAGTCCCACCATCCCCCCACCTGGCACGGAAAGAGGCAACTCAGAGCAAGGTGTTCAGGTCTCCCTGACTCCCTAGTGTGAAGTCAGCGGGTGCCATGTCCCACCACCCCACTCAGGCCTCCCAGGGCTGAAAGCAGTTAGAGGCCTGGATTCTGTGCCGCCTCCTGTATGTAGCATAGGGCCCAATTCGGCCTTCCCCCAGGGTCTGCAACTGGCAGTCCACAGACACTGGACCCTCTTTTCTGACCACGTCCAGTGACCCTGGCCTGTGTCTTCCCAGGGATCATTGCAGAGCATGGCAGGAAAGGGGCCTATTTCATCAGGAACTCCTATTTCCCTTCAATCCTCTCGGTGATACCTGGCAAGGTTTGGCCTCCTCCCTCTGCTGGCCTGTCTGCCAGGCTCCGACCAAGGCCTCCACCTCCCTGAGTTCCCCCCATATGAAAACATGGGGTACTGCTCAGCCTGAGACCCCTGCCTGCAGTCTCCCAGGAGTAACATCAGCGGTGATGTAGGGTTCAGCGGGGTGCCCTCTTGTGGAAGGGGTGGACTGCTCAGTCCTCTCCTTGGGAGGCTCCTCCTCTTGGATGCTGGCTTCTCAGTGACAGACCATGTGGGGAATGATCCCTGGTCCCACCAGCTCTGACTGCTCAAGTGCAGCTCTTACAGGGAATGCTCTGGGTTCTAGCTGGATGCTGGAGGGGGAGGAGTAGCACCCACGACAGAGAAGAAGCCCGACTTCCCATAGGGTCCCTGTACCAGCCAGACTTAGACTTGGGAAAGATTTTATTGTAAAAAAAATATTTTGTTCATAGAAGAAGGTGAACAGCTTGATTTGGGGATGTCCTGCCTTCTTTGAGCTAATCTGACAGTGCATTGTCTAATACACTGATTTTCTTTTTTAGTCTTCATTTGTAGCTGGAAATCTTTTGTACATTGTACTCTCCTACCACGTGTATATGTAAAGTGTGTGTGTGTGTGTGTGTGTGTGTGTGTGTGTGTGTGTGTGTGTGTTGCATGACAAAATCCTACTCTCACTACAGGTGATTCATTGTGATACTATTCAAATTTAGGCTATTCCTTTATTTTTCTACAAAATCTATTTTTAAGGAAAAACAACCCTTTCTCATTAGAGTGGTTTTAGGTGAATATTAGCAGAGCTGAGTCATACTGCCTCAACCAGCCCCATCTATTCCACTGTCCTGACTCTACCCGGGGCTGCTGGCTTTTGTGGTCTTAGGGGAAGCTTTGGATTTCTGCAGGGGTCAGAAACACAAGTTTGAAATCATTGTCCCTCCCTATACTGTTCTCTGCCTTCTATTCAAGTTACAAGCTCTGTCCAACTTCTCTTAGGTCCAGAACTCCCTCACTCCACAGGCAAGTACCAGTTCAACACAATCCTCAGTTTCCCCCATGGTCTATCATACTTTGTTTTGGTTTTATTATTGTTTCTCATTCTTTTTCTCCTATTTCCCAGGCTTGGTTTTGGAGCAGAAAATAGCAGCCGCAGCCTGATTCTCATTTTGGAAGCTACTGGTAAGTCACTGAGTGTGTAAATCAGAATTGACATCTTTACAAATGATTTGGATTCCATCAATAAATATGAAATACCTGGTTATTTGGGACTTATTTTACCTGTATGTCAGTAAATGTTGCCTCTATAACAATTTCATACGTTTATGTGATGATTCTTTTATGAAAATTTTTGGATTTTGTTGTTGTGAATGGGATATTTTGTAATGCTAGTGCATGCTCTAATTAGTTATTGCTTTATTGGTTTCAAGGCTGTTGTTTTTGCTAGAGTGAACTTACATTATCTTATGGGCTTTATTTATTTGAATATTCCACATGTGTATTCCTTGGTATTTTCTATATAGCTGATCATATTATCACCATTTAATATCCTTTTCTTTTCAATATTCATACCTCTTATTTATTTTGATATACACAGCTGTTTTGTGTTCCAGTGTAGTTTTGATGAATAAAGATGACAATATGTGTCTTTCCCCTGACTTTCTTGGGAATTTTTATTTGCTCTAGATTTAAGAAATGGAAATTCCCTTCTAATATTATTGTTTACTACAATGTATCCCATGAATGTATATTAAAATTTCTTTCTATCCTTATTTCTCTATACCCATTGATTTAATCTATTATATTTATCCTGTTGTATGTTGAATTGCAAATGCCAAAATTCATATGTTTTATTCTTTGATCCCATTAACTCAGAATTTGATTGAATGTGTGTATATAGCCTTTAAAGAGGTTATTAAGATAAAATGTGGTCATAAGAATGGCCCTCATCAATATGGCTGTTGTCCTCATAAGAAGAGGGTATTATAACACAGTAGGAAAAGATCATGGGAAGACAGAGGGAGGTGACAGCCATCTGTAAGCCTAGGAAACAGCTTCAGAAGAAACTCGCCTTACCAACACACTGATCTTGTACTTGTAGTCTCCAGAATTTTATGGAAATTAATTTATTTTTTAAGCCACCCACTCTATGATACTTTATATTCACTTTCCTAGAAAAGTTAGATACGGTACTTCTTTGATATTTTAATGTAGGGAATTAACGTTGAAAGTATATTTTAATTTTGAATCATGTTTTCATTTTCAGACAGAGTTTGTTCAATATGTTCACTGCTAAATTGATATTCTATCAATTTAAGACATTTACTGCCCTGTGAGTAAGCCTGGTTCAAGTGTTATTTTCAGAGGGAGTCCTCATCTGATTTTTGAATCAAAGAGAGATAACTTGGGAGACATATTTGAATTATTTTGTATTCATTAGAAGATATTACATGAGATGGTGATTTAGTTCTCCCTGACCATTTGGTAGAAATGACCCCCAAATCTCCCTATTCTAGAGGTTTAAAGTGTGACTTTAGCTTTGAACAGTTTCAGTTTGTATTATTCATTTAGAATTCTCTATTTACAAACATTTTTTCTCAGGAAGTTGTCCATTTCACTTGATATGTCAAGTTTAATTGCATGATATTTGCAATAAAAAGTTTTTATTACCGAAATTCTAAAATATACACACCAATGGAAAGAATAGTTAATGAATTTTATTACCTGATACTTAGTCTCAACAATCATCAATGCATTGCCAATCTGATTCTAAGTATACCCCCATCTACCTACCCATATCTTCTGCTGTAATAATGTTAAGAAAATCCAAGAAATAGCATCATTTATCCTTTAAGTATTTCAGTATACATTAAAAATGACTAGGAATATTTTGTAAAATTTAAACAATATAGCTATTAGTTTTAAAAAATTTTAATGTCATTGATATCATATAACCATTTCTTTTTCACAATTTTCTTGAATTGGTACCCAAATATGATCTATGCATTAGGATTTTTTAAAATATATTTTATTGATTTTTACAGAGAGGAAGAGAAGGATAGAGAGTTAGAAACATCGATGAGAGAGACTCATCAATCAGTTGCCTCTTGCACACCCCCCACTGGATATGTGCCCGCAACCAAGGTACATGCCCTTGACCGGAATCGAACCCGGGACCATTCAGTCCACAGGCCGATGCTCTATCCACTGAGCCAAACCGGTTTCGGCATGCATTAGGATTTTTAACGATGTCCTCTAAGTCATTTTTAATCTACCTTCTCTTCCCACATCACTGTTTTATCATTATAGTTGATTTTTTATTGTTAAAAAAACACATTCAATTTTCTTATGTTCTATCCTGTTGTTCATAGTCAGCTTGGGCGGGTTGTAAATTGGGTGGGGTGGGGTCTCAGAGAATCACCAAGGTGGGGCAAACAGCTATGGCTGACCATCAGCCCTGCCTGTAAGAGGTCCTGTGGCTCTGTGTCAGGCGGCACCATGCAGGAACAATGATCATTGCAAGCACCTCTGAGAGAAACCCACCCCCGAGTTCCGCCCAATGCCAGACAGTCCAGTTTCTCCCCGTATGAGTCTGGGTCCCCAGAGTCTCACCCTGAACTGGAGTTCAGAGCAGTTGGAAGCTTGTATCTCCCTCATGATTGAAAAAGACAACAATGTACTGAGTTGCTAGGCCTTTCTTCCCACTCGCCTCAGTACCTCTGCACTTCACTGCTGCACCTCTGCCCCTCCTCTGAGTCTCAGTGTGCTTTTCTCTTTCCTTCTACCCTGTTTCCCCAAAAATAAGACAGTGTCTTATATTAATTTTTGCTCTCAAAGATGTGCTAGGTCTTATTTTCAGGGGATGTATTATCTTTCCATGAAGTAGGTCTTATTTTCGGAGGATGTTTTATTTTTTTGGAAACATGGTAGTTATATAATTTCCACTCAGCGAGCCTTCCCCTGGTTCTGGATGATACCCATTTTGTCTTTTATTTGTAGTTTTGAAGTGGTTGTGCAAGGCAGCAAGTTCAGGTATTTACCTATTCTGCCATCTTCAGAAAATTTTGCAAAATATATAAAACTACTGAATGTAAATATTATTTTTGCATAGACTATGAAGAGGATGAGAGACATAGAATGTAATTTGGAGAAGGTTTCAGAATTTTGTCTGTTTTTAAATTAATTATAGAAATTTAAACATATTTAACTTCTGGTGACAGATCTGGGTTTATCTTAGGAATTTGATGAAATTTAAGACTAGAAAAATCTGTCACTATAATTCGTCACACATGTAACAGTTAAGAATTATCTAAGGAAGAAACCATTGTAAATACTTAACAAGGAGACAGTTTAATGCAGGGAATTGGTTACACAAGTGATGGAGAAACTAAACAGGAAAGAGTCAGGGAACTCAATAATTAGCAACATGAATAAGTCATTCCCATCTCTAAGCTGGGGGGACAAAGAGAGGATATAGTGTTACTGAGTTCAACAATATCTAGAGCCATAATTTATGATGGGGCTGTAGTTGTGTAAAATATGTAGCCACTGAAGGGGAAACCAACTGATGCAGAGGAAAAGAAAAAAAAAAAACTGTCTGCTCCATTTTCTTGGGTTCTAATCTCCTATTGGTCCACTTGTTGTTAGAACCCAGATGGTAGAAAAATATTTGCCATCCTAAGAATTACAGTCTACAGGATACAGCATATGTATATTAGAGGGCAAAGGACAAGTAAGGAATGCATGTGAAGGTGTATAAGAATACTACATTGACAGATTAAATGAGAAAAAATAATATCAAATTGATAACAAAAAGTTTTTAATAATGTATCCTTTCCCCATCCCAAACCTTCCCAAGTACAGGCTAGGTTAGGTAGCCTACTCTGGACTTCCAATCCCCTTCTGTGCTCTTCTTCCTCTCATCACAGCATTGATTTCCAAGCTGTGATTAATAGTTGACTTGCCTATATCCTCCATTTGACTATAAGTTCTATGATTATAAAGATTATGCCATGTCTCCCACTGTATCTAAAGTGTCTGCTTATTGCTTGGATCAGAGCATGCTCTGTAAATATTTGTTGTTGAATCATTTAATTTGCCAATGCTTTTGAATTGTTAAATAAAATATGTAATTATTTTAACTTTATAATTTTTCCTAAGCTGAATATCACACAAAAGCCATGATTGCACAAATGCAAACACATAAATTGATTATAGTAACTGATTTCATCTAGTCAGATTACAGTCTTACTTGAAGTAATTAGCATCAACCATTATTAAACCTAGGAACTGCATCACTCTCAATGTTTACCTATCATTGTTTTACAGACCTAATTTTAGAAACCTGTAAAAGCTGGGAAGTGAAGGACTCATGGAATGTTTATATTGATAGCTTAAAGAAAAAAAAGTCTTGCTGAAACCGGTTTGGCTCAGTGGATAGATCGTCGGCCTGTGGACTGAAGGGTCCGGGGTTCAATTCTGGTCAAGGGCATGTACCTTGGTTGCGGGCACATCTCCACTAGGGGGTGTCCAAGAGGCAGCTGATCCATGATTCTCTCTCATGGATGTTTCTAACTCTCTATCCCTCTCTCTTCCTCTCTGTAAAGAATCAATATATATATATATGTATATATATATATATATATATATATATATATATATATATATATATTTTAAAGTCTTGAAAAGTTAGTTTTCTCTCTCCCCACAAATTACTGTGGTGGGCTGTTTCTCTGTTTTCCGTGTCCATCATGGAAAATGACAGGTTCCTGAGTGGAGGAGCTGGGGATTAAGAAATTAAAGAAAGAAAGAGACAAGAGGCAGAAATAAATTCATCAAGCTGGGCGCTAGGTGGGCGCCATCTCTCTGATGGAGAGACAGCAAAAGCTACCCCCAAGCCAAGCAGCAGGTTTATTTATAGGGTCAATGGAGCTTATTTGCATACTTAACTAGGCCCTAGCATTACTGGATTTATATATCTAGACCTGCCCCTGCTGACACCTGGACAAAGGTACTCTGCCAGGGCCTGGGGCTCAGCTAACAATTTAAAGAATGACCATGTGCCTTCTCAGGCGGCTCTCTACAAATTACTTTAGTAATGGAATTTTCTCAAAAACAATGAGTAGAAAATAGAACTATTAATCTCATCGATTGACATATTTTACCCAGGATTTAATAGAAAAATAGACAAGCCAACTAGCCTGGGTGTCCTAAATGACCTTAGTATTACATGGCTATCTAGCTGGAAACAAATTCTCTCTATGTATACTATTCCCAATATTTTGAAGATCCAAGTATAGGTTCACAGCATAGGAAAGAGACCTTGAAGGGCATCTGTTCTAGCCATCCATTTCAATTTTAGACACATTTGTTTTTAGAAAGTTCTTCATATGAAGTCCATAACTGGTTCTTGTATAATCCTTTATTCATTAGTTCTAGTTCTCCTTTATGGAATCACAAGATTATCTAAACAACCAACCACATGATAACCTTTGAGATGTTTGAAAATATCCAACAATTTATCAAGTCTTTCTCATTCAAAATAAACATACTAATTTTCTCAAGAGGTTACCATATATCATAGTGTTTAGACCTTTGTTGTCCATTACATTAACCACTGGTCACATGTGCCTAATTAAATGTAAACTAATTAAAATTAAATATTTACTTATTCAGTCATCATAGCAACATTTTAAGTGCTTAATAGTCACAGATGGCTAGTAGCTAGTATACTGGAAAACTCTGAAAGAGACCATTTCCATCATCATTATTGCAAAAAGTTCAGCGCTGGTCTAGACCTTTCATTATCTTGGTATCTTTCTTCGGGAATCACTATACTATGTGGATTTTCTCCATAGATCATTGTATCATTACTCTGTTCAACCAGTGAAGCAGAAACACTAAGTCTTCATCTGAAAATAGTGTTCTTTTCAGAGAAATGTAATAATCTATACATTTAATTTCTATTTCTAAGACTATTGATATTTTCTTTGCAATGTTGCAGCAGTTTAAAAACCAGAAATTCTAAACTCCTTGAAGAATTCTAATAACTCCACAAAGCAGTATTACAGTATCCATGTATATGCTTTTATTTTATAAGACTTTATGAACACATTTAGTACTTGAGCACAGTAGTTCCTGTTCAGACATTCAGGCCATGGAATTAATATTTGTGCATATGTTACAGAGACAGGCTCGAGGAAATACAGGTAAGTCAACTTCCCACCTTGGAAGCCAGCACTTCCCCTATGTGGTGTATTACCGTATTTGCCGGCGTATAAGACGACTTTTTGGCCCTGAAAAATATGCCTCCAAGTGGGGGGTAGTCTTATACGGCGAGTATATAACAAACTCTGTATTTTGAGTGGAAATGTTAGGGGGTCGTCTTATACGCCCAGTCTCTTATACGCCGGCAAATACAGTATTTTTCAGGGCCAAAAAATCGTCTTATACGCCGGCAAATACGGTATGTCTTTCCCTAACGTACAGCTTCTGCAATCACTATTAGTGCTTCTATTGCTGCTTGCCAATATTACTACCGCCAATCTGAACCCAGATTCCAGTTTCATGCCCTGATGGGGAGGCCAAATTTCACTAAGCATGTGTATGTATGTACACCAGGCAGCCATGCCAACTGCTCAGCATGCACACACTCTGCCACCCACTGACTGAGGCTGTAGTTCTGAGACCATGCCTAGAATATTCAATTGTTCATAAACATATCTCATTGTCCCATCACATATCTATGTATATAAAAGCCTAAGCAACCATTATGACCGAAAGAGAAGAACAACCAGTCAACCAGTTGCTATAACGTGCACTGACCACCAGGGGGAAGACACTAAATGCAGGAGCTGTCCCCTGGTGGTCAGTGCACTCACACAGCCAACCTCCCACAGCTGGCTAACCGCCTGTAGATCCCCCTTTTCCCTCCCCCCAGCCAGCCAGCCCTCATCCGCCCCTGGTGCTAAACCATTTGTAGACAAACTGCTTCTGGGTTGGGGTTTTATGGATAGCAGAGAAGCTCCCTCGCTTCTATCTATTGAAAGTCTGCCCTTGACACAAAGATTTGTCTCATTCCTGTTTTCTCCCTTCCCCACCAAGTTGGCAGTGCAGCAGTTGTGGGGCTGCATTGCTGTTCCACATTTGTTCCTTCTGTGCCCAGCCTGGTGACCATCGTCTCTTCTCCCAACCCCGAAGGGGGCTTTTGGGCCCCAGGCTTGGATGGGGAACTGGGGTAGATGGCGGCGGATGTGGCCCCTTTACCAGGTGGGTTGAGGGCCTGCTCCCTCCTTGGAGCTGGTAGCCAACCTCCCGCAGTTTGCAGCCCTCCCCACCCCATGCATCAATTCATACCCTAGGCCTATAGATTACTTACATATAACAAGATAAAATTATTACGATTTTCAAGATATCAAAAACAGAGCTTTAAAGCACATAATGGGACTTCATGCATCTGCATAAGTCACATATCCATGAAGATATACCTGCAATAAAATGAAATGCAATTAAATATTCACCGCATCAGTAAATATGGGGAGGCTTATCAGGAAACTATTTCAATAGTAGAAGTAGGAGGTATTCAGAATATTAGGACAATTGTGGTAGGAATGGAAAATAATGAACAGATTTAAAGTGTTTTCTTTGACACTACTTATAAGTAGTGTATGAGAACTCAAGTCTAACCTTTCATAAAAAGGAAAGCTAATGGTTCACATAATCATACTAAAGGGTGTGTCTGGCCTTAGAGCTGTTGGAACTGTGATCTCAAATACCACCTGGTTGCCCTCTCTAATATTCCCATTCTTTCTCTTGGTGCCTACCCCTGTGACCAAGATGCTACACAAGAACAACTTGGTTTGATTGGGAGGAAGAAACAATTTACTTCCAAGAATATAACTTTTTAAAGATGGCAGTGTAAGTAAACATGGTAACTCACTGCCTCCCTTAACCCCATCAAAATTACAACTAATTCATCAACACCAAACCAGTATTACATGAAATGTTGAAGGTTCTTCTTTAATAATAATAAGAAGAAAAATAGCAAGAATATGAACAATAAAATGACAACAAATACATATCTATGAACAATAGAATTTAAAAAATCAAAATAAACAGACAACAACAACAAAAAAGAACAAAATAAATAAATGAAAAAAGGAATCTAATGAACAACACAAACTGATGAATAAAATAGATCCAGCCTTAGCTGGTTTGGCTCAGTTGATAGAGAGTCAGTCTGTGGACTGAAGGGTCCCAGATTCAATTCTAGTCAAGGGCACATCCTAAGTATGCAAGTGGCAGCCAATCAATGATTCTGTCTCAACATTGATGTTTCTATCTCTCTCTCTCCCTCTCCCTTCCTTTCTGAAATTAATAAAAATATTTATAAAGCAATAGATCCAGAGGTATGGATACATGGAACAGACTGAGAAATCTCAGAGGGAGGGAGGCAGGAAGAGATTGATCAAATAATTTATATGCATACGTATATGCATAGCCCATGGACACAGACAATAGGGTGGTGAAGGCCTGGGGTGGGGCAGGATCTGGGTGGAGGAGGGCAATGAGGGGAAAAGGGGGAAGGGCGGCATCTGTAATACTCTCAACAATAAACTTAAAAAGAAGATGCATATGTTCCCTGACAGGAAAAAGTTGCTGAGACAATAGATCAAGTAATGTAAACTACAGAGGCAGAGTCTCCATACAAATATTAGACATTTTATAAATACTAGAGGCTCAGTGCATATCATTCGTGCACTGGGGGGGGGGGGGGAGAGGGAGGTTCCCTTAGCCCGGCCTGCACCACCTCGCAGTCCTTAGCACTGCCCCAGAGGCTAGAGAGGCTCCACCACTGCTGCTGCACTCACCAGCCAAAAGCCAGGCTCACTGCTCCTTAGTGCTGCCTCAGAGGCGGAGGCTGAGAGGCTCCCGCCACCTCCTCTGCATGCTAGCCATGAGCATGACTTCTGACTGAGCAGCACTGCCCCTGTGGGAGCGCACTGACCACAAGGGGGCAGCTCCTGCGTTAAGCGTCTGCCCCCTGGTAATCAGTGAGCATCATAGCGATCCATCATTCCACTGTTCGGTCAATTTGCATATTAGGGTTTTATTATATAGGATAGATAGAAGCCACAGAAGTCAGTGCCTTACTCTTCCAAAGTGGAGGATGGAAATTATGTATCTTGCTTTTCCTGCCCTCACTCTGTTCTTTTGATAATGAGGAATAGGGCATGTCGAGAATGATTCCCAAAGTCAGAATAACAAAAGTTTTATTATTTGTCCCTTTGAGTTGTCCATCCTTCATTTTATCACCATTAAATCTAATAATAAAGAGCTAATTATAGATGCCAAAATATTTTCCAAATAAAACAAACAAAAAACAACAGTAGAAAATCCACACTCAGAAAAACCAAATATACTCTACTTTCAATAACTTATTAATGTATTTATAGATAAGGAAGGTGAAAACTCTGATCTTCCTGATATTTTTTTTGAAAGCTGTATTTTCCCACTTGGACCTACAGGATCCAGTAAATGAGAATCTTAACAATATTTTAATGTTAGCATCTAATCAAAGGTAGGGTGCTAGATATAACAGAATGTATGGTGTTTTTTATTAATTTTTTATTATTTATTTGGAAAGTAAGCCATAGCATTTTTCAGTGTGATAAGTAATAGGGTTGAAGAGTTAACATAAAAAGGTGATTTCTGCTGTCTTTCCCTTTCTCCAGTGCACTCCATTCTCAAGAGTAGAGCATTCTTCTTAAAGTGCAGATCTTACCTTCTCTAACCTTGATACAGAAATCAAACTTATTAGTTTTGTGAAATAATCTTCAGGATATCATTATGCCAAACAAACTGTGCTTCTCATCAGACCCTGTGTGCATATCTTTTATCAAACCTAAACTCATGTTACTACCTTCCTCTTCATTCTCCAAACTGTATTGCCTTTTTACCCAAATGTACTGACAATACTTAGCCCTTCTATTGCTGATCACAGTTTGCCTGGACTTGGCATGATTTGTTTATATGAAAGTCTTCCCTTCTCAATTCTACATTGCAGAAGTAAGTGTATAGATTGACATATGATAAGTACTGAAGGGTAGAAATAAACTAAGATGGGGCACCAAAGATTGTTATCAGGATTAAGCAACCCTTAGTACTACAGGAATCATTGTGCTAGAAGTGTTGGATTGCACATCGGTACCCAAAAGTGACTGGTTAGAACAAGGACAAAGCAACTTGGGGAAGGCCACATCCTAGCTTCATTTTGTTAGCAAAAAGTAGTTTTGAATACTTCACTCCTAATTTTCTGTCTACACTAAAATGTGACATTTTCTATTTCATTAGAGTATCTTGGGAAAAATCTGATATTTTCTCTCCCAAGTTTAGTTTCTATAGTACACTTACATAATTATACTCAATACATTTCACTTGAGTGTACTCCTCTTGCCTCTTATTTATTTATGACATTTTATGGGAAATTATTTAAGTTATGAAACATTCTATTTCCAAGTATATCTTCAAGCCAGAATTCCCTAGATTTTACCAGTCACAAGTCATCTACCTTATATACTTCCATTGGACTTTGTAACTCTACTTTTACCACAGTTCTTTGTACATATATGCTGCTCTATACAGACTAGTGCTTTTGGAGAGTGGATCATAATTAACCTGGAGTTCTTGGTAGCAATTCGGACTCCAGAGAGCTACCCTATGGGGACAGAAGCTCTATAGATGAGTGCTAAAAATCTGACATTTTTTACAAGCTCTCTAGGTGATTCTTAGGCCTACTAAAGTTCCAGAACATTTCCCCTAGACTGAGACACCTTTAAAGAGATTCATGTCTCATTCTTTGTGGAGTCTTTCTTCCTTTATATCTGTTGCCCAGGATTTAGTAGCCATTTGATAAAAGTTTTAAACATTAATTTAATGTGGGAACAGGGCGACCTTGAAACAGAAGCCATAGCTGCAAATTGCAAGAATTTTGTAACACCGTCCACAACTTAGTTTTCAGTAAATATTACTTTAAAGGCAAAGGAAAGCAATAAAAAGTCTTAAGGATATCAAATGCATAATTTCCCTTCTTTCCACATTTCCAAATGCACTATTGAGTTTTCAGAATCTATATACATAAAAGACTAAGCAACCATTATGGCTGAACGACCAGTCAACTGGTTGCTATGATGTGCACTAGCCAGCAGGGAGAAGACTCTCAACATAGGAGCTTCCCACTGGAGGTCAGTGTGCTCCCACAGCCAACTTCCTAGGGACAGCCAATCTCCTGTGGTCCTTCCCCCAGCCAGCCAGATGGTCAGTGCACTACCACAGCCACTGCCTGTGGTCCCTCCCCCTGGCTGGCCAGCTCCAATCCGCCCCAAGTGGGACTGGGCAAGATGGCCCCAATTGGCCCCAAATGTCAGCCAGGATAAGGGACCCCACCCATGCACATATTTGTGCACCAGGTCTCTAGTTGAATAATAAAAGGCATAGCTTTTAATAATTACAACACCAAAAAAATGAACTCTATGTAGCAATTCTTAGTAAGAATGAGAAAAATGTTCTTAAGCTTCATCCCTGCTGCTTTTAATGTATGTATACTATACTTAAAAATCCGATCCCTTAATTTACATAAATTAAAATGATCTCAAATTGGATTTCCTGGAGCACTGTTCCAAATAAATAACTTTAAAAGATAATGCAGAGTCTTAGTCACAAATCATGCCACTGCTGCCATTTGCAGGTTCTGCACCTTCCTAAAAAAATTACCCTTTGTAAATAAATTTTTCCAATGGAGTCAGAGTTTGTATAACTGTAACTATCTGCATTTTTATATAATAGCCAGAATAACACCAAAAGGAAACATCTGTATATATGAGGTGTACTGGTTGATAATGATTTTTTCAATAGATGGAGTTACACATATGTTGATATGTATGCTATTTTGTTGTATTAAAAGCAAGATTCAAAACTTCATCTGTCAAATTTTCTGAAGGTGTTAACATCATAGATGTTTTTATGCTTAAAAATATTTAATTTTGTGGCAAAAAAGCATTTTCAGGAAGTTTTATTTCATTATTTTATTTTGAAGAAAAGTGCTGCTGAAAGTTATCATATACTTTGGGAAGCTTATGGTGAAAACACTTCATCTCAAGATACTTGTGATACTGCTTTAATACTTTAAAAGTCATGATTTCAATGTAAAAGACAAAGAACAAAGAACATCCAGGTCAACTGAAAAAGTGTGAAGATCAACAATTACAAGCATTAATGGATGAAGATGCATGTCAAACTCAAAAACAACTTGCAGAAAGATTAAATGTTGCTCAGCAAACAATTTCCAATCATCTACAAGCAATGGGAAAGATTTTAAAAGAAGGAAAATGGGTGCCACATCAACTGAACTACAGACAAATGGAAAACCAAAAAGTCATCAGTGAAAAAAGCCGCCAATGGTACGAAAGTATTTTTTGCATCAAATTGTGACTGGCGATGAAAAGTAGATATATTTTGAGAATCCCAAATGTACAAAATCATGGGTTTATCCAGGTCAACCATCAACATTGACTGCAAGGCCAAATTGCTTTGGAAAGAAGACTATGCTCTGCGTTTGGTAGGACCAGGAAGGTGTGGTGTATTATGAGCTTCTAAAACCAGGTGAAATAGTTAATATTGATTGCTACTGACAAATAATCAATTTGAACCATGGTTTGATCATAAAACAATCAGAATGGGCCAGAGGACATGGCAAAGTAATTTTGCTTCATGATAACACACCATCACACACTTCAAAACCAGTTAAAGATATGTTAAAAAGATATTGCCTGGGAAGTATTAACCCACCTGCCATATTCACCAGAACTTGCTCCTTCAGATTACTACTTGTTCAGATCGATGGCACATGCACTTTCTGAGCAGCAATTCAAAAGGTACAAAGAAGTGAAAAATTGGGTCTCTGAATGGTGTGCTTCAAAACAAAAGAAGTTCTATTGAGACGATATCCAACAATTACCTGAAAGATGGGGGAAATGTGCAGCTAGTGATGGACATTACTTAGAATGAAGCACTTTTGAATGTTTTTCTTTAAATTATCATGTTTTCTTTTATTACAAAATCTGCATCATTAACTGGTACACCTGAAATAAAAAGCCAGCAACTATAATGCCATATTGATCATAATGACCAGTCACTATGACATCCAGTGTGGCGAACCAACTGGCCCGATCAGAGGTGGGGCCACCAGCCAATCTCCTCTGGTCCCTCCCCTGTCCCGCCTGCCTCCCATCAGACTCTTCCACCTGATCAAGGGTGGGGCTGGCCGGACAAACACACCCCCTAATCTTCCCCCAGGCTGGCCCCGCCCTCAATGGGCCCCCACCACCCTGATCAGCCCACCCCTGATCACCTATAGCCCCTCCCCCTGGCCAGTCTTCACTTGATCACCCCCCCACCCCAGTAGGGGTCAGGAGTGGCTGGCTAACCACTCATGGCCCCTCCCCCAGGCCGCTGGCCCCTGATCAGCACCCCCACCCCTTACAGCCACTCCCCATGGCCAGCCCCACCCCCAATTAGCCTCTCAACCCCTATCAAGGGCAGGGCCAGCTGGCAAATCACCTGTGGCCCCACCCCCCAGCTGGCCCGACCCTGATTGGACCCTGATCAAGGTGGGCCAGTCGCCCAGTCCAACCTCCCACCATCTCCTCCTCCCAAAAGGCCCAGCTCTGATCTGCCCCAATTGGGGCCAGGCCGGCTTGACCCCACCCATGCAAGAATTTGTGCACTGGGCCCCTAGTAATACATAAGAGGTTTCCTTCCCATCCTTAGTGCAAAGCAGTTTTAAGCACATTAAATTTTAAATTAAATACTTTAACATTAAATTTGAGCATATAATTTTATATTTCTATACTGTATAACTCTCATATATATATCACTACATTTGGTCCTCAATCCTGTGAGACTAATAAGCTGATATTATTAATTCAGTGTTACAAATGAAGAAAATGGACTTCACGGTAGCCCAAGGCACACCATTAAAGCTTAAATTTAAATCTTCTGAAATATAAAGCACGTTCATTCCACCATATCAGAGTTTCTCAGGACTGCCACAATTATGACATATATCCTTAAAGTGTAACTACCCACTTGACTCCACCAACTCCAAGTGGTGTGACTGATCATACACAGACTAACTGGCCATTCCAATTCTTTATAGGTGCTTTTCAGAAATGGTGAGATCATACAGTACAGGCAGCACCTACTTCACATACATACAAAGCCAGGCCAGCCTAGACTCCCTATGGGAAAACATTTTTATTTTTATTTTTCAATTACAATTAGCATGCAATATTATACTAGTTTCAGGTTTACAGCATAGTAATTATACATTTATATAACATACAAAATGAACACACCAATAATTCTAGTACCCATCAGACACTATAAATAGTAATTATATTATTGACTATACTAGAGGCCCAGTGCATGAAATTCATGCACGGGGACGGGGTGTGTCCCTCAGCCCAACCTGCACCCTTTCCAATTTTGTACCCCTCCAGGAATGTCTAATTGCCCATTTAGGATCAGTCCTAAATGGGCAGTCAGATATCCTCTCACAATCCAGGACTGCTGGCTCCCAACTGCTCACCTGCCTGGCTTCCTGATTGCACCTAACCCCTTCTGCTGCCAGCCTGATCACCCCCTAACCACTCCCTTGCTGGCTTAATTGATGCCTAACTGCTCCCCTGCCAGCCTGTTTGCCCCAAACTCCCCTCCCCTGCAGGCCTGGTCCCTCCCAACTGCCCATCCCTGCTGGCCATCTTGTGGTGGCCATCTTGTGTCCACATGGGGGTAGGATCTTTGACCATATGGGGTCAGCCATCTTGTGTGTTGGAGTGATGGCCAATCTGCATATTACTCTTTTATTAGATAGAATAGAGTCCTGGTGCATGGGTGAGGGCCAGCTGGTTTGCCCTGAAAGGTGTCCTAAATCAGGGTGGGGGTTCCCTTGGGGTATGGGGAGGCCCGTGTGAGGGGCCTGTGGTGGTTTGCAGGCCGGCCACACAACCCAGAGACCCAAGCAGAGGCCTCGGTATTTGGGATATATTTATCGACTACAATTGAAACTGTAGCCTGGAGTGGAGATAAGCTTTCTGCTTGCTCCCTGGCAGTAGCCATTTCTGTTGGGATTTATTTATATTCTATAATTGAAATTTTTTTAACCTTAAGCAGAAGCTAAGCCAGGCCAGGGTATGTGGAAAACTTTGCTTCCTCCATTTCAGGGGGCAACCCTAGCCTCCTGCTCTCTCCAGCTCCGTGACTGCTGCCACTTTGTTGTGATTTATTTATCTTCTATAATTGAAACTTTGTAGCCTGGAGTGGAGGCCTCGCCAGCCAGGGTGTGCAGAAATCTTGGAGGCAGTATCCCACCCAGCTCCCAGCTTACTTCTATTTACACATCTTGCTTGCTTGCTTTCTTCTATTTCTTAATCCACAGCCGCCTCCACTCAGGAACCAGACCTGCTCCTTTTTTTTTTTTTTTTTTTTTTGGTATATTTTATTTATTTTTTACAGAGAAGAAGAGAGAGAGATAGAGAACCAGAAACATTGATGGGAGAGAATCATCAATCAGCTGCCTCTTGCACATCCCCAACTGGGAATATACCTGTAACCTAGGCACATGCCCTTGACTGAAGTCAAACCTGGGACCCTTCAGTCCCTAGGCTGATGCTCTATCCACTGAGCCAAACTGGTTTCGGCGGGACCTGCTCCTTTTCTGTGCTGGATGCAGAAAAGAGAGAAACCCCCCAAAAGAGATGGTGGCATTTAAGTTCCAAATAAGCTAGAGTGCCAGTTGGTGCTATTTAAAAGTCTCAAGTGACCAAAGGCTTGAGTTTTGTGCTCCTGAAGCTGGAACCAGATTAGCATAAAGACTATAGAGTGACAGGTCAAACACACTTTCCTCTGAAACAGGGGCTGGTGGTGTGGCATGTTGCAGTTGCCTGGTGGAGGGTCATTGTTTTCTACTAATGGTGGAAATTCAGCTCAGTTGGCAGGGAGTAAGATGGGGGATCCAAATTAAAGAGTATCCTATCTAATAAAAGAGTAATATGCAAATTGACTGTACATCTGCTACACCCACAATACAATCAGGAGCAAATATGCAAATAAACCCAACCAAGATGGCTGCAACCGTAGAGAGCAGGAGGGAGGCTTGAGTTTCCCCAGCAATGGAGGAAGCCAAACTTTCCACCTGCCTTTGCCAGCCCAGGCCTCCACTCAATGTTACAAAGTTTCAATTATAGAAGATAAATCCCAGATCCCAGGGCCTCTGCTTGGGTCACCAGGGGGCATGGCTGGCCTGAAAACCACCACAGGCCCCTTGCCCAGGCCACCCCACACCCCAAGAGAACCCCCACCCTGATATGGGACACCCTTCAGGGCAAACCAGCTAGCCCCAACCCATGCACCAGGCCTTTATCCTATCTAATAAAATAATAATAAGTGAATTGACCGTCACTCCAACACACAAGATGACTGCCCCCATGTGGACACAAGATGACCACCACAAGATGGCCATCAGGGGAGGGCAGTTGGGAGGGACCAGGCCTGCAAGGGAGGGCAGATGGGGATGATCAAGCCTGCAGAGCAGGGCAGTTAGGGGTGACCAGGCCAGCAGAGGAGGGAAGTTTGGGGTGACTGGGCCTGCAGGGAAGGACAGTTGGAGGGACCCAGGCCTGCAGGGGAGAGCAGTTGGGGGGACCAGGCTGTGCAAGGGAGGGCAGTTAGGGGTGACCAGGTCTGTAGGGGAGGGCAATTAGAGGCAAACAGGCTGGCAGGGGAGCAGTTTGGCATCAATCAGGCTGGCAGGGGAGTGGTTAGGGGGTGATCAGGCTGGCAGGCAGAAGCAGTTAGGTGCAATCAGGAAGGCAGGCAGGTGAGCAGTCGGGAGCCAGCAGTACTGCGAGAGGGATGTCTGACTATCCATTTAGGCCCAATCCTAAACAGGCAGTCAGACATCCCTCGAGGAATCCCTGATTAGAGAGGGTGCAGGCTGGGCTGAGGGACACCTCCCCACCTCCCTTGCATGAATTTCGTGCCCCGGGCCTCTAGTAGGAAAATAAATTTCTATTATCTTTTTTTTAAAAAATACACCCAAAACAAAACAAAATGGGAAAGTTAAAAATACTGGAGAAGCTTTAACCGGGTTGGCTCAGTGGATAGAGCGTCAGTTTTTGGACTGAAGGGTCCCAGGTTCGATTCTGGTCAAGGGCATGTACATTGCTTGCAGCTGGTCGATGTATAACTAGCAATAAAAACAACAAGGATAGAAAAATCAAACATCAATTAAAACCTAACCATGTTGACATATATAAATACACTTATAGATAACTCTTAGATTGAAAAGGAAAATTACAGATAAGGTATCAAAAGGATGACTATGATAACACCACACGTGAAAACTATGGAACATATTCAAATGTATTCAGAGGAAAATTTACTATTTAAATGCATTAAATAGAAAGTAAGAAAGACTCGATAATAAACTAAGCATTCACTTAAATCTAGAAAGAAATCAAATGAAACCAAAGACTGTAGAAAAAAAAGGAACTGACAAAAGAAGGAAGTGGTATTTTAAAAAACATTTGTTTTTTAATAGTTAACTGAAAATCAAATATGTAAATAGTCCTATTAAGGAAAAGAATAAAAAGAGAGCTAAAGCCATATATATATGCAAATCCTTATACATTAGAATATAATACATACAACTTACATTTAAAAATCCAGATGAAATGGATGTTTTATAGACAAATTGACAAAATTGTCTCAAGGAGAGGTGGAAAACCTGGATATACTAATCATCAAAGACATTGAAAGAATATTTACATTTCTACCCTCTCTCTCCCCAAACAAGCACTAAGACAAAAATGGTTTTATGGTTTTGTGTTATCAAGTGTTCAAGGGAACAGCTTGGGTCTAAGTTACTTAAACTGTAAAATAAGAAAAAAACAAGTTCATTCATAAGGTTAATACAATCTTGATTTTAAATCAGAAAAAGGAAATCACACAAAGGAAAACAACAAATGAGAGTCTCCCAATAAGTATGCCTTGGCACGTTGGTGTCCTGTGGATGGGCACTATGTATAACATGCTATCTTCTAAGGCTTTGTGGGAAGACAGGCCTAGGAAGCCAGATGTCTCTGCCCTGAACAATTTTATCCATTTAATTTACCCCAGTGTGCCATGATGTGAAAAAGGTAAGGGGCACTGCTCTAAGAACTTGTTACTATAGAGTTTTATATCCTAAATGAAATATTGACATAGACCAAACACCAGTGCCAGATCAGTTTTATTCCAAGAATGCAAGAATAGCTCAAGATTAAGAAAGCTATCAAAGTAATTAACTATACTAAGGATTAAAAATATAAGTATCACTTATATGTGGAATCTAATGAATAAAATAAACTGATGAACAAAATAGATCCAGAGACATAGAAGCATAGAACAGACTGATGAATTTCAGAGGGGACGCAGGGGTAGGGGAGTGGGTGGGTCAGAGAATTTATATGCATATGTGCATACCCCATGGACACAGACAAAACTGTGGTAAAAGCCTGAGAGGGGCAGGTGCAGGCTGAAGGGGGTCAATGGGGGGGGGGGGCAAAACAAAGGGGACATCTACAATACTTTGAACAATAAAGATAAATTTAAGATAAAGAAATGTTTTTTAAAGTTAAAAAATAAGTATAATGGATAACCATATTATCCCCTGGGCAAATTCCAGAAAAGGCATTCAAGAACATTTTATATCTGTTCCTGACAAAACTATAAGTCAAAGGGGTTTCATAACTCGAAAAAGGGTATCAATTTGGGTCCCAATTAATGCCCCAATTACTTGATTATCTTTCTGGACTTAGTGGGACAAACGCAAGTGATAAGGAGTCAGCAATAATGGCCTATCCACTGCTACTTCAATGTCTAGACAGCTGAGCCGAACCAGAACACACGACACATAAGACAGAATCAGTATGCAATCACACAGGGTTTATTTACCTATTCTTAGTGGATCTTAGGCTCCAGCAAAGGCCACCCGGCCATGTACACTGAAAGACAGATGACAAAAACAGTCAGGCAGAAAGCCGCAGGTGGTTCAGGCTCACACAGTAGAGCAATCAGGAGCTTGTCTCTAGGAGCAACATGGAGTCCTCCTCTTATCCGGCAGGAGACCTCAAGTGAAGATGGTCTCAGGGTTACATACCAAGGTAAACAACTTGTGTCCTTATCAGTGTGGGCCAGACGGTGTGCCTTATGCTGGGAACAGGGCCTTTACACTTTAAGGGTTCAGAGCTTTTACATCAAGATAGTGGCGTGTTCATTAATTTTAGAAGTTACAGGGTATTGGAGGTTTCCATACAGCAAACAGTTCACACAATAATTTCATATATTAGAGGGGTTACATTATTATAACATTCAGTAACAATGGTAATCATATTGTAGAGTGTGACAATGAGATATTCTATTAAAGTAAAAAACAAGAGGAGGAGGCCTCTTCGTTATTAATCAATATAAATCAGCATTCTCCTGGAAGTCACAGATCTTTACCAATGCATCAAAAGGAAAACCAAATTAGAAACAAACATTTGAAATGAAAAGACAAACATTTCCTTATTTACTACTGACATGATTGTATAGCTAGGAATTAAAGATAATTAACTGGGAAACAAACACAGAACTAAAAACAGAACTTAAAATGATGCCTCAATATAAGATAGATGCAAAACTGTTTGTTGTTCTTGGTAGGTGACTCAAAATTTCCGAGGCACTTCCAGGGATGTTTTTATTTTTACTGAAGTTGATGAGTTAATTCTATAATTCATCTGGAAAAAAATGTAGACAAATAGCCAAATAAATTCCGGGGGGAAAAAAGAATGGGTTTCAAAACATATTTTAAATTAATAAAAAATTAATTAAAGTAATTAAAATAATCCAGTAATTAAAGCAGTGATGTATTAGCTCAGTAATAGACAAAAAATGAACAGAAATTAAACAAGCATGCTCATATAATTCATGATGAAAAGAGAATTCCAAATTATTGTAAATATCAATCAACATAATAAATAAGTTAGGAAACTATGTTTTCTGGAAAAATTAAAGTAGGTCCCTACTTTTGATCATTGGTATACACATACAAAAAAACAAAAATAACAATTTCATATGGATTAAAGCACTAAGAATAAAATACATAAAATATTAGAAAAAATATAGAATAATATTTTTATAACTTTGGGATATAGAAACCTACCTAAAAATGGGACAAAACCAAGAAACTATAAAAAATTAAAATGTTCGCCTATTTACATAATTAAATCTTTATGGCACATAGCATTATAAATAAACTTGAAAAAGGCCAAATGAAAGACATTTGCAATATATAACAGACAAAAGGATACTATCTCTAGTATCAAGAAAGAAAAAAGATAAATGACTCAAAAGAAAAATAGGCAAAGGAGATGAACAAGCAATCTCCAACAAAATAGAAATAGCTAATAAATATATTAAAAGGTGTTTAACTTTAGTAGAGGGTAGGAGAAATAACTTAAAGGAATGAGATTGGATTTTTCATCCAAAATGCTGACAAAATAAAAAAGAATGATAGCGTCCAGCCTGCCACAAAGGCAATTTAGCTCAAACCCTTTGATCTGGCAGTTATATTTCTAAGGTACTAGCCTATAAAAATACTTCTAAACATGCAAAAAATAGATGTAAAAGAATGCTTTGTATAGCATTGTGTGTAATAGTAAAAACTATTAATCCAAATATCTATCATTTGGAAAGAATTTAATAAATTACATAATAAATCTACTATGGATTTCTACTGACTGAAACAATGGCCTTCTATTGAACACAAAAGGGAAGGGGGAAGGACAGTAAGTTGTAGAAGTCCTCACTTAACTTCAAAGATAGGTTCTTGGAAACTGTGACTTTGAGGGGAAACAATGTATAATGAAACCAATTTTACCAAAGACTAATTGATAGAAACAAGAATTAAGTTCCTAGGGCATAATTCTAGTCACAAAAACATCTCCAAACTTCTAAAGATCCAAATACTTCTAATATCAAACACTGAAATAAATGTGCATTATATATACATTTAAGAAAATAAAAACAAGTAACAAAATGATTTTCCAACCTTCTTATTCCAGTTCAGAGTCATGGGTGACTGGAGCCGCTCCTCGGGACACAAGATGGGATCCACTCTGGACAGGATGCCCTTCCATGGCAGGGCCTCTCACACACATCTACACTCACTCAGACTGGGACAATATAAACATACCACTTCATGTCATATGAACGTTTGGGAATGTGGGAAGATACCAGAGTCCCTGAAGAAAATCCACGCAGACATGGAGAGAACGTACCCTGTCCAGGAATCAATTTTTCTCATCAATGTTAACAAAATAAGATTGAATAAAACATTAGAGAATGTGGTGTAGGTATAGCATGATTCATATTATAAAACACACTAGAGGGCCGATTCATGCAGATTTATGCAAGAATGGGCCTTCCTTCCCCTGGCTGCCGGCACTGCCTTTGCTCTGGCCTGGAGCCGCCTTTCTGCCTTGCCATGCTGCCCAGAGGCCCGAAATGGCTGGGGTGCTGTGGAACACCTGCATTGTCGCCATGGCGATGATGCAAGCATTCCACCCCGCCCCCAGCTACTAGGTGCCTGCATATGCAAATTAGCCTGCCATCTTTCTTGGTTTGATTTGCATACTCACTCCTGATTGGCTGGTGGGCGTCACAAAGGTATGGTCAATTAGCATGTTATATTTTATTAGGTAGTTGAGAACACATGCATATAAACAAAAAAGTTCTTGTAAGATTCAGTGCAAGTAAATCATCATGCCTGGGAGAAGGATATTTTTTTTGTACCTCTACATACTACTGCCCTTTTAACCTTCTGAGACTCATATGTGACTTTTGCAACAGAAAAAAATAATGCAATCTCACTCTATAACACTTGGATAAAAAAAAAAAATCTCTAAGGAAACATAAAAAAGCTATATGAAATTTCACTACACAGAGGCAATTATTATTAACATGTCAACACTTTCTTTTCAGTTATGTATTTTTTTACATGTATGAATTCTTATTTTATGTAAATTTCGGCTTGTTTTTCAATTAGTATAATATTGTATATTCCATATAAAAATTTAGAGAATAAAAAGCCACAAGAGAATAAAAAGTACATGTATTCCCAACCCCTACAGATACTTGCTTAAGAAAAAAATAATAAAATTCAAGTGCATAAAAGTGTATTATAAATAATTCATGCATGCTATCATAGATCACAGACATTATCTCAGTGATCCATGCATGGCCCTCTTCTAATTTTTATGCATTAACTTGTTCTTTATTTAATTTTCATTATAATCATACAATTATTAAAGTCAATAATATGCTTTTAATTCCATAATGAACACTCACCCACTTACCCATTGAACCTGATCACTAGAATACTGACAATAACTTCAATCCACTTCTATGATCCTCTCCTATTGTGGCCCCATTTCCTAAACTCCAAAGATTACTATTATGACTTTTATTGATATTCCTTGTCTTTTTAAATAATATATTTTAATCCTAAATATATATGTATGTCTAAATAATGCATAGCACATGCCAAAAAGTGTATACACACTATAATAGCTAATAGCTCAATTTTAAAAATGAAATACATTTTAATAAACACCATCTTTATAATTATTCAAAGTATGTGTATACATTTTTGGGACACTCTATAGTTATTAGTTTTACTTGTTTTTAAATATCATATAAAGGATATCCAGTTATACATAGTCTTCTGGTACTTGATCTTTTAATTAAACATTACAGAAGTAAAATCCACCCATATTATTGCTATTTAGCTGTAGTATAACATTCCATTGTACATTTTCCTTTTGGGACATTTACTACTATGAACATTTTAATGTATATTCTTAAATGATTATTTTTCTGAGGACATTTTATAGTTTTCTTTCTACAGTTTTTTTGTTTGTTCTGTTTTTTTGTTAATATACCTGAGTATATTTTTTCTTTTTCTTTTTAGAGAGAGTAGAAGGGAGGGGGGAGAGACACAGAGAGAGAAACATCGATGTGAAAGATATTGGTTGTCTCCCACATGTGCCCCGACTGGGGATGGAGTTCCAGCCTCCAACCGTGGTACCTACTCTTGACTAAATTGAAACCAAGACCCTTCAGTTCATAGGCCAGTGCTCTTACCACTGAGCCAAAATGGTGAGGGCTTTCTAAAAAAAATTAATAATATATATTTACATTCATGTGACCTGTTTCTCTCACTAATGAAATCTTGTGAACATATTCCCATTTCAGGAAATATTCTTCTGTGGTATAAACTTAAATGGGTGTATAGTATTCCATCATATTTTTACAATATCATTTTATTTATCCACCCCAATTGTTGGACATCTCGGTTTACTTATAATTTTTATGCTCTGATAAGTTTTATGTTGTGCATATCCTTTAGATCAGCAACTCTGCTTTTAAGACTTTATTATAAGTAATATCTGAATAAATTTGCACTTAATATTAAGTACAGAGCCACCATCTAGGATGAGGCAGTTTGTGCTCTGCACAACTTGCACAACATATATCCTCATCACAGTTTTTATAATAAAAAACATATTTAAATAAATAAGCAATATATTAAAATTATAATATAGATGCACAGTTATTGACATAGAAAGACATGTACAATTTATTGAGTTGAAAAAATAGGTTAAAAGAATACCATTTTGTAAAATAAAGCAAACACACCTGTGAAATAGTATGGAAGAACATACACCAAAAATGTTATAGTATTATCTCTGAATATTGAGTTTATTTTAGATTTTAAGTTTTTCACCATGCTTACTTATAGTTTAAAGTATTTTCAACAGTAAACCTTGATTATATATGCTATAAAAAGGTGAATAATGATTTTATGCAAAATCATTTAAAATTTTGTTCACAAATATAAAACACTTTCACATTGTAAGAAGTCTAGAAGAAAAAAAGAACATAAAAGGATAAATGAAAATCACACATTATCCTATCCACCTAGTGATAATTAGTTCACAGTCTATATTGGGTTTATTGCTAGTCATTTGTCTGATTATCTATCCTATATAATAAAAGGCTAATATGCAAATCAGCTGAACAGTGGAACAACGTATCACTAAGATGTGCACTGACCACCAGGGGACAGACGCTCAACACAGAAGCTGTCCCCTGGTGGTCAGTGTGCTCCCACAGGGGGAACATTACTCAGTCAGAAGCTGGGCTCATGGCTGGTGAGCCCAGTGGTAGTGGCAGGAATCTCTTCTGCTTCCGTGGCAGCACTAAGGGGAGCAGGCCTAAACCAGCATCTGGACATCCCCCAAAGGCTTCCAGACTGAAAGAGGGCACAGGCCAGGTTGAGGGACCCCTCCCCTGCCCTGAGTGCAAGAATTTTGTGCTCTGGGCCTCTAATTTAAAATAATTACAATCATACTGTATACAATCCTGTATGCTGATTTCAACTTAATCCTATATAATAAAAGCCTAATATGCTACCAGTTGTCTGATAGACCATTCAACCAATCAAGGCATAATATGCTAAAGCCACTCAACCACTCACTATGATGTGCACTGACCACCAGGGGACAGATGTTGTAAAAGATAGGTTAGCTTGCTGCTGGGGTCTGGCCGATTGGGAATCAAGGAGACAAGCCAGACATGCCCTGGAGCCCTCCCAACAGTCCCTCCCTGGCTGGCCAACCTCCTGCACCCCTCCCTAGCTCCGATCATGCACCAGTGGGATTCCTGGACCTGGCCTGTACCTTCTCCCAATCCAGGACCCCTCAGTTGGAGATCTGGTTTCAGCCCTATCCAGAAGGCCAAGTGAAGGGACCCCACTGGTGCACAAATTCATGCACTGAGCCTCTATTATTATATAATTTAAATAGACCATAAAAGTTTAATGGAATAATATCCATCATATGAAAATAGCACATTTATTTAATTATGCCCTTAAAATTAGACCTGTAGGTTTTTCTGTTTTTAACTATACCAGATAACTATGTGAGGAACACCTCTGCGAATGAGCTATCTGCATTTCAGATATTTCCCTTGAGTAGATTAATTGAAATGAAAATACTAAGTCAAAAAGTACAAAACATTTTTATATCTCTTGATATCTATTGTCAAACTGTACTTATTACATATTTAAGGCAGCATGGAATAAAAGGGGAAAAAGTCAAAATGCATGGATTCCATGCCCATATTTAGTACTTGCTTCTTTTCCTCTAATTAGGTAAAAGCTGATGTAAAAACATACATCTTATCTAAGTCACAAGGTTATTGTGATAATCAAGTGAGAATATAGATCCTTCAGTCACCATAAAAATTACTTCCTCAGGAATGTTTTTGTTATCTTTCCAGAATCTCACAGTGCCCTATATTACTTTTCCTTCATGGCCTTATGAAACTTAAAAGAATTTTTTCAAATATTTGAACATTGCCTGTTTCCCCCAGATGATTTTATGTTTAATCAAAATAGTACACAGTTGATACTCAATAAATATTTGTTGAAAGAATTGATGAATGTGTGAATGAACGAATGAAGTGACAACACTTTGTAAACTAAATCATTAGACATTTGTAAGTTATTTTATTTTTATTATTAATTTGTATTACCATGTAGATAATTCTAAATCTTTAGAGATTTCTTTCCTAATCAAAATTCCATTATGTGGCTTTAATGCTTATAATGCCAACCAGAAGTATGGGTAGCTCCTTATAGGAGCTGAGGCTTAGAAAACCAAGTAGTTAGTTCTGTAGATCAGCATGCTGGGAGTTAAGGAGTTATAGTAACCAGTAGTCAGTCACAAGGCACTAATCGGAATACAAGAGGTCAGTGATACTTGAAGCTGGTGGATCCTGGAGATCAGAAACAAACTAGTAGATAGTAAGGTGGCAAACTGGAGAATGGTCAGAGATAAGGAATTAAGGTAGATGAGAGAGTTAAATTTCATACATCAGTACTCATAGCACTGAGTTAAGAATATGATTCTAAGTCAAAGGGTACTTGAACTCAGTATTCTCATAATATTTCTACCCAAATTGAAAATGGCATGAAGTGTTTGTGCCTAGTCCCATATACATAATCAAGGAATTGATAGTAGCTACCGTGTTTCCCCGAAAATAAGACATCCTCCGAAAATAAGACCTACTTACAGGTTTCCTTCTGAGTGAAATATAAGGCGTCCCCAGAAAATAAGGCCCCCACTTTAATAAGGCTCTGTCTCAGAGATGAAAATTATTTACCGTAAACTGGTCGCTAGGGCCGCCCTGATTGGCGTCTAGCAACATTACTGCTGTGTGAATGGAGAGAAATCAGCGTGGAAACTTTGTGAAACCTAAACTGCAAGAAGTTGTAACTTGGGTGAAGAATTCATGGGAGAAAATCACTGACAGTTGCATTGCAAATGCACTGCAAGCAGGCTACCTTGACAAAAAGTATTCATTTAAAGACAGTGCTATTGCTAAACATGAGAGATTTGGTCCACTGATTCTGAAAGAAATGGAGTCACAAGAAATTCACCAGGAAATTCAGGAATTGGATTGTTATGATGATGTTCCAGAAGATGATGACATGATTGTCATTGAATAAATGAGTAAATTCTTGATACTGTAGGATTCAGTTTTCTGGTTTGTGTTGACAACTACCATACTACCGTACCGTATACAGGTAATAAATTTCCTTTATTTTCATTTAACAATAAATGTGTACCGTATTCTTCTTCATGGAAAAATAAGACATCCCCTGAAAATTAAGACCTAGCGCATCTTTGGGAGCAAAAATTAATATAAGACACTGTCTTATTTTCAAGGAAACAGGGTAGTTAAGGAATAAGATCTATGAATACAAACACATAGGTTCTGATAGTGACAAGATACTGTACGACCATTTGTATATAAGGTTTTATAATAGTCTACATATAAAATTAGAGCAATTAAGCTTTGAATCTTATAATTATCATCTTGATTTTCAACAGCAGATATTCTAATATGGTGGTTAAAATCATATTCTAATATGGTGGTTAAAATCATGGCTAGTTGGGTTCAAATTCTAGCTCAGTCATTTATAAGTTATGTTGTTTGAACAAGTTACTTCACCTTTGTGTGCCAGTTTCCTCATCTGTAAAACAGGGATAGTACCTACCTCAATAGGTTCTTGGGAAAATTAAATAAGTTGATGTATATAAAGACCTTAGAACAGTGCCTGGATATAGTAAATGTTACATTAAGTATTTATTATTATTATTATTATTATTATTATTATTATTACTATTAGTCACATAAGGCCAAATAAAAATTGATGTTATAAAAATGGATAAATACACTCTATGTTAACTTTAGCTAAAGTAATAAATAGTCTCTCAATAGTATTTTTCATTAAAATGAGAATTCACTTGTACCTAATCATAGTTGACTATATAAAAATTATAATCATTAGTCAAGTAGCAAAATTTATCACAGCAATCTCATATGTGTGTTTATTCTATAGAATGTATTTTGTGAACATAGTCAAAAGTTGTAAAGAATAAATACACATTTCCTAATAGCAAAAACCACTATTTTCTGAAGCTAATCCTACTAGAATCAGGAATATTGACTTGTCTGTGGAAAGATCTGAACATAGACTTGGGAAGACTAATTTAGAAAAAGTCTGGACCTGGGGAAAGGTTGGAAGACCTGAACTATGGGACATGTTAGAATACCTGAATATTGTAGACACAGGAAGATCTGAGTGTTAGAAGACCAGTACACTGGAGACAGAAGACGTGGATTTTGAGCCCGTTGTTGGAAAACTGTAGTTTTCGGAAGACATGGTGATGCTGGAAGACATGGAGTTGCTGGCAGACGTGGAGATGCTGACAGACGTGGAGATACTGACAGACGTGGAGATGCTGGCAGACGTGTTGATGCTGGCAGACGTGGAGATGCTGGAAGCCCTGGAGATGCTGGAAGACCTGGAGGTGTAGGAAGACATGAATCTCCTGGAAGACATGGATTTTCTGGAAGATGTCATTTTGTTGGAAGACGTCACTGTTGGAAGACGTGGGTATGCTGGAAGCTATAAATTTGATGGAAGATGCAGCTTTGTTGGAAGACCAGGGTTCACTGGAAGCTGTGGATTTTCTTGGAAGCCATGGATTTGATGGAAGAAGTGGACAGCCTGGAAGACCTGGAACTGATTGGAAGATATTGATTTCCTGGAAGCCATGGCTTTTCTGGAAGACATGGATTTTCAGGATGACCCGAATTGTCCGGAAGATCTTGACTACTTGGAAGATGTAGGTTAGCTGGAAGACCTGGAGGTTACTGGAAGACATAGATCTCAAGGAAGACATATATTTGCGGAAGACCAAGATTAAGTGGAAGACATGAATTTTCTGGAAGACGTGGCTTTATTGGAAGACTTTGATTTGGTGGAAGTCATATATTGGTTAGAAGACCTAGATTTTTCTGGAAGATGTGGATTGTCTGGAAGACCTTGAAATCACTGGAAGACACTGATTTTTCTGGAAGACGTGGATTTTCCTGGAAGATGTGGATATTGTGGAAGACCTATAATTGCTGGAAGACTGCATTTACTGGAAGGTGTGGATTGTCTGGAAGACATGGTTTGTCTGGAAGACGTGGATTGTCTGGAAGACGTGGATTCTCTGGAAGACTGGGATTAGCTGGAAGACCTTGATGTTGTTGGAAGACTTGGAGTTACTGGAAGACCTGGAGTTGTTGGAAGACCTTGACACTGGCGCCATTGGAAACCCTGGACATTGGAGACATTAGGAAGCACAGGATGTTGGAGACATTGGAAGCCTTGGATTTTGAGGATATTTTGTTATTCTGGATATTGGAGACTTTGGGGGCCCTGAATGTTGGAATTCATGGATATTATAAGCCCTGAGCACTAAAGACATTGTAAAACCTGGACATTTGGGTGCCCTAAACATTGGAAGGTATTGGCAATAGAAGATCTAGACAATTAGCAATTCTAAAATCAGAAACCCTGGATATTGAGAGACATTGGAAAATCTGAATATTGGTGTACTCATATTAAAAACATAGAATTTGGAAGATCTAATTTTAATGATGTTGTAAGTCAAAGATATTGAAAGCCCTGGATATTAACAGACCTAGATTTTAATATATCAGAATGTTAAAAGACATAGTTACTTAGACATTGGGGATATTTGAACACCTGAATGATGGAGCAGGTTCTTGAAGATGTTGAAAGGTAATTTTATAAGACATTATAAAATCAGAATTTAGGAGACATTAAAAGTTGTAGGAAGTGAATAATGCAAGTGCTGCACTTGGATACAGTGAAATATGAGCTCTAGAAGACTGGTATATAGGTAACAGAGAATTGGAAATATAGTAAAAGTGGAAGTGGTAATTCTGAACTCTGAAAGATAGGACCTATAACTTAAAGGTTTATTGTTGGCGATTTTAGAAGACCTAGATTTTTAATGATCCTAATATTGAGAAGATTAGAAAACACTGGCATTGGAGATGTTGCAGGGGAAAGAGAGAAAAGATATAGATGCTGTAACATTTAGAATATCTGGCAATTGGAGATGTTGGAAGCTCTGGAGTTCAGAAGACCTGATGTTAGAGACATTGAAGAACTTAAAAATCTAATCTTAGATATATTGTAAGGTCATGTTGAAAGATATTGTCAGTGTTGAAAGACTTTCCTATTAGAAGCTTATATTACTTTTAAAAACATATCATAAGGCTATTGTAATAAACTTTGATTATGTCATTTCTTTCACTACGAACCACAGGGAAAGGCCATCTTAGAAAGGTGACAAAGAAGCATGGAAATTCAAGTTAAAATACATACTTTGGCCTGGCAAGTGTGGCTTAGTTGAGCTTTGACCTATGAACCAGGAAGTCACGGTTTGATTCCTAGTCAAGGAATATACCTGGGTTGCAGGCTTGATCCCCAATGTGGGGTGTGCACGAGGCAGCCAATTAATGATTCTCTATCATCATTGATGTTTCTATCTCTCTCCCTCTCCCTTCCTCTCTGAAATCAATAAGAATATATTTTTTAAAACCACATAGTTTGAATGGGCTGGAACTTATCTTAGTCTTTATTAACTGGCCTTCTGGGTATGTACTGGTTGACAGGATGGAAATGAGAAATTATCAAATAACAAGCAAAATCAAGACTATGGAAACTACTTGGTTTTAGATAAGGGATCAGAAAACATTCCATATAAAAGATCAAATAGTAAATATTTAAGGTTTTGCAGGCTGTATGGTTTGTGTTGTAATTATTCAACTTTGACATTGTCATGCAACTGTAGACAATATATAAATGAGTGGGCATGGCTTTATTTTTGAAAAAACAGGGGTGGGGGCTAGATTTGGTCCAAAGGCTTTTGTTTGTAAGGCCCAGATCTAGATGCCAAATCTAGGGTATGGTAAATTTAAGTATATTCCAGGCTAGCAATCACATGCAAGAGAATAGATAAAACAATTTGAAGCCCAATGGTAAATAAATATACTATGTATGTGATGATACTCAGGAGAAGAGGCTGGAATGGAGTTTAGATTTGCACTTGGAGCCCTAACAAGGTGATTTAAATACAGAACCAAAATTAAGTGGGTAATATTCAGAGCCCTATACAAAAGGGTTCAATGAGAATGACCTAATTTAGTAGGCTGAAAGCTTAAGAAGAAAATTAGAGAAGTTCACCGCTACAGACTGAGGTCATCTTGCCAGGACTAAGCGCCACTCTCCCAGACAGAATAGCCAGCCCATGGCAGATAAGAAGTCAGTGGCAAACCCCTCTCTCTAAGTCCCATGTTCTTCTCATATGGCACTCATCATATTCCTACCAAGTAATCAAGAGTTGATGCTAAGATTTTCAATGATGGAGGACAATGAGAAGATTACACCTTGGTAGGCATATCTCAAATACTCCAGCTTATCCCTCAGAGCTTAAGGGATAAATAAGCTTAAGAGATCAAGGTTGACCTGTAGGAAGAAGATCCTTAGTAATTAGCCAGATAGGTCTGAGGCATACAGGAACTATCTATCATATATACTGCATGAAAGAGAACACGGGCATACAAAACTCAGTAAGGTACACTGGGACTTGGCAATGATTTAAAGGTTAAGTAGTGGAATATACAGGGGATGTGAAAAGTAGGTTTACAATTGTGAGTATATGAGACACAGTTTATTCTTGTATTATTATTTAATTAACCTGAATTTTTCCCATATGAACAATAAACCTACTTTTCCCACCCCTGTACAGACAATGGGCAGCTACTGAAGATTTTTTAACAAGGAAGTAACAGAATCAGAAAATCAGAATTGTGAAGAAGGGAAGTTAGTATATCAATATAAAAGACTATTACATATATATGCTAGAACATTAAAAAAATCAAATAAGAACACTTAAAGAACTGGGATGTGAATTATGAGGCCACTACAATCAACTAGGTTAAGTGATAGTGCGGGATTGGATCAAGGCAGTGATAGTTCTGTGCCTCAGCAGACATAGCATTAGAATAACAATAAATGCTCCTCAATCTGAATACCACTATTTTAAACTTCTTGAATGCTATCACAGCATACATGAAATACAAAGAAGTTCAGAAGACAGTTATGAAGAATTTTCCTCACCTAGTAAGATTACTTAGACATCCAATTATCTCAAAGGCAGTTGAGCCAATAACTTGTGATTTAAGCAAAGTAAGTCTTATATAGTTTTATCTTTAGTTCCTATCAATACAAGAGTGATTTAATTATCTTAAAAGTGAAACCAGGTTGATGGATTATATTCTAGAGAATAGGACTACATGTTAAAAAAACAAAGTCATTACTTTCAATATCTAAATAAATAAATATCATGCAACAATAACCACATTGTAAATATAGTATATGGAATCATCATAGGTTAAAGAGTAACAAAGGGAAAAAGAGTTATTATTTTAGGTATCTCTTAGAAGCAAACAAAAATATTAAAAATGAATTTTTATTCCTTCTCTATTCTTAAAACAATTATGCATACCTTATTTTGAGGAAAATTTGATAAAAAATTAAAATTTTGCAAAGACAAGAATAAACTATCATATTCTAGTTCTATAACGCTTATTTGTTATAATAATAACAGAAAGAATGTGTGTGTTTTCTATGTACCAGGCACTGTACTAAGCATCTCATATAATCTCATAGCAAGCCTATAATGCAGGTATGTTTTTACCCTGTTTTACAGATTAGAAACCCAAGTCTGACATGGTTAAAAAAAAAAAAAAAGGAACATGCTCACAGTCACAAAGCTGGTAATATGCAGGAACAGCATTGAAAACAGGTCTGTCTAATTCCAAAGCCTTAGGCCACATGTGCTGGCTTCTCATGCCCCAGAGTTATTCTGCCAGGACTAAGCAGCACTCACCCCAAAAGAGGGAGTCTTCAGCGCAGGGCATACAAGAAGCCAGCGGCAAAGCCCTCATTCTTCTCATGTTCTCATTGCACTCATCATACCACTGCCAATTTATGAAGAATCAACCCTGAATGTTGGTCATGATGGGTTAATTGTATCTTAGGCTATATGTAATAATGCCAGAAAGATGAAATGGAATGTCTCAAGCCCACTAGGTTCATATTTAATTTATCAATATTTATTGTACATGCTAATGAAATACACTATCCTTTCATCTAGTTTCTTGGTTGTTTCCAAGAACATATATACTTTGTTCATAGCACATCATATTTATAAATTCTTAAACAACCAGAATACACTGACTTCAAAGGCCATTAAAAGGTAATAATACTTTGTGAAGTTCAGTGATCAATGTATTTCACAGCACAAACATGACTCACACTCTTTTAGACTATACACACTGTAGATGCCCGTGCATCTACAGTGATGCATTCAGGTGATGACAGCCATCTATGTCTAATGCTCTTTTATAGGAGGGACTAAAATGTGATAAAGCTTGAATCATAAACACAATTTTTAAAATAACAAGAGCATAAGACTAAGTAACACTACTACTTTGTCTCTATGAAAGGGCTTAATTACTCACAAAAATCAACCAATGAGTCAAAACCGGTTTGGCTCAGTGGATAGAGCATCAGCCTGTGGACTGAAAGGTCCCAGGTTCAATTCCGGTCAAGGGCACGTACCTTGGTTGCAGGCACATCCACAGTAGGGAATGTACAATAGGCAGCTGATCGATGATTCTCTCTCATCGATATTTCTAACTCTCTATCCCTCTCTCTTCCTCTCTGTAAAAAATCAATAAAATATATTTTAAAAAATCGACCAATGAGGTTGATACACCTTTCTATAAAGGTAACAATGTCAGAGATAGAAGGACCTTAGGGACCAAGTAGTCCTATTCTCTCATTTGGCAGATAAGAGTAGGGTGATTTGACTAAGACCATCCATTTACCTAGTGACAGAGCAGAAACTTGAAATTGAGGTTACCTAACTACTGGGCCCATACTATTTGCATTATATTTTCTATTATAATTCCATTTAGACATAGAGCAATGGTTTGCCATCATGACTATATGCAAAAAAAAATCACTTGTGAAACTTTCAAACTATACAGATGCTGGCTCAATCCATGATTCATCATACCTAGAAACAGATCCCAAATTTGTGTTTTTTTCCCCCCAAAGTTCCCCATCATGATTTTGATGTGCACTAAGTGTTAAGAATAATTGTGGCTTAGAGCAAGAGAGTAACCTTCTCTGGCACTATGACAAGTCACTACCATGTTTCCCCCAAAATAAGACATCCTCCGAAAATAAGACATACTTCATGGAAACGTAATACATCCCCTGAAAATAAGACCTAGCGCATCTTTGGGAGCAAAAATTAATATAAGATACTGTCTTATTTTTGGGGAAACAGTGTAGCTCTAGAATAACCTATAAGAAATTTTCCAACTCTCATCTGCCTCTTTTGAATTTCTTAAGGAATGTCTGTCATTTCAACTGTAACTATACAAGCAAGCCCTTTAAACTTTTGTATTATTTTTTACCTTTCCTCTGATCACTTCAAGCTCACATATAGATAAGCTATAATTCAGACCTCCATGCTACAGGGGTTGGGGGTTGGGGAATTAGTGGATTTCTAACACTTTTAGGGAAGAGTTTAGTATGAATACTTATTTAGTATCAATACTTATTTTCTGGAGGATATTCAACTATTCAAATCACTGGGAAGACCAGATATAAGAATAGAATCATTCACTATAACATGTTCTGACCACCAGGAGACAGTTGCTGAACGAAGGAAGGCCCCTGCCAGCATCTGGCAGCCAGGGAAGGAAGGCCCTGATTGGCCCTGATACCAGCCAGGTCTACAGACCCTACCAGTGCACAAATTTTGTACACTGGGCCTCTAGTCCATTATAAATACACTAGAGGACTAATGTACGAAGTTTGTGCAAGGGTAGGCCTTCCTTACCCTGGATGCTGGCACTGGCTTCCCTCTGACATCCGGGACACAGGCTTCCCTAACAGCCCTGACTTCCTCCAGGTCATCAAGAGGGACATCCGGTCTAATCAGCATATTATGGCTTTTATTATTATAGATTGCCTTCCTAGACCAAACATATATAATTGCTGAAAAACAAATTAATTTATATCAAACTACTTAAAATGAGATGGTTTGGATAATTTTTGTTGAGATAGAAAGTTAGGCTTAAAGAGAATCACAATAAATTTCAGGTTCAAGAGTACAAAATCAAAATTGTCCAACCAAATAGAGTAGCCCCTTCCCTAGGTACTAGAATTGATTCCTAAAACCCTCATTGCATTGAAAGAATTTATGAGCTTTGGGGAAAAATTTGGTTGAGGAAAGTAATATTATTAAAGCTCAGATAATTGGTTTGTTCACTGAAATAAAACACCAAGTAAAGTGAATTTTGATGACATTTTACTAGATTTGCATTAGCAATAGTGATTAGTGGGCAATTAATTTCTATTTCACTCTGATCTCAAGGTGAGGACAATCATGCATCAATGAAAATGCTAGTCAGCACAGTAGTGAGATGAAAGAATTGGGAAAATCGAATTGTGTCTGCAGATAAATGAGCTCTGTCTTCTCCACTTTCATCCTCTGGCACCTGGGTCCCCATATCATCAATTCTGATCAGATTCTGAATCCCAGAGTTCGCATATCTGTGCACAGCCTTTCAGCCTGCTGTTTGTGGAATAGGTTTGAATGACCTGACCTGATCTCTTCTCCCCTGTGGAAGCAAAGCAGAGAGACAAGATTTATTGACCTTTGTTTGAAAGTTTCTTATTTCTATTTTACAGGGGTATGAGTAATTATTTAATCCTTGCCTGGAGGTCAGTAAATATTCCATCGAAGGATCTTTCCTCTGAATCACGGAGACATTTCCATTTGTAGTGTAGCTACTTCAACATTCTTCCCATTCTGCATAGTAACCTACCTCTTTTATCAACTTTCAATGTGATCACATCTCTGAAAATTTTCTCAAATATCTTCCAATGGTGAGAATCTAACAGTTGAGCAACAGCACCTAATTCAATGTCTTCAAATCCTTTACCACCTAAAGGTTTTGCAGACGATAAAATATTTTCCATTTCTTCTACCATGGGAAGGAAACTTTCAGAATCAGTTACAACCTCATTCCAAAGTTTATGCCAAGCTCCCTTAAGGGTTGATCATTTTATTACTCTCACTGCCTCTTCTACTTTTAAAGTGTTACAAAGCAGAAATTTTGCCAAGCCTCTTTCACGGTAAGTTTTGGTGTCTCTCTCTTAAGATCTGCAAGGTAGTCAAACACACTGAATATAGGACATCATGAACATTTTTTGTACTCCCAGATGCATGGATTGAAGTAGGGTAGTGATAATGGGGGAGATAGAGATGACCTTATCACAAGGATCAGAATTTACTATTCTACTTTTGTCAAGGGGAGCAGTGTACAGAATCAGCCACACTTTTTATTTAAGATATATATATGTTTTGGTTTAAATATTGTTTAACCTCAGCAACAAAACACATTAAAAACCAATACAGTAAAACCTCGATATAACAAGACTAATTTGGGCGAGGGGGTGACTTATATAGCAAAAAGCCTTATATAATAAAGTAGGTTTTTCCAAGTGCATTTGTTTAAAAAAATGGCAAATTAGTTAAACTGTTTTTTAATCATGTACTAGTAGATACATTTGTGTAATTAAAATTAAGTATGTATGAACAGTTTAATTTCACAGAAAATTTTTCTATATGTATTATTGTAATTTTAAATTTATACTGAATAGGTCTAGTTGTATATGGGTGATTCACTAGTCATCATGAGTAAACAAATGCACACAGCTGGGGCATGGCTTAGCTTACTTCGGAACACCAGCTCTCACTCATTAAAAGTACTACAAATGGGGGCATCTGTAATATCACAACAATAAAGATACATTAAAAAAAGGCTGCAGAAAGTCACGCCACTTGACAACAGAACCAATTTACAGTATGTGATGTGGCGTGATCACATGCTAATCATTCACTGAATATTGTTTACCAAAGTGACTCGGATTTAAATGTGTAGAGTATAGCTGTGGGTATGTAATATTCATTTATGTTGGTGAAATTACTACAATGTATTTTTGAACATATAGCCTATTTGCTAAAATTTGTTTAAAATGACAGTGAATTAATAACAAAACATCCCTGTTAATTTAATTATAAGCAAATCTGGGTTTAAAACATTTTAAAATGGACAGGGTGATAATTTTCACATATAACATATGGACAGGAAATTTGTCCATAAAATTTGAAGTCTGTTAAATCAAGATCCACAAAATCGAAGGTTTACTGTACAAAAGGTGGTTCTCAGACCAAATTTTATGGTTTCCTCTTCAGGTAGACAGAAAAAATGTTTCTCACCTTCTCTTATAAGAGGATACAGGTTTTGAAATCTGTGAAGCAGCATGGGTTTAATAGACACCATAAACATTGGAACAAAGCAGATCTTTTAGTTTGTCTTTTCTAGGCTTGAAACTGCTGGTCTTTTTCTCACCTTCAACAGATGTTCAAGTAAGCACATACTTCCAGAAGAGGACCATTTCATCAGCTTTGAATACCTGTCCTGCCAAACAGCCATTTTCCTCCACCAGTTTCTCCAGATATTCAAGATATTCTGTAGCAGCTTCATAGTCTCCTTCTTTTGCCAGCCACTTTTTTTCATACAGACATTGCATTTCTTAAACTTACTCAACCACCCATTACTTGTGATGAATGTTATAACTTTTCATCTAGATTGAAATTTAAATTTGCATATTTTGGGGCTGTTTGCTGGCAGATTATATACACAGAAAGAGAACTATTTAGCCCTCTCTGTTTTAGAATCCACAAATACAAGTAAGTCTCTTCACATTTTCTCTATTTTGATATTTCAAGTTATGTGTGACTTTCATAATTATTCCTGTGTGTCCCTCAACTCACTAGCCGTATTAGCGTTCTCGTTTTTCTGCATTGTATGACTTATAGACTCATTAACATAATAAAACCCACCCTAGAGGTCTTGGTTCCATTGTTATCAAGCATTTCAACAACTCTCATTTTGTTTGCAATAGACATCATCTTTCTTGCCCTCTTCACTCGTCTGGCATTTTTTCCTATCCCCTACATTTTTGCTTTTTGGGTTGGATGCTCTTCTTACCCAAACATATGCAAATTTACAATTAGTGACTGTTTTATATCACTGAGTGGTACATAGCACTAATTTGGAATATATGAGAAACAAATGACAACATTCACCTGAAAAAAAGGACAAAACAGCTTTTGCATGACTACACGTGTGTGACTGACAGCTTCAGAGGGAGCAACAGACAAGAACAAGGGTAGAAGCAAGCAACAAAGATGTTGGTCTCATCACAAGAGCTAGTCAGCAAGACAACATGATATTGACTTGAACTTGCATATTGTTCCAACACTCTCAAAGATGCCAACTAGATAAACTCAAAATTTTGTATGAGAATGACTTGCAGTTGTGGAGGTATCACAGAATTCAGGAGTCAAGGTCAGGCCACCAGGCTGAGATGAGAAGCACAAATATCGCCATCTAGAAGAAAGCAGACACAAAAATAGGAAATGAAGGCAGGAACAGAGGCATTCTGCATAAGTAGATCATAAGTTAGAGAGGCAACAGAAATTTAGGATAATAATAATAATAATATCTGCCAAATTGCCCTTACACGGGCTGAACCAATATGCATGCTCACTAACAGTGAATGAGAATCCTTTTCTCCCATATGCTCACCAACACGAAATATTACCAACCATTGTAATTTGTGCCAAGCAGAAGGTGAATAACAAGATACCTCTCATTTTTGCTTTAATTTTCATTTCTTTAATCAGCCTTCCACATGGTAAACCATATCTATGTCTTCATTTTTACATTGTCTGTTCATATGCTTCACCCATTTTAAATTTTTCTTACCGATTTATGGGAAACATTAGCATATTAGGGAACTCTTATTTTTAATTCTCTGTTGCAAACATTATGCCAAGCCTGTCATTTACTTTTATTTTATTTATTTTGTCGTTTGCCATAAAAATGTTTCACATATTTATGTAGTCAAATGTTTCATACCTTGCTTTGAAAAGCTTCCCCCTCCCTAAGAAGATAAAATTATTTTCACCTGTTTTCTGTCAGCATTTCAACCAGGAACAAGGTGTGCTGTTTATGACTGCTACACCTTGCAAGGATGTGTATGTACAAACAGGATTGAGTTCATTGCAGCTTTTGTCATGAAAGAACATTTGGCCCCAACACATGCTCGGTTTCACTGTCACAGACTTTCCCAATCATTACAGCCCGTTCCTCAGCCTGCGGTGCCTGCTCCACCCACTGCCACTCCTCACCTGTCACCCCCTGAGGACCACCTTATGTATTTGAAATGTGAGCAAGATCTCAAATGCCCCTCTGTCCTTTTTTTCCCCAATAGCTCCCTTGCCCTATCTTTTTTACTCTAGAAACCTCGCATTTTAAAAATATATATTTGATTGATTTTGGAGAGGGAAATATAGATAGAAACATCAATGATGATAGAGAATCATTGATTGGCTGCCTCCTGTACAAACCTCCCTCGGCCCCTCCCCCTGGCCAGCAAACCTCCCATAGTCCCTCCCTCAGCCAGCAGGCCCCAGTGGCAGCGTGGCAGCAATGGAAGGAGGGGGGAAGGGAATTTCGGGGTGGCGGGGTGGGGAGGGCCACAGTGGTGTCTGTCATGCTTTCCTTCCATACCAAGCCCTGAGACCATTACCTCCTCTCCAGACCTTTAGGCCCAATCCACCTGTCCAGATCAGCCCTGATCACCTGCCAGGCCTAGAGACCCCACCCATGCATGAATTTTGTGCACTGGGCCTCTATCTTTGTTTTTTTAAAAATATATTTTATTGATTTTTACAGAGAGGAAGAGAGAGGGAGAGCCAGAAACACTGATGAGAGAGAATCATCGACCAGCTGCCTCCTGCACACCCCCCATTGGGGATGTGCTCGCAACCAAGGTACATGCCCTTGACCTGAATCGAACCTGGGGCCCTTCAGTCCACAGGCCAACACTCTATCCACTGAGCCAAACCAGTCTCGGCAGGCCTCTAGCTTTATTACATAAATGCTTACAGTGGAAAGAGTAAGAACTGCATGCAACACTCATAAAAGGGTTATCATTTAAAATGAACCTTGAAGAATGGGTAGGGTTTTTAGTGTGTGGAGAAGGGGGCAAGTGAGTGGGAAGTGAGAATTAGCTTGCAAGAGGCTAAAACACAGTGGGGGGGGGGGGAGAGCAGTAACTGTAAAAAAAAAAGTGGACTGTAAAAAACAAAAATTGGAAAAGTATGTTGAGGCAGATCATAGAGGGCCTGAGAAACCTGCTTTTCTTTGGTGAGATGAAGTTCTGTTAAATTTCTCCATATCAATGAAAGGGTTTATGTTTGAAATTAATATAAAAAGCAGAGGTTTACAATAAATCAGTTCTATTCTTGTTACTAGGCATCAACACAAACATTTCTAAGGGGGAAAGTCCTATTTGTGTACTAAGTAATTTAGGAATATCATACTGATATTTATTATCACATTGTTCTTTTGTCCTTGCAATTTAAGTTTTTATAACAAAGACAGTCATGAAACTTTTGTTTCTGTGGTTTGATGGATCACTAACAAAATACACTTCCACAAATTCTTAATAATAATCTATTTTTCACACTAAAATTTCATAGAAAATTGTGCATATTTGTTACTGAATCCAAGCTGGGGAGAAAAAAAAAGTCTTTTTTTTACAGCTTTGAAAATTCTCCCCGCAAAAAGTCTAAGTGGCTTCTATGTTGCAACAGTGCCCTCTGCTGGCTCTAGCATGGAACAGCTAAACCCTAGACAGGGAAGGAATGCAAAAGGCAAGTTCATCTAAGGAGCATCTCTCCTGACAGGCCTGCAATGTCTTCCCCTTTCCTGTTAAGCAGAATGTTGACTTGATGAGCTCCTCAAAGGAATCGAACTCATCTTAGCAGGCCAGGAATAGGACAAATGTTTTGACAACTTCCATTTCCCCCTCATCTTTTGGGGAGCCAGCTACCACGAAAACTTCCAAAGATTTCAAGGAAAGGCACGTTAATTTGAATAGTTTCCTAATCTCCTCTATTTGTTCTTTCTATTTTCTCATTTCACTCACTTGTGTAAGAAAAAAATGAAGTATTTAGTTGTGGAATGCTTTAAAGAATAACAGCAATCACACCTAGTGACCTAGCGGCTGGCCAAATCCCAACCTGAAATCCAAACAGGCCATCTCCTAAGCCAGGGGCTAGATGCCATTTACCCTCTCTCTTAATCTTAAGGGTAGCAAACAATAGGAAATTAGCTTACAATGGCTCCTTACGAAGATAACTGAAAGCCACTTTTAGCCAACAGGAAGCACAGTGGCCTCCTACTGGGAATTAAATTAAACATGATAGGGGGAGATGCACTGTAACTTGTAGAGTGTGATCCTCATCAAAGGTGCCCCTGTCATTGTAGATTCAGACTGGATTGCAATACTAAGAAATGCTCCAAGAATGAGGAGACCCCCAAGCGCACAGACACCCTTCTTTTTGCAAAGACAAAGTTCAAGGCCCTTCCTGCTACTGTGGTTCCTTTATTCCACCCAATTCTGAATAAGCTGTAACCAAGGGACCACAGCTTTATCCTGTGCCTTACTTCTGTGGGGTTTTGGTGGTTCCAATGCAGAGCTTTACAATCTGGGACGCTGGGATGAGTTCTCACCTTTGGTCACCTCCAAAGTCCCTATGGTCTCCGTGAGCAAAGCACTGGCTATGCCCCTTACGTCGCAGGTAGGAAAGCAGTGACCCCTTCCTCTTTCCACACAGCCAGGGAGTTGTATATACAGGGAAAACCCAACTAATTGCCACAAAAGACCAAGTGATAGGTACCACAGAGGTGGGGGGCCAGGGAAAGGAGGTAATCATTTCACAGTTAATTTGCAAAGCCTGGCATTAGGGTGAGGCGAAGGTGCCAAGTCATGAGTTGGATCATTTCTCTAACTTTTTTTTTTGTCATCATGGAATTTTTTACATTAACTTTGAATGTTAAAGATATCACATTTTAAAATTGTATTGATTACTGAATGCCTTTGTGACCCCTTAAAGTTTTGGTCCCAAGGCCAATGCCTCAACAGATGTACCTTTGTCCTGGCCCCAGTGATTTGAGTGAGGGCCGAAATGATGGACACGACTTTGCAAACAGAGTAAAATGCAGCCGGGAGAAGGCCCCAGGAGCCCAAGCAGGAAGCTGGAGAGGCGTGATCTGGCGGGCCTTGCAAGCTGGCTGGGAGCAGATGCCGCTCTGCTCGACAAAGCTAATTTGTGGCAGCCCCCGAGGAAATCCGCTCGGTTAAAGCGCAATACCAAAATACCAAAAGGACAGAGGTTTACCTTGTGCTGGCCGCTCAGGCCTGCAGTCTCCTCTTCTAACCACCAAAGCACAATCTGCTCCCCTCTGGGGAGGACGCATCTTTTCTTTGCAGTGCGCCTACTCTGGAGCGTTCTTCCGCGCAGACGGAATCAGCCAGCTGCTCTCAGTGGAGAGCTGCCCCTTGAAGAGGCCCCTCTACATCCGCCAGCCACGCTGGGCCCATTGTTTGCCAGAGGTCCACTCCCTCCTGCGCTGGGCGGGCTGGTCCCCAGCAGGGATGGGAGGACTGTATGCTGTCACTTCCGACTTTGAGTCTGAACACTTCCTCAGTTACACAGCTCAAATCCCACCCCCACCCCTCACTCCCCGCCCCCCGCCCGACTTGATCCCAGCTGCAGCAGCCCAAAGGCCCTCTCCGTTAACCATCTCAGGGCCAAAGTGCTGAGACTCTGCCAGGGTTTGCTATTGAACAGTCGCTAATAAGTCTGATTGCTTGGGCAGGCGGCAAAGTTTAAAGCGGGAAGGAACATCGCCTAGAGGTAGGATTTAGTATCTGTTTTCTTTCCTGAAAAGCCACCAAGCAAGTTAAATATGTGTCGACTTTTAGTACCAGTAGTGCATCCTAACAAGTACACCCTCTCCCCTCCCCCCCAAAAAAAAATAAAACACACACCCTGTTAAAGCACGCTCTACAAATGCTGCCTTTGCACTCTTGGAATCTCCATCAGAAGGCAGGAAAAGTGTTTAGAGAAGGGTGAGTTTTCTGGTAGGAATTGGTCTGAAATAAGCCAAGCCCCAAAGAACAGCTCGGAGCTGGGAGGTGAGGGGCGGGCAAGGGGCCTTAATTTATTGTTCCCACTCAAGCCCTTTCAAAGACCTCAAATTTCTCGGAAGCTCTTTGCAAAGTGCCTGTCTAGAGTTTACTTTGGGTTTCTTTTTTTTTTCTTTTTTAAAAATATATTTTATTGATATTTTACAGAGAGGAAGGGGGAGATAGAGAGCTAGAAACGTCGATGGGATGTGCCTGCAACCAAGGTACATGCCCTTGACAGGAATCGAACCTGGGACCCTTCAGTCCGCAGACCTACGCTCTACCACTGAGCCAAACCGATTTCAGCTACTTTGGGTTTCTTACAAAACAATTAAAATGGCTTGTCCAAGTGAGACAGGTAGCTCAGGAAAATACTCCTGGAAAATGGATGTGAAACATGGCTGCTCGTGCTGCATAGTTGTTTTAATGTGGTGGTGTACACTGAAATTAACAAGGCCTGGAGAAGCATATTTCTCCCAAATCTAAGGTGACCAGACATCCCTCTTTTATCGGGACTGTCCCGTCAAAAGCGAGATGTCTGGTCACCTTACCCAAATCTCTAAACACATATTTCACTTCAGGAGTTTTGTTTGCAGATATTTGCTTATGTTTAAGGCATTAGTAAACGAGTAACAGGCAAAATCCATAAATACAAGCACAAATGCCAGGTTTAGCAAATAAAAACATGGATCACCCAATCAAACTGAATCTCACCTCAGAGGGAAGGCAGGTGGGTGGAAAGATATTAACAGGGCAATTTATCTATATCATAAAAGGCCTGTAGTGGTGATGTAGCAGGCAGGATGGAGAGCTACTAGCTGCAGAGGGTGGAGTAAGAGCTACAAGTGGCAAGCGGAAGCAAGCTACTCATGTACGATTTCGTGCGCACTAGGCCTCTAGTATGCATATAAGTGTGGACAAAAGGGGCCATATGCTAACCTGACTAGTTCAGGGAAGGCCTGCGTGGCAGTTGTGCAAACTCAAAGACCTAAAATAATCACAAAAGATGGTCTGAAAATTAAATATTTACTAACTACAAACAGGTTATAGTGGGTAGTCATGTCCTAGGCCATATTTCCCCTGACAAAGATCAACTTAGATCTTTACTGAGCCCATTTGTCTTTTTGCCTCTAAGACAGCCATGGACAAACTACAGCCCGCGGGCCGGATCCAGCCCGTTCAGCTGTTCTATCCGGCCCTCGGAGCTGAAAGAGCGGAGGGTTCTCTTGCTCTCCCCTCTGCTCCTTCACCAGCAGCCCAAGATGAGAGTGCCAGCATGGTCAGGTTGCTTTTGTTCCGGTCCTCCGGTCCAGTTTAAGAGCCCTGGAGTGAAAAAGTTTGCCCACCCCTGCTCTAAGATAACACATCTGTGAGATGTCTGAGTAACATGTAACACCCTTTTTTTTTTCTGGACTGCTTAGGGCACAACAAATGGCACCAGGGCATTCACTCATTGTTATTGTTATCAAGTTAATGGTCAACTGTTAATCATGTTAAACTATCCTGTATCCATCTACAGTATGTAAAAGAAGTATATGTCCATCATTTCACTTTTTACCCTATCCCAGAGGTTTCCCTGCTTTGCTTTGCTTTATCCCATCTCCTTAATCTATCACCAATGAATTTCATGTAACCCACTTATGAATTTTCCTTTTGATGGTAAATTTATAGAAACAAGGTATGAACTTCCCATTCTCCAGAACACTATCTCAATTCGTTGAGGTTCTCCTTCCAGGCATATGTCCACAGTTTGGCTCAAATAAATTCACAAAATTCTTTAAAGGTCTGAATGCTTTGATCTTAACATATACATAACCCATGGACACAGAAATAGTGATATGGGCGTGGCGGGGTTGGGGGCAGGGGATGTGACAGGTGCAGGCTATAAGGGAACAATGGGGAAAAAGGAAATCTGTAATACTTTCAACAATAAAGATAAATTAAAAATATAAAACCAAATCTCAGATAAATGAGGAATACCTTTATAATATAAATGTGTCTTATGCCATATATACCTATTTTTTTTAGTTGAAACTCAAATTTAATTGAATATCTTATTTATGGCAGCTAGTAACAATGAGAAGACTTCTTTAAGTCTTTGTTTATAGTCTAACAAACAAGATACTGAAAGATGAAATAGAAAGGGTCGGAGACCCGGATGCCAGGACACAGGCTTTATTGAAGAGAAGAGTACCACTGCTGGCTGCTTCCAGAGAGAGGAAGGGAAGAGAGCAAGGGACTGGGTACAAGCACCTTTAAGGGGAGGAAAAGGGACGGGCTTAGGGCACTCAGCACAAGCTGATTGCTGGTTTCATGTAAGGCCTATGATTAGGGACCTAGGGACTTAGGAATTGGGGGCTTAGGGTATCTGGCAGGTGCTGATTGGTGGTTCAGTGCCCAGGAATGTATGGCCGCAGGTGGAGTTTACATCTGTCCATTAATTGGAGGAAGGGAGAATCTATCAGATACAAATCTGTATTGAGAGGTTGGCAAACATATCACAAGGATTCTGAATAATTTGTTACTTATTATTATTATTATTATTTGTATTGCAAATGTGGAGATTTATTGAAGAATAAGTACAGACTCCCACATGGGGCGGGGGAAAGGGTCCCTTTGAGTTCTTTTGACTATGGCTTATATAGGCTGCAGATCTTGGTGCCTTAATATCCACTGATTGGTCACTATTCCCTTAGACTGGTTACTGTAGTAACTCCTAGGCTCAAAGGTTGAACCTCACATGTGACACGTATAGTTCTCCCCCCTTCCTTCCTTATTGTTTTCCTATTCCTTTTGGGCTTTCTTCTTCTCCTCTTTATTTTGTAAATATAGACCTTCAGCTGTTCCATCTTCTTCATTCTATAGAAATTTACCTGTTGCAGCTTTTCAGCTCCCCTATTCTATGGAAATATACCTTCTACTGCTCTGCAGCCCTGTGCTTCCTCCATGGTCCCTTTAATTTCCAAAATTTCCTAAAACCTGTCTTTTTCACCACCACCCCAAAAAATTCCTGTTTCAGTACCCTTCCAATTAGGAAACCCCAACTGAGTAATTTATATATGTAAAATGACAGTCACATTGAAATACTTATCATGAAACCATTAAACAATATATTATTTGAGAAGATTGTCAATCTGATACTTAAGACTAGTAAGGTCTTTAATCCAGGGATCTGCAATATAATTCCTGAGGGCCGAATCAGATCTGTAGCCATTTTTTTGTATGGTCTTTGAGCTAAGAATGTTTTTTTACATTTTTAATTGGTCAAATAGAATCATAAGAATAATATGTGACAGTTATATGAATTTCAAAGTTCAATGTCCATAAAGAAAGTCCTATTGTAACCCAGCCATGCCCACTCATTTGCTTAGTATCTTAGGCTGTTTCCCGGCTGCAAAGGCAAAGTTGAGCCAATGCAAGAGAGAGATCACCTGCAACACCCCTTTATCCATTGCAGTACCTCACAAACCAGAATATTGCTGTGGTGTTTAGATAGTGACCCAGTCAGTACTTTATCAAGTGGCTAGCATGCCATCTAGTGGCGAAAGATATGAGTGCTTTACGTATGTATGTATCCTATATAATAAAAGCCTAACATGCAAATAGACTGAACAGCAGAATGACTGGTCAAAAGACTGGTTGCTATGACGTGCACTGACCACCAGGGGGCAAATGCTCAACGCGGAAGCTGCCCTCAGCCCACAGGCTCCAGGCTAGTCATGGCAGGTGCCAGCAGGGACCCCTCAATCACCCCACTGGTCGCCCCACATATTGGCCCTGATCGCCAGCCAAGCCTAGGGACCCTACCCATGCATGGTTTTCATGCACCAGGTCTCTAGTTAGATTTATAAGCACCTTAAGGTTGGAGCTATGCCTTTGCCATCTCCATAAATCCATCACCTAACAGAATTCTCCTGGTCCAGTAAATAGGCTCAATAAATATTTTCTGAATGAATGAGTAATGAAAATGAATACAGACACTTGATAATGGGCTCATAAGTGGTCCTAAACAATAAATGAAAGAAGGAATCACTTTTCCAGGCTAAGATGAGCTGTGTGTGATGAAACAGCTGTCACACCTATACAAACAAGCAGCCACTATTTATCATGGTTGTACTGACATTAAAGGTACTTTATTATTCTTTGCTTTTCCACTAGAGAAATTAGAAGAATAAACACCATTGTTTCCCAAGAGTATAGAACAAAGTGATAAAAACCTATAAAGAACCTTGACAAGATAGCTCAGCTGGTTAGAGCATTGTCTAGATACACCAAGGTTGCAGGTTCGAGGGTTCAATCCCAGTCAAGGCACAAACAAGAATCAACCAATGAATGCATCAATAAGTGGAACAACAGATCAATATTTGCTTCTCTCCCTTCTTCTCTCTCACTAAAAATCAATCAATAAAAATATATTTTAAAAACCTATAAAGAAAAGGTTATTTTTAGGTTCATACAATAGCTTCGCATGCTCTAGGAAAAAAACACACATCAATTTGAAAGTGCAATTGTATTCCAATCCTAGCACAGTTAACCCTTTGTATCTGTCAGTTCCACATTCAATCAACTAAGGATTGAAAATATTCAGAAAAATAATGTTATTCTGTTGCTGACATGTACTGTGTAGTTAAACCTATGATTATAGTGTCTGTACTGAATATGTACAGACCTTTTGCTTGCTATTATTCCCCAAACAACACAGTATAATAACTATTTATACAACATTTACATTGTAATGAGAATTGTAAGTAATCTAGAAATGATTTAATGTGCATAAGTTACATGTAAAAACTATTCCAGTTTATATAAGGGACTTGAACATCCACAGATTTTGGTATCTGTAAGGAGTACTGGAATCATTGCCCCACAAATATTGAGGAAGGACTATATCCCTTTCACATTATTTTTTAAAAAATTATCTTTTTAAAGGGGTGCTCCCCCTGTGGAAGCACACTGACCACCAGGGGGCAGCTCCTGCATTGAGCATCTGCTCCCCTGGTGGTCAGTGTGGGACAGGTCATTCTGTCCTCAGGGTCAATTTGCATATTACCCTTTTATTACATAAGATATGGGCTACAAGTCAAAATGGGTAATTCTTATGCCATTAATTGATAAGTAAAAATAAAATAACTCAGAATTAAGTAATCTTCAAAACTGAGCTATTGATAGAATTATACAAATCTAAGATTTAAGGGAAGAAAGGAAAAGATAAATTCCTGCTGAAACCGGTTTGGTTCAGTGGATAGAGCATTGGCCTGTGGACTCAAGGGTCCCAGGTTTGATTCAGGTCAAGGGCATGTACCTTGGTTGCGGGCACATCCCCAGTGGGGGGTGTGCAGGAGGCAGTTAGTTGATGTTTCTCTCTCATCGATATTTCTAGCTCTCTCTCTCCCTTCCTCTCTGTAAAAAATAAATTATATATATATATATATATATATATATATATATATATATATATATATGATAAATTCCTGAGAGCATACTAGGTCTCACATATTGTCTTGGATGCGTTTATCAGCATTATCTTATTTATCCCTCTGGGGAAAAAAATCCAGAGGTCACATGGCTAATAGATAACTATAGATAACTGAATGGGAATTTGACCATGCATCTTCTGTATCCTCCCCTTTATTCTGCCCATCATATTAAGAATTTACTCCAAATGGCCGAAACCGGTTTGGCTCAGTGGTAGAGCGTCGGTCTGCATACTGAAAGGTCCCGGGTTCGATTCCGGTCAGGGGCATGTACATTGGTTGCGTGCACATCCCTGGGGCGGGGTGTGCAAGAGGCAGCTGGTCGATGTTTCTCTCTCATTGACGTTTCTAGCTCTCTATCTCTCTCCCTCTCTGTAAACTATCAATAAAATATATTTTAAAAAAAAGAATTTACTCCAAATGTAACACTTTTTGGAATTCCTCATCAGTACTGTTTAACTTTATTCTTTCCTACCACAACAGCATTTCAGATGCTATCTGGGACAGCTAATTGAATTTCAGAGGTTCATTCAACACATATAAGTTCAAGTGGTATTTCTCCCATTCAGCAATCCTATTGTCCATGCCCAAATATCTTACTCCAGACAGTTTAAATCTGTTAAGTTACACAGACTAGTGTTTGATTTTTTTATTTCCTCCAAATACACAGTTTTAGTAGACTGATTACAACAAGCTGAGTTCTAATGGATCAATAACTAACTCACTTGGTGGCCTACTGCCAAATAGCTAGTTGCCACCAGAAAATATAGAGCCCAATTCTCCCCTAGTCTGCAACTGATTAATTGGATGGGTCATTTTTTCTTGGCAGTGGTGACACTCTCTTGCAGCAATTATGGGTGGGAGAGTAGTCATAATCAGACAGGAGACTTACTGCAAACACTTAGAGTTTCAAATTGGGGAAAAGTTTGTGAAAATGTATAATGACAAATTTTAGAAACACAGTATTCACAATCAGTCCTAAAAACACTAAGCACTTGTCAAAATTGCACAGTTAAATTCTTTTAGAATTAAATAAAAATGGAGGGACAATAATTAGGCATTCAATTATCTATAAAAATATTTTTAAGATTTGCAATTATAGTTAATTGCTATAAAATATGTTAATTTAAAAATCTGTTAACAGCCGAAACCGGTTTGGCTCAGTGGTAGAGCGTCGGTCTGCGGACTGAGAGGTCCCGGGTTCGATTCCGGTCAAGGGCATGTACATTGGTTGTGGGCACATCCCCAGTACGGGGTGTGCAGGAGGCAGCTGGTTGATGTTTCTCTCTCATCCACGTTTCTGGCTCTCTATTTCTCTCCCTTCCTCTCTGTAAAATATCAATAAAATATATTAAATAAAAAGAAAAAAATCTGTTAACAAAATTGCAAATAAAATTCTTTCAGGCACATGGCCTAGGCACATGTAAAGCCCCAACTGACTTTGTGACCCAGCTCTCTGTAGAACCTGCTGGGCTGGCTGTAAGGTCAGACTTCCTTTCTCTTGTTGAACCTTTATTTTTTCCCTTTTTTACATTGTCCCTGTTTATTCAGCGGTCTTATCACAGACATGCACTCAATAACCGTTCAGTGAATGTCGGACTGTATATAAGAGGTTGGTCCCATAAGATTATAAAGCAGCTGAAAAATTCTAATTGCCTAGTAACATAATGGCCTTTGCAACACCATAACAACATGGTCGGCAAACTGCGGCACGCAAACCACATGCGGCTCTTTGGTCCCTTGAGCATGGCTCTTCCACAAAATACTACGGCCTGGGCGAGTCTATTTTGAAGAAGTGGTGTTAGAAGAAGTTTAATTTTAAAAAATTTGGCTCTCAAAAGAAATTTCAGTCATTGTACTGTTGATATTTGGCTCTGTTAACTAATGAATTTGCCGACCACTGCCATAGTGCAATGCATTACTCACGTGTTTGTGGTGATGTTAGTGTAAACTAATCTACTGCACTGCCAGTTGTATAAAAGTATAGCATGTGCAAATATGTAGATACTACTTGATAATGATAGTAAATGACTATATCACTGGTTTGTATATTTACTACACTATACTTATGATCATTTTAGAGCGTAAAATAAAACTTTCTGTAAAACAGTATGCCATATTATGCTGACAGCAGCCTCATGCATTTCACATTTACTGTCGCTTGATTACATCATTTCTATTGCGCTTAATTTAATCTCATGTTGTTTTGTTCATCACAGCCCCCAAGCTTACAAAAGCTACTGCTAACAGCCAGTAGGAGGTCATATCAAGTGAGTCACCTGAAATGAAATTAAAAGTGATTAAGTCTACAAAGATAGAAAATCAGTGAAGATAATTGCTTGCCAGTCATGCATATCTCATGCAACCAGAACTATGATTTTGAAGAATAAGAACAATGTTACAGAAGCTATCAAAGCATCTGTTTCATTGAAGGCGAGACTAACAAAAATTTGAGAAGGACCTACATCAGATATGAAGAAACTTCTAATGATCTGGATTGAACACTAGACACAGAAGCATATCCCTGTCAATAGCATGATAATCATGGCCAAAGCAAAAAGTGTTTGTGATGTTGAAAGGAAAGGTTGGTCTTTTTTAAATATATATATATATATATATATATATATATATATATATATATTATTGATTTTTTACAGAGAGGAAGAGAGAGGGATAGAGAGTTAGAAATACCGATGAGAGAGAATCATCGATCAGCTGCCTCCTGCACACCCCCCACTGGAGATGTGCCCGCAACCAAGGTACATGTCCTTGACCAGAATCGAACCCAGGACCCTTCAATCCACAGGCCAATGCTCTATCCACTGAGCCAAACCGGTTTCGACAAAAGGTTGGTCTTAACTACGATGTTCAATTTACTCCTAGCTCTAGGTGGTTTGAAAGTTTCCAGAATCATAATTCATTACATAATGTGAAAGTGAATGGTGAGTTGGTGAGTGCAATGTGAAGGCAGCTAAAACAATCTTATAAACTCTAGATAAGCTGATTGTGGGGGAAAGCAAGCAACTCACAAATGGAATATTTCTGAAAAGTGACACCTCCTCCTCAGAAGGTGAGTCCCAGAAGACCCTCAGGCAAGTCCTTCAGGAGCTATTCCAGAAGTAAAAATTGTTATCATAGGAGATGACAGCTCCATGCTTGTTATTGTCCCTGAAGACCTTCCAGTGGGACAAAATGTGGAGATGCAAGGCAGTGATATTGATTATCTTAACCCTGTGTGGGCCTAGGCGAATGTGTGTGTTTGTGTTTTAGTTTTTAACAAAAAACATTTGAAAAGTGAAAATATAAATTTAAAAAATCTCATAGAATGAGAATTCAAAGAAAGAACATATTTTTGTATAGTTATACAATGTGTGTTTTAGCTAAGTGTTATTACAAAAGAATCAAAAGTTTAAAAAAGTATAAATTTTATAAAGTAAAAATTTACAGTAAGCTAAGGATAATTTATTATTGATAAAGTACTTTCAATAACTTTCAGTAGCCTAATCATACATGTTTATAAGTCTACAGCAGTAGACTGTAATGTCCTAGGCCTTCACAGTCACTTACCACTCACTTACTCACCCAGAGCAACTTCCAGTTCTACAAGTTTCATTCATGGTAAATTCCCTCTAGAACTACCGTATTTGCCGGCGTATAAGACGATTTTTTGGCCCTGAAAAATACGTATTTGCCGGCGTATAAGACGACTGGGCGTATAAGACGACCCCCTAACATTTCCACTAAAAATACAGAGTTTGTTATATACTCGCCGTATAAGACTACCCCCCACTTGGAGGCATATTTTTCAGGGCCAAAAAGTCGTCTTATACGCCGGCAAATACGGTATACCATTTTTAATCTTCTATACTGTATTTTACTGTACCTTTCCTATGTTTAGATATATTTAGATAAATAAACACTTTACGATTGTATTATAATTGCTACAGTACTTAATATAGTAACATGCTCTACAGCTTTGTAGCCTACTAGCTATAGATTATACCATATAGCCTACGTGTGCAGTAGGCTATATACCATCCAGGTTTGTATTTATACATTTTATGTGTTCACATAATGATGAAATTGTGTAATGATGCATGCCAGAAGCCAATTCCAGCATGTCAACAGGGCTAAATCTTCTGGAAATAGCTGAGGGCATGTCCACAAACCTTAAAAGGATTATTGCTTGCAGCCAGACAGCTGAGGGCATTTCAATCTAAATGTTATTGCCCCTCCTACTGGCCAAACACCACTTTTATCATTGAAGGCAGTTTCATTAATATGACAATGAATTCTGTGTACTAAACCCTGGCCTTTGTTGTGAATATATTTACCTTGCCTTAGGACAATTTGTGTTAATAAAAAGCAAGGGGTCCTGCTCTCGAGAACCAAGATGGAGGCATAGGTACACACATGTATTTGCTGCCTCTCACAACCACATCCAAACTACAAGTAAAGACAAAACAATGGTCATCCAAATCCACGGGAAAGCTAGCTGAGTACAAGTTCTACAACTAGAAGTAAAGAAAAAAGCGTATTGAGACTGGTAGGAGGTGCAGAGGTGTGGAGATGCATGCGAAACTGACTGGCAACTGGGTATGCTCTCGTTTTTTTCAATTGGGAGGGAGATACAAACTCCTGATTGCTCTGAACTCCAGCTCTGGGCGAGACTCTGGGGACCCACTCATACAGGAAGAAAGTGGACTTTCTGGCAAATGGTCAGAATGGGAGGGTGGCTTTCTCTCAGAGGTGCTCCCAGCGATCATTGTTTCTGCATGGGGGTGAGGGACAACAAAGTGACAACAAATACATATCATCAACAAATGAATCTAAAAATAAAGTGAATAAAATATCTGATGAACAGAATGAACTGGTGAATATAATAGAATCAGGGGCATAAAAGGGGAGTGGACTGAAAATTCTTGGGGGAAAAGGGATATGGAGAGTGCAGGAAGAGATTGGACAAAATCTTACACCTATGGACAAGGACAGTGGGGGTGGGGGTAAAGGCATAGGGTGGGGTGGGAACTGGGTGGAAGGGAACTATGGGGGTAGAAAAGAGGAGCATATGTAGTAATCTGAACAATAAATTTTCTTTTAAGAAAAGCAAGGGGTCCTGAGACAAGGGAGAACTTAGTTCATTTAGCTAAGTCTTCTCTGGCTCTCCATAATGCCTTCCAAAATTATGTTTAGTCTCTAGACTCTTTTTAAAAAATGTATTTTATTGATTTTTACAGAGAGGAAGAGAGAGGGATAGAAAGTTAGAAACATCGATAAGAGAGAATCATCGATCAGCTGCCTCTTGCACACCCCACACTGGAGATGTGCCCTCAACCAAGGTACATGCCCTTGACCGGAATCGAACCTGGGATCTTTCAGTCCGCAGGCCAATGCTCTATCCATTGAGCAAAACCGGTTTCGGCTACTTTCTAGACTCTTGATTAATTTACACCCAGCGCTTTCTCCAGATTCCTGAACCCCTTCTAGATGCTGGATCAAGACCACCAGCAAATGCATTTCTCACAACTCATCCCTGTTGTTAAGCAATGCATGCCTCTATTCTCTGCCCACTTCCACCATTCCATAGAGTTCCTATGATGGAGATCCCGAAAGAATATTATCACACAGGACTAAGAAAAAATAAAATGAAACTGCAGAGATAATCTGCCTTTAAAATTGGAATTTCATTGAATTATGCCAAGGGTGACTTTTACAATTGACATAACTTCAAAGCACATCACTTTTATTCACTGTAGGCCATATCTATCTCTCAATACAAAAGGTTTCCAATTTTATTCTTTGTGAAGTTTCATTCAAATATGACTTAGGTTATGACTATAATATAAAGATGGACATCCTCAGTAAAGAGCATGATGTTATCTTTTAAAACTTCAGCTTACATAAAAATCTAAAATCATGGCTATATCCTATATAATAAAATCCTAATATGCCAAGTGTCTGGTTGACTGGTCGGCCGTTCAACCAATCAAAGTGTAACAATCTATTGATATGCTAAGGCTACTCTACCTCTCGCTATGAAGTGTACTGACCACCAGGGGGCAGTCAGTCAACTGGTTGACCAGTCCCTATGACATGCACTGAGGACCACAGGGCAAACACTCTGACTGATAGGTTAGCTTGCTGCTAGAGTCTGGCCAATTGGGACTGAGCAATTTGGGCCAGACATGCCCTGGAGCCCTCCTGCAGTTCCTCCCCGGTTGGCCAACTTCCCACATCCCTCCCTGGCCCCTATCATGCACTGGTGGGGTCCCTCGGCCTGGTGTGAGCCCTCTCGCAATCTGGGACCCCTCAGGGGATGTCAGAGAGCCAGTGTCAGCCCGATCCTGCAGGACAGGCTGAGAGACCCCATTGGTGCATGAATGCATGCACTGAGCCTCTAGTATTTTATATAACCAAATATACCCAAACTATTATTATTTTAACATATAATCAATATTTAAAAATTGATTAGTTTATTATTTTTTCTGTACTAAATCTTGGAAGTTTGGTGTATATTTTACAAGTACAGTATATACTCTGTACTGAGCAGTAGGACTAGAAGCAAAGGGACTCTTCTTGCATGGGAATATGTTCAAATGCATACCCCAAAATGGGTATGATTTTTGCCTCCCAATTGGCTACCATTTCATAATGGCACTATATGCTATATAGGATTGAACAAAAATAGGTTTACAGTTGTGACTACAAGAAACAGAGTTCATTCTTATATTATTATTTATTAATTATTGTATCATTGTATTGTTTTCCATACAACAACTGTAAACCTACTTTTGTCCAACCCTGTGTAGTCATGAAGGCAAAGATGTTTCACTAAGTCACTGGATGGGCCAGAGCTGGAAGGACTGGTAGACATTTGGTTCAATTCCTTTATCTATTAGCAAAGTGACTAGGGCAGAGGGTGAGAGCTTTGTACCAGACTGTACTGATAATTTGTGGCAGCACAAAGACTCTGAAGTCTTAGGCAGTTTTCACTATCCTGAAAGATTTATAGTTGAAAAGGTGACATCTGTCCTAATTCTACCTCTACTTTATTAAAAAAGATCTATTTTCTCTAATGTTAAATAAAACAAAGAAGCTGATCAGAAAATTTTCATTTTATGGTAAAAATGAAAATGCCAAATTTTCACTTTGTTGGGATTTTTTTAGTGTATCAGGCTTTGGACAGCTTATTTTATGCCTCAACTGTCAGTTTCAGCAAATACACAAAGAATGAGGTGGTTAAAGGGCCTAATTAACTCAGGAGGTTCCCAGTTGAATAGAGTGATTGATTTCTGGAACAATCCACACATCTGATATGAATGATCAGAAGCCTCATTAACAGACTCCTATTAAACAAAAGGGTACCTGGGGTGTTAAAGGCCGTGGTTGGATACACAAACCTCTTTAGCTTTTCATCTGCTTTTTAATGAAAAAAGAGTAAAGTTCACTTAAACACTAAGCCACCTGCCTGATATTCAGGAGTGTGTGGTAACTAAAAAGCCTTTCACCAAAAAAGAAGATGCTTAGTAACTATTAACAGGTGCTTTCCTAATACACAATTGTATACTAGAGAGAGCGAGGGGTCAATGTGTTTGGGTCCTTTTGTTCCTTTAATTATTCTCTTCAGTGATTTATGTTGCAATTGCCTCACTCAGTGTTGGCTTCCATATGCCTTTTCATTGTTACACCACAATTCTGAGGAAAGAGCAACATGTAGATATAAAATGACGTATACACACTGATTCTGTCCTTTGTGCATTTTAATCATTGACCTGGAACCCCTATACAAAGCACTGTACTAGACCTTCCAAGGAACACAAAAGTAAAGGAGATATGCCTTCTACTCTCTGTATGCGTGGATGTATGAGAACATACAAATAGCTAAAATATATTTTAAAAATCTAAGTATTCAAAGACATGCATATGCAATATTATTGAAGATAAACCTTTTTGGCAGATTTATATCTGTGTAACTTTTTTCTGATCATTTTGATTAGACCTGGGTGAGAAAGGGACACATAGATGAGAGAGGAAGAGTTTTGATAAACACCAACACTTGAAATCAGGACTTAAGGAGGCATTTGAAAGGGAGCTATCATTGCCAGTATATACTCAAACTTGATGGTGGCTATTATAGTATCATAATATACTAGAGGCCTGGTGCACAAAATTTGTGCACTGGGAGAATGGGAGGGGTCCCTGAGCCCAGCCTGTGCCCTCTCTCAGTCTGGGACCTCTTGCTCCTAATGCCTGCCTGCTAGCTGCTCCTTAGTGCTGCCGTGGAGGCGGGAGAGGCTTCCACCACTGCTGCTGTGCAGCTCTACCCCTGTGGGAATGCACTGACCACCAGGGGGGGAGCTCCTGCATTGAGCATCTGCCCCCTGGTGGTCAGTATGCATAATAGTGACCAGTTGTTTCACCATAATGGTCACTTAGGCTTTTATTATATACATGATAATATATAATATTATCATCTGAGTGAAGCTTCACCTACAGCAGTTACTGGTGCACCTGCACAGAGAGCCCCCATCCAACCAGTACATAAAGCCTCCCCCAACATACCCCCTACTCCTCATCCTTTCATACACAGGCATCATCGTGCCTGCATCCAGACTTCTGTGTGCAACAGCCAACTTCCCTTTGCAGTTTCCTTTGTGATGAAAGCCTCTCAAAATGCACATACTCAGTGGCATGCTAAAAATGTAGTTGCCCAATCAGCATCCATACCCCTGTCTCCAGTCCAGATTTAGGTTTTCATGCATCCTATTCAAGCCAAGTTGCTAAGCAGATGGCAGTCTAAGATCTGAACCAATCACACACCAGACATTCACTCTCTGTTATTGGTTTATCAGGTCTGTAGCCCTTGCTGCAGAATGAACCTAGTATGTCACCTCAGGTACAAAACAATATCAAAAGAATTCAAATACCACTGTAATTTGCTAGTTATTAATAATAGAAATGAGAAAAGGGGAAAGGCCAAGCATTTTAGGCATCTTTTGGGCAGCTTTACCAGGAAACTGCAATTTTGCACTTCCCAGTGGAAACCATTGGCCTATCCCTCGCAAAACACTGGTGGAAGGGATCCAAAAAAGGAAAAATAGACACATACCCTGTAAAGTTGGGGTGACTAAGAAAAGTGTCTGTCAGTCAAACCCGGGACAGACATGGTTGGCTAGAATGAGCATGGCCACTGCAAGTGACACCAAAAACTTGGAAAGCCATAATCTCCTAAACAAAAGAGTTCTCTCTTGTTGCTCTCTTGTGCTCTTGGCTAGCCCTTGGCTTCCCTGTGGACCCCACATGCAATGGACTAATGTACTGCAGTGGGGAACACAAATTAAGCTAGTCTGATGCTTGGCTGGACTCTACAGACATGGAAGCTCTGTACACTGGCTCTGATTTAAGCTCTACTGAAGCCCCAGCTAGACTTCTTATGGGGGAATTGGGGGGGGGGGCAAAATGAAATGGGACTTCAGAAACTCCAGGATTTAATTCCCCTTAAATAAAGCTTTCTATCATATCTCATCCTTCTGTGTGATTCTCAGAAAATTCCTATTCTCAGGATATCACAGGAATTCCAGCCCCTCTAACAACTGGGGGAGGAAGAGGCCCACTCTCCTCTGTCAATACAAATACATCCCAGCCACTTCATCCCTGCATTCTGACACAGTGCTGTAGCCCTCCCATTCATTAATAGAGATATTCAACTAAATAAACTATCATTTTGAGCAAGAAACTAAAAGCCTTCTTTGGACACTCATTCCTATAAGGCTACCTTCCAATCTTCATTTCTATTAGACACAAGAAAGAAAGTCGTCAGCAATCTCTGATATGAGAAATAAGGCAAATTGTTAATCATCATGTCCCATCAGTGGCAGAGGACATTGCCAATATATTTCAAATGGCATTTGCAGTGACCTCATGGAAGTGCTACTTTTACCTCTCTCTATTGTCTTACAGCCAAACCCTGCAATTGTTTAAATGAGAGTCTCAGTAAGGCACCGACAGTTATTCTTGCATACTTAAAAGCCACAGTGGTTATTTGCTGACTTCTTCAAGTATCCATTGTGCCTCTTTTTTTTTCTTTTACATCCAAGAAAATTAGTTCCTTCGCACAAAGGAGACAAAAGTTTCCTTTTCTTAGTCTAACAATGGCAACTCTGAATACAATTCCATTCTCCACAATGAGAAAACTTCCATGGCAATCTGAAGTTGCTGGCACCCTTGTCCATTCCCTCTCCAGCACTGGATATAGCTCTAGGTGCCCTAGAAAAAAGTCCATGTGACTCTGCCCCCCAGGGATCCAGATGTTTTTTGGGCTGCACTTCCTCTCCTCTCTTCCCAACCCTCTAGTCCTGTCTATATATCTGTCATTTCCAAGTTCTCTGACCCAGGCCTTTTGACAGCAGTGAGATGTGAGGTCAGGTTCTTGAGATGTCAGAAGCATTAATGTTCTGGCTCCAGGACCCCCCGGGATACCTGCTCGACAGTCAGAAATCAGAGCAGTCTCATTATTGAGCCCAACTCAGGCCCCCAGGACCTCAGGCAGGTGGTTGGCACCCAAACTCCATGCTGGGTATGGAAATAAATAATTTTTCTGTTTTATCCTTTAGAGATCATAAGTACTTTCATGAGCATTTTAATCTGATTCTGATTAGCTTTATCTGGAATTAAAGAGGCTAGGTGTAATGTCACTGCCATCTTTCATATGAGAAAATAGAAACAGAAGATGCCACAAGTCATCTGAATAAATGGGGGAGTCGGTATAAAGTACTGTTGAGTCACACTTCTGTTCCTATAGTATTTCTACAACTGTTACTCCTAATAACACCACCAATAGCAATAGTAGCTTATGAATACTATATTTATGAGTTTTGACAGAAAGAATTCAATGCCCAGCATTAGAAAATCAATGCTTCTAATTTAATTTTGTAACTCCAATTAATAATTATCCGGCAAGTATTTGCTTTTGAACAGGATCACTCCCTCAGCCATCGCTCCTCCCATCATGATTCTTCCCTAGCCCTCCCACCTCCAAGTCAGAAAACAATGAAAAGAATGCTAAGAATATCATCATATAATTAAGATGAAGTGTATAATGTAAGGTTATTTAAGTGCATTATGACACATTTTAAAAATGAGAACCAGGTTTTGTCTTTAGTAAATACAATAATACACAGAAAAGTGTTTTTACTGGGCTGTTTGATATCTTGGAGTTTGGCTTTCTTTGCTCCATGATCCACCTTTTCTTGACAAATGACTTACCATATCTAATTCTAAGATGCTTATTTTCTTCACATTTTCACATCTCTGAAATCAGAATGTACCTTTTAATCAATGCAATTTTACAATCACTGTCATCCAGGAGGTATTTGAAAGGGAGATGTCATTGCCAGTATATACCAAATTTGGTGGTGGCTATTGTAGTATCAAGTCTATAATAATAAAAGTACAATATGCTAATTAGACTGGATGAAGCTGGGGCCCAGGTTCAAGGTGCCTGCAGGCAGTTGGAGGGTAGCCAGGGGAAGGAAGGCCTACTCTTGCAGGAATCTCCTGCATCGGGCCTCTAGTATATGATAAAAATGTATATCTAAATAAACCAAAAAAAGATATTTCAGTAAATATAAAATTAAAATTCTACGGATATGAAAGCATTACATCAGGTTTTTTTTTTTTTTAATTTCTTAGTATTACATAAAAACACAATTACAAAAAAAAAGATCTCTAATGTGATGAAATACTTCATATCTTCAATAAAATGCAATATTTGCCACTGACTGTTTTGAAATGTTTGAAAAGCTTCACTTGCATTCATTGAGAAGCCATTCATATTGGGAAATTTTCTAGGTACTAATAAAAGACAACTTTTAAAATTTATTTAATAAAATGCTGAGGTTTCTTTTTGTCATTGTTTTTACTTTTTTTAGCTTACAAGTAGAGATTCCCCAACCTGGAAGCCGGCTACTTCAGAATAGAGTAGTGGACAAATTATTTCTTTCCTATGGTCATGTTTTTAGAAGAAGTTAGAAATTCCAATATAAGCTCTAGAGCAGTATTATTATATAACTAGGGACCCAGTGCACAAATTCATGTACCTTGAAAGGAACTGTGGGCCATGAGGCTATGGTGGGCACAGGGATGGGCCTCGGCCCATCCTCCTTGACCCTGCCTGACCCCTCCTGCCACAGCTCCCAGTTCCAGTCTGCCAGTCCCCAGTCCTAGTCTGCCGGCAGCAGAGCTTCCACCACCGCCACTTCCACATACTGATGGTTCTGGCCCCACTGGGTGCGAGCTGGGCCTGTGCCATCAGTGGGTGCAAGCAGCAACTGCTGCCCCAATTGCCCCTCAGGAGCAGGGGGAAGTGGAGAAGCACTCAGGGGTGATCGGGATCAGTGCCAGGTATTGGCAGTGGATGCAAGCAGTGGCTCTAGTGCTAGCAGCAGGTGCAAGTGCCCAGTGGGACCACGGTGTGGTGTGTGGGAGCAAAGAAATTTCAGTAACCAGCAGAGGCTTTCCCTGATGACAGCAACCAGTGCCCCACCTTGATCTGGTGCCCCCGCTCACCTGCTCCACCATCCCGCCATGGCTGGTGCCTGCCATATTCTGCACTCTGCTGCCTGCTGCTGATGGACCGCCATGTTCTGCGCATGTCCCCTGATGGTCAGTCCACGTCATAGCAACTGGTTGTTCAGTTGTTCTGCAGTTCAGTCTATTTGCAACCACATATATACTTTTAATTTTTATGTTGCAACATTGTAAACAGTCTAAAAACCAGGTGAAATTAATTTTAATAATGTTATTTAATTAAATGTACCCAAAATATCATTTTAACATGTAATCAATATAACAATATTAAGTATTTTATTATGCTTGTCCTGTCTTTGAAATCCAGCATATATTGTTAATTTACACTAATGACATATCACAGTTCACTCAAGCCACATTTCAAATATTTAATAGCCAACTTGTGGATGGTGGCTCCCATATTGGAAAATGAAGGTCATTATATACATTTATCAACAAAATAAAATAATTCCTTCCAGAATATTTTACTCAATCACAATCAGTCACAGAAGCATTCTTCAGAAATTCAAGAGTGGCAGCTGTTTCCACTTTACTCTTGTAAAGGTAAACTACAATAAATCAGTTATCCCAACAATGACTATATATTGCTCTGAAGCAATTCTTCTTAAGACAGTCTACAACAGTGGTCTTAAAACTAGGCTACTGGTACATGAATACTTTTCAAGAAATATGCAACAGGGAAAATTTTCAGGCACTCATTCTATGGCTCTCAATTTGCATATGTGTTCTTGTCTAACATCGATCTGCTTACGAAAATGTTTTTTCAGCTTGCTTAAAACTAAGAATTATTATTCACATATTCTCAATACTAATCACTTAAATCTGCCGTTAACTGAAAAGAAAAGCACTTCCTAACTAATTGCAGTATACTTTGTTAATTCCAATTCTATTAAATATTACTGGAATTATTTCCTGTACTGCCAAGTGTTTACATGATAAAATTTATGCATAGGTATTATTGTGATCCTTTCAGATAAGGTAGATTATTCATTAAACTAGTTAAAATATGTTCTCTCATATTGTATCTTAAAATATTTTTTCTGATTAAAAGTCAATCCTTATCTTAGTATATAAATAATCACAATTTCTATCTCCTATTATTAAAAACTAGAGGCCCAGTGCATGAAAATTCATGCACTGGAGAAGAGGTCCCTCAGCCCAGCCTGCCCCCTCTCACAGCCTGGATGCCTTCTGGGGTGGGAGGCAAATCAGTGATAAGGGGAAGGCAATGCCCCGTCACACCTGTGCTGCTGCCACTGCCGGAGCACAAGCCTTAGCTGGCTCTTGTTACCTAAGCCTCGGGAGGCCCTGGGAGGCTGAGCAGTCACTATCTGAGGCTTGCCTGCACCTTGGGCTGGCCCTGGGCAGCTGGGGGGCCGAGGGGACAGTGCGCCTGCTGCCCTGGCAGGGCTGAAGAGACTGGGAGCTGCCATCTTGTGGCTGTGGGTGCTGCCATCTTTGAGTGCATGGCAGTAAATTAGCATATTATCTCCTTATTGGCTGTGGGCACAGCCATCTTTGCAATGGTGTGAGGGTCAATTAGCATATTCCCTCTTTATTAGATAAGATAAAATATGATGGTTGCCAAACTGTTGTGTGTTTGTTTTTTTTTTAGCCATATGTATTATTCTCTTTCATCAATATGGTTGAAAATTTGATTCTGTGGTCTTATTATATTCATGGATTTTACAATTTTTATATAGGGGTTGGCAAAAGTAGGATTACAGCTATGAGTATGTTGAAACATAGAGTTTATTCTTATATTACTATTTGTTAATTATTTTTTATTTGTATTACAATTGTTAACCTACATTTGCCCACCCCTGTACATGATTCTTAATTATTTCCAGAAACCAAGCAATAGAGTTCTAACAACATGTGTATTTTTTTTATCAAAGAAACACTATGCCTGTCATCTGATTCTTTGTTTTATACATGAATTATAATGCTGACTGCATATTACATGAGAAACAAAATTGTTATTTAATTTCTGAATTTATTTTGAAGTGGATATAAATATCATTAAAATTTTAATCTTCTAAGTTTGTTAATAAACTTTTTAACAGAGATGCCCCATAACTGATTTATCCATGGTTTTAACAATGCTCCTCAGAATGCATAGTAATTCATTTTTTTTTACATTGAAAATGAACTCAGACACTTTTTCTGAATGTAAAGATGATTTGGCTGATTATCTTGATATAAACATTGCTTTGACAATTAAGTTATATTAAAAATATTTTCTATGAAATGATGATCCAAATCTGTGGTCACGAAGCTTTATATTTAAAGGATATAATGAATTAAAGTCATTTTATCAAAGTTATTATATTGGCTAAAACATTAAGTACTTTTAATTTCTCAATCTTTTATAAGTATATTGGGTTAAAAATAATGCCTCAAAATGAAAGTATGACACATAATATTTATTTTCAAAATCTTGGTAAGGTCATAAGTAGAATTCCCAGAAACTCAGAAATCAATGGCTGATCAACAAATCCTTTTGTAAATTGGGGCTTCTTTGCTTTCATGCTATTCAAGATAGCTCTAGCCAAAATGTCAGTTAAAAACTAAAATTTTTAATTAAATAATTTAAAATATTTTTTGATGACAGGTTACTGTGTGATTTCTGACCCATAACTTGGACACTGATTCCATTCCCTCCTATTTATTTCTAGGAACAAAGTTTTCTGAATTCTTATAGCTATAATAGTGAAAAATAAGAAAAAATTATACTGCCCTTTGTCTCATTAGAAGTAAAAGTCATCCTCAGAGTCATGAACTAATTAGGGGGAAATAAACAATCATGTACTTAAAAAATGCATTTCTAATCAAATTCTAGTTTTTATTTTAAATAATTAGTTATCAAAATATATAGTATTTTATACTGGCCTAATAAACTGTATACTACTTGTGATTCAATTATAAAGATACTCAGAAGCTTAGAGTTATAGGAAATTGTTTCAAACTACAAATATTTTTTTGGAGTGATTTATGATATGGTGAAAATAAAAGGCCTTTAAGCATAAAATTACATTACATTAGGATAAATTATGTATGAGAAGTTGAATGGAATGGCAATTTCAAGGGGATAATCCAATCATGTAAAATTTCTATTTATTGGTTTTTCTTTATTTTTTTCTTTTAAACCAGCAATGATGAGTATCAAGTTACTATGGTAATTTTAGTTCATTGGATCATGAAAATGTGATTAAGTCATGTTATTAAAAGCACAAGTATTTATAAATATGCTAGAAATAACAGCTACAAATAATTAAATTTATGATAATAAATTTCAGATGCCAACAGAGATATATGATGGGATAGCTAGCTTCTCAAAATTATTTTAGGTGACCTATGATTAGAAAGTATTAAGGCCACTGCTATAGACCACAGTTTCAATAAATTCTAGAGAAAAACTACAAAAAATAAGGGGGGGGGGACGAAATTTAGAAAGGAAGTTCTATTTTTATATTACTACTATTTTCAGTTTCTGGATATAGCAGAAATCACTATAACTTGTAAACTAGCTTATGTGGCAATGAGGTTATGCAACTTTTCAATAGGTAAAATTTTAGGAATATTTCGGAGCAATCCACAAATACTGTACTTACTCGATATGGTCACTAGGTGTCAAATATAGCCCTCTTTCCTGTCTTCCACTGGATCACTCAAATCTTCCATCTCCTCTGGAAAAAAGGTAAAGGATACAAACAGCAGTGACAATCACAACAAACACCAACAGCAGGAAGTATTTATTTTAGATCTTTTCATTTGACAGGGAGTGTAATAAGCCCTTAGGATCTCCAAAAATTTCAGAAATTGCCTTGTCTATGAAGTTAATATATTCTTTATTAATATCATTTATGAATATTATTAATTAATACATCTCTATGATATAAACATGCACTTTGACCACAAAACTCAAACCTTGATTCTTTGCAGAAATCATCTCATTTAATTCTCCGAAGGAAAGTGGATCTAGGTGTTATGAAACAAACAAGTGTGCAGTAAATCAGATTTGGGACAACAGTGCCCCAGCAACAACATAACCCATGGCTGAAGGTGGAATCCTGCAGCTCTGCAAGTAATCCCACCTCTCTGGTTTCAGGGTGCATCACCCTAGAACTGCCACTGCCAAGTCACTGTAGCTTGGCAGCTCCTGCATTGAGCGTCTGCCCCCTGGTGGTCAGTACACATCATAGCTACTGGTTGGATGAAAACTTAGCATATTAGCCTTTTATATATACACTAGAGGCCAGGTGCACGAAATTCATGCATGAAGGGGTGTGTCCCTCAGCTCAGCCTGTACCCTCTCCAATCTAGGCCCTCTCAAGGGATCTCCGATTGCCCGTTTGTCGTGCACTGGGCCTCTAGTCCTATCTAATAAGAGTAATATGCAAATTGACTGTCACTCCAACACACAGATGACTACCCCCATGTGGACACAAGATGGTCACAAGATGGTTGCCACAAGATGGCTGCCACAAGATGGCCAGCAGGGGAGGGCAGTTGTGGGTGATCAGACCAGCATGAGAGAGCAGTTGGGAGGGACCAGGCCTGCAAGGGAGGGCAATTGGGGGTGATGTGGGGATGAATGTGTATTGTCACATTCATCTATGGATTGTGAGAGGGATGTCTGACTGCCCTTTCACAATCCAGGACTGCTGGCTCAAACCATTTGCCTGCCTGCCTGCCTGATTGCCCCTAACCACTTTTGCCTGCCAGCCTGATCATGCCAACTACCCTGCCAGCCTTATTGATGCCTAACTGCTACCCTGCCAGCTCGATTGCCCCCAACTGTCCTCCCCTGCAGGCCTGCTCACCCCCAACTGCCTCCCCTGCTGGTCCAGTCACCCTCTAACTTCTCTCCCTTGCGATCTTGATCACCCCCAACTGCCCTTCCCTGAAAGCTGGTCCACCCCAACTTCCCCCCTCTGCCCGCTTGGTCAACCCTAACTGCCCTCCCCTGCTGGCCTGATCACCCACCCCCAACTGCCCTCCCTTGCAGGCCTGGTCCCTCCCAACTGCCCTCCCCTGCTGGCCTGATCACCCACAGCTGCCCTCCCCTGCTGGCCATCTTGTGTCAGCCATCTTGTGTCTACACAGGGGCAGCCAGGCATTGGAGTGATAGTCAGTTTGCATATTACTCTTTTATTAGATAGGACTAGAGGCCCAATGCATGACATTTGTGCACAGGGGTGTGTGTCCCTCAGCTTAGCCTGCACCCTCTCCAATCTGAGACCCCTCAAGGGATAAGATCAGGCCTAAACGGACAGTGCACACACACGTACTGATTGCTCCTAACCACTTCTGCCTGCCAGCCTGATCATCCCCTATTCAGGCCTCAACGGGCAGTGAGACAACCCTCTCACAATTCAGGATTGCTGACTCTCAACTGCTTGCCTGTCTACCTTCCTGATTGCCCCAACTGCTTCTGCCTGCCAGCCTGATCACCCCCCCAACCATTCCCTGGCCAACTTGATTGATACCTAACTGCTCCTCTGCCAGCCTGATTGCCCCTAACTGCCCTCCCCTGCAGGTATGGCCACCCTCAAACTTCTCTCCTCTGACAGTCTGGTCACCCCTAACTTGCCCTCCCCTACAGGCTTGATTATCCTTTGCAGGCCTATTCCCTCCCAACTGCCCTCCCCTGCTGGCCATCTTGTGGCAGCCATCTTGTGTCCACATGGGGGCAGCCATCTTTGATCACATGGGGGCAGCCATCTTGTGTATTGGAGTAACAGTCAATTTGCATATTACTCTTTTATTAGATAGGATATATAAGTTACATGATGTTTAAGTAAATTGTTGGTCCTGTGAATGAGTTTCTTGTGGAGTCAGTCCACCAATAGTTTGACTCTTGTGTACACTGTGAGATTGTTCTCTACATTAAGGGAGGCATAACTAAGGGGTGTGAGGTAAAGTTGTGCATTGTGGGTTGTCTCTATGAATTATGGGTCCTATGGATTCTGAGCATCTGGTTTGGAGTGACTGTTATTTGTGGGAGTGACTTTAGTGTTGTTTATTTTATGACTGTGATTTTTAGATATACTGTCAGGGAAATCTATGGATTGTGGAACATGTCCTCACATTGTAGGGCATGTCTAGATATTGTGGTCTATAATAACAGCCTATACATTGTGGGATATATTATGGATTGATGGTATAAGACTGTGTGTCAAGGGTTGATTCTAGAGATTCTACAGTAAATCACTGTGTCATAGGGACAGTCTTTGTATTTTAGGGTATGTCTGTGCTTTATGGGAAATCTATGTGAGTTTTTTTTAAATTTTTAAATGTGTTTTAAAAGTCTGTCAGGTGTGGGTTTGTGCCACAGTATGGCATTTCAGCAGGTTGTGGTCCAATGTTGTGATGATGGTGCAAACCTGCATTATATGACCTAATTCTGGTTGTTGTATTGGATGTGTCCTGGTGTTGTCAAGAGAGTGTGGCTTATTAGGGGCAAGTGTGGATGTGAGAGAGGTTGTATTTGTTCTGTGGGATCAGTCTGTGTATAGTAAGACATATCTGCTTTGTGGTATAATTCTGTATTGTGTGGTATGGCAGTGTATATCTGAGCATGTCTTGAGTTTTAGATCTTTGTACTGGGTGATGATTTTTTGTGTGGAGTGAGTTTGTGTGGTAGGACATGGCTGTGGATCACAGGGTGTCTCTCAATAGTGTGGGATAAGTCTGTATATCATGAGGCTTGTCTATAGTAATGTGGGTCATGTACTGATTTTGTGGGGTGATGATATAATGATATATTGTGTATGTAGGAGAGTCTGGGTATAGAGGAGCATGTTAGTGCATTGTAGGGAGAACTTTATATGAGTTAAGTTTGTATGTTGTGATTTGATTCTAGGTGATTTGGAGTAATAGTGTCAATAATAAGAGTTAAAAAACGAATTTGCATTTGGAGAAATTCTGAGCACAATGTGGTCATTCTGGGATGGTTGGGAGTATCTATGTATTTTCAATGGATTTTGTACATTATAGGATGCATATTTTCATTGGAAGTTTTACCAAGGTGTTCTGGGGGTGAGTGTGTGCACCATAGACTGTGTCTAGGTTGTAGCTCATGTGTGACTTGTGGTGCAAGGTTGTATTGTAAATCATTTCTGGCGAAGAACACAAATGTGCACTATGGAGTCTGCCTTCATCTTGTGGGCAAGCCTGTGTGTCCTGTGGCAATTTTGGGTGTTGGGAACACAAGTTTTCTTTGTAGGGTACTTACCTTGTGGAGAGATCATGTGTGTGTTGGGGTAAATCTGTGTATTAGAATGAAATTTTGTGTTTGTGGTAGAAACCTTTCTGTCATGGGGTATATCTGTCTATAGTAAGATAGCTATGTGAATATATTATGGAGATAATTTATGCATTATAAGACATGTCTTAGTGGCTAGACTGAAGTTTGGAGTGTATCTGGGTATCTGTGGTCAAGACTTACTATAGTGGGGTGAGTTTACTTTGTAAAGATGTACATTATAGGGTGATTTTTGCATTGTGGTACTTACCTCTGGGTTATAGGGTAAGTCTGGGCATTGTGGGGCAAGCCTGTTCATTGTAAGTGCATTGTAAGTATTATGAGACATTTCTGTAGTATATGGTGTAAGACTGAGTTTTGATGCAAACCTATGTGTAATACAAATATTGGATGACTATGGAGCAAGTCTTGGCATTTTTTTGGAGAATTTCTGTCTTATGAGCTAAATTTGTGCATTGTGATGCAATTCCATGTGCTGTTATGGGAGTCTTATGTAATGGGGAATGTGTGACAGTCTAAGTTGATGTAGATATTGAGAAGTGAGTGTAGTTATGGAGGAAACTGGGCATTGTAAGGCTCATATGTATGCTGTGGATTGTTTCTTGGTGTTGTGGCTGCACATTTGTTTATTTTGAGGCATATCTAGTGGTTGATTATTTGCTTTGTGAATGAGTCTCTGCATTGTGTGATAACCCTATTTGTAGGGGTGAAAGTCTATGAATTGAATTATAAATTTGGAAGTGGTATAAAATTCTACACATTGTGGGGCAAATCTATTTTTCTGTGGCATGTTTTAGAGATACTGGATAAGTCTATGCTGGTGGAGGAGGGGGTGAGTCTATGTGTTTGATGATGTGACCAGACATTATTAATTGGTTCATTCATTATTGGGTGGATGTTTTTAGAAATGGTTGTAAGCTCTTATGCAATACTGTGTGTTTCTGGGGAATATATCTTCTGAAGCATATTTTTGTATTGTGGGATGCATTGTTATATATACAAGAATTGTGGGGGAAGCCATGTGCTTCGGAATGAATGTACTATGAAATTAATTTGAACATTGTATGGAGAAGACTGTAATGTTATTGCATTCTGTACATTGTTTTGGGAGTGTTTAAGTTGTGATTGGTGTCTGCATGTTGTAATGTGTGTCTGGGCATTGTGGGATCAATATAAGTTTTGAATTGATTCTATGTGAGGGTTAATGTATGTGTTATGCTTTGTTTCATGTAGGGTGAGTTTTGTGTATTTTGGGCTGAGTGTGAGGGTTTGGTGCAAATTTAGGAATTGTGTGGTGTGTGGTGGGGTTAATCATTGTATGGGGTAGATCTCTGAGTTGTTGGTCATAGTTGTGCAGTAGGATGCAATTCTATACATTGTAGGACACCTCAAAAACGTGTAAGCTGAATTTGAGTGCTGTTGTTTCTTTCTATCCATTACAGTGCAACCATAAGCTTGGTAAGGGTGTTTCAATGGGACTTGTTTTCATGTTATATTATGAATTTGAAGCTATTTTTAGAGCCTGTGTATTGTACTGTGAGTTTGAGACTGTGGGTACAATCGGTCTGTTTGTGGAGCTAGTGCAGTGTGAGGCAGTGTGTGTTAAGCTAATTTATGTCTTAAATAGTAAGCTGACATGTTGCAATGGAATCCTTTGTGTTGTGCAAGGGTGTCTACATCTGGGAGCAAGTCTTTACATTGTAGATTGCTTCTACATGTTGTAGTATACGTGTGTGCACTGCTTTGTGCAAATTTATGCACCAAGGAGTGAGTTAACTGTGGGATAGTTCTATATGTTATAGGACAGATTGTGTATTGTGATACTATTCTATGCTTTCTTGGGAGAGATGGTCACATGGTATCATTGACCATAAGTGTTCTAGAGACAGTCTTTGTGCTGAGAGATGTGTGTGTGAGCATATGAGTTTTATAGCTACTTTGAGTATTTTGTGGCACATCTATGTGTCATGAGTTGACCTTATACATGTGGGGAATCTGTATGCTCTGGGGTTGTTTTGTATACTTTGGTGTGGGTCTGAGTGGCGGGCAGTGTCTTGGCACTGAATCTAGGAATTGTAAAGGAAGTCTAGATGACCATGTTATGGGAAGGGATGCATGTTGGAGCATATTTCTGCACTGTAGGAAGAGTCTTGTGACATGAGATGTGTCTCCCCATTGTTACTTGATACTGTGCATCGTGGGTCACATCGACACTTTGGGATATGATTCTGTGCTTTCTAGGGAGAGTCTGAGTTGTGCATTTGTGCATTAGCCTTTTTAAAATTTGTGTTGTACAATGGGCTCACAGTTGGTGGGATGAGTCTGAGTAAGGGCTGTGGATAGGTATTGCAGGATTTGTCTTTGTGCTACAGAACAGGTCTAGGTTATTTGTTGCTTCTATTTTCCTTATAAGCCAGTGTTTATACTGAAAGGTGATGGTGTATTTGAGGCACTTCTCTGTTGTAGGGCATGTCTGTGCACTGTGGTGCAGCTATGTGCTTTTTTAGGCAAGTTTGAGTGCTTTGCATTTCGGTCTGTGCTTTAATAGTATGAAGTCTCTAGGTGTTGTGGATTGTGATTCTGAATATTGTGGTACATGTCTTTGCATCCTAGGAAATGCCTTTGTGTTTTGGGACAACTCTATGAATTATGGTACTGGATCAAACTGAATAGGATAAACCAGTGCTTTATGGAATAAGTCAGTGCATTATGGATGATTAAATGTGTTTATGAGACAGGTTTGTATTGCATACAAGGTATTTTGACATCTGTCTGGATTGTGATTAATGATTATGAAGTATATACTATGTCCAGGTTTGGCTGGGAAAATCTAGGTATATACTATGTCCACGTTTGGAGTGTGAGTCTAGGTGTTGCAAAGACTGTGTGGCACTTGCTTGTGATGTTGTGAGGTAAGTGTAGTCAACATGGGAATCGTTGGGGGTGCATATCTATGCCTTATGGGCCTCTTATGTGGTGGGGAAGTGGGGGGAAATACTGTGCAGTAAACCTGGGTATTGGTTCTAGTGTTTTCATTGTGGAGCAATTGTGTCTATTGTGGAGCAAATCAGTTTTTTTAGAGTGAATCTGTGCATTGTGATTCTAACCCATGCATGTTACCAGTCTGTGTGTTGCATGGTATATCTCTTGTTATGAGAGGTCTATGCATTATGTGTTTTATCTGTATTGTTTGGACTTATACTTGGTATTGTGAGGCATGATTTTGCTGCATGAAGTGTGTACATTATGTGTCAGTCTGGGCTTAGTGGAGCATACCTTAGCATTATGTTATTATTTTGTGCATATGATTTAAGCTTGTGGGTAGTGATTGTGCTCATATTTTAGAGGTATGTCTGTTTGCTGTGTGTCATATTTGTGGGTTGTAGGGTGATCTGTGAGCACTAAGTAGACTCTGTATCTTCTAATGTGAGTGTGGGGAATGCAGACAGTGAGTTGTATTATGGGAGATGTTTATTCATTATGGGGCATGTCTGTAGATTGTGAGATAAGCCTGTGGTTGTGTTTGAGTTTTATGTTTCCTGTATATCTATTAGGGATCTATGTAGGGACAGCTGATGATGCTTGGGGCCTCTGCATTGTGATGTAATTCTGTTCCCTTGGGTTGTGTAGATGCCTGTTCGTTATAAATTATGTCCAGATATTATGAAGCTAGACTGTGCACAGTGGGGCAAGATGGCATGTTGTGATGTTATTTGCTAATTAATGAGAAGAGTCTGCACTAGGTCTGTACATTATAGGGCATGTTAAGGTATGTATCCAGTCTGTATATTATAGGGTGTTGTTTATTTGTTGTGTTTTGTAAGACAAGTCTTAGTATTATAAAATGAAGGTTTTTACTGGGTTGATTCTAGATATTTTGGGTTAAGTCTTCACTATGTGGAGCTGATGACATGTGTTGTGTGACCTCTTTGATATGTCTGCTTTGTGGGTGACTTTGTATATTGATAATATTTGTGGGGAATAGGCCAATCTATGTGGTATGGGACTAGTATGTGTGCTGTGGAGCAAGTCTGGATTTTGTGGATAGATTACCTGCATTTTGGGGCGAGTTTGTGCACTGTGGGCAATTTGGGGTGTACAGCTAATTTTTTGTGGGTTTTGATAGGGATAGCATGATACAATCCTGCGTGTTGAAGAAGTCTATGCCTTGTAGATGGTTTCTAGGCCACTTAAAGTGTTTTGTGTTGTTTTGGCCAATGTAATCTGTGGTAAGTGTGCTGTCGAGCATGATATATAGGATACGATGCAGTTGAATGGGATGAGTATTTACATGAATGTTTCTGTATCACAGGTATGTTTGTTCATTGCAATGTGTGTATAGGCGTTGAGTGTGAGTCTAGGTGTTGCAGAGACTGTGTGGCACTTGATTGTGATGTTGTGAGGTAAGTGTAGTCAACATGGGAATTGTAAGGAAAGAGTGATAAGAGTGTGAGCTATAATGCGATTCTTTGCTTTATGGGGGTATACCCTTTGCTGGAGGTAAATTCTAATTATTTTAGGTTCAGTCTTACCATTGTAGTCCAGTTCCACATGTAGAAACAACAATAACAGCAACAACAACAAGATCAGTTAACATGGATAACACCAATTATGTGCCAGGCACTGTTCTAAACACTTCATAAGGCATTACTCATATATTCCTCTTAATAATTCTAAAAGTACCATTATTATTCCCAATTTCTATCTGAGGAAAGTAGGGCACAGAGAGGTTAAGAAACCTTTCCAAGTTCACTCAATATATATAAAAGCTTACGCAACCATTATGATCAAACAACTGGAACAACCAGTCAACCAGTCACTGTGACATGCACTGACCACCAGGAGGCAGATGCTCAACGTTGGAGCTGCCCCTTGGTGGTCAGTGTGCTCCCACAGCCAACCTCCCATGGTCCCTCCCTCTGTCCCTCACCCTAGCGGACAGGCCCTGATTGGCCTGGCCCTGGTTGGAACTAGGCAAGACAACCTCCGATTGGCCCTGATCGCTGGCCAGGCCTCGGGACCCCACTCAGGCACAAATTTGTGCACCAGGCCTCTAGTTAGTAAATAATACATGTGGGATTAGAATCTGGGAAAACTGAAACCTAAGTGTAAGGTTTAACCACAATCTATATTGACCTTTTGTTTTGGGGTGCTGTGCATATCTTCAGGTATGTCTTTGAGCCTCATAGGCTATGTCTAGGTATTGAGATACTAATATTTGCAATGTGTGGCAAGATTTTCTATTGTGACCAACACTGTAAGGTGTATGTCAAGCCTCTGCTTTAAAGGAAAGATGTGTGGTGATGTGGTTCTGTGAACTGTTGGAGAATTTTGTGTTTATAAGAATACTTATTTTGAAAGGTATGTTTCCTTGTTGTGAGTCTAGAACAGGTGTGGGTAAACTATGGCCTGTGGTCTGGATGGCTGTCCTAAACTATTGAAATTAAAAATAAAATAAAAAGATCGTACCCTTTTATGTAATGATGTTTACTTTGAATTTATATTAGTTCACACAAACACTCCATCCATGCTTTTGTTCTGGCCCTCCAGTCCAGTTTAAGAACCCATTGTGGCCCTTGAGTCAAAAAGTTTGCCCACCCCTGGTCTAGAACCTGGATTATGGCATGCCACTGTGCCTTATGGTATGAGTCTGGGTATTGTTGTCTGGGTCCGTGCTTTATAGAAGTTTGTAGATTGTGATTCAATTCTATTAGTTACCAGGGAACTATGTTTGCTGTGGGAAATGTGTATGTGTTATAGGGATCTCCAGGTGAGATAAAGGATTCTCCAACAGCTCACAGAACCACATCATCACACATCTTTCCTTTAAAGCAGAGGCTAATTGCTACATTGGGGGTGCATTATAGGATGCCTCTGTTGTTGTAGAGTAAAATGTGTGTATGTGTGTTGATGTGGAATATGTCTGTGCATTTTGGGTCTGTTTGTGCTCATGAAAAGTTTGTGTATTATGAGGTATGTCTGTGCATTGGAGGTCAATGAGCAATTGGAGGGAGGATGAGTTTGTATACTGTGGAGTGAGGATGCATGTTATGTGATGGTGAACACTGTGAAGCTTCTCTGTTCATATTAACATACCTCTAGGTGTCTTGGGAGATAGGATAAGTGTCATGGAATATTCTTTGTGTTCTTGAAGCAAACCTTAGTTTATGGGGAAAGGCCTTAGGTTAAGGATTTAGTCTGTTTATTATATATAATACAGTCCCATGCATTGTATAGGGTATGCCTGTACCTGCTAAGCTATGCACTGTAGAGCCTGTCTACATGTCTTTGAATGAGTCTATCTATTGTGGTAAGTCCGTATCATGGGCACCCCTGAATTACTGGGTGAGTATGTGTGTTGTAGGATGAGTCATTATCATGATACAAGTGTTATATATTCAGGAGCATGCTTGTGAATAGTAGATATGTCCACATATTATGTGACAAAAATTAGTGTGTGGTAGGATGTATTTGTATAATATAGGGCTTATTGCTGAGCTGTAGGGTACATGTATATATGTGTGTGTTATGTTGTGTGTTGTGATCTTGTGTCTTATGGGATGTGGCTGGATATTGTGCATGCAATCTGGACATTGTGGAATGAATGTGTATTATAGAGCAAGCCTGTGCAATTTTTAACAAATTTTTAAATTGTGATGCAGTTCAGAGTGTTGTGAGTGGCATCTGGTTTAGGATTCTGTTTGTGTTCTGTATGGTGTGTGGGTGTTGTGGTGGGGTGTAGTGTATGCTGCAGAATGTTTCTAGATGTTCTTGATCTAGTCTCTGTATCACGTGGTGAACCTTTCTGCTGTCACATGATTCTAGGTAATCAAGATAGGCCCTTTTCCCTTTTAGTAGTAATGGTGGTGGTGGGGTGACAGTAATAGTTCCTATGTGCCAGGAACTGCACTAAGTACTTAATATATCTTATTTAACTTAACACACAATAACCCTTTTGGGTAGGTACTATTGTTACTATTGTTCTACAGATGAGCAAACTAAAGCACAGAGATATATATACTTACCCAAGTTGATACAATTAGAAAGGAATGGAATCTGGATTCAAACCTAGGTAGTATGGGTCCAGAAGTCTTACCCTTAACTATTACACAAGCTGTGTATCTGTTGCAGGCAAGAGTTGTAGCTTAATAGTATAATAAAGCATATCTGCAAACTATGATGGAGCTCTTTGCATTGCATGGTAATGTGTATTATGTGTCTGCACACTATGGGATATTTATGTGCACTGTAGGGCTTCCATTTTAGAATAAGTCTGTGTTGTGATACAATTCTGCGCATTGCAGAAGTCTATGTTTACAGTCATGCTTATGAATTTTTAGTGTTGTGGTGATGATTATGTTGTGGGGCTAGTCAAATCTATGTCCCAAAGGGTTTGTCTGTAAATTTAGGGTGAGTCTCAGTGTTCAGTGGTACTTGTGTGTGTTGTGGAGCAAGTATGTATGTTGATGGAAGGATCTATGCATGGTTGGGCATATTTTTCTTATGGGCAGCAGTACGAATAGAGACAGTCTATGTGCTTTGAGGTAAATGTGGAAGTTGTAGAGCAAACAGTTGCAGGTGTTTTGAAATGTGTTTACACTGTGTAATCACCACAAGGAATATCGTTTTTGTTAAATGAATTCATATGGCATGTGTTGTAACACAATTCTGTCCATTATAAGGGTGGAGTGTTGTTTTGTGGAATGTGTTCGTATGTATATGTGTATGGGATAAGTTGCATCTATGTTGTGAGATGAGTGAGGGTATTATAGATCATGTCTTTGCCTGTGCCCTGAGGGGCATTTCTGAACACTTTGGAGATAGATTAGGTTCTACTGTGGTGGGATTGGGTCTGTTGTCGAACAAGACTTGCCCATCAAAGGACCAATTTGCATGTTGTGATGTGCATTGTGAGGTGTGTCTACTGCAGTTTGTTTGAAGAATTTGGGCTGTTTTGTTGTGACAGGGCCATAGCGTGCATTACATGGTAACTGTATGGTTGGTGAAGGCTTGGATATTGGTGGTCAAATTAGTGCACCATGATGCTAGTATTTGCAATGTATCATTACTGTGCTTGTTGTGAAGTGAATTGATGTACTGAAGGAAAACTTTGTGTATTGTGTTGCAACCTGCAGTTCATGAGGGGGTATATCTGCTGTAAGATGTACTATTGTATCTCTATGCAATGGGATGAGCTTGTCAAAGCGCCGTGGGAAGTGTCTCTGTGCTATGGGTTTAATCTGTGTGCCATGGGCTAAATCCTTAAGCTGTGGAGCAAGTCTCTGTCTTAGGGAGAGGTTGTGCATCCTGGGGCCAGTCTGCCTGGGGTGAGGAGGGACTGTGTGTCATGGAGAGGGCCTGTGTCCTGTGAAGACAGTTTGTGCTTAAGGGGGGTTTCTATACACTGTAGGAAGAGTCTGTGGACTGTGAGGCATCTCAGTTTGTGGGATGCACTGAGTTCTGTGGGAATAATTTTTTTGGTTGTGAGGAGAATCTGTGTGTTGTGGGGGAGACTTTCTGTGCTGTGGGTTTAATCTGTGTTTTGTGGAATGAGTCTGCTTGATCTGGGCAGTGTCTGTGTACTCTGGGGCAAGTTTGTGTCCTTTTGGAATGGTCTGTGTATCATGGAGCAAGTCCATCTGCTTTGGGAGAGTCTTTGTGTCTCTCTGTGTGGGTCTTCAGCATGTGCCATGAACTGTGCTCTGGGGAGGAGGTCTGTGTTCTTTGGTCAGTGTGCTCTGATGTGAGTCTGTGTATTGTGGGTGAGTATGTTCTGTGGGGAGAGTCTGTGTGATATGGTGTGAGGCTGTGTGCCCTGAGGAAGGTCTGTATGCTCAAAGGAGTCTGTGTCATGAGATGACTCTTCAAGTTTGAAAGGAGTCTACATGCTGTGGGATGGAGCCTGTGTGCTCCGGTGAGGGTCAATGTGATGTGAGGGGAGTCTGTGCCCTAAGGAATATCTCAACTATGGTTTTAGTCGGTAGGGTATTGGGAGAATATGTGCTATGGGGAGAATCTTTGTGATGTCAGAAGTATCTAATGTACTGTGGGGAGTATCTCTGTGCTGTGAGAACCTTTGTGCTGTACAAAGTCTATGTCCCATTGACAGAGTCCATATTCTATAATGAGAGTTTGTGCTATGGGGAGTATTTGTGTGCTATAGGATGTGTCCACGTTCCTGTGGGGCAAATGTTTTTGCCTTGAGAATATGTGTGTTCTTGGGAGAATGTGTTCCCTGGAGTGAGTCTGTGTGCTCTAGAGAGACTCTGTGTGACAGGGAAAGGACCTTGTAATATGGGGACAGTCGGTGGTGTCAGGATTCTCTACATGTCATGGTAGAGCATTTATGGTAGGGTAATTCTGTGTCCCTTAGGTGAGTCTTTTGGCCTTGGAAAAAATATGTGTGCCTTTGTGTCTGAGAGAAAGGGAAAATGTGTGTATGCTATGGGCCAAGTCGCTTTGCTGTGGTGTCTGTGTGCCATGGGAAGAATCTGTGTGCTGTAGGTAGGGGTAAATGTGTTTTTGTGTGATTTAGCCAGTAAGCATTAGAGGGTGAGTTTGTACACAGCAATGAAAGCCTGTTTCAGGGCAAGTCTCCTTTAATATCAATAAATAATAATGGCAAACACTTACATAATGGTGACTATTACCAAACACTGTTCTAAAAGTGCTATTATTATCCCCATTTTACATCCGAGGAGACTGAGGTACAGAGAGGATAACGTAATTGGTGGAGGTTTGAAACCAGATAGTCTGTTTCCTGTGTTCACATTACTATGAATTCCCTTAGGCCCCTGAGAGTATAAGTAGTATGAAACATCAGGAAGACTTCATGGTCACTGGTGGCCATATTGAGAAGAGGTAATTTTGGAGGACGAAAAAGGAAGTCACTCAAAACCTTCCAAGGATTAAAAATATTCAATTCTCTACATGCAATCCTGATGGCAGTTTAGCCCAGAAAACTAACATCATGATTGCAGAATAACTCCTTCAGTGACTCTGGTTCCAAAACCCTTCCTTTGCCTTCCCAGCTGCATTCCGACACTGCAGAGGAAGGAATGTGCAAGCTCTGGCAAGCTGTTGTTGCCAGGGAAACTAGCCTCTAGATACAAATAAATCATACCCTAAATGCGGCAAGCCAATGAATGATTGGGGCCGCGGTTATGAGCTAAAGAGGCCCCTGCAATAAGGGTAGGCAAGCCATCCTCCCATCCCGGCTCCCTTGTTTTGTTTCAAAATCAGTAAAGGTTAGAGACCAGTTCAGAAGTCAATAGAGAAATAAGTAGGTGTTGGAGACAGGGGTGGAGGGTCAACAATGAGTGGCAGATGATTTTAATAGTGAAATATTTTTGTGAGCACACTTAACCCATCTTCCACTAAAAGACGCAATGTTTTATGCTTGAGCCTTCCACATGCAGTGAAGAGATGAATCGTTGGAGTGTGTCCCTATCTACAACACATGGTGACAATGGTGGCACGGATTGGGACTCACTCTACCCTCTTTAAACCCCTAGATCAGAATACTACCAACAACAGGCTGGCAAGCATTATTTCTGCTTCTCATACATTTCTTACATTTTAGAAAATTCCAGAAACTGAGTCCAGATAGCTTTAATTCTCCAAGCACTTAAGGAGTAAAAACAGAGGTTGAAGGAAGAACCTTAGGAATAACACTAAATTAAGGGGTATTTTTTTAACACAAAATTCGAATTCAGGTGTGTTTAAGAGGAATAGCACATTTGGATCAGTGGTTTTATATATTCAGATTTCTCAATTTTAATTTGTAAAAAAAAATCTGATAAAAAACTTAAATAATTAATTTTAAAATCCTGTTTGAAAACATCTGCCTAAAAAGGAATGTGCCTAAAATTCTTGAAGTGCATAAGCATGACTATGACACTTTGGAATGCCTTCAGAAGCTGTTAAGAAGGTAGGAGTACTATTGTGGAATGTAACCACCTTAGGTAGGAAGAAAATGGCCGACCTGTGGAAAGCTACACCCTACCTAACAAGAGAACAATTGTTGCCATTTCAAATCAGTGGAAGAAGGCTGGATTATTCAATAAATGATGCAGAAACAAATGGTGACCTATTTGGAAAAAAGACCAACAACACAAAATTAGACCCTACTTTTGAACATATACCAAAATAAATTCCAGATGATTAAAGTTAATTGTAGAAAATGAAACAATGAAATGACTAGTGAAAAATACAGGTGAAAATACTCATCAAAAAAAGAGAAATCACAAAACCAGCATTTACTAGTTGTGGATATTTAAAAATGTACACATGTGACATGTAAAAATAAAACCACCATAAATTATTTTTAAAAATCAACAGGCAAAAAAACAACTGGAAAATAATGTTTGTATCACATATGATAAATAAATTAGGCAATATGTATGGAATTGGGGATAGGGAAAAAATAAATTGGTTCATACCATTTGATCCAGAAATTTCACATCTAAAAATTTATCCTAAGGGAAAAACAGAAAAGCACAAATATATTTATATGGAAAGATATTCCTTAAGTTATAACAGCAAAAGTTGCACATATACACAAACACTCAATAATTAGACAATTAGTGGAACACCTATCTGATAGAAAATTATGCCTCCACAAAATATCACATTCTTGTGAAATTAAAGATACGGGGGATTTCTTCCAATATGTCATTTTATGATGAAAATAGGTTGGAAACCATATGTACATATGATTTCCATTTTATATATAAATCTATTTAGTATGCATTTATTTGCATGCATTCACAGAATAGAGACTAACAGTAATTATGTTAATAGTAATTATATCTACATTATTGTATTATGGATAATTTTATAGGCATTTCAGATTTTTCCTAATTTTCTGAAATGACTATATGATATTTTATGAATAAAGGTGAAAGGTGCCATTTTTAACAAGATACTTTAATAAGTTTTATAAAAGTGGTAGAAGCCCAGAGAGAAAGTCTTAAAAATCAAAACAATCAAAAAGACAATCAAAAGCAAAGACTAAATGTACTAATGTACACTGACAGAGTGTCAAGAAAAGCAAACTTACTACGTACCGCATACAAACTATGGTGTTATTTGCATGTTAGTTGGTACAGAATTTCTTATACAAGATGGACTCCTGGAAAATTTTCCTCACTACACCAGAGAATGGTCACATGGCCTGGATGCGTCAGTCATTCTCTTTGCCGCAGTGCTCTGTTCGCCACTGCCTCCCTTTGCCTCCAACACACTCTCCCCCTTTCCCATGCAAAACATGCAAGCAGCGGACATTTTTAGCCTGAAAAAAAAAAAGGTCCATCTTGCGGACTTTCTTTGAAGCTTTTTCATTCTTATTTTTCTTACTGGGTTGATGCTTTGTCATCTAGCTCGAAAATTTATACCTTTTTTCTCTTTTCTTCCCGTTGGAGTGTCAAAACAATCTGAATTTCAAAGGAATGAGAAACCACCACTTTAACTATTTTTTCTTTTTTCTCGCAGGACAGGAAATTCCATGAGACAGGAAGCATAACACATTTCCAAACACATTTCAGAAACATACAAAATGGCTTTGTTGATAGGAATCTCTACTATCCTTCTTACATCCCTTTTCAAAGAAAGGAATACTGAGAAGGTTCTATCTTTACTGTACAAACTGACCCCCCAAAATACAAATGAATCCTTTTCAAAATAAAGTTAAGTTCATTGCGAGGTTCATTATCTAATTTTCATGATTTTTCATCCCAAAACTAAATGTTAATCTTCCTCATTCAACACACATTCATCGCGCACATAAAGTAATTAATCTGAACATTACAAGCTGCCCTCCTTCTTATTTTCTCTTAATTAATTAAAAAAAGAAATGATACCATTTTCCTCATTGCAACATAACATTGTTTCTCCTGCTTTCTCCACACTGTGAAAGGAAATCAGATCTGAGAACATCTAGAATCGCAACCCATTTTTGTCAAGTCTAATCCAAACATAGGAAAGCAGAAATACCATTCCGAAAGCAATTTCTCATTTTAGTGACATCTTCATCAAGTCTTATTTGGGGAAATATCTTACCAGAGTCACAAGGAGGAAGGTTCTATATTTTCTTCCAACAACTCACCATTTAAGACACAAGCTTTAAACTAGAAAAGTGACCGTGAAATACTTGGGATATCCAACACTACAGATTAGAATCTGAAATTCCTACACAGTTTAGTATTACTCTATCGAATTAAAACATGTCACTTGCTTTAGAAGGCATATTTTGGGTATCTATTTTGCAAAAGATTGCTCGGCTACTTACCAGCAGCATGCGCTTTGCCTCTGCACCAGCTCCCAGGCTATAGCCCTGAAAAAGTGTGGGGGGAGGGGCAGCGGCCACTTGAAAATGGGTTGTGCTTTGAAGAAGGGATAATCTTTGTGGAAAGAAATGAAATGCCTTAGGATTAGCCTCCAAATTCCTCCAAAAACATAAAATCATACTAAGCCTTACGCGCTAAAAAACTACATGCTCATCAAAGGACAGATTTTAATAATTAAACCTCTGATCCAAATCACACTTAAATTGCCTTGATTTCCGGTGGAACCCCTACAATGCTATGGGCTTTTGGCTCTCCCGTCTCCTAGCAACAGTCCCATTAATGGTGTTCTTTCAGCAGTGGTCCTACTAGCCATCAAACAAGGTTTAGTCTCTCTGGTAGTGAGCATTGCCATTGTGTTGTTCAATATGTGTGTGTGCTTTTTTTTTTCTCCCTCTCTCTCTAAGCAAGTAATACAGAGAGTCAGGCACTCAATAACATTTCTCCAGAAGATGTTCGTTTCAAATGACATTCCATTCCAATGACATACATTGTTCTTATTCCTTCCCTTGGTGCAATGTTGTCATTCGATCCCTGACCTAAAGAGAAGACTTAGAAAAATATGCCCAACCCTTTCTGCAATCCCCAAATTACCCAGAGGCCCACAGCTGCAAATCCAGACCCTAGTGTTGTTTTCCACTGTGCTCAGAGAGAGAAAAAGAGAATTCATGAGATTCATCTGTATTCTTAGTCCTGTTACCAAGACTCCCTAACCATCAGTATGTCTACTGGAGGTATATGACATGAAAAAATAGATGAAATATAACCAGATAAAACACAACCCACTTATCTATAAATATTAACATGAAAAATATTGACTATATGTTAAGGAAACAAGAGTAGATTACTATACAGTATACATAATATGTTCACTTGTGTATCTTATTTGGATAGGAATAAATGTACATAAAGAAATCTGGAAGGGTATATACCAGACTGTTAAGAGTAGTTATATCTCAGTTTTCTGTGGATGGTAGAATTTGAGGGGAATTTAAATCATTTTTATTTTTGGTTATCTATTTAATAACTTTTCTGCAATTAATATATCCATTAAGTTATTATAAAAGAATAGTACATGAAAATATAAATGTACACTGAAACTGGTTTGGCTCAGTGGATAGAGCATTGGCCTGTGGACTGAGAGGTCCCAGGTTCAATTCCTGTCAAGGGCATGTACCTTGGTTGAGGGTACATTCCCAGTAGGGGGTGTGCAAGAGGCAGCTGATGGATGATTCTCTCTCATTGATGTTTCTAACTCTCTATCCCTTTCTCTTCCTCTCTGTGAAAAATCAATAACATATAGTTAAAAAAATACATATATAAATGTACTTAATGGCACTAAACTGTACATCTAAAATAGTTAAAATTACAACTCTTACATTATGTATATTTCACTATAATAAAGAAGAGAGAGAGAACCATTCATTCAGTTCCCAAACATGTGTAGAGTCTCACCACATTTGAAATACTGTACTGGGCAGGAATTATAAAAATGAACAAAACACAATTTGTTCTCTTTCTAAAAGTTCTTAATCTAATAAACAACTAACCCAAAAATCTCAATATGGAATTTTATGATACCTGATATATAGAATTGCTGCATTTAGACATACTTTTTATATATTTCACCAATCTTGTAGAACATTTATAATTAGGGTTGTTATGTTGTCTGCCTAAATTACTGCACTCCCAGTGGGTGGAGGAAATAAACAATTACACATTAAATTTTAATATATAAACATATGTTCATTTGTATATTTGTATAGAATTGCCATATTTTAAAACTCAAGTGCAGGGAAACTCCTCTAGATTAAAAAATATTTTAAAAGATATGACAAAGAAGAGTTATGATACCAAATATATTGAGTGATCTTTGAATGGATTCTGAATAGAACATAAAACAGTTATAAAAGACATTATGGGAACAACTGGGACATTTAAGTATAGACTAGATATTAGATAATATTTGATCAATGTAATAGTTTTTAGGTATGATAATGTAAGATGATGAACTTGTTCTTATGAGACACATGTTGAAGAATTGAGAGGTAAAGTGTCATGTCTACAAATCATTCTGAAATGCTTTGAATTAAAAAATCATAAATATAAAACAAATGTAGCAATATGCTAACAATTGGTAAATCTTAGCTAAGTATATTGAGGGGCTGTGTTATTATTTGATCTAAAATCCAGAAAATAAAGAAGAAAATACTTTAATAAAAATTATTGCATAATAATTATACTTAAAGTTAATTTTCATTTACATTTTGTCCTGGCTCCTGTGGCTCAGTTGGTTGGAACATCGTCCTGTACACCAAAAGTTAGAGGATTTATCTCGAATTCAGGGCACATACCCATGTTGCAGGTTCAATCATCAGTCAGGGTGCATGCAGGAGGCAACCAATCATGTTTCTATTAATGTTTCTCTCTCATGTCAATCTCTCTCTCTCTCTCTCTCTCTCTCTCTCATTGTCTCCCTCCATCTCTTCTTCTTCTAAGATAAAAAAATCAAAATGAAATTTTAAAATTCATACACATTTTGGAATTAATGACAATTAGGTTTGTACTCTCTTAGAAAGAACTTTCCATACCAACCAATTGGATGATGAATGTCATATGCCATCTAGTGGTGAAATCCTGATTTACCATTACTGGAGCATTTCTAAAGAACACAATTTGACAAGAAAACCATTAAATACTAATATAGTTTTATTGTAATAAATAACTAAATATATTTCGTATTACTATGTATCAATACACTTAAAAGTTTCCCTTAATATTCACTGATTGTTCTTGTTTACAGGAGAATGACTCTGCTTAGATGTCTGACCAACCTGCCACATGTCCACATAGGCCCAATAGGCAAGGCTCAACTGCAAGCTCATATAAATCTTGGTGAAATGTCCTGTGACCCTCCCTGGAACACAGCAAGATAATCAACATAGTGCAGACTGTTTCTCACCACCTCCCTATCTTGAGAGGGGATACCAGATGGCAGTTTCTCACCCGCCCCCCTTCATTCTGGTCAAGTGTGGGACTTTCCTCCCTTGAGGTACAACTTCCAGTTATGAAAGCAACTAGAATAATATGAAAAACAGTTTCTCTGTACTAGAGCAAGTCAGTGCTCCTGTCATCTGACATCTTCTCCCTGTGATTTATTGTCATCCTGTGGGAATAAGGATATGGGAGTTCACACCATGCTGATCTTCTTAGCTTGCTTTTGTTGTCATAAGAAAGACTGTCTGGATCCGTTTGGCACATTGTCTCTTTACCAATTGAATATACGATGGAGTACCAAGTTAAACTTAGCAGCTCCTGTAGCTTAGAGACTTTGTCATTGCTTGGCAAAAGTTTCTATAGATGTGTGTATGCATGTATGTGTACATAAAGAGAGAGTGCACAAACTTCACACATTCCTGTGAAACTTGAAAGCTTTCTTTCTGAAATTGTAAAGATGAGTGATGTCTACTTTTATAACTTCTATTCAGCATTGTGTCAGGGTAGGGGTGAGGTAGACAGTAGTGGCTAGTAAATCAAAATGTCATAAAGAGCTAAAATTAATGAAGAGCAAATGTGACCAGGTTAACATAGACACCCAAGTAACCACTTAGTCATAAGTAAAGGAGTAACAAATCACTGAGAGAAAACTATATGGCTTTTTTGTGAGTCCAACACATTTTTTTCAGGCCAGGTAAGTAGTTTTGGCCCTCACAACCACACTTCTTCCCTCCCAGTCATCCCAGTACAGTGACTCTTGATGTTCTTGGTGTTACTTGCCTGTTTAGTCATCTAATGGAAATTTCTAGTTATACTCAGGAGGCAGCCTGAAGGGACTTTCAATGGATCAATAATAATAATAATAACTACAATACATCAAATATATATAAATCAGAGTTAACACACACTCAAAGATCATTGGTCAACATTGATAGCTATTGGGGTAGAAACCCTTATCCTGAAAATCAAAAATTAAAGAGAAATATTCAAGTATTTATCTTAACTTTCCTGTGCAGACCATATTTGAACATAATCAAGTAGCTAATAAGGAAAAGCTCCTTTTAAAAAATAGATTTTTATTGACTTTAGAGAGAAAAGGAGAGGGAGAGAGAGATAGAAACATCAATAACAGAGAATCATTGATCAGCTGCCTCCTGCACGCCCCCTACTGGGGACTGAGCTTGCAACCCAACCCGGGCGTGTGCCCTGACCAGGAATTGAACAGTGAACTCTAGTTCATAGGTTGATGCTCAACCACTGCACCACGCCAGCCAGGTGGGAAGCTCCTTTTTAAAGAAAATGTCCTGCTAATATATAGAGAATGAATTAATGAATTAAAAAATCACCATTTTGCAACTCTCAGCAAAACTATGCATCTAGGCAACAATCTTCAATACCTGCCAAAACAATTTAAAGAATGATTAACGAGGAACTTATTTTTAAAGAAGTTTTAATATCTTTTATAACGCTAGCAAAATTGTAATGCCAACGTTGGTAAAGGACAGGAGGAGGAGAGAAAATTAAAGTTCTATATTGTGTTCCAGAGTGCCACTATTTCCAAATAAGATATACTATTTTCATTGGAGAGATCTGGAAACAATATTTATACTAAAGGAGTGACTCTTTTCTGGGCATGACCTAAATTATTCCCTGATTTAAAAGTAATCCAATTTAAATAAAATATCTGCATATATGCATAACCCATGAACACAGACAACAGTGTGGTGAAGGACTAGGGCAGGAGAAGGAGTAGGGAGAAGGGGGTTAGTGGTGGGGGGGGGGGCATCTGTAATACTTTCAACAATCAAGATAAATTTAAAATAAAATAAAATTTCTGAAATAAAATTAACAGTTTAGGAAGGATCCTCAAGAAAGAAACCCAGGACTCTGGACTATTAAGGAAGGTTATCAATGGTACTGTTTGTATGAGAAACCCGGGATTCTGGACTGATCCTTGGATCCTTATTTGGGAGACAAGGAGAACAGCACTGCTGAGTGACAACAGGCATACTAACAAACTCAACAACATAGCAACACTTGCCACATCTGCAGCAAGGTATGAGACTTGGGACCTATCTCAACAGGAAAATAGGAAGCAGTATCTGGAGAACTACTTGAATTACAACCACATTCCACTGAGGCTTTATCCAGAGCTACTGATGTTTTTATGCCTGGTACTGCTAAAAAATACTCTAATTTTATTTAAACTAAGAGATAAAAGAGAAGATACAGTGTCTGCCTGGGAAATCTAAGAATATAATGCATTTAACTACGGTACTTTTCTTTGCATAAAAGGAAAGTCAATTGAATTTTCCAGCCATTTGAATCTTTCAGAACATAGCTTCTAGCATGAGATCACACCAGTGCCAGTCCAGCATAAATTAAATCATAGAAGATCACGTAGGAAGCTCTACTCTTCTGCTGAGAGTTTGGACAAAGATGAAAAAATAAGAAGAAAACAAGAAAGCACAAAATGAGCAAGAGAATAATGAGAATTAGTGATAAACCTAAGATGACTCTCTTCCGTCTATACTTCTACAGATAAAACATTGAAATCTCATGACTTGTTCTTCATATGATACAAGTTTTTCATAATTTTTCACTCGTTAGATTATTCTCCTCTGGAGATCCTCCAGTCTTTCAGAAGGTGGGACTACAAACTCATCAAAATTATCCAGATTTTGCCTATAGAACACAGTGAAGACTAGTGTTGTTTCTTCTGATGATCAAAAATACTTCTGGAAACTATGTAGCAAAGCATAGAGGAGAGGGTAAAGCCAACCATTGTCTTAGGTGCTGTGATACAACACAACAGACAGGCAAGGGCCATGCCAGAAAAGAGCTTACAAGTGTAACAGAATACAAAGAATCAAACAAATAACAAGAATGTAAAATAGCAATGAGTCATATAAAGAAAATAGATAGAATAAAATGGCAGAGCATCTTTGGTTGTGAGGAAAGACCACGCTGAGAGTGTGACATTTGATGTGAGACCCAAAATGACAAGGAGGAAACCAAGAAAGTATATGTGGAGGTGTTTCCTGGGCTGCTAACATATCCAGTGCAAAGGTCCTGAGAATGAATGAGCCTGACATGTCCAGGAACAAAAACATGAAAAACAATAGGAGATAAGGCAAAGTCAGCTGTAACTAAAAAAATAAATTTTAAAGAAATATAATAATCTATACTAATAAAAGGGTAATATGCTAATTAGACTGGACATGTTCTTGACATCCTTTCAGACAAAGCCACAGTGGTGGGGGCCAAAGCAGAGACAGTTAGGGGCAATCAGGCCGGCAGGGGAGGGCAGGTCGGGGGTGGGGGCAGTTTGGGATTATCCAATCTGTCTCCATAAAGCAAATTCTGAGATAACTATTTAGGTTTAAGGCTCTCAAGAGCACACAGGAGTTTAGAGATATTCTGAGTTGTTGATTTACTATGGATGTAGATATTATCATATATAGAGTGTCCCAAAAGTGTATATACATTTTAAATAATTATAAAGGCATTGTTTATTGAAATTCATTTCATTTTCAAAACTGAGCTAACAGCTATTAAAGTGTGTATACATTTTAGGGGGGACTTTGTATAACAGCCATAGCCAATAACAGTGTCAGACATTAAGTATCTTATTTAACCATCACAATAACTCTATGAAAGAAGTACTATTTTTTAGTCCTATTTTACAGATGAGGAAAATGAGACTCAGAGAGCAAGCAGTTTAATAAAAATCAGCAACTAGTAAGTGAGGAAGTAGGACTGGAAGACAGGAATTTTGATCAGAGAATCCTTCTTGTGTATATTCTATTTGCTTCTTGCATATGTGTCATCCTGAATTATAATTTACTAGAGGCCCAGTGCATAAATTCGTGCACAGGTGGGACTCGGACAGCCCACCCTGACAGGGCCAGCTGGGCTGGCCAGGGGGAGGGGCCATGGGTGGCTGGTGAGCTTGCCCCACCCCCTATTGGGATAGGGGGCTAATTGGGGGTGGGACCAGCTGGGGGAAGAGGCAGAGGGTGGTTGGCTGGCCAGCCCCACCCCCTGGTCTAACTCCTAGTAGAAGGACAATTTGCATATTAGCCTTTTATTATATAGGATATCTGTCTGCTGTTGCTCAACTACAATCTCCCTGAGAACAGCAACCTAGTCTCATTCCCTCCTATAAGCATGGGTGCTAAGCAACCTTCTAGGCCCGCCCCTCCATTATCTTAGTCACCCCACTGGCTGGCTGGATTCCATGACTTTATACCATTATGATGAAGTGTGCTGACCTCACATTAGTGGCTCCACTTCGGAATTCGGAGGGGAGCAGAGCATCTTAGTTCAGAGGATAGAGACAGTGCAGATAACTGGGGCACAGTTAAACTTCTATTTTTGTCCATAAGACAAAAGGACTACAAATATTTAAATAATGGGCAAAAAGTTATTTTACCTTTTTATTTTTGTGTATTTTGTGGCCACATTTATTTGCCACTTTATTTACAGTTTACTGATGCCAGTAAGTGAAAATTCACTGGACAATTAATAGGCTTAAAAAGTGAAGTTAGCCACTGGGAAAGTAAAATTGTATTCTAGGTAATACCCCTCAAAGTTTTAAAAACAGTAAATAATCACAAATATTTTGCAGAGCCAATAACTTTTAATGGATCAACAATACAACCAAATGAAAAAAATGGGACATATCAAGCTATTGGATATCTGCTAAACAACTCAGGTAAATCAATGTAAAACTGAGCATTCACTTTTAAATACTATAACCTTCACTGTCTTTAAGCTGAACACTCTCTTTAGGAATTGCTCCTTTCTTTTTCTTTTTTCTTTTTCTTTCTTGTGGTTGGTATACACAAAATATTCGTTCCTAACAAGATCATACAAACATAGCTATATGGATTTAATTGTAATTCACATATTTTGGTGGTAGAGAATATTAATTCAGTCATTTGTGTTTTGCTTTCTTTAGCATTTCTTTATTGAATGCTAGTGGAAATGCTGTTTATTTCCAAAGACAGGAATCAACACCTGACTATCTGAAAAGCCAATAAGTATATATTTGTTGAGCCCAATCCCAGTGTGTTTGGGAGGATATAAAGACCTTCTAGCTCACTTTTTTTCCTAAGTGGCTGTGGAAGAGGGGAAGCTTGAAACTGTGTATAATTGTGGTATGCAAAAAATTACTCCATTTCTAAAAGAGCAAAAAATATCTGTATAATAACATTTAATTAGTGATAGTCTTGATCCCTCCCTAACACTGAGTTTCTTATCTTCTGATGAAGTGGTTTCCTAAACTGTACTACAAAAAGCAGGCCAAAGACCAAATCGAATATTTTCTTAATGTTCTATGTTAATGGCAAGCATTTGATGAGAATTGTTCCTCATAATTTTGCAAATACCGTGAAATTATACTACTGCACATAGAGTACATTGCATTAATTTTAGTGACAGTTAATATTTTAGCTATATGAAAATTGTATTTTAATATCCTTGTCTAATTCCAAGTAATTTCCTTATCTTTCTAAACCTTTCTATAATTTTTACCTCCCTCTTGATCTCCTTCCACAGTCTACCAACCATGAGCCCTTCTAGTCATTCCATACAGTTCTTGGAACATCACAGGGAGCTGAGGGCCTGAGAGGATGGTGAGGACCAATAGCCATTGCCAGGGACATTGTGTTGAATGACTGTGGAGAACACCAATGTGGCCACCGCTAGTCCACACAGCACTTTCATGCAAACTAGAGAAAGGTGCCCCCTCAGTTGAAATTGGTTAGTAAAAGATGTCCCTCTGGGATGACAGATTAGTAAAGCACCCCCTATTGTTTACATATTAAGAAGGAGAACCCTCTCTGGGCTTGCACAGCCCTGTGGGCCTGTGACATAGCATGAAGAACAGAGGCTGATTTTCAGGTCTTACTGCCAACTCTCAACTACCAGGTACCTATGTGAAGCACGCCAATTACATAGTATGCACAGCCACACTCCTGGCAGTTTTTTCTTCTGTCATGGCTTCCTTTCCTGGAACCCTAATAGACCACTTGATTCAGAGTTCCATGAGCCAGAAGGCCACTGTTATGTCTTGCAGCTCTCTTCTGTCCTGGACGGCATCCCTTTTCTTACTCTTTTGCATATTTGCTAAATGCCTGTTATATGCAAACCACTGCTCCTCACCCATCTTCATCCATTACTAAAGCATAGGGTTATTCATCTTCCTAAAGCTCACATATAAATGTTTCATCACTTGCCAACTCTAAAACCTTTGTCTTCCCCAAACACCACGAGCGGAGTTTGAGTCTTACCCTGGGCATCAGAAGTCCTGGATTATGTTCCTTACGCTAATACTAACCTAAGATCTCTTCTAAGACTTTTCCTATCCCTAAGCCTCTGTAATTCAGGGCTGTCAGAGCACAGCTGCTCTGAGTCTGCATTTTCTTCTGAATCTTGCTCTACTATATTAACTGTTGGGTCCTAGCCCCTCTACCAGGGGCTGGACCTTCTTGGACGCCGGTAGGTTAGATGGAAAAGGTATGAGAAGTTGTAGGGTATAAGCAAGTCTTTATTGTAGGAGCCAGTGGCCATATAGCCATTATTAGTAAGGAGCCACTAAATAAAACAGTTCTTCAAAATAAAGCCCCATGTAAGCAGCCACACACTAGCTAGTTAACAATACATCTTTCCTACACAGTAGCAGCCTCCGTCTCCACAGCCATTATCTGAGCAGCTGTGTGCTGCCTCTAGATCCACTGCTTCACATAGCAGCAGCACCTGAGCTCTTTAGCCTCACTACTCTCAGTAGCCTCTTCAGCCTCTCTCTCTCACATTGTAGTAGCACCAATACACTGGCTGGTCAGTACCATGTATTATACCACTTAGTCAAAAGAAGTCTCTAGCCAATAGTGATATGAATCATCTGGGTTACAGAAGGGCATAGTGTACCAGGAGATTGCTGTGGCCTTGTCTCTGTGTATAGTCCTTGGGCAGTCTGATTAAGATTCCCATGCTCTGAGTGGCCTTGTCCATACGACATACTGTAGATAGGGCCTTCACATTCTAATTGGCTTTGAGCATCTGGCATCTCTGGAATGGTTCCCACAAGGGCTCTAGGACACAGTATAGGGTTCGTCATGGAGACAGAAAGTAGAATTGTTTGCCTCATAAGATTGAGAGGTAGTTCCCTGGAAAAATGCAACTTTCTCTTGTAATCTTTGACTCTTAATCACATAAAAAGATGCTTACCTCATGCATATTAAGAAATTATATGAATTAGAAGTCCACTGTCATATAAAAAGACATGCTTGGCAAAGGAACAGGAAGCAGTTACGCTGATGCAATAGTCCCTTTTAATCCATGAGGGATATGTTCCAAACCCTATATATATTTTCTCTTCTATATACCTACCCACATACCTACCTATAATAATTTTTAATTTATTAGGCACAGTACTATATTAATAAGTATAACTAATAATAAACTAGAACTATCAACATAATCCATCTGATAGCAGATGACGACTAAGTGACTAACTGGCAGGAGCGTATACAGTATAGATGCTGGACAAGGGATGATCCACATCCTGGGCTGGATGGAACAGGAGGATGTAAGATTTCATCACGTTACTCAAAACAGCATGCAATTTCAAACTTATGAATTGTTTATTTCTGGCATTTTTCATTTAATATTTTGGATCATGGTTGGCCATAGATAACTGAAACTGAATGAAAGGGGACTACTCCACATTACTTGTAGAATATAAATGCATCCAACTCTTACAGAGGTAAATTGTCAATATCCATAAAAATGTACATAATTTTTACCCAGCAATCCAACTTCTAGGACTTGTTTCCTAATAAATCGACTATCCCATTTTCCCAGTCCATTTACATCACCATGCTCTGAGAAGACTGTTTCACATATGTTCTCTCCTCTTCAATTCCCAACATAATTTCCCACAGCCTCACCATCAGGTGATGGTCTTGTTTCTTCCTTCACTGAGAAATCACAAGTGGTCAAAAGAAAACTTCCACAGGTCCCACCAATACACCTTCCCTTTTACCTGCACCTGTACTTATATTCTCTGCCTTTTCTCCAGTTGTTATGGATGAACTATCTGTGTTAAGGCCAACCCCTCTCTCTGTGCACAAAAGTTTATCCCCACAATCTTTTGATGCATGGGATAACACTCCAATCAACTGAGCCATATCAGCCAGAGCCACTTTTCTTTTTTCCCTAACACTTTATTATGAAAAATTTCAAATATACATGGAAATTGAAAAAATTGTACATTAAGCACACCCATCATCTAGATATTAAAACATATTGCTATACTAACCTTTCACAGTTTTTACCATGCCATTCTCCCTTTCTATAGGTGACATGAACTTAGGGGCATTTCACCTATAGAAAGGCTGAGCCACCTCATCTTGTACAGTGAAGGGACAGAAAGTGAGGGGCAATAAGGGTTGGGGGTCCATCAACTCAAACTGTCAGATATATGGAATGAATAAGAAATATAATTATATCACCTATTGCTCTTTTATTAAATTATTCTAACAATATTTTTTGTTTTTTTCCAGATGTAATGAAAAATGGGAGTGCTATCAAAAACTGAGAAGGAGAAAGGTATATCATATGCTATACCTAAAAGATATATGAAATGGGATCTAGGAAATACAAAATTATAAAATTCACTCAAAAATTGTCCTGTAATTCCTGTTCATACCATACCTGATACAATAAATGCATCATTAAATCAGAAAAATATGGCCACTATTTTCAACCAAATAGATTGAAAGTGTCTTACTGAGTCAGGTGCTTTGAGTAGGGACAAGAAGCATATGTAATAAAGAAGCCAGGTATTCATCAGGAATTTAATTTCTATTTGTTTATACAAAGTGTGAAATCTAGTCTCAGTTCCTTTCTATTTATTTAAAATGGTATTTCTGATTTATTGAGGTATATTTTATTTGATTTTCTATTCCCCTATGAGAATAACAATATGATTAACAGATATGTCGCTACTACACAAAATTATCGTGAGAATTATTTTCTTTATTTTGATTTTAAGCAGTAATTTTGCACAGATCAGCTCTTGCTAAAGTAATTTTAATTGTGGATATATCCAGCCACCTGCATTTCTCTGATAGATGAAATGACTATTTTTTGCAATATATAAGTGTATTCTGAACATACATTAGATAAGCACTTATATATTAACTATAGTGTTATTTTTTATATTTTTAAAATGTTTTTATTGACTTTAGAGAGAGTAAGAAAGAGGGATAGAGAGACAAAAATGTCAATGAGCCTAAACCGGTTTGGCTCAGTGGATAGAGCATCAGCCTGCAGGAAGGTCCCGGGTTCGATTCCGGTCAAGGGCATATACCTTGGTTTGGGGCACATCCCTAGTAAGGGATGTGCAGGAGGCAGCTGATCTATGATTCTCTCTCATTGATGTTTCTAACTCTCTATCCTCTCTCTTCCTCTCTGTGAAAAATCAATAAAATATATATATTTTTTAAATGTCAATGAACGAGAAACATTGATCAACTTGCTCTTGCATGTCCCCTACTGGAGATGGAGACCACAACCTGCATGTGTGCCCTGACTGATAATTGAACCAGTGACCTTTTGGTTCATGGGTCATTCATGGGTCAATGCTCAACCACTGAGCAACACTGATCAGGCTCTAAGGTATTATTTAGTGTTAACTAATGATGGCACTGCTAATAATAATCACTAAATTATCATGGCCAAATACATGTTTCAGATCAGTGTTTTTCAAAATGTGGGGATGTAGTCCTGAGTTGCTTCATGATATCAATTGTTTAAAAATGAATTATAATACAATACATGTTGTAGAACAGAAAATATCATTATGGATCACATGGAAGCATGAAACAGACTGACATATTTCTGAAGATAAGCGGTGGGGTGGGAAGAGATTAACCAAATAACTTATATGGATGTATGTATGCATAACCCATGAACACAGACAATAGTGTGGTGAAGGCCTGGGGAGGGGGCAGGAGAGAGGTGGAGAAGGTCAATGGGGTGGGGGCGATATCTATAATACTTTCTTCAATAAAGACCCATTTTTAAAAAGAAAGAAATGATTTTGAAACCTGGCCAGGTAGCTCAATTGTTTAGAAAACTGTCCCAATATGCCTACATTGGGGGTTTGATACCTGGTCAGGACACATACAAGAATCAGCCAGTGAAAGCATGTATATGTGGAATAACAAATCAGTGTCTCTCTCTTTCTCTCTCTCTCTCTCTGTCTCTCTCTCTCTCTCCTTCTCTCTTCTCTCCTCCTCTCCCTCTCTCTTCTCTCTCTCTTTCTTTATCTCTATAAAATCAATAAATAGAAAAATATTTAAATATTTTTAAAAGAATAAGAATGGTAGCCATATCTCTTCACTATGGCTTTCAAAACTGCACCTACAGAGAGTATATTTTACTGACATTCCTAGCTGCTGTGCATTAAAATCTATCACTGTATTTGCACTGAAGCCACAATTTCCATGAGCTTCCCCTAGCCAGTGACTGAAGAAGGCAAGGATAAGAATGTAGGCCCAATCCTGGTAAATGCAGGACTACTCTGAGAGCCAGCCTTGTTTTTAAGACCCCACCCCCCCATCCCCACCACCACTGGCCTTACCAAGTTTCCTGAGAGCTGCACTGAGTCCAAGGTTTCTTCACTTGTTCTTCCTTCTCCATCTCCTTCACAAGGATCAATCTGCATTGGTGATCTTTCAGATCTCCTAGCCTTCTCTGGGAACCTTCACCTTTTCTCTACCTAACAATGGGAATTCTACCTAACAATTTTCTGCAAGTCTAATACCGTCGTATTGGCAACTGCTTTTTGGGGACATGAACAGCACAAATGGTACCAAGAGCGGTCTGAGAAAAGCAATAAGATGGGGATTTTGGACTGGCTCACTTGCGACCCAGTCTCTAGCAGATAATGCTGGCAAAATTGCTAACGATTTCCCAGTGCTGACCTGGGAAATGTCCCAGTGAAGGGAAATGCTGTTGCAGGTGTGATTATTCAGGCACTTGAGAGTTATGATGTAATAACAACTATGAAAAGAGTGGAGTTGGATGGTTATTGATAAGTTGCACTGATGTTCTGAGGAGAGTTAATGAGAGTCTATGGGACTCTAATAAGTAGTTAATGATTAAGTATCAGAAGAACAAGGCCTATGTGGTTGGTCACAAAGAGGCCATTATCACCTGCAGTGAAGAGCAAACACGATTAAAGAACTATTAAAGATTCTTAATAGAGTTATGGGGTGATCATTTTATAAAGGTATATAAATGACTAATCACTATGGTGTACACCTGAAACTAATATAATATTGTATGTCAACTATAATTGAAAAGCAAGTTTTTAAAAAATAATTAAAATTTTAAAAAATTAAGGTTCACGGTCAGAGATGCTCAGACAAGATAATGTGAAAGTTAGGATCCTGGTGAGGAAAAGCTGAAACACTGAACTATGTAAGTAGAACATCAGAATAGAAGTCTCTGCAGTTGTTAACTCTGCAGTTCCCTGCCTTGAGCACATGGGACTTCAAGATGTGCCTCCTCCTTCCCTAAGCACAAGTGTTTTTGCTGTACTAGAACATGCTATAGAGGTTTCTTTCTTGCAGAATAACATATACTCCACTAAGAAGCTTCCCTCACCTCCTCTGCTGACTACCAGACCAATAACTAAGGTTAAATCCTAGTATAATTCAGATGAACAAGTGCTGGAATCAATAAATGAGGAAAGTGACTATAGGCTGAGATAATTGCAAAAATTAGCCCTGTGCATCTATGAGATCCATGGGAGTACTCCTGGCATTGCATTCTGAGGCTGCATGTTCCAGGATGCTAGAATATAAGATTGAATAACCAATAATTCATTGACCTGGAGTATTTTCTTAAGACATAAAATATAACACGTTAGCCAAGACCCATAGTTGCAGGCACATATGTTACTGGGATTATCTTAGAAGCCTGGAAAAGCTATTGCCAATATCATTCAATGTGAATTAAACACCTGAGTTGTCCTAGCATATGGCAGAGGACAGCACAAAGGGACTGTGGGAAGGAGCGTAAATGTGGGAATAGTAGAATGAGGAGCTCAGCAAATCTCCTCAAAGGCAATTATAAAACTGGACAAAGTTGTCAAAAATAGCTATTTCAGGACTCTGTAAATTGACCAAAGTCATACAACATAGTGAAAAACATTTTGTAAGAAAATGTACTGAACTTTCGCAGGAACTGGTAGTGTGTGTGTGCGTGTGTGTGTGTGTGTGTGTGTGTGGTCTTTTGTGTTGAGCTCCCATCCCTATCAGTTCTGGCAGAGTGACTATAAAAACCAACAGCTCTGTGCCAGAGTATAGCAACTTGAGAAAAAAAGGTTGAAAACTGGGAATTCATAAAAAAAAAAAAAAAACTATTGTCCCAGTGAAAGAAATTTGTGCACAGGGGGCAGGGGGAGTCCCTTAGCCCAGCCTGCACCCTCTCCAATCTCAGACCCTTCAGGGGCCTAAACTGACAGCTGGACATCCCTCTCACAATCCAGGACCGCTGGCTCCTAACCACTCACTTGCCTGCCAGCCTGATCACCCCCTAACGGCTCCCCTGTCGGCCTGATTGCCCCAACTGCCCTTCCCTGCTGGCCTGATCACCCCCAAGGCTTTTATTAGTATAGCTATGACTCTTCACAGAAAATTTCACTAAATCTACTTTACAATAAGGCTTGATGGTTGAATCATTGGGGCCAGACACCAAGATTTCCTTTCTTTGAAAAGAGGAGGGAATAATTATCTTGTCTTTAAGTTGCCCTGAACATCAAATGAGATAATGACTTAGAAAAGTATAAAAGCACCATATAAAAGCAACTGAAAAGACAATAAAGTAGTAAAATGAAAAACACTATTTTAATTCTTCCCCTTCCCTCCTTTACAGCCTTTATTTAAACTGTGAAATTTATAAAAATTTCACTTCTATTTTCATTTCATTACATTCAATATTATTTTATATTAGTTTCAGGTTTTATATTAGCTACAGAATAGTGGTTAGACAATCATATACTTTACAAAGTGTTCCCCAATATTTCCAGTACCCACCTGGCATCATGCCATCATTACAAAACTATTGACTAGCTGAAATCGGGTTGGCTCAGTGGATAGAGCATTGGCCTGCAGACTGAAAGGTCCCGGGTTCGATTCCTTCCGGTCAAGGGCACATACCTTGGTTGGGAGCACATCCCCAGATGTGCAGGAGGCAGTTGATCGATAATTCTCTCTCATGGATGTTTCTAACTCTCTATCCCTCTCTCTTCCTTTCTGTAAAAAATCAATAAAATATATTTAAAAGAAACAACTATTGACTTTATTCTCTATTTATGTGCCACTAGGTTTACATGTTCCTTCCTATCTTTCTTTTGTGTTGCTCGCCCTTCCTCTTCTTTCTCATTTCTTCCCTCATTTTCTTCATATAGTATCTCAATTGGCCCTCAAAGCTCAGTGAAGGCACGGGGGCACGCTTCATCCATTTTATAGACCAGGACACTGAGGCCAATTCCAGTTGGCTGTGGAACTTGACTCAGTGCACAGAGAACCCTCAGAGCCATGCTCTCTGCCCTTCCTAAGGGGCAGCCGCTGGGCAAACAGAACAAACCTTCATGCCAGGCTTCCGAGCCTCTTTCTCAAGCACTTCTTCATCTTGGATGCTCCACATTCTTTCCTCTCTCCTCTCCCTTCCCCCTGCCCCATTCTTTACTGCTCCCACTTCCGGGGAGCAGGTGGTAGGTTTAGCACTCACTGTGCTGGAGCGCCCACCAGTGGGGAGGCAGGAAATGGGGGTGGGGCGGGCATGGGCTTGCTTTTGGGCCAGGGCCAGCGAGCTGGAGTGGTGGCCTCCCAAGTGCAAAGGCCGAGGAGAGGCCCAGTTAGCGCCAGGAGCTTCACTGAACTGCACACACCTGGGCAGTGGGGTACCAGGCAGTGCTCTGCCCTTGCACTGGGGTGGCGCCGACCCTCAACCCCCGCCTCAGGGCTGCCAGTCCTCACCACCCTGCCCAAGTCAGCAGTCATTGCTGTTATGGCTGGCAAGACCCGATGAGGCAGGGCTCCAGATGGCCAGCAGGACCCCGTGGAGGCAGGGCTCCAGCCCAGGGGAGGAACGAACAACCAGACCCACAACAAAGAATGTAGCATGATGCGCTATATGTTAGTCATAAAACTAACCCTGTTTGCAATCCTCAACCCCCAGGCACGTCCTGTTCCAAGTGACCGAAAGGCAGCCCAAATAGACCAAACCAGGTCAGACAGAAACCGCTTAAACTGAAAAGAAGCCCCCGCCCCAGGTGTTGTTGTGCAAACTTTTAACGATGTTACTGTACTAGTGGAATTTTTCATAGCTCATAGCTGACCTTTCTTTTTTAAAAGACTTTTTAGCCAATCATAAACTGCCAAGCATCTCTAAGACGGGGATAAAAGTAGTATGCTTAGAGTGGGTCGGGGCTCTTGTTCCTCGCTGCTATGTCTGTTGATACGTGAGCTCGGACTCGAGTTCGTAATAAAGGCTTCCTAAATTTCAAATTGGCTGACTGGTGGTCATCATTCTCGGGTCGCCCCACAACATTTGCCTCTTGTTTCCGGAGTCTTGGGGTCATTGCAGAATCTCGCTCTCCTCAGGCAAGGCAAACCCACCCTGTGACCAGGCCTAATTTGCATATTACCTCTTTATATATTAAGATAGATAACAGATCTTAGTGGCAAAAAATTGGAGAAATTCAATATTACAGCTGTTTGAGACTACAATCCTGCTTGGGTCAAGTAACATACCAGTCAGAAATTTAAAGAGAAACGACAGTTATAGTGGGCCTTGATAAGCTATCAGATATCTCTGATGTTCTGGAAGGCTGGGCACATGTATAAGGCTGCTTGTACATAGGTGAGACTGGAGAAGATCCCAGAGAACTACTTCTCCTGGTTGTGTATGAGGCCTTGTACACAGGAGGAGAAGACAGGAAAAATGCTAGCAGAAAGTAAAAGCTGTGGAAGACTTGCAAACTGCCTCCAATTTGGAAGCTGTCCCCACAGATACATTTGAATGGTAGAAGCCTTACTGGCTCAAGATGTTTAAGTGAAACCTCAGGATAAACACTGGTGGATCACTATCTTATATAATAAAAGCCTAATATGCTAAGTGTGCAGTCGACTGGTCAGCCATTAAACCAATCAAAGCATAATATGCTAATGATATGAAAAGGCTGATCAATCGCTTGCTATGGCATGCACTGACCACTAGAAGGCAGACACTCTGACCAGTAGGTTAGCTTGCTGCTGGGGTCCAGCTGATAGGGACTCAGAGAGATGGGCCTGACATGCCCTGGAGCTTTTCTGTAGTCCCTCCCCAGCTGGCCAATCTCCTGTGTTCTCCTCCCTGGCCCCCATCATGCACCAGTGAGGTCCCTCAGCCTGACTTGCACCCTCTTGCAATCCAGGAACCCTCGGGGGATATTGGAGAGCCAGTTTTGGCCAGATCCTCAGACCAGGCTGGGGGATCCCACTGGTGCACAAATTTGTGCACTGCACCTCTAATATTCGATAATTCAGTCACAGATCCTGGGAAACCATGCATAAGAATGAAAACAACTGGGAAGAGAACTGTAGAGAATACAGACTCCACAAAATAGTTCAGGCAAATTAGTCAACAGACCAAACAAAAGCAATAGCAACTTCCAAGAGGGGAGATGAAAATCCATATTTGCTACAATTTGTTATCTAAAATGTCCAGTTTGCAACAAAATCTTACAGGACACAAAGAAAAATGAAGAACACCTCATACAGAGGAACAAAAGTAGTCAATGGAATTAAGGTGGTACACTAGAAAATATCTACTTAACACAAAGTATGATAAAAATGAACAGAGTAACAAAAAAGATATGTGACATACAGGAAATAAGTAGCAAGATGGCAGAGATAAATCCAATCACATCAATAATTACATTAAGTATAAAAAGGATAAAAAATAAAAATGAAGATTCTCAGGCTGAATTTAAAAAGACAATCCAATTATCTTCTGCCTACAAGAGACACACTTTATCTTATTTTATTATTTTTATTTTTAAAATACATTTTTATTGATTTCAGAAAGGAAGGGAGAGGGAAAGAGAGATCAGAGACATCAATGATGAGAGATAATCATTGATCAGCTGCCTCCTGCACACCCACTACGGGGTCGGGGAGGGAGAGCAAGCCTGCAACCTGGCATGTGCCCTTGACTAGAAACAAACCAGGGACCCTTCAGTCCATAGGCCAATGCTCTATCCACTGAGCCAAACCAACGAGCCTAAGAGACAAGCTGTAGGTGTAAAGACACAAATATGTTGAAAGTAAAAGGGTAAAAAAAGATATTCCATGTACACAGCAAACAAAAGAGAACTAAAGTGGCTAGACTAATACCACACAAAAGTAACTTTAAGACAAAAATTACTAAAGATAAGGAGGGACAATTTATAATAAATGTCAATTCATCAGGAAGCTATGACAATGAAAAGAAATAGATACTTAATAGCCCAAAATACATGCAACAAGATCTGATGGAATTGAAAGGGAAATAGACAATTCAAAAGTAAAAGAGACTTCTCAACAACCTATAACCAGAAAAATAGCAAGGATATACAATACTAGAGAAATACTATCAACAAAGATGACCTGACATCTGTAGAATATCCATTAAACAACAGCAGAATACACATTCTCAGGTGTACACAGTACTTTCTCCAGGTTGGATCATCAACGAGCTCATGAAGCAAATCTCAATAAATGTAAAATAATTGAAATTACACAAAGGATGTTTTCCAACCAAAATATAGTAATTCAATTATAAACCAACAATGGAAGAAAAATTAGGAAATCAACAAATATTTGTAAATTAAATAATATACTTTTAAAACAACCAATGGGTCAAATGTCAAATAGTAAATCACCAGAAACATGTGATATATTTTAAATTGAACAAGAACCAAAATACAGCACATCAAAATGTATGAGATATAGCCAAAGAAGTGCTAAGAAGGACATTTATAGATTTAAACATTTGTATTCTAAAAGGAATGAGAACTGAGACCATTAGTATAAGCTTCCATCTTAATAAATTAATAAATTAGGGAGGGGGAGGCAGACTAAACACAAAAGATGAAGAAAGAAGGAAATAATTGGGATGAAATTGGAGATCCTACTCACAGGTATAGATATTTATCTGGCAATTGGTTTTCTTTTCCTGTAGACAGAGCCTTAGCCAGCACCACTATCCCGAGGCTTACAGAATACACAGGCACGGAAGTATAGCATGCAACTAGAAGACTCAACTCACAGTGAAAGAGGTATGGGAGTGAACCCATGATAATGGGTTATATAACATACCATACCATTCAAAACAACCTCAGAGAGTGCTGGAATGCCTTTCTAAAGACAAAGCTGAAGCACTAGCACAGGGATAACACTCTGAAATGATGAGATGCCATCAAGAAATACAGTGTATGTATTAAAGACCTCAATATGTTGCTATGTCATCATTAAGAAGAATACAGAACACCAGGTTCTGAGGAGTGGAAGGAGTAGCCATACTTAACATTACTTCCAGTGACCAATAGGGGGCATTGTGCTTTCTGTGCCCTCAACTATGAGCTCTGCAGGATTGTAGGTCCTGTTTCACAAAGGGGGTACCCTCTTTCCAGGGGACACAGCAAGGACCCTATTAAACTACAGTCAGAGATAATGGAGCTGCATGTCAGCTCTGGATTCCTTATACCAGCAGGCAAGAAGAGGAGTTGAAGTACCAGCAAGGATAATTGACCCTTATCAGCAAGAGGTAGGACTGCTTTTACATAAGGGGTCCATATGGAATGAGGTGTGGAACCCAGGTGATCTACTTGGTTACCCTTGCCCCATGGTAACTGTGAGTGGACAAGTGAAGAGATGCTACCAGGCGTAGGCAAACTACAGCCCGCGGGCCAGATGGCTGTTCTAAACTATTGAAATAATTTTTTTTTTAAAAAAAGACCGTACCCTTTTATGTAATGATGTTTACTTTGAATTTATATTAGTTCACACAAACACTCCATCCATGCTTTTGTTTCAGCCCTCCAGTCCAGTTTAAGAACCCATTGTGGCCCTCCAGTCAAAAATTTTTTCCACCTTTGCGTGACTAGACTGAAAAGGGTCTAATTTCCAAGGCTTCAGACCATTCAAAAATAAAGGTATAAGTTATACCACCAGTCAAGCCACCAAGACCTGCTGAGGAGACAGGGTGAGGTGAATTTTAAAAGAATACCATAGTGGAGAAGAAAAAGGATGAGTACAGTGTGGCCCCAAGATTAACTGCAAAGACTGGGGTTGTAGTTCATCCTACTAATCTGCCTCTTCTGAGTTTTGTTTTCTTCTCACAAAAAATGTATATAGAAACCATGGGACACCTCTTCCCTATACCCATGAGGAAAAGTAGGCCTGTGCAAAGCAATGGAAGGACTTTGGTGATCATAAAAAAGGTACCATTCAGGTCCCCATCACTAGAGAGTAAAAATAACAAATAGTCCCAGCTACTATGATTTGAATTCATCACTTCCAGTGACTGAGAGCAACAAGCATACTAAGGCAGACCCATTCTTAGATGATGCGGGCCTCCTTGGGCTATTAAGAAAACCCTGTGAATGGCTTGAAGAATATTCTAAGTCCCTGATACTCAAAGCATTGTGTACATCCATTGCATTGAGTTGAAATGACAAAATATTTTAGGGTGTACAATTTGACCACCTTTAGGAACAATCAGAAATCAGCCCAACATCTTCCTCTCACATAAAGGTAATGCCACCATCCCAACACATATATTATTGATTTAAATTCCTCAGAGATGACATGAAAATTATGTAGATGTCTTGGATTTAAAATTACAATAATTTCATTTTAGTTATTTTTTTACAATTGTAGGAAATTGGCAAATGGATATGATATAGTAAAAAGAGTAGTAGGCAAAAAGTCAGAGAAAAAATGATCCCAGTTCAGTTATTAAGAAGCTATGTGGCCGAAACCGGTTTGGCTCAGTGGTAGAGCGTTGGTCTGCGGACTGAAAGGTCCCGGGTTCGATTCCGGTCAAGGGCATGTACCTTGGTTGTGGGCACATTCCCCTGTAGGGGGTGTGCAAGAGGCAGCTGGTCGATGTTTCTCTCTCATCACGTTTCTAGCTCTCTATCTCTCTCCCTTCCTCTCTGTAAAATATCAATAAAATATTTAAAAAAAGAAGCTATGTGAGTTTGGGAAAGACACATTTGCTCTCTGGTACTTGCTTTCTTCATGTGTAAAACAAGAATGTTGGATTTAATTATCTCTATAACTCCCATTTAGTTCTAAATATGATTCTGTGGGCAATCCATATTCTTCCAGTTCAGCCAATTGAATTACATCACACATACCCTTAAGTTACCACAAGGTGTCAGAATATGCTCATCTAACACTTACCAGTAATAAACAATTCTGCTTGCTCTGCATTAAACTAGAAGACCCATTTTCACATACTTCACACATTTGAAAAGCTTTCATAATAACCCTAACAGAGGCTAGGTAAGTATTGCCAGTAAAATTTAACCTTAATAATAGGGAGCAATAGCTTCTACCATCCTTACTTTCTCCCAAACACTACATGCTTATTTTCTCCACTAAGCCTTCAATTATACTATTTTTGTTCCTCAAATCTAAATTTTACCTATCATTCAAAACTAGCTCTATCTGTTCAAAATAGCAATAATAATAATATCTAGAAATAAACCTAAACACACACACACACACACACACACATAAGACCTATATGAATACAGCTATAATTACTGAAGGATATATACAATAAAAAGACGAGGATAATTGAAAACATTTACCATAGTGTGGAAAAGTCAGTTCTGCACAAATTACTTTTAATCCAATATATTTTGCCCATTAAACTGGAAAATATCAGTGTAATTATTCATGCAGAAGAGAAAATGAACAAAAATATCCTGCATTTTTTAAATCTCTAGAAACTGTTGAGAAAGGATAAAGAAACACATGCCTTATAAAATATCAAAATATTTTAGACTAGTCATTGCAACAGTGAAACAGCACAGGACTAGGAAGACACACCAATGGATCATAGTAGAGTCCAGAAGCAGATCCTGTATAGTATATAGGAATTCAGTATAGATAAAGGTTGGATTTAAAATAAGTGAGGCCAAAACCGGTTTGGCTCAGTGGATAGAGCGTTGGTTTGTGGACTGAAAGGTCCCAGGTTCGATTCCAGTCAAGGGCATGTACATTGGTTGCGGGCACATCCCCAGTGGGGGATGTGCAGGAGGCAGCTGGTCAATGATTCTCTAACTAATGTTTCTGGCTATCTATCCCTCTCCCTTCCTCTCTGTGAAAAATCAATAAAATATTAAATAAATAAATAAATAAATAAAATAAGTGAGAAAATGATCCACTAAATAGTAGTTGCAGAATCAACTTTACAAATACCAGTAAAATTAACTGAATTCCTAACTACATGTTATAGTAATTTCTAAGTGAAACTCTTTTTTTATATAATACAGTAATAGGAAAGAACAAACATGTGTTGCATTTTCTTTTTCTGAAAAAGAGCTAACACATACTTCACAGGGCCATTGTGAATGTTAAAAAAAAGGCTGAACAAGTACTGAATACATGTTAGTAGTATAATAGAATTGGAATAAATATTTACTAATAAATGCATTTTTATTAGACTGGGAAAAGCAGGGGTGGAAAACAACTCACTTGCTCCAAGTCACTCAATATATAATGGATCTAGGGTTTATAAATGAGAAATTATTAGAACCCAGGTCATCTGAGTTCCAGCTCAGTTTTTTTTCTATAGATTCTCTTTTAATAGAAATATTAGGATACCATTTAAACACTGTAATGTGCCAAAACGTGTTTGGCTCAGTGAATAGAGCGTCGGTCTGCGGATTGAAAGGTCTCAGGTTCGATCCCGGTCAAGGGCATGTACATTGGTTGTGGGCACATCCCCAGTAGGGGGTGTGCAGGAGGTAGCTGATCGACATTTCTCTCTCATTGATGTTTCTGACTCTCTGTCCCTCTCTTCCTCTCTGTAAAAAAAAATCAATAAAATATATATATATATATAACAAAATAAACACTGTAATGTTTCATTGAATTTCTACATGACTACAGTATCTGTTCATTTAGAAACTCTTAACTGATGAGCAGCTACTGTCAAGTCAATAATATTTTAAAATCAACTTGTATTTAACTAAGCATAATATTTATATACAAGTTAAAGGCTATATTATGTTGTGGGTTTTTTTAGATATTTTTTATTCAGCCTACAGTGAATTCATGGTGTAGCCCCAAGGGTAGAAACCACTGTCTATGGGAAATGCACTTGCTTATAGCTGCAGAGAAAGCAATGAATCAAAACTCTGACTGCAAGCTGTCAAAGAACAACCTAAGCATCTACAGTCCTATGCCACCTCTCTATAGGGGCCTTAATCCTATGGGAAGACAAAAACCTGATAGTGATTTTGTAAAAGGTGCTAAATCTGACAGGTAAAAGTAGTTCTCCTTTGGCATCAGCATGGCAATTTACTCTAATTATATTAAAAAAATCAATTCTCATAGATAAGCAAGTCTTTCCATTTAATTTCAGAAGAGGAGGAATTGGATCCAAACCTGGAGGGGCATGTTGTGGCTTCTTGGGTTTTGCGTCAAGGAGAGCTGATAGTGGTTGCCACAGGGTTTGGCTGGGGAAAGGATGAAAGCACCATCCAGGAATTTGGGGACAGAGTAGGAGGATGGCAAAGGAAGAAAGTAAGGAAAGGATTGGCATTCCGGGGAAAGAGATGGTGCTAATGCATGATGTGCATTCCAAGAGGATTTCTGTTGTCACAGTCCTCTGAGAGCTGCCTCTTTGAAACTGCTAAAGTTTTAAGTTATGGTACTACTATTCTATGTTTAATATGCTTTAACCCAATAACTTTTATCCATGTCACTTAATGTCTGTACCTGTGTGCTCAGCTGAAAAATACGCACATAACAACTGTTGGCACTACTTTACTATTTGGGAGGTCTCACTCAGTACACCTAGAATATTACACGAATAGAAAGGACTGCCACTCAAGGCATCTGCCCATCCTGGGTTATGTAGAAACGTAGAAATAGGAAATAGAGCCACACCTATTCGCATGCTGCCATAAGATTATGTTTGAGCAGACAAGAAAACTAACAACTCTTCCTGGTTGCATGTAGAAATGTGGGATACCTACATGATAGAAGCTATAGAGAATTCATCCAAGAACCTGCCCTGACATTTCATCACTCCCATTTATGATTATTTGTGAGGGTCACAAGCAGGCTGACTACAGAAAGAAAAACTTCACCTGGCAAGTTTTAGAGAGAAAGGAGGATGCTATTCCCTGGGGTGATAAACAAAAGGAAATTCACATTTTACTTTTTCTTTTCTTTTTTTAGAGGCAGCTTTAACATTTATTTTATCAGTGAGACTTGAGTTTCTTGAGGACAAGGCCTGTGTATTATTTTAAAAATAAATCCTTATTGTTCATATTACTACAAGGCGATCCTCTTCCCCACACCCCATAGCTCCCCTCCACCTGATTCCCACCCCACCCCATGCCCTTATCCCCTGCCACTGCCTTCATCCATAGGTGTAAGATTTTTGTCCAATCTCTTCCCACACTCTTCACCCCCCATTTCTCCCTGAGAATTGTCAGTCCACTCCCTTTCTATGTCCCTGATTCTATTAAATTCATCAGTCCATTCTGTTCATCATATTTTTTATTCACTTGATTTTTAGATTAACTTGTTGGTAGGTATGTATTTATTGTCACTTTGTTGTTCATAATTTTTACCTTTACCTTTTTCTTCTTATTCCTCTTCTTCTTAAAGAACACCCTTCAGCATTTCATATAATTCTGGATTGGTGGTGATAAACTCTTTTAGTGTTTCCTTGTCTGTGAAACTCTTTATCTGACCTTCAATTCTGAATGATAGCTTTTCTGGGTAGAGTAATCTTGGTTGTAGGTGCTTGCTGTTCATCACTTTGAATATCTCTTGCCATTCCCTTCTGGCTTGCATAGTCTCTGTTGAGAAATCAGTTGACAGTCATAAGGGTGCTCCCTTGTAGGTAACAAACTTTTTCTCTTACTGCTTTCAAGATTCTTTCTTTGTCTTTTGTCCTTGGCATTTTATTTATGATGTGTCTTGGTGTGGTCCTCTTTGGGTTCCTTTTGTTTGGGGTTCTTTGTGCTTCCTGGAATTTTAAGTCTCTTTCTTTCACCAGGTAGGGAAAGTTTTCTGTCATTATTTCTTCTAATATGTTTTCAATATCTTGCTCTCTCTCTTCTTCTGGCACCCAAATAATTTAGATGTTGTAAGCTTAAAGTTGTCCCAGAGGTTCCTTACACTATCTTCATATTTTTGGATTCTTTTTTCTTGTTGTTTTTCTTGTTGGGTGTTTTTTGTTTCCTCGTATTTCAGATATTTGGTTTGATTCTTGGGGTCCTTTGACCTACAGTTGAATTTCTGTATATTCTTCATTTCAGACAGTGTATACTTAATTTCTGACTGGTCCTTTCCCATTTTTTTTGGCATTTTCATTAAGGTCCTTGGAGGTCTCATTAACCTCCTCAGAGGTCTGTCTCATCAGGTTTCTCAGCAGTTTTTAGAAGATTCTTGAGTAACCTTATAAATGTGGTTTTGAACTCTATGTCCAATAGTTTGCTTTCCTCCATTTCTTTCATTCGTGACATGTTTCTTTGTCTCCACATTTTGGCTGCTTCACATTTTACTTTTTCTTAAAATGCTTTTACTTAAGATGTGTTTACTTAAAATGTTGATGGGGTGGCTTTGTGTGGCAGGTGACCTACAGGGGCCAGTAGCTCAGCCTCCCCAATCACCTGAGGTGGATGCTCTTGGGGCATCCCTTTGTGGGCTGAGTGCAATGTCTTGGTGTAGTTAAGCCTTGATTGCTGTTGGTACACTGGGAAGAACTGACCTCTAGGCTAATTGACTGTGAGGATCCGCTGTGTATATAATGAGAGAACTGTTGTGCTGGAGACATACTTATGGGGCAGGACTTGTTTCAGTGGGGCTTTGGTTCTCACTGAGTTTGCCTTTTGAATGTGCCACTTATGGATGTGAGGAGTTGAAATCTGGTGTTGTCTCACACTGACTTCTGGATCTCCAATCGGATGCAGGTCAGCTACTGCCTGAGGCCATGAGCAGGAGCTACAGCGAGAACTACAGTTTTCTCCTCTTTGCTTGGGGTTTGGGAACTTTTCCTTAAATATATATATATATATATATATATATATATATATATATATAATTGATTTTTTACTTAGAAGAAGGGAGAGGAATAGAGAGTTAGAAACATCAATGAGAGAGAAACATCAATCAGCTGCCAAGGTACATGCCCTTGACCAGAATCAAACCTGGTACCCTTGAGTCCGCAGGCCGTCGCTCTGTCCACTGAGTCAAACCAGCCAAGGTTCACCTTTCACTTTTGTTGAACAGAAATGAGAAGTCTCCCATTCATCCAGCTACTCTGCACCTCTGTACTACAAAACATTTCCATAATTTATGATTTTATTTCTACTTCTCTTTAAGCCTTGCTTTTACTTGGAGAACCCTCTCATCATAAAACTATTCAAGAACAGATATTATTCTGAACCAATGAGATACTGGAAACATTTTTGACAAAGGTTTTTAAAAAGTTGGGCCCTGGCCTGTGTTGCTAAGTGGTTAGAGTGTCATGCCACACATCAAAGGGTCTTGGGTTCAATTCCTGCTCAAGGGCATGTATCTGCCGATTCACTCCCTGCCCCAGGTCAGGGAGCTTGTGGAAGGCAATCTATCAATGTGTCTCTCTCACATTGATTCTCTCTCTCTCTCTCTCTCTCTCTCTCTCTCTCTCTTTCTCTCTCTCTCTCACCCTTCATCATTTCCACTCTCTCTAACATCAATGCACAAAATATCCTCAGGTGAGGATTAGTGCCCCCCTCCCCTAAAGACCTTGAAAAAATTGCAACAAAGGGGTGGCACTGTATGTGTTAGAATTTCTGGCCCCAATTTTTGAATTATATTTGTGAAAGGTGTATAGCGGGCTTGGCTTTTAGATGAGACAGGCACAAACCATATACTTCTGGTACCATCTATGTGCACTTACTATCGCAACAGCACTTTCCTTCCAATTTCTCAATATTGTGGTTAGTTTCCAAGCAGAATGAAACACTCAATAGTGCTCAGGAACAACTCTGCAGCCAGAAAAACAGCACTGTCTTTTAAAATAGACAGCAGCCAAAACCGGTTTGGCTCAGTGGATAGAGCATCAGTTTGCGGACTGAAGGGTCCCAGGTTCGATTCTGGTCAAGGGCATGTACATTGGTTGCGGGAACATCCCAGTAGGAGGTGTACAAGAGGCAGCTGGTAGATGTTTCTAGCTTTCTATCCCTCTCCCTTCCTCTCTGTAAAAAAAAAAAAAAAAAAAAAATCAATTAAAAATATATAAAAATAGACAGCAGAGGGCAGCAAAGCCTAGTCCACTCATCTACTCCTGGAAGCCCTGTCATTCTGATTGCAAATTTCAGGTCCATTAGCAACCAAACCTCTTTTAAGGATCCACAAGGTAGTTGAGAGACAAATGGTTTCTCCAAGATATAGAGAACGAACACTAATTGGTTTGGTATTGGTATAATGAAGATGAATAAAGCTGTGGCTCTAGTCATTATGCAGTAAACACAAACAACGTAACAGGCTTCAGGAGACATTATTTTCAAAAGAATAGGCTCCTCTCAGAATTGGCCACGAGCAGGTGATATAATGTAAAAATAAACACAAAGCATATACAGTATATTATATATATCACACTTGAATAAAAAGACTGCAATTAAGAAGAGCCATTTGAAACGATAATTGATCATTTTAAAGTAAATATACCCATGTAACTGAATGCGAATAGCAAACCCACTATACAGCTGATGCCTGGGTGGGAAAAAAGAAACAGGAGGTACATTACACCCTATTAATTATTTTCACTGCTACAGTTGTTTGCTATATAATACAGGCCAATGGGTTAGCCTGAAGCATCTTCTAATATATTAGTAAATAAATTTGAACCGATTTTAATTTGTTAATGGAAAGGTCTGGGCCAGTTGCAAATAAGAGTGAGTCTACTTTGTCTCACTCATTAGCATGCAACCAGGACTATCCTCCACATTCATACAAAATGTTACATTTCCATAAAGTATAGTGTAATTTGTCAGGAAAAAAAAACCCTCTGTAAACTGTATTAGGCTAAAGATAAATTTGTATCATGTGGTCATCCTCCTCAGAGTGCTTAGGATAATTGCATGTGTAACACCTGCCTTCAAATAATACCGCCTGCCAAATAATACCTCTCTGGATCGTCATAGTATGTGAAAATGACAGGGAGTGAAATAGCTATTCTTCTAACTTATTTCTGAGTGTCTATACTCATAGCTACAGGCTTTATTGTAGCTCACTAGTGTGTCACAGGTTTTGTTTTGTTTTGTTTTGTTTTGTTTTGTTTTGTTTTGTACTCTCCCTGCTCAGCAATTTCAAATACTTACTCTACCTTATGGATTTATGATGTTTTTAGAAAGCTGCCATAAAGATAACATGCAAAAAATCATTGCTTGCTATGTGACAAAAGCTCTAGTTTAAAGCGAAATGCCCGTTTCAATTTATATATGGTAGAGAATTTAATCTAGTTGTAGTTCATATTTTTCAGTGCCTCCTGCCACCAGCCCCATCATTTATTTGACCCACTGAAAATAATTCCTAAAATTTGTAAGGTTTACACCCAAATAAAGAAGAGCCAAAAATCTAAAGTTTAGTGTGGAAGTAAATTGTAATTCTCTATTCTTATATTCATTCTTCCTCCCCACCTGAACCCCAGGGGGACTGTGCTTCCCCTCTGACCCTCCTCCCCAGCTCAAACACAGCCCTTCAGTCAGGTGGGAATCTCTACCATTGTTACCCAGGTGTGATTGGGAGTTCCCAAGATTTCCATCCCCTCTTTGAAGTAAATCTTTCCCTGGTGCCCCACAGTGCTGGGCAAATCCTGTCAGGTGTCAGGGCAGAGAAAGCAAGCTGGATTGGCTGGCTCCTCAGTTTAACTTAGGAGAGACAGGAAGAGGTACAGTAAAAGGATGGAACAGGAAAAGGCTCTCTTTGAACAGATCACTGTAGAATCTACCTGCCATGAAGGGGAGAAACTGTTAAGGAAGTCAATAACAGGAGAAATAAATCTGATATGAGAAAATTGGAGTTTATAAAATATGATAATTTTTAAAAATATATTTTATTGATTTTTTACAGAGAGGAAGAGAGGAGAGAGAGTTAGAAACATCAATGAGAGAGAATCATCGGTCAGCTGCCTCTTGCACATCCCCTACTAGGGATGTGCCCGCAACCAAGGTACATGCCCTTGACCAAAATCGAACCTGGGACTTTTCAGTCCGCAGACCGATGCTCTATCCACTGAGCCAAATCGGTTTCGGCTAAAATATGATAATTTAAGGAGTTAAATTGGCCAAACAAACTTATAATACTTCTCTCAAACTTTCATTCTTACATTTATATTGATGACTCAATCTACATTTCCAGTCCCAAACTCTGACACAAATAACTAATAGTTGATAGTGTTTTGTGATTTTAGAAGTGCTTTGACGTTTACTGTTGGATTAGATGTTCTTCATAGCCCTGTGAAATTGTCAGGGTTCAGAAAGATGCAATGAATTATTTTGAGTTACACAGCAGAGACTCAGGCACCAGCCCAAGAGTTTCAAATCCCAAACTCCGTTCAAGACCCCATGCTGCTTTCCCCCAACCTTAAGTGCCTAAGATCTATGCCATACTCCATACTATTGCATGGGAACAGCCTAGGTGTGTACAGGATGCCATTCTGAAATATTTCCCCACATTTCCCCATGCCTTTCTCCCCCTTATCAGGATCCTTGGCTAAGTCCAGGGACGGCAGAGGATGCTAAGGTGGTCTTGACCAAAGAATGACTTTCCACCCCAACCCCCACACCATCCAAATCTGACCCTGTCTCAGCGAGTGGTTTCTTTGGTGAAGAAACCCTATTGTTCACACTCGGGACTCAGTTTGTAAGGTGGGTTGTGGGTGAACAAATAATTATCTGACTGACTCACTTCTCAGGGGCTACAGTTGTCTAGGGCATCACCCAGCACTTTCCAGAGTTGCATAATATGAAGCTGAAGTGAATTAAACTACTTTGCCCACACAGATAGCACAACAGACCACAAGATACCCTGCTATAGGATCAAAGTATCCTACCTCACATCTCCTCCTCAAAATGAAGAGGAAGAGAAATGTGACTTACAGCTCTTTCCAGAATCCACTAAGGGGATGTGGAACTTCTGGACAAGCCACATCACTCAACGGTGTTTTGCTGTCCAAATATTTTGAACAAAACTTGGTAGGAAAAAAGAAAGAAAAAATAAGAGGATAATTGTGCCATTTAATAATTGCACCAAAGAGAAAAATTAAATAAGTCTAGATAACAAAACACTATTCTACTGGATAAGCGCAGAGCCCTTTTATCACTGATTACTCATCTTTTCATCTGTTACTTCATACAAAAATAGACAAACTCATTTTTAACACTCTCAATATCTTTCTGAAACATCATTCTGAAAAAGTAAAATTCCCTTTAAAAATAAATAATGGCAGGCATCAACAGCAGAAGTTACCTCTGGTTCTGGGGTCTCATCAGTGGCAGTCTCTTCTGTGCCACAGATTGTCACTCATACTGTTTCATATTAAAATAAAATGAGGAAATAACTCCCTAGTCAGTGTGGGCGGATAGCTCTGTTCCAAAGCTGCAGGTAATATAGACTGTTTGTTAATATTAAGTTCATCATTTGTATCTTTTTGAGCAATACTTTCCTGTTTTGCTCAGTGCGGTACTTTGGCAACCGGGCAGAAGAAATGGCAGGAAGAAGTGTATATGTGAATCGCTACTAATTTCCCACCCTTTCTTTTGTAATGCAAAAAAGAGAAAGAAAACTCCTATTTGGAAACTGGGATGAATGGAAGAGCACCAAAGTCAGTCCCCTTAATTACAATAAATGCCTCGAGGATTATTCAAACATAGATCAAAGTCAGGCACTTTTAATTTCAAATATCTTCCCTTTTTTATGGGGGAGAATAAAATCAAAGCTACAGAAATACTAGCAACTTGCACTCAAAATTCTAACTGTCTGCTAACTGCATTATTTTCTGGGAATCTAGTGGTTATTATGAGCTTTGCTAGGTATTCCCACTATAAAGGTGAAATACTGAAATATATCTAGAAAAAGACACCACATTCAGAGAGCATAGCTGAATTCTTTATAGCTCAGAAAAAGTAAACTTGGCCTTGATCGACTGAAGGCCAGATCATGACATTCCAGGAGGAAAAGTAAGCAAGCCTGTAAACAAAATAATTGAGGTAAGTATGGGACTTTTCATTCCTCTTAGTTGCACCTCAACTCTCTACCTTATTTTACGTAGATAAAGTATGTGACCATTTTAATAACCAAAACTTAAATTTTTAAGTCTCTATTTCATTTTTTTTACTTTATAAAACATGGATTAATTTTTAAATTATTTTTTCAGTTACACTTTACTTTCAATATTATTTTGTATTAGTCTCAGATTCCAGTATTGTGGTCAGACAATCATATTTCTAGTACCCAACTGTCACCATACATAGTTATTACAATATTATTGAATGTATTTCCTATCCTGCACTTTACATCCCAATGACTGTTTTGTAACTACCAATCTGTACTTCACAGTCTCTTCACTGACTTCAATAATCTCCCTTGCAAAAGCTATTCAAGACAACTTTCAGCCTGGAAAGAAAGAAGAAGAAAACATCATACGATAAATTTGACATCTTGGCTGATAGTTTATATTATCCAAAGCCTAATAATGAAAAAATTTGTTTTCAATTCCTATAAAATTAAACTTAGCTAAAATGTAAGCCAAATGGATTTTGCCAGTATGTTTGCCTAATATAATTCAGTAGTGTACAAAAAACCCAGAGTAGGTTATAATTAAAAATACTGAACATAACCAGCCTACTTTCCGCTGCTTTTATTAGAAGGAAAGAAAAAAAGCTTAGAGAAATTGATTGCTGGGAAAAGTAATGGGATAAAACCTCCTAAAATCAATTTATCAAAATATGTTTGTGCCCACTTTCAATGTACATGTTATCTGCTATTAAATCTGAAGGGGCATCTTTGCCAACTGTCTCTCCTAATCTAACAACTATCTGCCAAAAAAGGAAACTTAAGATATTTAACGACAAGGATAGACTCACCAAGGGGAAACTAATATTTCTTCTATTTTGCTACAAAATGTCACAAGTTGTAGATTTTGCACAATTCCCAGCACTGTAGTTTATCTCTCCCTGATGCTCAGCATTCCAAAAGTGGCAAGTTCCTGACTTATTCTATGAATACCTCCATGTCTTCTACATATTCAGGGATTGGCAAAAGTAGGTTTACAGTTGTGAGTACATGAACTAGTTTATCCTTGTACTATAAGTTCATTACTATAAACCTACTTCTGCCCATCCCTGTATTTTAAACATTTAGCCAATTTGATGGCATGATTTCTTTTTAAGGAGAGACACTGCATTGTCTGTTCTCTCTTTCTTGAGACTGCTTTAAATTGGGGGAAATATGGGTATATTATTTGTCAAAATACAAATATTAAGTATAAACTACTTTGTCAACTAAAACCATAAAAATTATGATAATCATTTCCACTGTATTTGTTATCTCTATCAGTACTATTTAAAGAATGAAGGGAAAAAAACAATACCTGAATAGGCCAGTGTTCAGCATGCCATGGGTTAAAGCAGCATAGCCATGTAACTTCACAGCCTGAATAAAGGTACAGAAAAACTCCTTCACAGCCTTGGCCACGAGGGACAGAATTTCCTCCTGAGAAATTAATGGTGTTATTGAAATAAAATTACTTCAAATAATAACAATAATTGCATCAACACGAGCTACCATTTATTGAGAACAGCTGAAGTTTATTGGATGCTTACCATATGCCAGGTACTGTACTAAGGAATGTGTACATTTAGCCTCTTGCTAACACAGAAGGCAGATATTATCATTATCTCTATTTTAAAGATGAAGAAATTGAGGCTTAGCTCTGGCCAGGTAGCTCAGTTGGTCAGAGAGTTGTCCCGATAAGCCAATGTTGTAGATTCAATCCCTGGTCAGGGAACATTCAAGAATCAACCAATCAACGCATAAGTAAGTGGAACAAATAAATATTTCTCTATCTATCTCTATCTCTCCTTCCTCTTTATCTAAAAAGTATTTTTTATAATAAGAAACTGACACTTAAGTAACATTCTTAAGAACACACATCTGGTAAGTGGTCAAATATAGTGCTTTCTGACTTGAAAAGTATTTCATACATTTATTAAATATTTCATATCCACCCTGTCAATGCTCATAGCACCTCTATCTCACTGCCTGTTTGAACACTTCTAGGGACACAGAAAGAATACTGCAGAGCCCCTTATATATGTTGTCTGACACAGCTGGACTCAATCTTTGTTTCAGGATGTATTGGCTATGTGACCTTGGGCAAATGACTCAGCCTCTCTGAGATTCATTTTCTTTGCCTGCCCAATGGGTTTCATAGTTCAATCTTGCTTTCTCCACCGTGTCAATACTCCTAAGATAATGCACATGAAGGTGCTTTATTAATTGCAAAGTGGTGAGAATAAAAACTCTCAACATGAGGTACACAAATGGACCATGAGAAGTCTGTTGAACCCCTTGACATTTTCTGCAAGCTTGGCTTGTATGTGTGCATATGCATATTTTCCTGGGAATACTGGCCACAGTTTTCATCAGATTGCTTCAAATAAGGTTTAAAAACTGCTACAGTATATAAATACTCACTTGTCGTCAGGTGACCAGAGAAATGTTTTCTGTACTGATACCATTCTGTCTCCCTGTAATTTTTTTTATATCTACTTGACTTCATTTTATGCAAGCAACTATGGCAAACAAGCACATTACCATTTCCACACGCCATCCTTCCAAAGACTTACCAGTAGTTTTCTCTCCTCATCTCCACCTCCAAGCCTTAGCCACTTATTCACTCATTTATTCATCCAACATCTATTAAATGCCAAATTTAAGCATAAACACTCCGCTGGGATCTAGAGATAAAGCAGAGAACAGCATACCCTACCTCATTTAACTTGGGAGTCTATTGGAGAAAACTGATAAATTTTGGTCTTAAAAGTGGCAGGGGAGTGCTAGCAATAAATGTGCTCACCATATCTTTTTCATATAGAGAATGGTGGAATCCTTCTATAGCCCAGTAACCTCCCCCCCTCCATGTACTTTGTCTAGATGTTCATTTTAAAATAAATCAGAAAAAAACACAGGTGCATTATGATCAGCATAGCAAGCATCATCCCCATAACTATAGATGCTAAACTTTAATTAATAGAGCCTAAATCAAATCACTATATTTTCTAAATTCTGAAGTTCCTTAGTTTTACATATATATATATTTGCATATACAAGGTGTTCCAAAAAATGTACACATACTGTAATAGCTGATAGTTAATATTTGAAAATGAAATGTACTTTTAAACATTTAAAATGTAATCCTTTTATTTTATATTAGCCCTAAAAGCCCTTGAATATTTGTAAATCATAGTAATCATTAACAGAGAGTGATAAAGTCAACAATCTGTGGAAAACAATAGGTTTTCAATTTTCTTTTTAAAAAAAATGTCTACAGTGATATCAAAATTAGGAAATGCATTAGGCATGCAATTAATTTACAGTATGTGTTGCCTTCTCTATATCACACCAGTTTAAAAGAGGGTTAAATCCCAAACACAAAACAACCAGAAGAGTGTAAACCTGTACCTAATACTTCCTAAACTGGCTTTGGACTAGTCACCACTTCATCACATTCCATTTCATTTTATTGTCTTTTCATGAAAAGGAAATTCTCCCAACTCATTGGTAACATCTCTATAAATATAACCTCCTGACTCCATAGCTATAATTTGGGTTTTGGTAGAGTTTTTTTTTAATTTTTTTATTGATTTTTTGCAGAGAGGAAGAGAGAGGGATAGAGAGTTAGAAACATCGATGAGAGAGAAAGATCGATCAGTTGCCTCTTGCACACCCCCTACTGGGGATGTGCCCTCAACCAGGGTACATGCCCTTGACGGGAATCGAACCCGGGACCTTCAGTCTGCAAACTGACGCTCTATCCACTGAGCCAAACCGGTCTTGGCTATAATTTGGGTTTTGACTGCTACTCCTGCTATTCAATGGTCATCCTCTTTATATGATGAAGAAGAGCATTTTTCTCCAGGTGAGCCTCTGCAAGAGCCATTTTAGCTTTAGCCAATCCTGCTGAAGAGATTCATTCTTTTCCATGAGCTGTTCCCAAGTGAAGTTGAAGGAGCGCTCAGGAGAGTGAACCCACTGAGAAGGCCAAGGTGCCTCTAGACTTTGTCTGAGTGGCTTTAGTGACACTGTGCTGTTTCTTCAGAACATACTTTCCTCTGGAAAGTAGAAATGATCCACTTGTGACATTTTCTTCTAAATCATTCCCAGTGGTAAGCATCTGAGAATCTCTGATATGAACAGAGTCATCATTTCTCTCTACCACAAGATGATCAATGTGAATGGCTACAGGAGCTGATTCAAGGGATGTTGTATTACCATGAGGATTCTCATCTTTTAATTTTATTTTGTGTTAGAAACTTGGATCTTCATTGGCATCACTGTTGCAATAGTATCATCTTCAAAAAAAATGTTGAGCATTCAAAAGGGAAGATGTAAGAAACTCAGTGCTAAAGTTTTCCATATGACATTGCAGAAATGCTTTTTTCTGCAAGCAAAGAGTGCATTACAGTGCCAGGCCCACTTTCAAATATCAGAATAATCTCAGGAGAGGATTTGGAATGAATAATAGCTTTATGATCAGAACCTATTGAACGATTGGAAAGGTAATGCTGAAGACTGATACTGCCTAACCCCATGGTTGGCAAACTGTGGCTCGTAAGTCACATGCGGCTCTTTGGCCCCTTGAGTGTGGCTCTTCCACAAAACACCACGGCCTGGGAGAGTCTCTTTTGAAGAAGTGGCATTAGACGAAGTTTAAAAAACTTGGCTCTCAAAAGAAATTTCAATCGTTGTGCTGTTGATTTTTGGCTCTGTTGACTAATGAGTTTGCTGACCACTGGCCTAACTGATTGATCGAGTGTCACTTGGTCCACTGGAAGACAGATTTTTGTATCTTCCCCTTGGATGTGAATTTCCCCATTAACCCCAGTAATTTTAAACATCACAACTGACATCAGGCCATTATGGTTTGCTTGAGCATTTTCTGAATTTGTACTGATGGCATCTGGAGAGTTTTCACCATAATTCTGTATGTTTGCAGTGGCATTTTCAGTATCTGTTTGGTTCTGATAATTTGTACTTGAATTCTTTTTAATTCCCCAGAAAACTATCACTCCCAGCACTAACAACTGTTCTTCCAATATCATGCTGTCAAGTGAAATGGTATCCAATGAGGTTTGTGAGGAGCTTCTTTTTACGTTCTTATTAGAAGCCTGGTGCATGAAATTCGTGCATTCAGGGGAGGGGGCCTCCCTCAGCCTGGCCTGTGCCTTCTTGTAACCTGGGCGCCCTCAGGGGATGTCCAACTGATGGGGAGGGGGACTGAGCCGTCAGTTGGACATCCTTAGTGTTGCAACAGATGTGGTAGAGGCTACTGCCATTGTCCCTATGCTCACCAGCCATGAGCCCCGCTTCTGGCTGAGCGGCTCTCCCTCTGTGGGAGTGCACTGACCACCAGGGGGCAGCTCTTGCATTGAGCGTCTGTCTCTTGGTGGTCAGTGCATGTCATAGTGACTGGCATTCTGCCATAAGGCTGAAACCGGCTCTCCACCATCCCCTGAGGAGTCCTGGAATGCAAGAAGGTGCAGGCCAGGCCAAGGGATCCCACCAGTGCTTATCAGGGTCAGGGAGGGATGCAGGAGGTGGCCAGCTGAGAAGGGACCATGGAAGGGCTTCAGGTGGTCTCCAGCATGACTCACTCAGTCCTGATTGGCTGGTCCCCAGCAGCAAGCTAACTTACTGTTCAGAGTGTCTGCCCCCTGGTGGTCAGTACACATCATAGCAAGCAGTTGAGCAGCCTTAGTATATCATTAGCATATTATTACACTTTGATTGGTCGAATGGCCAACCGGACACTGAGCATATTAGGCTTTTATTATACAGGATAAGATGTATAGTCAGGTTCAGTGGAAAGCCTCTTCCTTAGGCTTCCAACTTAAAGATGACTGTAATTTAAGTGTTTTCACTGTGGTTGCTTCTTCTTTACTGCATTCCAGGTTCTTAGAGAACGAAGCTGTTTCTGGTAGCAAATCTTCAGCTTTAAAAATCAACTTTATGGTGTTGAAAACGAAATTTATTTTATTAAACACTGCCTTTATAATTATACTAAGTGTATGTATACATTTTGTGGAGGACACCCTATATTTAATGTGAATCATTTTATCTTTTCAACAGCAATCATTTTAGATCAAGGATGCAAGTTATCAGCAATGGATGATAACACAATGGATGGAAATGGTGGAAATATGGGAAATGCACAATCCTGCCTTACACTCTTGTCTCATATATAGTGAAGTATGAACTCTTTAAAATGTTGGACAAGACCCTTCATGATTGTGCCTCTGCCCATGACCCCAGTCTCAATTCTTACCACATGCTTACTGTCTTGAGCCCTATGCTCCAGGCTTTCCAATTTGCATTCTGGTGCCAAATGAACAGGTAGTTTCACTTATATAACAGCTATCTATTACCAGATCTCCCCCCAAATAAACTGCGAGAATGTCCACGGCACAATTAAGCTCCCTAACTCTAACACATAGCACAGTTCCTCCAACATAAGTGTAGTGACATTTGATGGAATACATTAATTCATGGGCTTACTATGGGATAAAACCCTGAGTCCTTTTCGCATGGGTTGCTAAGTACATCTCTTCCATCCTATCCTTGTGCAATTGATTTCAAAATATACCTCAGATACCACCCTGTCTATAAAGTCTTCCCTAATTATCCTAGTCAGAAAAGATTTCTCTCTCCTCTGAATTCACTCTTGACACTTTCTATGAGGCTTCAACAATAGTTCAGCAAGTAGAAGCAGGTTTCACTAGAATAGCGTTTCTCAGCTGTTCTGCGAACAAGTCACATTGACAAATATTGGTATTTTAGATAGTATACCTAAAGTAGTTAAACAATTCAAAATAGCCCAATGTATGTGATGGCAATGGCCTCAAATGACCATTTGTCTGTATTTAGGAATGCATACACAATTATTGCACACTTATGTAGCTCTTTGTTTAGAACTGTTTATTACCCTGATATTTATGATCTCTCAAATATTCTCTAAGCCAAATTCTTACATCTCCTAGGTATCACACTATCTTTCCTTGGTGCTGAAATTATGTTCAACCTCGTACTTATACACATAACAAATGGTACTCCCAACTCCCCACTAATGCAGTTCATGCCCCATCTGGCAGACTTCTCCCAACAGTGTTGAGCCTCAGCCATAGCAAAAAAGAAATCATATGTTGATCAAAATATAATCATGTAGCTGTAAAAAAAAACTTATGATACTCCAGGATGCCTAGGCACTCTGGTTAAGATTCAGTGAGACAGAGAGTACACTTAGTTCACCAAATTTATAGCTTGTTTGAAGAGGAATAATGCCAGTGAATTCAACAGGTTTAGAACATGTGCCTTGCTCACATTCTTGGGCATGTGCTTCCCAGCTTCCAAAATCATATGCAGATAACCTATGGTGTCCCGTGACCGAACTATCTTAATCATCTGAGTTAGACCCATGCATCAGGGTGGTCATATGGTAGAAGGATCATTAAAGAACCACTTAGTCTAGCCAGGACTCTCTGGCTCAGAGCATCAGTATTAGTCCCCTCCTCTGTTGAGTGACATGATCTTGAAGGGTTTTCCTTGTTTGGACAGAGGAAATGTCAGAGACTTCTGTTGTTCATCTTCTACATTTCCATATCCTAGTGAAAGGCTGGGCCCAAAAACATGTATGATGAATAGATAAATGAGGTGATTTGTGTGTGTTTTTTACCTTATTTAGCTTTAAGAAACATGTGTCTTTGGCATTAATAACTGATCAACACAATCTTTCTTTATGAACATGTCAGAGACAAGGCCAGATTAGATTAGTGTAGTTCAGGCTTTATAAAGGACTCACACAGTCTCAGCTAATTTGTAATGGTGTCATCTCACCACTGATCAAGGAATCCTTTTATTCTTCAAGGTCACAGCAGAACAGGAAGCTTTCTATGAAAGTCCCGAGTAGACCAAGGAAATCCCATTTAAAATTGACAAATTCAGAAATCCATGGGTTTGGATAGGCTTTAGAACAGGAAATTATCTAAAAATGACCAAAGAAAAGTTATCTGTGACTTCAATAACCCTAAGCGGGGGTATAGATAGCATAAAAGAGACTCTAGAAGAACATTGAAGAACAAGTTACTCTGGCCCTATTTTCAGCTAAATACCAGCTTAAAGTTATCAGGGAAGAGTTTAATTTTGTGATAGCTAGAATGGGGCTTTCAATTTTACTTAAACCAGAAAAAATATGTTGTTATTTTTGGAAAACAATATAGAATCGTTCAACTTATCTACCTGTCTTTGAAAAAAAAAAAAACAGTTCTGGGGCTATTATTTATGAGGACTTCTTTTTTAAAATATATATATATATATATATATATATATATATATATATATATATATATATTTTTATTGAGTTTTTACAGAGAAAAAGAGAGAGGAATAGAGAGTTAGAAACATGGATCAGCTGCCTCTTGTACACCCCCTACTGGGGATGTGCCCGCAACCAAGGTACATTCCCTTGACCGGAATCGAACCTAGGACCTTTCAGTCCGCAGGCCGACGCTCTATCCACTGAGCCAAACCGGTTTTGGCTATGGGGCCTTCTTATTCAAGGCCAGTGTGCTTGAGCAGGAAGAATAAAATATGCTACCTAATGACCAACTCACTGAACCAGGAGGCCAGAGACTTGAGTCACTTCATGGCTTTGCCACCCATTGTCCTACCCATCCTGACAATGTGACCATGTTCCTTCATCTAGTAGCAATATGAAAATTGATAAATCCTTCCCTAGATCAAGAGGAGTTTGTGAGATGTGATCTTTATTAAGGAAAACACTTAGATTCCCTTGATTTTATTTTATTATATACTTCTATTGATTTCATAGAGGAAGGGCAAGGGAGAGAGATAGAAACATCAATGATGAGAAATAACCATTGATTGGCTGCCTTCTGCATGCCCCACACTGGGGATCAAGCCCGTCACCTGGGCATGTGCACAGACCGAGAATCGAACCATGACATCCTGGTCGACGCTCAGCCACTGAGCCACGGCAGGCCAGGCCACTTAGATTCCTTTTAGGTGCACTCTAGACAAAAAGATATGTCCTGAGAATTCTGGTAAAATGAAACAGCAACACCTGCAACTTTGCAGATGACCAGTTTCAAATGTAAAATTCTCAAATTCCTAGGAGTGCTAAGTCAGAATGTGGCGTGGAGGGGAGCACCAGTCCCTTGTCCCCAGACTACTCCTCTTCTCTTTCCACTCTTACCCAAACTCTCCCATTTACATAAGGATCTTCATGTACTTCATATGTAGACTCTGGCTTGCATGTTCAAACTTCAACTATTATGACCCAACAATCCTAGTTCTAGATAAATTACACATGAGAATTGAAAACATATGTCCACACAAAAATGTATACATGAATATTCATAGAACCACTCTTCATAATAGCCAAAAGGTTGAAACAACACACAAATATCCAACAACTCATGGTTAGATAAACAAAATGTGATATAGCAATATAATGGAATATTATTCAGCCATTAAAAGGAATGAAGTACTGATGAATGCTACATCATGGATTCACCTTGAAAACACGCTAAGTGAAAGAAGCCAGGCACAAAAGACCACATATTGTATGATTCCATTTATGTGAAATATCCAGAATAGCCAAAACTATTGAAACACAAACCAGATTAGTGGTTGGCAGGGATTGGGGGAGAAGACATTAGGGGGTGACTTTAATTAGCATGGAGTTTCCATCTGTGGTGATAAAATAGTTCTGGAACTAGGTAGTGGTGATGGTTGTTTAACATTGTGAATATACTAAATGCTTGTCTTTGTTTCTTTTGGTGGTTATAACAAAACATCATAGATTCTAGAGGCTAGAAGTTCAAGATCAAGGCATCAGCATGGTTGTCTTCTCCTAAAAGCCCTCTTCTTGGTTCCTAGCTTGCATCTTCTCACTGTGCCCTCACATAGTAGAAGGACCTAGGGACCTCTCCAGAGCTTTTTTAGTAAGGCACTATTTTAATTCATAGAACTCAATCCTCATGACCTGATCAGCTCCCAAAGGCCTCACCCCCAAACCATCATCTTTGGAGATTTGGATTTCAATATTTTGAGGGATACATTCAGAGCATAACAATATTATTTTTTTCACTTTAAAATGCTTTAAAAAGTTAATTTTCTGTTATTTGCATTTTACCACAATAAAGGAAAATGATCTCAAACTCATTTACACAAAAGTGTTGATGTCCAATAACCAATAGCTTACATGTTTAAAATTTTAACATATGGAAAAGTAGCTAACATTTGACTTTAGAGAATGTTTCTTAGCACTAAACACAATTTTCATCCTCTGGGGCTTTTGATCGTGCTTGACATTAGATGGTTCATTTGAGATGTGGCTTTTATCTTTCTCATATCCCTGGTAACTAATACTTTTTAAAAAATATATATGATTGGGCAATCACTAATGAATTATAAGTAAATTATACATACAATGCCCTATTTATCATTTCCTCATGGAGATAATTTATGAGTCCTTGAAAATTTAGTAGATTTAAAAGAAAAAATATTTTTTCAAATAAACACTTTCTCTGCTCTGGTTTAAAAATAAACTCCAATATGATTTATGAAATGTTCTTATTTCAGTGAGGTATTGTGATTTCTGAAATAATGAAGTGTAGTACTTGAAAATCACATTTAATTTACTCTGAGGGAAGCAAGCTAATGCTGTGTGAGGTTGCTGGGGAAACAGAAAAGCTTCTTTAGGTCAGTGTTGCAGCAGGGAAGTAAGCTGATATTTCACAATTTACTCATGGTCATAGCTCTAAACTCTTTCCTGGATTTTAGCAACATATTCTTAATTTTACATTAAGTATTCACATACCCCTTTAATATGGTCTTATTTCTGATAGACGATGAAGATTTGTAAAGCCAAAAAAAATTGAGAATTTAAGCTGCTCTTTTTACAATCCTTGTACATTTTAAGTTATTTTCCTAAAGCTCAATTCGATAAAAAAAAATTATATCAGGTTTCAGCACCAGAGAAGCTCCTTTTGGGCAATGGAAGCCTATTTATCATTAAACTTTTAGATGAAATAAAATAAGGGCCCTGAGCATACAATCTCTCTAATTATTCAGATAATCCACAAAAGCCCTGATTTATGCTAAATACTTAGCTTTAATTAGCCAGTGGCTACATAAAGGAGGGGTGGGTCTTAAGATGAGTGTTGGAAAAAGGACAATGTGACAGGCACTATTAGTTGCTTTCCCACATCATTTTCCCTCTCCCTTTCTCTTATTCAGGCAGAACTACCTCTCCCTATAGAAGCTGGATATGCCAGATACCAACATCTGAATATTCTCTTGCACTTATGAAATTAGTATGTGACTATCGCTTCTCTGGCCAGTGGAACATGAGGGAATTTGGTGAGGGAAGGTTTTTCTTCATAATTAAAAGAAAAATGAAAATAAATGGCCCCTCTTACTCTCACGTGTTTTGTTTTGTTTTTCTGCATATGCTATCTGGAGCTGCTGCAGCCATCTTGCAAACAAGAGGGGAGACATTATAATACTGAGGATGCTGAGGATGACAGGGCAGAAAGACAGAAGAAAGTCATAGCTCTGATGAGAATACTGAACCACTGAACAAAATAATCCTAAAACCAACTTCATCTGGTTCTGAGGTAATAAATTGTCCTCATTGTTTCAGCCACTTTTATTTCTGTATTCTGTTAATTTAGCCAAAAAGATCATATATGTTAAAAACATGATTGACTTTTCCTGTATATTCTCCAGAGTCACCAAATTGAATTTTTTTTGAATAAGGACTGTAAATCAAAATGTCAGAGATTGCGCGTTTTAAAATTTATGGATTTTAATGTTGATGGGAGAGTCATCTGTGGGATTTGTTTTCCCAAACTACACACATCTTCTCACATCCACACAAGTACATAATAGCTGCTGTAGTGAGGTACTTCACTGATGAGAGAAAAAGAGGGATGGAGGAGACTGAGAATGAATCATGATCATCAAATCTACTTCCATGCTTTCATTTTGCAGATAAGGAAATAAAGGTCACCCAAAGCGGTCCCTAAGAAGAGAAAAAGTACTGAGTGAGTTTTATAGGAGGGAAAGAGCACATCATCACCAAAGGATGGACAAAACCAACTGCATGAACAGGCACTGGACCCGGACCCATTAGTTAATGTTCATCTGAGAATATCTATACACAGAGTCCCAATGGAGTCCTTTGTCTGCTTATCAAGACCAAACTCCATTGCCTGTCATCCAAGGTCCTTTGCAGCCTGGCTTCTTTCTGAAAGTCTTGTTGAAGTTCTCCCTACTGTCCCTATTCCCCTGCTCATTAATGTTCCCTGAACGTGCCAGGCTCACCTGGTCAGCCTCCTCCCCAACCTTGACAGCCCTCCGTTTTTATCTATTGACTTTCAAAATCCCATCTATCCTTCAAGGTATCACATAAACATCACTGCATGTGTCATTTGATGGTGACAGCAACAAATGATTCCTATAATCTCTCCCTTTATATGTGTACATCATAGTACTTTGCTCAAAACTTCAAATTAAGTTAAAAAAAACAAAATGAAAAGGACATTAAGTAAAATGGAATCAAGTGTAGTTGCTATCAAGTTACCTAATAATATAGCATAACACACTTTATATCTCTCTAATTTTAAGTACAAACTGAATTGTTTGGTTATATCATATTTTAGGCAAAACTTGTAGCCAAACTGCAGGGAGGAAATAAAGTTAAAGTGGCAGGGCAGCTGAAACTGCGGATTTATATTTTACCCACTGCCTCATTTTACATATTGGGAAACTGAGGTCAAAAAAAGGAAATGCAGCCAAAACTGGTTTGGCTCAGTGGTAGAGCGTCGGTCTGCAGACTGAAAGGTCCCGGGTTTGATTCCGGTCAAGGGCATGTACATTGGTTGTGGGCATAACCCCGGTGGGGGGTATGCAAGAGGTAGCTGGTCGATGTTTCTCTCATTGACGTTTCTAGCACTCTATCTCTCTCCCTTCCTCTCTGTAAAATATCAATAAAATATATATATTTTTAAAAAGGAAATGCGGTTAACTCTTCATCTAGTGACCTTTACATTTTGTATACAAAGGTGGAATTTAGAAGCTAAAAATAATAGCTATCTACAAATCTTAATACTTGTTACTGCTCCAACCATCTAAACCCATCATGCTATTGCCAAATGCATTGCATCCCAGAGCCTTGAACCTTGATTCTTTTTCCTAATCTGATTTTTCCAGGAACTTTCTCATTATCATCTATTCCTCATACTTTAAACACTATCAGCACCAACATAAAAATAAGACATCATTCCACTGTCAAACAAATAAAATTTCAAGTACAAAACAGTTAATGACAGTGAACAGATGAATATTCATGAATTTCTAAGTGATTTAAAACTCCAAGAATTATGGGAGATAACACAAAGTGGTGATATTCTGATTTTAGTCTTGAATTGGATCAATTTAAATTATACAAATAAAAGTTGTATTGCTTTGCAGAAAATTTGCCCTACTAAGAATCAAGAAATTGATTCATTTCTGGATTCCTGTTTCAGCTCAACTTCTGGCTTGTTTATGACTTTAACAGTTCTCCTTTTGTAAAAAGAAAAAAAGAGGATTGGTCTAGAAAAATCGATGTTTTCCAAATTAGGCTTTGCAGATTTATTAGGGAAGATGGTCTGTCTGTAGTTATTAGAATATTCTAATTTTGTGTTTTCATTTCTATGATCATTTATTTTAAAGTATCCAAGGCATATTCTTATAATCAAGGACTGCTATGTTATTTTTCTGCCCACTAATGTTTTTATGTTATCAGTTTAATGAAAGCCAAGTAGAGTGTTATTGTAATTGTTAAAAACCAGACCAAAAAACCTACAAAGGTGTACATGTTAGAAGGTGTCTTCCTATCAAACAAAGGCCCTGTATATGACACATTTGTTCTTTTCAGACCAGTAGAAAGAAGTGAGAGAAGGAAATCATCTCAAGTGTTCTATGTATAACAAGTTATACTTAGTTTATATGTATTATTACTTTAAATATATATTTATATATGTAAAAGTATTACATGTTACATTACACTATTTATTTTATTACATTCTTGTTCTATTAGCATTCTACAAATAATTTAAGTACACTCTGGGATTAGTAAGAATATTTTTCCCTTTAAAAATGGTTTCTATAATACTCAATTGAGAAAAACAGGCTTAAATGATTGCTCAGTCCCTTGTGGCTGTGACATCCAATGTATCTATTATACTGACTCAGAGATCTTATTTATAGAGCCCAAGTGAATTATACTGGAGAATTAAACAATATCTAATGAGCATTCTTCCTTTTTAGTATATCACCCAAGAATGACTTTCCTAAATTTTCCAATTAAAGACAATACTCCAAATTAAAAACCAGAATCAAGGGAAATAATTTTGCTATGGACTGGTCAGCTTGCTGGGGTTGGTTGAAATTTTTTTAGCAATCATTTCTGTGGTATTTTTCATGAAGGACAAATGTTTGACACACTGTACCTGGCACAGAAAGCATTAAAGAGCTTGAGAAGGAAGCAAGATGCTTCTCCTCCCAATGTCAACATATGCAATGCTATCTCACAAAGTTTATTTTTGTTAAATTTAAATGCAATACTAAATAATAGAAACCATTGAAGAAATGATGTTTGCAAATTACTCAGTTATTCATGTGGGCAAGAATGTGTCTTGCTCTTTTCCTCCTCATTCGTCACACAGGGACTCCCCCCTCCAGTCTGACTACATCCTTGAAGAGTAATATTTTTTATAATGTTCTTATAAGTGATTGCTTGCAGCATCTTATAGTCTTATCTCAGCTTTTGCAGCTTCTCATTAATATTCTGTACATATGGAAGAGTTTTCTATATCATTGTCCATTAACAAGGAGAATAATCACTCATTCAGTTATCAAGCAGTCAGCAAAGACCTGGCCTTGCGCCCTTAGTGCAAAGAATCATGGGATATCAAGAAGGTTAAATGTGGTTGACATTATGATAGTTACATTTTTTTATATAATTAGAGTTCTAAAACCTAGTTGATCAAAGATAAGCAAAGAAGTATTAAAGTCTTTTAGGACTTAGAGACCATATTAGTGACTCTTTACCTCCTAGTAGAATGACAAAAAAAAATGTATTTCAGCTGATTCATACAAATAAGCATTCTTTTATGGCAAACAAGAAGAGGTCATAAGTTTACATATAAATGACATATCATTACAAAAAAAAGCTTGTAAAGAGAAGAGAGTTAAGTGATTCTAAGAAAATTTAAAATTGAAATGGGAACAACTGGGCATAAGGAAAGAGACATAAAACAGCTCACTGACTGAACAGAGAAGCCAAAGGTTCAGAATGTCTCAATTCAAGTTAAAACACACTCTACTGTACCTCTGTGATCATCATTTAGCCATTCAGGCCTTTTCATTTCTACAATCACAGAATCTCTGTATAGACATTCTATATATCCATATATTCATATCTATATCTATTCCTATATATATATACCTATTCTATATAATGAAATGCTCATATGCAAATGGACCAAATGGCAGAATGACTGGTTGCTATGATGTGCATTGGCCACCAGGGGGTAGACACTCAAGCAGGAGCTGCCCCCTGGTAGTCAATGCGCTCCCACAGGGGGAATGCTGCTCAGCTACATTTAGGGCTCACGGCTGGCAAGCTCAGCAGTGGTGGTGGGAGCCTCTCTCCCTTCCATGACAGCACTAAAGGAGTGGGCCTAAACCATCAGTTGGACATCCCCCAAGGGCTCCCAGACTTCAAGAGGGCACAGGCCGAGCTGGAAGACACTCTCTAAGTGCATAAATTTCATGCACTGGGTCTCTAGTACAAGAGTAGGCCTTTCTTTCCCCGGCTTGCCAGCACTGACTTGCCTCTGGAACCCAGGACCCAGGCTTCCCTCGCAGGAGAGAGAGAGAGAGAGAGAGAGAGAGAGAGAGAGAGACAGAGAGACAGACAGAGAGACAGAGACAGATTTGTTTCAGTGTCAGCAATACCAGAGGGAGAAAAAAGGCAACCAGACTTCTAGGCATGTATACTTCTAAATAGGTGATGTAATATATTCCAGATGTAGCCAAAAGTCAGATTTTAGAGAAGGATGGTAGTTACTCAATTGTAATTGCTATTCATAAGAGGCCACTAAACAGGTGAACTAACAAAGATCTGGGAAAAAGTGGCCACGAGAAATGGGTAGGAAGAAACAAATTCAAGAGTTACAGCAGAAGAAGAAATGCTGGGATCTGGAGACTGATTGGCTGTGGGGATGAAAAAATGTCCTGCTCAGATTGAGGAATTCTAAACTTCCAGGTGAAAAATGTGCACCCTCCCACTTTCTACTTAGGTTATTTGAACAACTGTTTTAATATGTCAGCAAACTTTTTCCTCATTTAAAAATTGGAATAACTATATCAGTTCTGATGTAGAAATCAGAGGAGTTTATGTAAATGAAAATGCTTTTCAAAGTTCAAAGCATTATATAATATAAGCGCAGATTTTAGTGATCCCCCACAGAGGTTAGAGTATAGGGTAAGTTGCTAAGAGGAATGGATGTGAATCACAATGAGATATCAACTTACACTTGTTAAAATGACTATTATAGAAAAAAAAAGATTACAAGTGCTGGAGAGGATGTGAAGAAAAGGGAACCCGTCTGCATTGTTGATGGGACTGTAAATTGGTACAGCCACCATGAAAAACAGTACGGAGGTTCCTAAAAATATTAAAAATAAAACTACCATATGATCCAGCAATTCCACTTCTTGTAATATATCCAAATGAAATCAAATAATCTTAAAGATATATCTGAACTCCCCTCTAAATATTGCAGCAATATTTATAGCCAAGCTATGCAAACAATCTAAGTGTCCATTGAGGAGGGATGAAGGGATAAAGAAACAGTAGTATATGTAGTGAAATATTATTCAGTTACAAAAAAGAAATTCTGACCCTTATGACAATATGAATGAACTTTGAGGGTATTCTACCAAGTGAAATGTCAGGCAAAAAAGAAAAAAAAAGAAATACTCTATGTTCTCACTTATATGTATAATAATAAAATCAAACTCATACAAATAGATAATAGATTGGTGGTTACCAGGGGCATTGGGAGGACGTGTGAAGATGTTCAATGATTACAAATTTCTAGTTAAAAGATTAATAGATTTGGGAGATCTAAGCTATAACCTGGTGACTATCATATATAAAAAGAGCTAATATGCTAATTAGACCAAACAGCCAAACAACCTTCATGGACATCATTCCAAATGACCTTCTGGATGAAGCCAGGGCTGCGAGGGGCTGTGAGGGCTGGCTGAGGCAGCCAGGGCCAAGCCCCTTGCACGAATTTTGTGCATCAGGCCTCTAGTAGTTAACAGTAATGTACTATATACTTGTAAGTTACAAAGAGAGTAGATCTAAAATTTCTCACAACACACACACACACACACACACACACACACACAAATGATAACTATCTGAGGTGATAGAAATGTTCACTAACCTGACTATGGTACTCATCTTGCAACATATATGCATATCAAATCTTTACATTATATACCTTATATCATGCCAATATGTTAATTATGTATCAATAAAACTTGAAAAAGATATAGATAAAAAACACTTCACACAAAGACAATGACAAAGAAAGGAAGAGAGGTAGCTTCATATAAAGAGGTGGATTAAAAGAGAAAATGAGAACCAGGGACATAAGACACCAGGCCTACCTAGCTGCTAGTCTCAGCTTGGAAACAGATTTACCCAGGACATTATGCCCTTGGGTCCTCTTTCTAGGTCTGATTATGTTTAAGAAGGGGAACAGGGTTGATGAGAGTAAGTCTAGCCAATTTCTTTCAGTTCCTTCTCATTTTTTTCTGAAAGTATATACTACTAATTATACTAGAATCTGCTAAGTAGATCAAATTCTGTTGCTCTTTTAACTTACTAAGACCCATTACAATTTTTTAAAATAATAGTAGAACTTTAAGAAATATAGCATACAGAAATACAAATGATATTACAAGTGTTAGTGAGGATATGGAGCAATGGAAACTCTCATTCATTGCAGGTGGATATGCAAAAGTGTACAGCTACTTTGCAAAAATATTTTTGCAGTTTCTTATCAGGTTAAACATAAACTTACCATGATATAACAATCCCACTAATCTCCATAGTGGAAAAATTGTACCTCAGTGGAGCCCAAACAGGAAGCTATTCTTTCATACCCTGCCCAGCAGAAGCAAAGATCAGATTTCCCTAGTGGGGTTTGGCAGTGATATGAGCCTCCACCCCCATCCAAAAGTGCCAGGTGGGGATAGTCAACCACAAACTCAATGATCCGTGAAATATTCTTTAGGAATGAAGGGGAAATAAAGACAGTCTCAAACAAAAGAAAACTAAGAACCTGTTTCTCCAAATTATCATTAAAGAATAGTTTTTAGGAAGATGTCTAGACAGAAAGAAATTGTGACAAGAAGGTTTAGAACTTTAGAAAGAAAAGAACAGCAGAAGGGGTAAATATGGTAGACTGTCTTTTTTTCTCATGAGATTCTGAAATAATTTTTTCTTTAGCCTGTTGATACAGTAGATTAGATTAATTACGTTTTGAATGTTGAAGAATCTTTGTATATCTAGAGTAAATCCAACTTGTTCATGGAATACAATTATTTTTATACATTGGTAGCTACAACTTTGTGGAAGGTTTTTGTGTCTAGGGTCATTTGAGGTATTGGTCTGTAATATTTTGTTGTTTTCTACTCTCTTCACCTGGTTTTGTTATTAGTGGCCTATAAAAGTAAATGAAAATCAAAATGCAACAGATCAAAACTTGTGGGATGCAGCTGAAGTTGTACTGAGACAGAAATTTACAGAACTAAATTTTTATAGTAGACACAAGTAAAGATCTCAAATCAATAATTTAATTTCCTACTTCATGAAATTAGAAAAAAGGGAAAGCAAAATAAACCCAGAACACGCAGAAAACATAAAGATGATTGTGAAATCAATAAAATTTTAAAAGAAGGAATAGAGGAAATTAATGAAAAACAAGTCATTTATGAAAAATTAAAATTGATATAGCTCTAATAACACTGATAAAAATGAGAAGCTACAAATCACCAATATCAGGAATAAAACAGAAGATATCATTATAGCTCTTGCATCTAGGAAAAGGATAATAAGGTACTATAAATTACTTTATTCACAGAAATTCAGCAACTAGAAAAATTATTTTGAAAACTCAACCAAGATAAAATAGACATTCTGAATACTTCTATAATCCATCAAATAAAATTAATTAATCATTTAGAAACTCTTATAAAAAGATTTTTCATAGGGAAAACAAAAAAAGTCTACTTAAAGTTTACATCTTATGTAAACATTAATTTAAAATGGATCATGCTCTTAAATGTAAAATGGGAAATTATAAAACTTTTAGATAAATACATAGGAGAAAAGCTTTGGTGCCTAAATCGAGGCAAAATAGTTCCTAGATTTGACATCAAAAGTATAATCAACAAAAGTAAAGATTAATAGATTACACTACATCAAAATTTAAATACTTCAAAAGATCTTGAGAAGATCACAAACTACCTACTGGGAAAAAAATTTTCAAACCAAAAGTCCAACAAAGACTTATATAAAATATAGTTAGGCCTAGCCTGCAGTGTGCTCAGTGGTTGAATGTCAACCTATGAACCAGGCGGTCATGGTTCAATTCCGGGCAAGGGCACATGCCCGAGCTGTGGGCTCCATCCCCAATAGGGGGCGTGCAAGGGGCAGCTGATCAGTGATTCTCTCTCATCATTAATGTTTCTTTCTCTCCTCCTCCCTCCTCTCTGGAATCAATAAAAAATACATATTGAAAAAATTAAAATATACTTAAAATTTTCAAAACTCAACAGTGAAGCAAAACAAAACATGCAGACAACCAAATTACATAACAGGCAAAAGATATGAATGTGCATTTAACCAAAGATGAAAAGTCAAGAAAAGATGTTCAACATTGTTAGCCATCAAGGAAATACAAATTAAAATCACAATAAGATATCACCACACACTTATCAGAATAGCTGAAATAAAAAATATTGATACTACCAAATCTGTCAACAATTCAGAGAAACTAGATCATTCATACATTGCTGGTGGAAATGTAAAGTGATACAGCCACACTAAAAATGAGTATGGCAGTTCTTTATAAAGCTAAACATGCCATAACCATAAAACTCATCATTTGCACTCCTGGGGATTTAACACAGAGATGAAAAAACTTACACTCACACAAAAACCCTTAATCAAGTACTCACAGCAGCTTTATTCACACTAGCCCCAAACTAGCATAATTTCCAGGAGCTCCATTCAGGTTGTTGAATATATCAGTAGTTACTCATTTATTATTGCCCAATAGTATCCAATGGCAAAAACAGTTTGTTAACTGTTCACTCATTGAAGGGCATCTGGGTTGTTTCTAGATGTGCAATATCTCTACACTGAAAATTATGAAGACTAATATAAATGAATACAGATTTAAATATATGGAGAGGTATACATACCATAGTCAAGAATTGGAAGATCAACATTGTTATGATGTCAAATTTACTCAAATTGATCTATAGATCCAATGAAATCTTCATGTACTTTTTCGTATAAATTGACAAATTAATCATAAAATTTATATGGAAATACGAGCTTAATAGCCAAAACAATTTTGGTGGGGGTGGGTGAATAATGCTGGAGGACTTAAACTACCTGATATAAAGACTTAATATTAAAATGATGGTAATCAAAATAGTGTGGCTCAAGAATCAACAAGTAGGTCAAGGCAACGAAATAGAGGGTCCACAAATAAACCCATGCATATGTATTCGGTTGATTTCAATAAAGATGCCAAAGCATTCAATGTGAAGAGTATAGTATATTCAGCAAATGGTGCTAGAAAAGCTTGATATCCATATAAAAACTATAAATTCCAACCTTTACTTAACATTCACATAAAAACTAAAAGTGGACCATAGAACTAAGTATAAAAGTTCAAATGTAAAGCTTCTTTAAAAAAAAAAAACTGGTGAAAAATCTTTGCAACTTTCTAGGCAAAGATTGTTTACCTAGGTCATATAAAGCACAAATTATAAACAAAAATATAATAAAATGGATATTGTAAAAATGTGTATCTTGCCCTTGCCAGTTTGGGTCAGCAGATCCAGCGTCAACCTGCAGAATCAAGTGTCCTGGGTTTGATTCCAGTCAAGATCACATTCCTGGGTTGTGGGATGGATTCCCAGTAGGGGGCATGAAGGAGGCAGCCAATTAATGGTTCTGTCTCTTCATTGATGCTTCTATTTCTCTCTCCCTTCCCTTCCTCTCTTAAATGCACAAAAAATATTTTTTTAAAAATGTATATCTTCTGCTCTTAAAAGTACTGTTAAGAAAATTAAAATGTAAGCCACATACTGTAAGAAAATATTTCAATGTATATACAAGGGGTGTATTAATAATATATAGCAAATACTTATGTCTCAACATAAAAGACAAACAACACATTAAGATAAATAAAAAGAGAGACATACTTTTTTCATGGTTTGGAAGACTCAGCATACTAAAGATATCAATTGTCAAATTAATATATAGGTTTAATTCAATAGCATAAATATTACAGTAAGTTTCTTTACAGATATAGATAAACTTATTCTAAAGTTTATGTGGAAAAGCACAGGCCTTACACTAGTTAAAATAATCTTGAATAATAAAAATCACAAAGGAAGAATCACTCAAACTAATACCCAGGGCAAATATAAATCAATAAAGTATGATATTTATCACGGTAACAGAAGAACTCAGAAACAGATGCACAGCCAAAACGGGTTTGGCTCAGTGGATAGAGCATTGGCCTGTGGACTGAAAGGTCCCAGGTTCGATTCCAGTTAAGGGCATGTACCTTGGTTGTCGACACCCCCCCAGTAGGGGGTGTGCAAGAGGCAGCTGATCCATGATTCTCTCTCATGGATGTTTCTAACTCTCTATCCATCTCTCTTCCTCTCTGTAAGAAATCGATAAAAAATATATTTTGAAAAAAGAAACAGATGCACATAAATAGGCCCAACTGGTTTTTGAGAAAGGTATAATATGAAGGATAGTCTATTCAATAAATGGGGTTGTAGCAAATGAACATCCACAGGTAAATAAATACACAAACAAACCTAACCGTACACTTTATACAATAATTCAAAATGGATCACAGATTTAAATGAAAAATGTAAAACTACAAATGTCTTAGAAAAAAGAAATGGGATAAAAATATTTGGGCTCTAAGGTTAGGCAAAAGATTCTTATATTTCACATCAAAAGCATAATCCATAAAAGCCAAAATAAATACATTGGATTTTATCTAAATTAAAAACTTTTGTTCAGTGAAACCCCATGAGAAGACAAAAAGACAAGCTATATGGTGGGAGAAAATATTGCAAACCATGCACTGAACAAAGAACTGGAATATATAAAGAACTCTGAAAACTCAGTAGTTAATAAAAACAAAAATTTAGGTGGTAAACACACAATGCAACATTCATTCAGATGATGTATCATAGAATTGTGGGCTTTAAACCTATATAATTTTATTAACCAATGTCACCCCAATAATTTTAATTGAAAATATAATAGAGAGTAGGCAGACAGCTCAGGGGGAGAGGTTTGTTGCAGGATGGGGCTGGAGGGATTGAGCAAAACAGGGAAAGAAAGAGAGCTCATGGACATGGAGTTTACAATGTGGTGATTGCAGGGGGAGAGGGTGTGGAGGTAGAAGAGGACATAGAAGAGATAAATGGTAATGAAAAAAATAAAATACAACATCAAAAAAAGATACTGGCCAAAAATAAATAAATAAATAAATAAATAAATAAATAAATATTTGTTTGTTTGTTTGTTTGTTTTTTGTTTGTTTATTTTAAACCAGACAATCTAATTCTGGATTGTTCCCCAACTTATAGTGATTCAACTTTTTTTTTTTTTTTTTTTTTTTTTTTTTTTTTTTTACTTTATGATGGTGTGGGATTGCTATGCATTCAGTAGAAACAATTCAAATTTTGAATTTTGACCCTTCTCTGGGCTGGCTATATATGGTACAATACCTTTTCATGATGGTGGGAAGCAGCAGTGAGCCATAGATCCCATTCAGGCATGTGATCACAAGTGTAAACAACCAATAAGTCTACAGTGTAATGTGTTGCTAGTATATTTTGGATATTGCATTTGAATCTCATCATGCCTACAAAATCCCCATCTGTGTCTCCTGCTTCTGAAAAGAGGAAGGCAACTTCAATTTCATATAGAACTACAAAAGACATGAGGCATTTCATGAAAGAGGATATATCAACAGCAAATAAACACATGAAAAGATATTCAACATAATTTGTTATTAGGGAAATGTATGGGGAGAGGAGGGCTTGACAAAACCTACAGCCATATCCAAAAACCACATGAAAATCCCAGAATGGCGACTGCTGCTATTGCTGACATGAGTGTTGGGCATCATGATGAGAATGTGGCCTTTTAGCTCAACCAGGAACCTACTGAAAGCCCTACTGTCTTGCTCTGGCATTTTATGTTCTTAGATTCTATTAAGAAGACAGAATCATAGCAAGGGGATGTCAATGAAGTGCTACTAAAAATAAATGATGTTGCTTTTAATGTCTTAGCATTCAAATCATAAAGGATTATATTCCCACTTTATTCCTTTTAATCAAATAAGACCTGCAGTACTCAATTCATTACTGAGTTTCACTACCATAAAAAGGGCATTGTAAAACAAGAGAACATTTAGAGAAGAGCAATAATAACATGTAAAAATGTTGCTTTGAGAAGTAGAGAAAAGAGGGTACTTAATGGGACTAAAAGAGCTGTTTTCAAGTATCATAAGAGTTATCATGGAGGGGAAATTTTTATTTCCTAGGATACAAAATAGGACCAAGTGCTAGAGAAATGTATTTCAGCTTTAAATTAGGATATTCTCTAATGCTTCAACTTTTGTACAGTGGAAAACCATTATTAGACAAACTGCTAAGGACACAAGTACATGGAGGCTAATAGCATCTTACTAAACAAAGAATTAATAATAGGATTAAGGAAGCACTCAAAAGATACCTTGAGGGAAATAAATATGAAAACACGACAACACAAAAATCTATGAGACACAGTGAAAGAAGACCTAAGAAAGAAATTAATAGCAACACAGGCCTACCTCAAAAAACAAGAAAAATCTCAGATGAACAATCTAGCTTACACCTAAAGGAAGTAGAAAAAGAACAACAAAGTCCAAAGTGAGTAGAAGAAGAAAAATAATAAAGATCAGAGAAAAAAATAAACAAAATAGAGTCTAGAAATTACAAAAGATCAATGAAAGCAAGAGCTGATAATTTGAAAACATAAACAAGATAGATACATGATTAACCAGACTCACAAAGAAAAAAAAAAGAGGACCGAAATAAAATCAGAAATGAAAGAGGAGAAGTAATAACTGACACCACACAAATAAAAAGGATTATTAGAAAGTATCAACAACAACTATATGCCAACAAATTGGACAATTTAGAAGAAATGGATACATTTCTAGAAACACAAAATCTCCAAAAACTAAATCAAGAAGAAACAAAAAATCTGAACACACCAATTATAACTAATGAAATTGAAGCAGCAATCCTATATAATAAAACCCTAATATGCAAATCGATGGAATGGCAGAACGACCACCGCTATGATGTACACTGACCAAGAAGGAGGTGACCGGTGGGGGGGGTGGGGCTTTCCAGAAAACAGTGCCAGGCTTCCAGCCAAGGCGGGTGCCAGTGCCCCCTCCCCAATCATCCTGCCCACCAGTTGCCTCACAGATCAGCCCTAATTGCCAGCCAGGCCTAGGGACCCTACCCTATATATTGGGAACAGTCTCTTAGATTTAAAAATTAAAACCTGGCAAGGCTACTCTAGGATTGAAAAAACAGGATGATGTAGCAATGACAGGCATGGACTCTGGCTTGCACATTTTCTGGTCAGCCCTGATTTTTAACTGTGTTATAAAGCCAATTACTTAACTTCTCTCTGCTTCAGTTTTTCCACCCATAAGATAGGGTAAATGGTACTACTACCTCAGGAGGATCATGCTATGTACTACTTTTTATAATCAGGGCAAAAAAAAATGTAGCTGCCCATGCAACAGCAAGAGGACTTTCACCTGCATGAAAAGAATCGTCACTGGTTCATGCAGCATCCTGGATTGCCAGAGGGATGTCCGACTGTAGGTTTAGGCTTGATCCCCTAAACCAGCAGTCAGACATCCCCTGAGGACACAGGTCGGGCTGAGGGACACACACCCCCATGCACAAATTTTGTGTATGGGACCTCTAGTAAGTAAATAAAACTTTCAACAAACAAAAGTCCTGGGCCCAATGGCTTTACACGTGAGTTTTGCCAAAGATTCAAAGAACTAACACCAATCCTCCACAAACTATTCCAAAAATGTAAGAGGAGGGACTTTTAAGGCAATTTTATCCTAATTTCAAAGCCAGATAAAGACACTACAAAAAAAAGAAGAAAATTATAGGCCAATATTCCCTACGAGCATATATGCAAAAATTCTCAACAAAATATTAGCAAACAGAATCCTACAATACATTAAAATGATCACACACCATGATCAAGTAAGATTTATTCATGAGATACAAAGTTGGTATAGCAACTGCAAGTCAATTATTAATATATCACAAAAATAAAATGAAGGATAAAATCATATGATCATATCAATACATACAGAAAAAGCATTTGATAAAATCCAGCTCCCATCCTATATAATAGAAACCTAATATGTTAAGTGTCTGGTTAACTGGTCAGCCATTCAACCAAACAAAATGTAATATGCTAATGATATGCTAAGGCTGCTCAACAGCTTGCTATGATGTGCACTGAGCACTAGGGGACAGATGCTCCAACTGATAGGTTACCTTGCTGTTGGGGTCCATGGCCTGGAGACCTCCTGTGGTCCCTCCCTGGCTGGCCAACCTCTCATATCTCTTCCTGGCCCTGATTGTGTACCAGTGGGGTCCATTGGCCTGGCCTGCAACCTCCCGCAATACAGGACCCCTGGGGGAATATCAGAGAGCCGGTTTCAGACCTATCCCGCAGGTAAGGTCATGGAACCCCACTTGTGCACAAATTCGTGCACCAGGCCTCTAGTCCTAATATTATAAAAACCCTGGGTTGTAATGACTGGTAATGACCGAGGCTTGACCAACCAGAAGTCAGTCTTGCAGTCACCATGCTTCTGTTGCAGGTGTGGTGCCCCAGCACTGACTGCTGAGAAGGCTGAGAATCAGGGCCAGATAGAGGCCTGAAGAGAGAAAGAGGGACTGATCCATTGCCCCTGTGGCAGCTTTTTTTTAATAATATATTTTATTGATATTTTACAGAGAGGAAGAGAGAGAGCTAGAGAGCTAGAAACGTCGATGAGAGAGAAACACCGACTAGCTGCCTCTTGCACCCCCCCCCCCACCGGGGATGTGCCCACAACCAACGTACAGGCCCTTGACTGGAATCGAACCCGGGACCTTTCAGTCCGCAGACCAATGCTCTACCACTGAGCCAAACTGGTTTCGGCACCTGTGGCAGCTTTTGATCAGCACTTGCCTCTCTCTTTCTCTCCTAGTCTGGCCAGCAACCACACCTCCATATCTCTCAAGGTCTCCACTGGGGATGCTGATTAGCCCCACCTTTCTGATCAGGACCCATTGATAGGCCCAGAGACACTGATTGGCATAGAAACTGACCAATCAGAACAAAATTTGTGTCAACTGTGAGGAGCTAATGGTTGCCTAGGAGGCGGAGCTTTTGATGTTGACTGGCATAGAAACCAACCAATTAGAACCAAATTGGCCAGCATAGGAGGGCAGGTAGGGGTGGGAGAGATCAGGCCTGCAGGGGAGGGCAGTTGGGGGTAACCAGGCTGGCAGGGGTGGGAAGTTGGGAGCGGAGCAAGATCAGGCAGGCAGGGGAGGGCAGTTAGAGGTGATCAGGCAGGCAGGCAGAAGAGGTTAGGGGTGATCAGGAAGGCAGGCAGGTTAGCAGTTAGGAGCCAGTGGTTCCAGATTGTGAGAGGGATGTCGGACTGTGGTTTAGGCCCAATCCCACAAGTCAGACATCCCCCAAGAGGTCCCCTATTGGAGAAGGTGCAGGCTGGGCTGAGGGAATTCTCCCTCCATGCACGAATTTTGTGCACTGGGCCACTAGTTTATAATAAAACCTCTCAGCACGGTTGGAATAGAGGGAACATTCTTAAACATAGTAAAGACCATATATGACAAAACTGCAGCTTGCATCATGGTCAAATGAGAAAAACTAAATATGTTTCCATTAAGATCATGAACAAGACAGGATTGTCCATTTTCACCACTCTTATTACACAAAGTACTAGAAGTCCTAACCACAGCAATCAGACAAGAAGAAATTAAAGGCAGCCGAAACCGGATTGGCTCAACGGATAGAGTGTCAGCCTGGGGACTGAAAGGTCCCAGGTTTGATTCCGGTCAAGGGCACTTACCTTGGTTGTGGGCACATCCCCAGTAGGAGGTGTGCAAGAGGCAGCTGATCTATGATTCTCTCTCATTGATGTTTCTAACTCTCTATCCTTCTCTCTTCCTCTCTGTAAGAAATCAATAAAATATTTTTAAAAAAGAAATTAAAGGCATCTAAATAGGAAAGGAAGAAGTAAAACTGTCTTGATTGGCAAATGACATAATACTCTAAAGATGCCCTAAAAATATTAGAATTGAAAAATGAATTCAGTAAAATGGCAGGATACAAAATAAATAATTGTATATCAGTTGTATTTTATGCACCAATAATAAAATTGTCAGAAATGTAAACTAAGAAAGATCAAACTGATGATTATCAGGCAAGATGGGGGTTTGGAGGGACTGGGTGAAAAAAGTGAAGGGGTTAAGAAGTACAGATTGGTAGTTTCAAGATAGTCATGGAGATGTTAAGTATACCATAGGGAATATGGTCAATAATATTTTAATAACAGTATATGGCCAAAACCGGTTTGGCCCAGTGGATAGAGCATAGGCCTTAGGACTGAAAGGTCCTGGGTTCGATTCCGGTCAAGGGCATGTACCTTGGTTGCGGGCACATCCTCAGTAGGGGTTGTTCAGGAGGCAGCTGATCGATGTTTCTCTATCATTGATGTTTCTAACTCTCTATCCCTCTCTCTTCCTCTCTGTGAAAAATCAATAAAATATATTTTTAAAAAATAAAATAACAGTATATGGTGCAAGGTAGGTACTAGAAATATCCAATACACTTTATAGTGTATTTAATTGTCTAACCACTATGCTGTATACCTGAAACTAATAAAACAACATTGAATGTAAACTGTAATTGGAAAAAAATTTAAAGCATTTTGTTTAACAAAAGAAAAAAAAAAGGAGAGAAACCAAGATTACAGCATAGGTAAACACCTAAACTGCTGCCTTGCGCAACAATTTCAAAACTACAACTAAAAGACAAAACATATATCACCTAGAACTATGGGAAAGCAGGCTAAGTGGAAGTTCTACAACTAGAAGGAAACAGAAAAAAGCATTGAGACGTGCACAAGCACTGAAAATGGAAATACAGAGGCAGGCAAACCAGGCTGGCAGTGGGCATTGCTTTTTTTTTACCCAAAGGGAGACAAGCTCCTGATTACTATGAAATCCAGTTTTTGGGAAGATGCTGAGAACCCAAACTCCTACGGGGATAAGATGGACTGTTTGCCATCAGGTTGGAAAGTGAGGGTGGTTTGCTTGCAGAGGTGTGCGCAGCAATCATTGTTTACTGCTCTGGGAACCAAGACGCGGGACATGAAAATCAGAGACGCAGATATGGTTGACTGGCAGCAGTCACTGTTTTCCATGCCCTAGCCTAATGACTCCCTGAGACCCTACCCCGCATAATCTACAAACCCACACAAGCTCCTTTCAGCAGCTATTGCATATGAATGGCCTAACCTATTACAACTTAACCTAACAAACTGCAGCTCTGGTAAGACAGCTCCAAAACCTCCAAACCCGAAGCAGGGAGGAGAGGACTGTAGTTCTGGCTGAAGCTCCTGCTGGGTGACCTCAAACAGAAGCTGACGTACACCCCATTGGAGATCCAGAAGCCAGTGGACCTAGGAAGGTGACCAGATCGTCCAGGTGTTGGCGGGACAGTCCTGATTTCTAACAAATTTTCCCATGTCCAGTGGCATTTTTAAAAAGTCCCGATTTTTGGAAAGATTGGAAACATTGGGAAGATTCTTTCTAAAAATCGGGACTTTTTAAAAAATGCTGCAGGACACAGAAAAAATTGTTAGAAATCAGGATTGTCCCGCAAACACCTGGACGATCTGGTCACGTTAACCTAGTGGTCAGTGTGAGATGACACCAGATTTCAACTACTCACATCCATAAGTGACACATTCAAGAGGCAGGCTCAGTGAGTACCAAAGCCCCACTGAAATTAGCCTGGAGGTCAATTCCTTGCAGTGTACCAACAACAGTCAAGACTCAACTACACCAAGACTTTGCACTCAGCCCACAAAGGGATGCCCTAAGAGCATCCATCTCAGGTAATTGGGGAGGCTGAGCCACTGGCCCCTATAGGTCACCTGCCACACAAAGCCACTCCATCAACACAGGGAAGCAGCCAAAATGCAGAGACAAAGAAACATTCATGAATGAAAGAAATTGAGGAAAGCAAACTACTGGACATAGAGTTCAAAACCACATTTATAAGGTTACTCAAGAATCTTCTAAAAACTGCTGAGAAACTTGATGAGACAGACCTCTGAGGAGCTTAGTGAGATCTTCAAGGACCTTAATGAGAATTCCAAAAAATGGAAAAAGACCAGTCAGAAATTAAGATATGCTGTCTGAAATAAAGAATATACAGAAATTCAACTGTAGCTCAAAGGACCCTAAGAATCAAAGCAAATATCTGAAATATAAGGAAACAAAAAACACCCATCCAGAAAAACAACAAGAAAAAAGAATCCAAAAAAAATGAAGATAGTGTAAGGAGCCTCTGGGACAACTTTAAGTATACCAACATCTGAATTATTGGGGTGCCAGAAGAAGAGAGAGAGCAAAATATTGTAAATCTATTAGAAGAAATAATGACAGAAAACTTTCCCTACCTGGTCAAAGAAATAGATTTCAAGTCCAGGAAGTACACAGAACTGCAAAGAAGACCACACTAAGACACACCATAATTAAAATGCCAAGAACAAATGACAAAGAGAGAATCTTGAAAAGCAGCAAGATAAAACAGTTAACTACCTACAAGGGAGCACCCTATGACTGTCAACTGATTTCTCAACATAAACTATGCAAGCCAGAAGGGAATGGCAAGAGACATTCAAAGGGATGAATAGCAAGAACCTACAACCAAGATTATTCTACCCAAAAAAGCTATCATTCAGAATTGAAGGTCAGATAAAGAGCTTCGCAGACAAGAATAAACTAAAGGAGTTCATCACCACCAACCTAGGATTATATGAAATGCTGAAGGGTATTCTTTAAGAAGAGGAAGAAAAATAAAAAAGGTAAAAATTATGAACAACAAAGTGACAACAAATACATACCTACCAACAAGTGAATCTAAAAATCAAATGAATAAAAAACCTGATGAGCAGAATGGACTGATTAATATAATAAAATTAGGGACATAGAATGGGAATGGACTGATAATTCTCATGGGGAAGGGGGAGTGAGGAGTGGGGGAAGATATTGGACAAAAATCTTACACCTATGGATGAAGGCAGTGGTGGGGGGTAAGGGCAAGGGGTTGGGTGGGGAATCAAGTGGAGGGGAGCTATGGGGTGGGGAGAGTAACACCTATAATAATCTGAACAACAAAGATTTACTTTAAAAAAAAAGAATCCCAAAGGGGACTGTGTGGGGGGGGGGGGCGGGGGGAGAAACACTGTTAAAGATCCAGGAAGTGGCCAGATGACTACCTGGCAGGAGTGCTGTTCAATGGAGATTCCTAATTTGGGTATGTTGTTGAGTCATATAATCTCAAACTCAATTGTGTATGCTCCTCCAAAACAGATTCATTTTCCACATAGCCCTAGCCTCTAGCCTCTGTTCCAGAACTATGCAGTGAGCAACACACTGTAAGAATGAGGTTCTTACTGTCAGTAAGTTAACAAATCTGACTGTGGAGGCCCTGCAGAGTTCCTGAGATAACCCCAGCCAGAGAAATGGGTTCTTCTGTGCCTGCATCAATAATATTTTAGGGTCAGTTCCTGCAGAAAGACAAGTTGATAGGCATCAAGCAGAGAACGGCTGTATGATTTCACTTACATAAGAAATCTAAAACTATTGAACTGAGGCAGTGAATAGAATGTTGGTTGTCAGAAGCTGAGATTGAGGAGAGGTTGGTCATAGGGCACAGACTTCCAGTTATAAGATGAATAAGTTCTGGGATGCAATGTAAAGCATGGTCACTATAGTTAACAATATTGTATTATATATTTGAAAGTTGCTATTAACCCTAGCCAGTTTGGCTCAGTGGATAGAGCGTTGCCCTGTGGACTTAAAGGTCTTGGGTTAGATTCCAGTCAAGGGCACATGCCCAGGTTGTGGGCTTGATCCCCAGTGGGGAGTGTGCAGAAGGCAGCCAATCAGTGATTATCTTTCATCATTGATGTTTCTCTTTCTCTGTGATATCAATAAAAATATATTGTGGAAAAAAGTTGCTATGAAAGTGAAACTTAAATGTCCTTGCCATAACAACAATAAAATGGTAGTTCTATGAGTTAAAGGATGCTTTAACTAACTTTATTGTGGTAATCTTTTCACAATATATATGTATATCAAATCATCATTGTACACCTTAAACTTATATAATGTTATATGTCAACTAGGAGCCCAGTGTGTGATTCAAAATCATGCAGCACTGCCCACCCTGCATCCCTCTCTGGCCCTTGAAGCAGTCTCAGCCACCGCTGATCAGGCCCTCCCCCAGAGCACACTTGGAAGCCCTTGCTGCCCGGCCCCCAACACTGCATGCACAACCTCCTGTCAGGTCAACTTGTTACAGTGTCCTGGTTAATTAGCATATTTCTCTATTATATATATTACATTTAATTAAAGCTAAGGGGGGGTACTCCAAAGAAAAAACTGTTGTCATTATTTAATTGCACTGAATCTATATATCAATTGGAACATAACTATTATATTTAAATGTTTAGTTTTTCAATCCATGACTATAGTAGATAAATTTTAATTTTCTGTTTCATATGTATTTTTATTGATTTCAGAACAGAGAGAGAGAAACATCAATAATGAGAGAGAATCATTGATCAGCTGCCTCCTACATGCTCCCTACTGGGAATCAAGCCCACAACCCGGGCATGTGACCTGACCAGGAATCAAACTGTGACCTCCTGGTTCATAGGTCAATGCTCAAACACTGAGCCACACTGGTTGGCAAATTTTAATCTTCTTTATTTGAGTCTTCTTCAATGTACTTCAATAAAATTTTATAATGTTTTCAAAACAAAAATTTGATGGATTTTCCTGCACAGAAGTGGCACTGGGTCTGAGCTTCGCAGCTTTAGCCTATCTAGAGGACTAATAGGGCCAGTGCCCCCAAGGATCTATTTACTTGAGGGACTAAGTAGCCTCTTAAAGAAAAACTCTTAAAGAACTTTGGTGCTTAGATTTTCAAGTTTAGTAGATAAGTTTGGAAAAGAAGAGAAGGGCATTATTTTAAGAATATCACATTGCCAGACATTCACATTGTCCCCCGGCTTAGCCCCTACAGACCTGAATCCTGGAGTGACAAGACCACCACAATAAGAAGAGGAAAAGGGGGAGGAGGAAGATAAGAAGAAGGAGAAGGAGGAGGAGACAGAGGAAGCAAGATAGAAAGAGAGTTCCTTTGTAATCCCCAATCTGGAATAGAGAAGGTAAAGTGGGTAAGGAGCAGAGACCATCACTCCTCACTAGTCAGTCCACTGAGGATTTGGTAGTTTCGATGATAATCTTATTGTGGTGGCTTGGTGGAGCACTGATTCTATTTCAGTATTAGGAATCATTACAGTAGCTGGATCAGGACAGAAAAAGAAGCAGATACCATGATGTTGTTAGTAGTAGTTAATAAACATGCATCAAATGCTCCTTCACAATTCGTGGAACATTGTAGAAGGAATTTGATGGAAACTTGAATCTCTTTAAAAGTGGATAGAAACTATGTTAATAAATACTCTATAATTTTTATCATTGTAGACAAAATTTTACTACTAGCCACCATGGTAGAGAGACATGGGATGCTTTAGCAAAAACTATATTTATAAGACAAAAAAATTACAAGGCCATCCATCCTCAGAAAGGAAATTATGCAAAGTACACAATCAAATACCTCAGGGGGAAAGGGATGAAAACAGAAAGTTGCCACTGATTTTACCTTCTTAGCAGCACACTGCTAAGTGATCTTTCTCCCCAGTCTCTCTAAAAAGAATGGTAAATGCAAGTTTCACAGAGTGGCCAGAGAGAGTGTGGTGTCACCATGGTATCAGGCCACAGGAGGCAAAGCTGACTGAATGGTGGTCCTGCTTAGCTAATATTGTTGCTAGGAAACCCACATCTGCCAAGGTTCCACCCACTCTTCTTTCTGTGCATCATTTACTCACTAGTAATAACATGGCAACATCACCCACAAAGTTAGAAGGATGCCCACTACAAATCCCCTGCAACCAAAGCAGAAGAAAGCCTATTTCTGCTCCCTCCACATTGGCCATACAGCCAGCTGTTCCTCAAGAGAGCTAACCCATCCCCCAGTGACACCCACCACTGAGATGGGATTGCTGGGGGAAATTAGTAGCAGGAAACACAGCCTGAGAGTAATTTGTGGTCCCTGCAGTACTTAATGGGCACACAATTTTTGAAATATGCTACTGTGGTCATTGGGGAGCAGAATTAAATTAGAAACAGTATGGGCCATCAATGAGCTCACAATAAAGTAAGGTAGAAAGACTCGTAACTCTCTAAATGAGAAATCAAGATGTGCAATGGCAGATGCCATGATGTTAGAACAGAGATGAACCAAATGCTGTGAGAAGACCAAAAGCAAAATCCACCAAAAGCTCAGGAGTGTCCACAGGTGCCATTCACTGCCCATTAGGTGCAAGGGACTATGGGCATCAACACAATAAGGGATAGGGTCAGGACAGATTAAAAAAATGGCTAAGTGTAATTTTAGCAAAGAGCAAGGGAATTGGAGAAAATTGCTAGCACAGGGTTATAGGGCTGAGGAAAATATCATCATACCCCAAAGTGAAGTGGATCCAGCAAATATGCAGCAGTGGCTTCTAAGCTAGTACTGTCCAATCAAATAGAATGTACGCTACAAAAGCAAGCTACATATTTATTTTGAAAATTTCCAATAGTTGTATTGAAAAAAAAGGGGGGGGAAAGAACAGGTGAAATTAAAAGTATATGTTATTTAATACAACATATCAAAAAGTATCATTTCAATTTGTGACCAATATAAATAAATTACCATTATATATAACATAATTTATGTGTGTTTTTTTCCACACTAAGCCTCTTAACACAAGCCACATTTCAAATGGCTGATGGCCACTTAATTGGACAGCATAGTTCTAGACAAAGGAGTCAGGATCAGAAAATAGAAGAAAAAGAAAAAGCTATAAGAGCTTCTGTGAAGATATAAACTTTGATTATGACAACTGCTCCAGTGCCTAAGAGAGGCAGGTGATGTTAATAGGTCTCATAAGGGAATAACAGTTACTATTTATCAAGTTCTTGTTGTGCACCATCATTTCACACGCACTGCATTATTTAATTATTACAGAGACCCCATGAAATAAGTACTGCCATCATATCCATTTTATAGCTGAGAAAATTTTGAGGCTTGAAGATAACAAATAGACTGTTAGGAAAGAGTAAGGCTTTGAGCTTTATCTGAGTCCTAAGCAAGTCCTTTCAGACAGTCATTAGATTGTTTCCCATATGCTTTGCCTCCTAATATGCATTGTCCTCATAGCAAGAGCTTCAAAAATCAGAACTATGTCTTATTCAACTTTGAATCTCCTCAAATAGGTAGCACTTCTAAGATTACCAGAGCTTGTGAATGAATGAATGAATGGTCACTTAGTTTAATTTCTTTGTTTACATATTGACCTATCTTAATCCCTAAACTTTCCCACAGAACTTGGTGCTGAATGACTTTCAACATCTCCCCCACCCCAACCACCACCACCATCAAAATTCTATCCATCCTTAAACAAAATAATAAATGAGGACATGCAAACGAATGAACAAAGCCATTTCATTTGACCAGGGAGGAGGTCATCAGTGACTTTTGAAGGCATAAGTTCATTAGGGAAGTCAGGAGAGAAATTTGGGGAGCTTGAATTCCCTGGATAAAATGAAAGCATCTGCTGGACCTATACTGACAATACCCCATAGCCTATGGTTATTTATCAACAGGAAAATGGAGTTTGGATCATATTTCAAGTCAAGGACTAAATGAAGTCACTGATATAGAGTAAACAGAGAAGAAATGGAGGAGCAGGTGTAGAGTATCCTTCCATTGATGTACAGGTAGCAGTTTGATTGTGGAACAGCCAATGAGGCAGAAGAAAAATTCAAGAGTATGAAATATTTCTGGATCATCCTGTAAGAAAAAAGGGACCATAAGCTTTAGTAATGTGGAAAGTCATTGGTGACACTGACCACAGTACTTTCAGTGGTAGGAATTAAAACATCGCTGGAGTGAGTTCAAGTGATATGGGAAGACAAAAAATTGGAGAGAGTGAATCTGAACAATTCTTTTGATGTGTTTTACATAAAAGGAGGTTAAGGAAGAGGATGATGACCATGGTGTTGAAGCCCAGGAGGGCAGCAGCAGGAGGAATAATCTGGGGACTGTTGAAAAATGTTAGGGGGTAAGGGTATATTTTGGGCTAATGCTCATTTATTAAGAAAGCACTCACACTTTTTAAATGAGATAACCAAAATGAAGGAGTAAAATATCTAATTTTTACTTGTGATTTGTATCATATATGTGGTTAAGGCATGGATAATATATTATTTTGATGAAGATGATATTAATGATAATGATAAATAACATCCAGCAGATGAATGATTGCTATGGAAGAATAAAAAAAATTCATCATTTTGCAGCTCTCAATTAAATAATGAATCTGGGAAACAATCACAAATCTTATATAATAAAGAAGGATATGCTAATTGACCATCACACCCTCACAAGATGAAGGTACTCACTGACAATAAAGAGGGAATATGCTAATTGACTGCCATGCCCTCACAAGATGGCAGTGCTCATAGCTACAAGATGGCAGTGTCCAGCTGAAGCCAGTTTGGCTCAGTGGTGGAGCGTCGGTCTGCGGACTGAAGGGTCCCGGGTTCGATTCCGGTCAAGGGCGTGTGCATTGGTTGCGGGCACATCCCCGGTGGGGTGTGTGCAGGAGGCAGCTGGTCGATGTTTCTCTCTCATCGATGTTTCTGGCTCTCTATCTCTCTCCCTTCCTCTCTGTAAAATATCAATAAAATATATTATTAAAAAAAAAAGATGGCAGTGTCCAGTCCCCTCAGCCCCACCTCATCCAGGTGGAGTTGCCCAGTCCCCTCAGCCCTGCCTCATCCAGCCGGAGTCCCCCAGTCCCCACAGTCCCTCCTCATCTAGCTTCAGTCCCCCAGTCCCCTCAGCCCCACCTCATCCAGCCAGAATCCCTTCAGACCTGCCTCATCCAGTCTCTACAGCATCCAGCCTCATTCAGCCAGAGTCATCCAGCTTCAGTCTTCAAGTCCCCTCAGCCCTGCCTCATCCAGCCGGAGTCCCCCAGTCCCCACAGTCCCTCCTCATCTAGCTTCAGTCCCCCAGTCCCCTCAGCCCCACCTCATCCAGCCAGAATCCCTTCAGACCTGCCTCATCCAGTCTCTACAGCATCCAGCCTCATTCAGCCAGAGTCCCCCAGTCCCTTTATCCCTGCAGGGAAAGGCAGCTGGGGGGCAATCAGGTCAGCAGGGGAGGGCAGTTGGAGGTGATTGGGCCAGCAGGGGAGTAGTTAGGCACCGATCAGGCTGGCAGGGGAGTGTTTAGGGGGCTATCAGGCTGGCAGGCAGAGTGGTTAGGGGCAATCAGGCAGGCAGGTAGGCAGTGGTTAGGAGCCAGCAGTCCCTGATTGTGAGAGGGATGTCTCACTGCTGGTTCAGGAATCAGGCCTAAATCAGCAGTAGGACATCCCCTGAGGGGTACCAGATTAGAGAGGGTGCAGGCCAGGATGAGGGACATCCCCTACCCCCATGCACAAATTTCATGTACCGGGCCTTTAGTTTATAATAAAGCCATTAGGAGAAAAAGTGAGGAGCAAAATTGCATAATGGCAGGATCATACTAACATCACCTGAACCCAGTGAGGAAAGGTTGCGTTATTTTTTAGTGATAACAAGCAGACATGTGCTTTCTGGTATGATACAATAGGAAATACACATCACAAATTCTGAAGAAGTCTCAAAAAATTTGTTAGCATGTGTATATGCACACACACACACACACACACACACACACACAACTTAATTTAATCAGCCATCTACCTATGAGGAAAAAAAAAGGAACAATAACAACAACCCAAAAAATAGGAACATGTTTAACTTCACCAAAAAGAAGCAATTGGTCAAATTCAGAATGTGGGACATTCCACAGTTCAAATGAACCCACTTTTATAAAATAAAAAATGGCAGAAAGAGGTAGAAGCTATTTTATATTAAGAAAAATGTAATGCCATAATTTCTAAATGCACAAGTGGAACTTGTTTGGATTTTGATTTAAACAAATTAGCTACCAAAAGAAAAATTTAAGACAATCAGAAAAATTTCAAAATTGACTGGATATTAGATGTTATGGAATTATTGTGACTTTTTTTAGATATCATAATGACATTTTGGTGATACGTTTTAAAGTTTATTATAGAAAAACATTAACGTATTTGCAGGTACAATGACATGACGTTTGAGATTTGCTCTACATACATAAAAAGATTTGAAAGTTATGATGAGCCGAGGTCGGTTTGGCTCAGTGGTAGAGTGTCGGTCTGCAGACTGAAAGGTCCTGGGTTCAATTCTGGCCAAGGGCATGTACCGTGTTTGCCAGCGTATAAGACGATTTTTTGGCCCTGAAAAATACGTATTTGCCGGCGTATAAAACGACTGGGCGTATAAGACGACCCCCTAACATTTCCACTAAAAATACAGAGTTTGTTATATACTCGCCGTATAAGACTACCCCCCACTTGGAGGCATATTTTTCAGGGCCAAAGGCTAGTCTTATAAGCCGGCAAATACGGTACATTGGTTGCGTGCACATCCTGTGGTAGGGGGTGTGCAAGAGGCAGCTGGTCGATGTTTCTCTCTCATCGACGTTTCTGGCTCTCTATCTCTCTCCCTTCCTCTCTGTAAAATATCAGTAAAATATATTTTTTTAAAAAAAGAAAGTTATGAGCCGAAACCGGTTTGGCTCAATGGATAGAGCGTTGGCCTGGGGACTGAAAGGTCCCGGGTTCGATTCCAGTCAAGGGCACGTACCTTGGTTGCGGGCACATTCCCAGTAGGTGTGCAAGAGGCAGCTGATCGATGATTCTCTCATCGATGTTTCTAACTCTCTATCCCTCACCCTTCCTCTCTGTAAGAAATCAATAAATTAAAACATAAAAAAAGAAGATAATTGTTTAAAAAAATAAAATATATGTTTATAAAAAAAGAAAGTTATGATGAGAGGGGTAGTAAATAAAACAAAATGGCAACATGCTATTAATTATTGAAGCTGAGTGATGCATAGAGTGATTCATCATACTCTTTATTTTCATGTATGCTTGAAAATTCCATAATAAAGTAAAAAAAATAAACACAAAAAAGCATACATTCTTGAGTCTGTCTGCCTGTCTGACACTAGACAATTGGACTTGTCACAATCTTTCTGTGTCTCCTTTTCCTTGTATGCAAAATGAGGATAGCAACATTGCTATAATATAGGGAGTCTTTCATAATTAAATGAGGATATGAAAGCAAAATATATAGGACAAGGTCTGGCTGGCACACAGTAAGTGCTCAGTATGTGTCAGGTATCATCGTCATCATTACCACCACCAATGAAAAATAAGTTATCTGCCCAAGGCTATCTACTGAATCAGTATTCTGCAAACATTTTCTATAAAGTGTCATTTAGTAAATATTTTAGACTGTGGAACACATGGTACCTTTTCTAAGTACTCAACACTTCCCTTGTGGCATGAAAGTAGCCATAGGCAATACATAAATGAATGAGTGTGGCTGTGTTCCAATAAAGTTTTATTTATAAAATCAGGCAAAAGGCAAAATTTGTCAGTGAGCTGTAGTTTGATAACCCTTGTAGTCTATAGAGAAAGGAAAGCAAAAGCTAGGTATTCTGCCTCTATGAATCAATTATACAATCTTCTTTTTTTTTATTAAAATACTAGTGACCCAGTATACGGATTTGTGCACACTGAAAGGAAATTAATTAAAAGGTGGCCGGTGGGGTGGGATTGGGCGGATGGGCCAGATATGCCCTGGAGCCAACCTCCCGTGGTCCCTCCCAAGTTGGCCTCACCTGGGGTGGCACTGAGGCTCCAGTGGAATCTGTGGAGTGAGTGGGGTCCCTCTGGCAGGTAGGGTCCCTTGGCCTGGCCTGTGGCAATTGGGCCAAAACTCAAAACTGGCTTTCCAATATCTCCCGATGGGTCCTGGATTGCGACAGGGTGGTTCTTGGGTGACTCAACCCCAAATTTGGCTCCCTTCCCTCTGATTCCGAGTGTGTCACCCCAGAACCACAGCTGCCAAGTCACCGCAGGTCTACAGCTCCTACGTTTAGTGCCTGCCCTCTGTCTGATGGTCAGACAGTTGCTTAGGCTTTTATATATATACTGTATATATAAATATTTTTTATTGATTTCAAAGCAGAAGGGAGAGAGTGATAGAAACATCAATGATGAGAGAGAATCATTGATTGGCTGCCTCCTGCACACCTCCTACTGGTGATGGAGTCCACAACCTGGGCATGTGCCTTGAACAAGAATCGAATTTTTACCTTCTAGTTCATAAGTCAATGCTCAACCACTGAGCTCAACTAAACCAAGCCATGTCATGAGAAAGATGTGGGGGGGGGGGGGGAAATCATGGCTTTGACAAAATACAAATGTCTTTTGCAAAGTATAGAGCTAACTTTCAAATGAGCACACATACCTGCAGATTGTTAAAGGCTAAAAACCTGCAGATTGTTTTAAAAATGATACTATGGAAGATAATAGTTCTTAAATCACCTTTTTCCCATCAAACTAGAAAGAGCTCTTTTCTCTCTTGATGTCCTCGATCATTGCAATGTTACAGAGAGCCTTGTTAATTTTTTATAATTATATTACTTTATTCATAGTTGCTCTCCAACTCAACTATCATAAAAGAAATAAATGAGCCACTTCTTAGAGATGTCTCTTGGTTTTGATAGAGGGCTCTTGGGTCCGAAGCCATGTCTCAGGAACTCCATGTTATGGGGGAGGGTACCCCTAAGGCATGACATTTCTCTCACTTCATTATCAGTGTTCCCAGCCCCCACAACATACCATCACAAACTTTACAGACACCTCTTACTTTTCAACTCAGTGCATGGGGGTGCTCCCATTTTTCAGAATGTTATGAAAGCAAGACAATCTGATGGACTAGTCTTCAAATTTGACTTCTGAAATGTTAAAAGTTAAGAAACATAATTAAACTGCAAGTGCATTAACATTTATATAAAATATAAACCAAATGCTTATCCTGATTCACCAAACAAATTACACTTTGAACATTATAAAAAACCAGCTACTTATCACCGGCACCATTTGAAATTATTGCTAGTACTACAACTCCAAATGCCTAAGATGCCTTAAATACAAACCCTGAACATTTACATACTGATTTCATGAGCAAAGCAAAAGGTATTTGCCGGTAACAGTACAGGACTCAGCAATTTTATTGTCTGAGTAATCCTGGTTCGTTCTGATATGAAAATTCAATTATTTTAGAACGGGCCCTCTCATTAAATTTTGACAAGCAGCACAAGCTCAGTACCAGTTATAACTAGAAGAGACCGGGGGTGCCTGATAGCACCGCACTGAATTTTAAAATGTAGTATTTTTGCAGGACAAGATTATCTGACAATTTTGTATTAAAAGAAGAAAAAATTAATCAAATACATTGTAATATTCAACATTGGTATATTTGGTCTTCTTTTTACAGATATTTTACTCAAAATTTGCTGCAAAAATGTTTATTGCATGCTTTCCCCCTGATTTTACAATTGAGCAATGTACTCGAAAAATATGTATATGTCAGTAGTGAACAGGAAGTATTTGACTACACATTTTTACCCACTGCTTCCTTTATCAATTGAAATGTATTTGTGGTGCTTATAAGCATGATTTTCAGAAACAGAAATGACTTTATTTGCATACAGCGTGTTTTTATTGGGAGGCTTATTGTCCAAGAGAAATCTGTTAGAGCAACTTTTGAGCAAGCCTATTGTCTTTTAAAGCAGAGTTTACAGCTAATCACAACATGCAAAAGAATAAACAATTTCATTATTTCCCCTAGGGTTGAAAGAGAAATAACAAAAGTCTCTAGCTCTAGTCTGTTGAGTTTATTTTTGATTTGTCTTGTTGTTTTTTTCCTGTGGGCTTTCTGCCAAAGATGTTTTTCCATGGTCCAATATGTTTGTCCAAACATGGCCTGTCATAAAGAGAGGCAGGCAAAATGGTTTCTATGTGTTGCTTTACTGACAAACATTCAACATAGGAAAAGGAGCTAGCCATAAGGTCAACAGTTCCAAAATCTGAATTTGAGAGAACAATAAATAATAAGGTGAACTGTAAAGCAAAAGAGTGCAGAAAGAACACTCTCCCTGCAGAGGCTGACTGAAATCAAGCACTAGGACTCAACAGCAGGTCTGACTGACTATGGTGATGCTCAGAACAGGCTCACCTCCCTCTTAACTCTCCTCAGTACCTTTAACCTCTGAGCCTTAATAATCCATCTTTGGTCAGTTGCTTGTCCAATTAAATTTCTGGGCCTTTAAGTTTGAACTTGGTAACTTATTAGAGCTATTTAGTAGAATAAAATCATTGGCATAATAGTATCATACCTTTTTTTAAGAATAAGAAGGGGAAGAAAGGGTAGACAGGGGAACCAAGCCAAGAGTTTAAAATACAAATCATTTCAAGTTTTGTAGCTGAAGAGAAATATAAACTCAAAGATCAGTTTGGCTTTCTGTTCTCTGATCTAGGATCCTTATTGGCAGAACTAGTTGAATTAGAAAGTGATGTTCTGTATCCTGGGATACCTCAGAAAACTTTTATTCAGCTTTAAGGAGTTATCAAAGTCAACCTAAAAAAGGAGCCCAAGGACAGAAAATTCAATAATAGAATCTGTGAGAATTGAGAAGCTAGGATCTATAGGCCACCTGCAAGAGCAACCAGGACCAGGACCCAAACATTAGACTTAGACACCAGGCTAATTCGACTTTATTTCCTCTAGTATTAGGGATATAAATAGCTTAGAAGCCTTGAGAGAGTGAAGATATAATTAGACTTACATGGGCTCTCTATGCTATGGACTATAAATTTCTCATACAATTAAATGGAAACTTACACTCTTTTTAAAAAGAAAAAGTTATTACATTATTTTTGGCCCCCAACAACAATGGCCATGCTGGTTTGCATTAATATACAGACAAAATTCAAGGGGTTCAAGGGTAGTCAACCTAATAAAGAAAACATGGCGCATGAAATACAAAGCATGTTCATATATACTGGTACTTTCAGGACCAATCATACTCTATGAAGCCATATCAAGAACTGGACTCAAGATTTCAAGCTCATATGTTTAGCTACTTTTAGGCAGAAATAAGCTTGGTTCTTCAAGGTTCAGCAGCAAAACCCTTAGCACCATGCCACACAGAGGGGCCAACATCTTTTTGAAATACTCAACCGCAAGGCTTCAGTGCTTATTACCACACCAATCTATAATTTGTGATTATTCAGAAATTTGATTGTTTTATTATGGTCTGGCAAAGCATTTCTTTGTCAGAGGAGGTTATGATTTAATCATATGAACAGCTTTGCAGGGGGCAGAACAGATGTGTCAAATACTACAGAATCTTGTAGTATCACAGACTCTCTATTTGGAAGGTAACAGTTATTCTGGACACCAAATCCAACCTGCTGTGCATTTAACCCTGTGAATCTTCTCTACTACACAGTCATGTGCAGTAGAACCATGTTTTATCCAATGGTCTGTTGACAGACTAGTTCATTTTTAAGTTAATTAAATGAACTCTGAAGAGATAAATCTTAGGGTGGGGGAAGAGCCAGTATGAGCAGGAGAGGCACTCATCTAAACCCCAACGTTGGTCTAGAAAGTGGGCAGAACTTAGGAAAGTCAATATAGGCCACTTTATAGTATTCATAGTGGACAAGTCAGGTTTTCAGGGTGGGTTGACAGGAAGCAGATGTTGTGGACCACCAGAAGACATTTTCATTGTTCTGAAAGGTCATTAATAATTTCAACAATAAAAGCTTTTACAGTGTGTAGTATGGACATTTTAATGATGTTAATTAGTCCAATCCATGAGCACAGTATATTCTTCCACTTATTTATATATTACTCTATCTCTTTTTCAACGTCTTATTTTTTTGTTGTAATGATAAATGGGATTTTTTTTTAGTTTCTCTTCTTGAGAGATCACTACTAGTGTATAAAAATGCCATAGATTTCTGGATGTTAATTTTGTATTATGCTACATTGCCAAACTCATTTATTAGTAGTTTTTTGGTGGAGTCTTTAGAGTTTTCTATGTATAGTATCATGTCATCTGCAAATAATGACAGATGTACTTCTTTTCAATGACAATACTGTTGGAGAAACTTGTGACAGTCAGTGAAACATGTACTTTAAAATACAAAGACAATATGACAATAGAATCAGAATATCCACTTTCATCTCAAAAGAAATCTAAACTGAAATGAAACTCAGAAGTGTTTCAGACTTAAAAAGTGAAATAATTGGTAATCATTAAAATTTTTTAAGTGAAAAGACAAGGTACATTTTAAAAGTATTTTTTTTTAAGAAAGAGAGGAAGGAAGAGGGAGAGAAAGAGAGAAACATCAATGTGAGAGCAAAAAATTGATCAGCTCTCACCTGCACGCCCCCTATTGGAGATGGTGCCTGCAACCCAGGCATGTTTCCTGCTGGGAATCAAACTAGCAGCCTCTTGGTGCATAAGACGATACTAAACCAACTGAACCAGACTGGCTAGGGTAAGATACATTTTAAGTATTTGTCATTCAAATGTGTTTGCTCTTCACCTACCGTATTATTAATAAAGTTTCCCTGGTCCCCATTAAAAGGGAAGAGAAGAAATTTTATTATTATCAATACTAGAGGTTTAATGCATAAAATTCTTGCACTTAGGGTGGGGGGTCCCTCAGCCTGGCCTGTGCCCTCTCACAGTCCAGGTGCCCTGAGGGTTGTCAAAATGGTGGCTTAGGACCGCTAAGCTATCATTTGGACAGTCTTAGCATTGCCATGGGAGAGGCTTCAACCACTGCCACTGTACTCACCAGCCATGAGCCTGGCTTCTGGCTGAGCTGTGCTCCCTGCTGACCACCATTTGGTCATTTGCATATTAGCCTTTTATTATATAGGACTAGTGGCCCAGTGCATGAAATTTGTGCACAGGGGAGTGGGGTGTCTCTCAGTCCAGCCTGCACCCTCTCCAATCTGGGACCTTTGGTAGGATCGGGCCCAAATTACAGTCAGACATCACTCACAATCCAGGACTGCTGGCTCCCAACTGCTCACCTGACTGCCTTATATATCATGGTATATATTCCTTGGGGTGTGGAGTGGCCTGGGCGAGGGGCCTGTGGTGATTTTCAGGTTGGCCACACCCCCTGGTGAACCAAGCAGAAGCCTGGGTATCTGGGATTTATATATATTCTACAATTGAAACTTTGTATCCTGGAGCAGAGCCAAGTTATCTGCTCTCTCCGTGGCTGCAGATATTTCTGTTGGGATTTATTTATTTTCTATAATTGAAACTTTGTAGCCTTAAGTGGAGGCCTAGGGTACCAGAAGAAGAGAGAGAGCAAAATATAGTAAACATATTAGAAGAAATAATGACAGATAACTTTTCCTACCTGGTGAAAGAAATAGACTTACAAATCCAAATGCACAGAGAACCCCAAACAAGAGGAATCCAAAGAGGACCATGCCAAGACACATCATAATTAAAATGCCAAGGGCAAAAGACAAAGAGAGAATCTTGAAAGCAGCAAGAGCAAAACAGTTAGTTACCTACAAGGGAGTATCCATATAAATGACAGCTGATTTCGCAACAGAAACTATGCAGGCCAGAAGGGAGTGGCAAGAAATATTCAAAGTGATGAACAGCAAGAACCTACAACCAAGATTACTCTACCAAGAAAAGCTATCATTCAGAATTAAAAGTCAGATAAAGAGCTTAACAAACAAGAAAAAACTAAAGGAGTTAATCACTACCAAACCAGGATTATATGAAATGCTGAAGGGTATTCTTTAAGAAGAGGAAGAAAATGAAGAATGTAAAGATAAAAATTATGAACAAAGTGACAAAAAATACATACCTTCCAACAAGTGAATCTAAAAATCAAGTGAATAAAAAAACTGATAAGCAGAATGGACTGAATATAATAGAATGAGGGACACAGAAAGGGAGTGGACTGACAATTCTCAGGGGAAGGGGGTGTGAGGGGTGCAGGAAGAGATTGGACAAAAATCTTACACCTATGGATGAAGACAGTGGCAATGGGTAAGGGCATGGGATGGGGTGGGGAATCAGGTGGAGTGGAGTTATGGGCGGCAAAAAGAGGAACACCTGTAATAATTTGAACAATAAAGATTTATTTTTTAAAAATAGGGTAAGATTTAAAAGGACTACTAAAGAGATATTTTATTTGCAATGTGTGAACTTAATTGGTTATTAATTCAGGGGAGAGAAAAAACAGCTTTAAAAATTTCAAAGCCTTTTCTTTAAATAGTATTGGCCTGTCTTGTCCATTCTAGCATGTTTTTTCTCCCTTTTATAATTAATATTTTGTGGAGGATGTACTTTGAAACCATGTGAATATTCCATTCTTTATCATACTTTTAAATTCATTCATTATTTATTTTGATAAAATTGTCTCTGATGTAGCCAGTAGAAGTGCCTTCATATTGGCTTATGTGTCTTTTAACATGACATAGTTATTTGTTTAAAGTTTAGACAAATGGGGGAAATTTGAAAATTTGAATATGAACTGGATATTAGATGATACAGCGAAATAATGTTAATAGTTCCAATGGTATTACAAATATTAGATTATTTTATTAAGGAATATACTGAAATATCAGGATATCTGCAGCTTCCTTTAAAATAGTACAGGAATATATATTCCTATTAATAAAAGAGTAATATGTAAATTGACCATATCTCCACCAAACCCACAAGCCACTCCCACCAGCCAATCAGGAGTGAGTATGCAAATTAATCCAACCAAGATGGCTGCAGCCACATAGAGATCAGGAGGCTTGGGTTAACCTGGCAATGGAGGAAACCACGTTTCTTCCTGCCCTGGCCTGCCTTCGCCTCCATTTAAGGCTACAAAGTTTCAATTATAAAAGATAAATAAATTCCAACAAAAATGGCTGCAGCCACAGAGCAAGAAGGAGGCTTAGCTCCACTCAAGGCTACAAAGTTTTAATTATAGAAGATAAATAAATCTCAGATACCAAAGCCTTTGCTTGGGTCACTGGGGGGCGTGGCCATCCTACAGACCACCACAGGCCCCTCACCCAGGCCATCCCACATCCCTAGGAAACCGCCACCCTGATCCAGAACACCCTTCAGGGCAAACCAGCCAGTCCCCACCCAAGTACCAGGCCTCTATTCTATCTAATCCTATATAATAAAAGAATAATATGCAAACTGACCATCACTCCAACACACAAGATGGCTTCCTCCATGTGATCAAAGATGACTGCCCCCATGTGGACATAATATGGTGACCATAATATGGCCAGCAGGGGCGGGCTGTTGGGAGGGACCAGAACTGCAAGGGAGGGCAATTGGGGGCAAACAAGCCTGCAGGGAAGAGCAGTTAAGAGTGACCAGGCTGGCAGAGGAGGGAAGTTGGGGACAAATGGGCCTGCAGGGAAGGGCAGTTGGGTGGGGGGACCCAGGCCTGCAGGAGAGAGCAGTTGGGGGGGGACCAGGCCTGAAGGGGAGGGCAAACAGGCTGGCAGGGGAGCAATTAGGCATCGATCAGGCTGGTAGGGGAGTGGTTAGGGAGTGATTACACTGGCAGGCAGAAGCAATTAAGGGCAATCAGAAAGGCAGGCAGGTGAATAGTTGGGAGCCAGCAGTTCTGGATTGTGAGAGAGATGTCTGACTTCCTGTCAGGATTGGGCCTAAAGGAGCAGTTGGACATCCCTCAAGGTGCCCCTAATTGGAGATGGTGTAGGCTGGTCTGAGGGACACACGCACCCATGCATGAATTATGTGCACCGGCCCAGCCCTCTAGTGTATATATATATATATATATATATATATATATATATATATATATATATATTGAGAGAGAGAGAGAGAGAGAGATGAGAGACAGAGAGAAAGCAAATATAACAAACTATCAAGAAGTGCTGAATCTAATAGAGGGTGTACAAGTTTTTATTGAATGTCTTAGTATTTTTACTCTTATATATGTATTTAAATTTTTTTCTTCTTAAAAAGTTGAAAAGGAAAATAAATGACAACTAAATATATATATCTTAAAATATATTTAGGATATAATTGTGAAAATTTGAAAGCTGACATAATACTGAGAAATTATTTAGGAGTTATATGGGTATTGTTATATTTCCAAAAGTAGAACATACTGATAGGTATTATTACTGAAGTGTTTAGATGAAATGATAAGCTGTTTGAGGTTTGCTTTTAGAAATACAGTGGTTTAGGAATATAAATGAAACAAGATTGGCCATGAACAAATAATCGTTGAAGGTAGCTATTTCCCCAAAGGGCACTAGATCCAAAAGGGTTTATACATATTTTTATCATTATCTCAAGGATAAAAAAAAATGATTTTATCTCATTTTAGCCCATCAACTACATCATGTTTAACTATATAATTTTCTATATCATTGGGAGCATGAAAACATTCTCAATTCATTTCACAAGGTTTGCAAATGCATAATAACAATAAACACAGCAAAAAAGAAGAAAATTACTATCAAACTAAACCTCTCTCAGGATACAGATATAAACATTTTAAATACAACATTAGCAAACATAATTCAACATTACATTAGAACACAGCTAGGAGAAGAATACATTCTGACCTATTTGAGTCTTCCCCAGGAAAAAAAAATGAATGGCCCAATATTAGTAATATATTGACATAATTTATTACATAATCTGGTTGAAGTAGAAAAATTGTATAATTATCTCAATAGATGCCCAAATTGCATTTGATGATTCAACATCCATCTGTATTTGGAAAAAAAATAAACTAGTAATAGAAGAAATCTTCTTAAACATGAGAGAATGTTTATCAAAAATTACGATAAAATACACCTAACAAATGAAACATAAGAGCCTCTCCCATTAAAACCAGGAACACTATAAGGGTATCCATTATCACTGCTATTATATGAATTATCATATAAATTCTAGCCACTGCAACAAAGTAAGAGATATTTTTTTAAAAAAAGAAGAGGCAAAGTTATCATTGTCTGTAGGGGACAATATGACAGCCTGGAAAATTCAAGAGAAAAACTATTAGAAATAATAAAAAAAATCAGCAACTTTAGTAAGGTATATATAAACTCAATAGACTGCCTATGCAAATAATAAAACATTAGAAAATGTAATGAAATAAGTACCATATAAAATAACACAAAAGTAATTCATAAAGCATAAATTAGAAAATTAGGTTCAGAAACAGACCAATGCACAATATGGGAATTTAGTATATAATAAAATTATATTTCAAATAAAATTATATTCCTGTCACCAAATAAAAATACATTCAGAAACATTCACATTTTTATTTTTATTTTTAAAATATATTTTATTAATTTTTTTACATAGAGGAAGAGAGAGGAATAAAGAGTCAGAAACATCGATGAGAGAGAAACATTGATCAACCACCTCCTGCACACCCCCCACTGGAGATGTGCCCGCAACGAAGGTACATGCCCTTGATCCGAATCAAACCCGGGACCTTTTGGTCTGCTGGCCGATGCTCTATCCACTGAGCCAAATCTGTTTTGGTCATATTCACATTTTTAAAAATTAAGGAAAAGCAATGAAAGAAAATATAGAATATTTTCTAATCTTGGAATAAGGAAGACCTTTCTAAGTATAACATGAAACCCTAAAACCATAAAGCAAGAGACTGACAGATTTAATTCCATAAAATAAAAATATTTATAAAGGAAAAAGTGAGCATAAGCAAAGTTAGTAAATGAATGAAAAAATGGGGAAATTATTTGCAAAATAAGACAAAGGGCTAATATTGTGACTTTGTAACCAAGTAGAATAAAGAACTCTTATAAATACCCCCCACTAAAAAATGTGTAAAGGATACAAACTAGAAATTCACAAAAGTGTTCTAAATAGCAACGAATACAAATACATCAAAGATCGGCAAACTATTTCCTGTGGGACAAATATGGCTGCTGCCTATTTCTTTACCTATTGGAACACAATCACAGACATTCAGTAACATGTTGTCTATGTATGCACCTCATTACAATGAGGCAGAGTTGAGTAGGTGCAATAAAGACCACGTAGCCTGCAAAGTTTAAAGTATTTACTATTTTATTCTATATTGCCCCCTCTTGCCCTTTTGGCCAAAAATGACCCTCTTCTAGTGGTCCAGGTGCCCACAGCTGTTGCCTGACCTTTCAGTTTATGCCGAGGCTGAAGCACCATGGTGGCTGGTACCATGGATCTCTCTCCCGCCCAGTGGGGTGAGCTAGGCCTTCTCCAGAGAAGAAACATGGGTTCCCCAAAATACGAGATCAGTGCCCGGGCCTCGACAACAGGTGAGGGGTTCCCGAGGCAGGTGCTGGGTGTGGAGCCCATAGGGGCATAGGCTACTAAAGAAACAGAACTAAACCTCACATCACCCTGCTTGGTGCCGGAGGATGGCTGGTTAGCCAGAGACGGGTAAGATTCCTCAGGGAAGGAACAACCTAAAACAGGCACAGTAGCAGAGGGGCCATCAGGAGAGAACTTGGGGGTCAACAGAGGTGGGGCACAGACTCTTACCACCACCACCACCGCCCCCCCCCCCCCCCTGCAACTTGGCAGGCGCCTGAACCTTCACCCTTCTGAGGGAGGTCTCCTGTCCCCATGGCTGCTTTGCTTCCCATGCACAGTTCGCATTGGGACCCAGGAAACAGACAGAGACTTGGCTGACAGCAGCTGCCCTCTCACTGCAACAAGACTTGTTTGAGAGGTTTGTACTCATGGTGTGGGCAAGTGGGTTTTTAATATCCAAGTCCAGCCTAATAGTAGGAATGCTCAGGCCCTTCTCAAGAAGGCAAATAATCATTTCCACTAATACACACATGGTAAATAAATACACGGCTAATGGAAATAAATGAATATACTAGAAAAACTGATTGTACTGTACAAAAAGCCGTTCCTAAAGTGTTAACAAAAATTCTTATTGGCAGAGCGTCTCATGGTAAAATTGCATAACATGTAATGAACCTAAAGCAGTCATAGTTTAGCGCAAATAATTAAAATGTAAAAGTTATCAAGACTATACATTATAGCCGAAACCGGTTTGGCTCAGTGGATAGAGCGTCAGCCTGTGGACTGAAAGGTCTAGGGTTCGATTCCGGTCAAGGGAATGTACCTTGGTTGCGGGCATATCCCCAGTAGTGGGTGTGCAAGAAGCAGCTGATTGATGATTCTCTCTCATGGATGTTTCTAACTCTCTATCCCTCTCTCTTCCTCTCTGTAAAAAAAAAAAATCAATAAAATATATTTTTAAAAAGACTACATTATAAAATTTCCAAAACCCTCCTATTATTTAAATTAAAAAGGGGTGACAATGGAAGAATATCATGTAAGGAAAAATACCCTGCGAGTAAATTACATCTAAAAAAATTGTACTTTAGGAAATTAACCTTTGAAACGCTAACAGCAAGATACCCATGAAAATACAGACATGTGTCAAAACAAGCCAGAGGAAAATCATTTTGGGAGGGGGGATGAAAAAGGATCCCAAGTCAGATTTATAGAAAATATCCCTTTATTAACTTTTGGTCGAGAATATGTTTGTATATTTTTATAAAACAACTCCAAGACCATCTGGATTCCTGAAACATAGAGGAATAGACAGAAATGCTCCAGCCATGAAGACAGAAGAGAAACAGTTCAGAGATGGAAGATGCTGATGACGTCTCACCATACCAGCAGATCAGCAGCTGGGTCAGATGCCCAGGACCAAACCAGAGATGGTCGGACCTGCATCACCACCATTTGTCCACCAACCAGATCTGAAACATCATTGCTGACATGTATACATAAGAAACTATTTGACATTGAAATTGGGACTCAAAAGAACTATTGGCCCATTTTGAAAAGAACTCACTACAGACTGATTCATTTGCCTCTCAGCATAACCATTATGGCTTGTTTCAGTTTCGGTTCTTACAAGGGTATTTCTTGGATCACATGATCTCACACATCTAGAGGAAACAATGAACAACAAAAACTGATGAAGAAAAACAGACCCAGAGAAAGAGAAGCAGTGATTAGACTCTCAAACCTCAGAGGAAAAGTAGGGGTGTGGGGGTAAGGGAGAGAGATCAACCAAAGGACTTGTATGAATGCCAATGGACACAGACACTCAAGTATAGATGATAAATTATATCTTTACCCTAAGGGAATCCATGGCCAGAAAGTGAAAGAATAAAATAATGCCAACAGCCAAAACCGGTTTGGCTCAGTGGTGGAGCGTCGGTCTGAGGACTGAAGGGTCAGGGTTCGATTCCGGTCAAGGGCATGTGCATTGGTTGCGGGCACATCCCCGGTGGGGGGGTGTGCAGGAGGCAGCTGGTCAATGTTTCTCTCTCATCGACGTTTCTAGCTATCTCTCTCCCTTCCTCTCTGTAAAAATATCAATAAAAATATATTAAAAAATAATAATAATAATGCCAACAGGCAACTCAATAAAGCAGACCTATTCTCTAGAGAAGAGAAAAAAATAAAAATGGAAATGTGCAGCTAATAAAATTCAATTATAAATAACAAAATAATGAAAATATATACCATGTTCATGCATTGGAAGCATTAACATCATTAAAATGTCCATACTACCCAAAGAAATCTATAGATTCAATGCAATTCCCATTAAAATACCAACTGTATATTTCACAGAACTAGAACAAATACCCCCAAAATGTATACAGGACCATAAAAGACCCCAAATAGCCACAGCAATCTTGAGAAAGAAGAACAAAGTTGGAGGAATCACAATACCAGATGTCAAACTATACTACAAAGCTATTAAAACCAAAACAGCCTGGTAGTAGCACAAGAACAGGCATGTAGACCAATGGATCAGAACAGAGATGCCAGAAATTGACCACACCATTATGGTCAATTAATATTTGACAAAGGAAATAAGAACATACAATGGAGGCAAGACAGTCTCTTCAACAAATGTTGTTAGAAAAATTGGACAGACACATGCAAAAAATGAAACTAGACCACCAACTTACATCATACACAAGAACAAACTCAAAATGAACAAAATACTTAAATGTAAGGCATGAAATCATAAAAATCTTAGAAGAAAACATAGGCAGTAAAATCCCAGACACCTCACATTGCAGAATTTTTGCCAATATATCTCCTAAAGCAAGAGAATCAAAGAGAAAACAAAAGGTAGGACTATGTAAAAATAAAAAATCTTGTGATGGCCATCTTGTGCCCACATGGGGACAGGATCTTTGACCACATGGGGGCAGCTATCTTGATCTTGATCTTGTGTGTTCAAGTGATGTTCAATCTGCATATTATTCTTTTATTAGATAGGATAGAGGCCTGGTGCATGGGTGGGGGCCAGCTGGTTTGCCCTGAATGGTGTCCCAGATCAGGGTGGGGGTTCCCCTGGGGCATGGGACAGCCTGGGCAAGGGGCTTGTGGTGGTTTGCAGGACATCCACACACCCCAGAGACCCAAGCAGAGGCCTTGGTATCTGGAATTTATTTACCTTCTATAATTGAAACTTTGTAGCCTGGAGTAGAGGCCTAGGCTGGCCAGGGTGTGTGGAAAGCTTGGCTTCCATTGCTGGGGAAACCTAAGCCTCTCTCAACTGCTCTCTGTGGCTGCAGCCATCTTGGCTGGGGTTAATTTACATATTCTCTCTAATTGGCCGGTGTGTGTGGCTGGTGGGCGTGACTTTGAGCAGAGTGAAGGTTAATTTGCATATTACTCTTTTATAAGATAGGATGTTATGTCCCAGGAATGCAAGGTAGATTTAACATTATAAATTTACTCTATGTAACATACTATACTGAAAGAATAACAAAGAATTATGTGGTCATCTCAATGGATACCAAAAAGGCACATGATAAAATTCAACTATCATTCATGATGAAAGAAAAAACAACAGTCTTAACACTAAGAATATAAGAAAACTTCTCTCAACTGAAAAGCAGCTTCTATAAAAATTAGATAGTAAACCTCATACCTAACAGTGAAATATTAAGTGCTTTCCCCCTCAGGTCAAAGAAATGGCAAGGATGTCTTCTCTCATTTCTTCTATCCAATATTGTACTGAAGGTTCTAGCTAGGGTATTAGGTAAAAAAAATAAATAAAAGGCACAGAAATTGGAAAGGAAGAAAAAAAAACTATCTTTATTTGCAGAAAATATTATTTGTCAAACTCATTGAATGATACAGTTAAAAATATGAGTTTTATATAAATCCTACTTAACAAACTGATTCTAAAAAAAAAGCAAACTCCCACAGAGAAAACGCCAAGCTCAAAATAAATGAGTTTCATGGTTTCACTGGTTAATTCTGTCAAATATTTAAGGACGAATTGTTATTGCTAAGGGAAATAAAATATTGCTAAGATAAACTGCAGTAAATTAAATACATAGAGATAAATAAGTGGTGAGATATGCCAAGTTCAAAAATAGCATGATTCAATATCATTAGGGCATTTATTTTCCCTTCAATGTAGTTTATGTAATCAAAATAAAAAGTCCCAGGAGGCCTTTTGGAAGAAACTGACAAGCTGGTTCTAAAATTTACATGGAATTGCAAAAGATATAGAATAGCCAAAACAATATTGAAATAGAAAAACAAAGTGGGAGAATGTTCACTACTTGATTTTAATATTTACTTTAAAATTACAATAATCTATATAGTGTGCTACTGGCATAAGATTTACTTTGCAATGTTGCAGTTTTTAAAACCAAAAATTCTAAACTCTTTGAAGAATTTTAATAACTCCTTTATATATGCAACCAAGATATATACCCTTGACGGAAATCCGCAAGTCTGTGGACTGAAAGGTCCCAGGTTCGATTCCGGTCAAGGGCATGTACATTGGTTGCGGGCACATGTTTCAGGCATCATGGCAAAAAAAGAAAGACACTTTTAAACTTTCAGAACTTTAAAATTTTCAGGTAGCATTTCTCAAATCAATAATACTTTTACATTTTTAAAGACACATTTCAAATGAAATATAAGGCATCTTTAATTAATAGACTAATTTCAGTTCTCTAGACTTCATGCAAGGCATACTTATTACAATTCAATACATTTCAGCCAATAGGCCTGGCCCATTCTCTAAATTTCAAAACTGTCACATTTTTCCTGCTGGCGAAGTCAAGAGATAAACTCTCAGCCATTCATATGTAAACTTGCTATCTACTTTCTGGTGTTTACTTGCCTCTTTGGCAGAAATCTTAAGTGCTGCTTTAAATGCCTTGGAAAACTAGCCTGTATTCATCTCCACCACCTATAAGGCTAAAAGGTCTGGGGTTTTTATTCTGTGCCCAGCAAAAAGTTAAGCCCAGTTCAAAAACTATGCGCACTCGTTCTTTAAACTGGCCTTTCCCCTTACATGTACACAGAAATCCCCGATGCATAAAGGTTTGTCATTAGCTGGAAAAAGATGGTGAATATGAGGCATCTTAAAGTGGCTTTTTTGGCGTCGTTTATCTATTTTTTTTTATTTTATTACTTTTTCAATTTTTATGTATTTTTAAGGAAAGAAAAAGATTTTAAGATAAAGAATTATTGGCAATTGCTAAGAAATTCCTTTAATCTTTTTTACTTGGTTACAAGTAGTTTACAGGTGCAGGCGGTGGAAGTGCAGATGGTATTCTTAAAGATTTGCACCCTTCCACTCTAGGCTGTAAGGTCATGGCTGCACTCCACTTAAACATTCTTAAACTCTCCTGTGCTGAATCAAAAATTAAAGTAGGAATAGGAATTTTCTCTGGGCTTTCTGAATATTGGTCACACAACTGCTTTCTAACCTTTTTCCGGGTTTCATCAACAAGCCTTAAGAAATCAAGAATCTGACTACGCTTAACAGAATCTCTTTGAGCCATGAGCGTAGTTTAAAGCGTTTAGAAAGATTAACCATGTTTTACTCCCAGCTGATTCAATTTCGCAACAATACACTCCCTCTACCTTACCATTCCTTAAATCTGTGGCTCGTGCAATTCTAGGGAGCGATCCCTTGCCTTACCTCTTGTTGCCTCTTTAGGCCCATACCCCACGTCGGGTGCCAGAATGCGGGGGCCTGATGTGGCGGGATCTCCCTTCTCCGTGTCCCGCACGGAAAGAGAGATGAATGAACCGGTTCTAAGGGGAGGCGGCCAGGGATTGAGAAATATTAGAAATAAAGAAAGAAGACATAAAGAAAGATTTTAAGCTGGGAGCCGGGAGGGCCGCTGCCCTCCTCTGCTGGAGAGGCAGACTGACGACTCCTGAGCCACACAGCACCTCTATTTATTCTCAAATACACAAAAGGTGGGGTTTTCACAGGAAAAAACAAGAAGCCTAGGAGGGGCCAGATTCCACCCACTCCTTCCTGCCTAACAAACACAAGCAGGAACTAAGAACATCTCGGCACTTCCAGGGCAGGAGTGTAACTGACATGATTCTGTCAATATCCTAGCTCAGTCAGCAAACATGTCCAGGTCTCTTCCTGGGGGCTCCCTACAGGCACATCCCTGTTAGGGGATGTGCAAGAAGCAGCTAGCCAATGTTTCTCTCTCATCGACGTTTCTAGCTCTCTATCTCTCTCCCTTCCTCTCTGTAAAATATCAATAAAATATATATTTTTTTAAAAAGTGGGCTCCCATCATGGTTCTGACCTCACTCTTTCATTCCACCAGCTCTCTGCTGCTTAAATGCTTCTGTCTGGACTGTATTGCTGTGTTCTGAGTCCAGGCTTACAATCACCTGTAGTCTACTTTATAGCACTACTGTTACCTCTGTTGCCATCCCATCATTCCATTGCTACAATCATTACAGACTCTGATTCCGCTCCTATGACCAAAAGTTATCTTTTTCCTCGCTCCAGGTGGGAGCAGATTTTTTCCTCCCCCGTGTGACAACTCAATTTACCTTAGGAGGCTTGGCCCAGAAGTGGCCATAGTCCTTCTGATGCCTCTTCAGGTTCTTATATACCAAGTTCTTCCATATATCAAGGAAGAACTGATGCCACATAGTCTATGTCTTTGTGCATCCCCATGGACTATGCCATTTTTATAGATTGCTCTATACTAGGGCACCAAAAAACTCAGCTCCTTCAATTGACTCCCATCTCAGTCTGCCTTCAAGGAGTTCCTGAGGAATCGCCTTCATCACTGCCCCTTGTTTATGCATGGTGAGAAGAATAGGGAAGTTGTTAATTTTAGTGTAACTGGAACCCAGATATTAATGCCAAAAACCTCTTTCCTCTTCACTGCTTCTCCTGGGGGGGGGGTTGGGAGGGGGCTTAGAAAGCTGCATAAAAGAACCCTGGGATCTGCCCCCATATCACAAAATTCCAGAGCTATGCTTGCAGAGAGGCTCATCCAAGACACTCACTACCCATGGAGAAATGAAAAGCCATCCCTTTCTGGAACAAAAATGAAACACAACAGGAGGAGGAAGCAAGCACAGGCAGTGCTAGACTGAAAGGAAAAAGCTGAGCAAGCAAATTAAGGCCTTAAAAAAAAAAAAAAGTAAAGCCCGGCAGAGGTACCACAAGGGCTTGTAACACTAAAGCAGCTATTAACACCCAGAATGGAGCCTGCACAAGAGCTGAGTACAGCAGCACGATTTCAGCTTCCAATAACCAAGCTCAGGGTGAGTGAAGGAAGTTTTTTACTTAATCATGGTAAGTAACATCAGTTAGATAGGCAAGAATTTTGCACATTCATAGCTCAATTATCTAAGTAGTTTATTTAGGTAAATGGATGATAGATTTAGATAAATAGATGATAGATAGATAGACAGACTGTACTTATAGTAATATCTATATCATGCATAATATTAAATATTGTTCAAATAATATTTGTGTTATTGCTTTTGAGAATTATTTGTTGATTTTCCAGAAAAAAAAAGCTCTGACTAAATCATGTGTTAGGTTCCTTCTCCTTAGTTATTATTTAGGAAAAATAAACAGTTCCTCACTCAAAAGCATCTCTTTCATTTGGTTGTAGATACCCAGATTGCGGCTATATTACCCCCCAAAAAATTGATATAAAGGCAAATGACACCAGGACTAAACCACTGTGATGAGGAATAAAATGATTCACACCCATTTTTGTCCTCTCCAAATGATTTGACACAATTAGATTATCTCCCCCAAGTAAAGTATACATCTACTCCCACCGCACCCACCCTAAAGCTGAGAAAGTATCTATTTGAAATCAGTTCACTTATAAAATATAGTCTGGTTTTTCAAAGCATTCAGAGAGCACCTGGAACATAGCATTTGCTATATTCCAACCACCACCATTAATCCATTATAAATAGATACCGACTCAATGAATTTAGGAACATATTGTATGTCCATGCAGGAAGCATGCAATTGCTCCTTACAGCCTTCCACACTGGCCCCTTTACACTCAGCTTGTATGTATGTATTACAGGGAGGCTAGGGGGTATGTGCATTGCCAATGAATCAGACCCCCACATATTCGTAATAAACATTTGGCAGATAGGAAGAACAAATTTCAAAGGCTATTTATTAGGCTCCCAACATCCTTGGGGTGCCTTGTTGGGCACTGTAATTACAGGAAACATCTTTGCCTCTGCTTCTTTCTGGACCGCCGGCTGGCAGGCCTAGGGAGTGGGCCATGGTAACCACTCTTCATTTTCCTAGGCCATTGTAACCCTAATGAGATCCATTCTGATCGCAATTAGAACAGTGCGCAGCAGGTGAAGCCATATGGAGAGGGGTCATCTTGAACCAGGAGCTGAAAGGGGGCTTTGTCTACCCAGCTCCGCACTTGTGTTTTCTCAAATCAAGTCCCACCTGGTCCTACCATAGCCCTATAAGAAACGGAAATTGGCTGAAGGCTGAAGCTTCAATCCATGGCCACGTTACTAATCGGAAAAGAAATAATTGCTCAGTGCCTACTGTATTCCAGGTGCTGTGCTAGACTTTTTCTCATGCCATCTTATCAACCTCTCAGTAAGCCATCTATCATAAGCAACGATATACTGAAAACAAAGCCCAGAGAGGTCATTGGGCTTGCCTGAAGTTGCACAGCATTCATATGCCGGCACCAGGATGACCATGACAGCACCCAAACTCCTCACTCTATTGTTTTAATGTCTTCTATTCCAAGCAGAAGTTGCCATTGACATCTTAACCTTTCTGGATTTTTTTTTTCATTGCTTGAATTGAATACATATATTTTCATAAAAATCCCTTTTCCCGAGGGTTCCTAAATTCTTCAGGCACGATATTATGTGCTGACTAGGGCGGCATAGTACAGAGTTGATCTATAAAAATGACATAGTCCATCCAGGGGGAAGCTGCTGACTAGATAGAAGCCACCATAGTCCACTTGCCCTTGGCATCTTCCATTCAAAGAAGTGGAGGGGGAGAAGAAGGAAGAAGGAAGAGTGGATGGGTTGAAAATCCGTTCCTAAACTCATACTTGTCATTGTGTGTATCACACTGCTCACCAGGACTACTGCCCTGATACAAGCTGGATAAACTGGAGTATGAAAATCTCTTTCATTGCATGTAATACATTTTTATCAGAACTACAGTATCTCTTCCCTTCCCTCCCCCTTCCTCTTTTCCCTGCTCTTCCCACATCTCCCCCCTCCCCCCCCCCCCCCCCCGCCCATAGCTAACCCAGGCAATAGGATAGATAAAGAAAACTTAGAGTCCGCAGTTCAGGGTCACATTGGTCTATTAAAGTCTAACAAAGAGCAAAGCTTTATGCAGAAGAAAACAGGTTTACCTTGAATTTGTGAATTGAGAGGCTTTTGAAGGAGCCATAAAAAGCCTTTAATATTAGGCAAACCCATTATTCCATAGGCTGCAATGAAATCGTATTTAATTCTAGGTGGCCACGTGGCCTAGCATACTAACCCTCAGAAGAATGTGCACTATAGAAAGAAAGGAGCTTAGGTTCTCATTAGCGAATGTAGTTTTGGGGGTATAACCACCAATAAATAACAGAATTGTGTATATGTATCTAAATCAGTAAAATGATTGCTAGAAAGATTAATTATTTTCTAAAATAGAACAATTGACTCTTGTCAAAAACTGTGTGAAATCCTATCATCAAGGGAGTTTATTCAGGTCTCCCTTGTGCCTCCAAAAAGCATGCAATAACTTGGCTAGTTTTCTGCCTGAGCAGCCCCCTACCCAAGCCACTGTCCCCCATAGAGGCTCACCCCTGATCAAAGCTCAGGACCAGTTTTACAGCCCCTTGTCATAGTGCCGTTAAGGTACCCTATTTGACATTTGGTGGGCTAGGCATGAGGTCAGCTTTTGCAGACCTTGTGCCCTGTACTAGAAACTGGCCTTCCATCTTACTGTTAACACCAGGCCCCAAATTTCTGCCATCTGTCTGTACCTGAATCTCTATTCTGAAACTCTGGCCCTTAGTCTGAATCATATATATATATATATATATATATATATATATATACACACACACACACACACACACACATATACCGTATTTGCCGGCGTATAAGACGATTTTTTGGCCCTGAAAAATACGTATTTGCCGGTGTATAAGACAACTGGGCGTATGAGACGACCCCCTAACATTTCCACTAAAAATACAGAGTTTGTTATATACTCGCCATATAAGACTACCCCCCACTTGGAGGCATATTTTTCAGGGCCAAAAAAATCGTCTTATACGCCGGCAAATACGGTGTGTGTATATATATATATATATATATATATATATATATATATATATATAATTGATTTTTTTACAGAGAGGAAGGGAGAGGGATAGAGAGCTAGAAACATCAATGAGAGAGAAACATCAACCAGCTGCCTCCTGCACACCCCCTACTGGGGATGTGTCCACAACCAATGTACATGCCCTTGACCGGATCAAACCTGGGACCTTTCAATCTGTAGACCAACGCTCTATCCGCTGAGCCAAACCGGTTTCGGCTAGTCTGAATCTTGACCTTAGAAAAATAAGGCAGAACCCCATTTGCCTCCCCCTGCAGAGAGATGCCTGCCCTGAAACCCCAGCCAGATCCTGGACCCTGCCTATATATTGGCAGCCTGTCTTTCTGAAGCTGTCACAGTGCTTCCCTGATGTGCTCTGCCTAGCTCATAGCCACGTCCTCTCCCCCTCTTCACTGCTTCATTCATATCAGGTAGGTAGGCTTAGCTCAATGTCATCAAACTCTTAGGAGCCTGGCCTGGACACTTGGCTCTCCCAAATCTTAGCTTCTAGTAGAATCGCTTAGCAGTGCCACCGCCATGCCTAGCCACCTGGCTATGGGCACAGAGGGAAAAGCTCCAGCTTGATAGACTCAAATACTTTTTCTAGCATCTGGTTGAACTAGTGCAACAAAATGCTTTGGAGTGGGTACAATATTACACAGGCTGACAGTTTTAATTTAATTGTCCTTCCTCTGCTTTCAGAAGATGTGGAGGCCAGAAATGCTAAAAAGGATTACGGGGCAAGGGAGCAATTTGCGTAGCCATCGTGGCCCTTCCTACTGGGGAAAGAAAACAAAAGCACTCAAACATGATTGACATTTTTTCCCTAAAAACATCTCTTTCTCTATAAAAATAAGAAAGGTCATTACAACAAAATTAAAATGTTAACAGTAGGGAAAAAAAAAACTATTGTCCTAATCCCAAAGCCAAAACAATCTATTTTTCTATCTTTTAGTTTTGGAGTGAGAACATTTATAACATCTTAATGCCCAAAAACAACTGATTCCTTTTCCTTGTTCAAGTATCTGTCAAATATTGTGGACTACTGTTGTTCCCAAGGAATTAAGCAAGCTGATTCAAGAGGAGTGAATTTAACAACATCCCTGCCCTGAGAGACCACTGACACCTTTTCAAAAATGCCAAAACACCATGGACACATCATAATAGCTAACATTTGTTTAACAGGTACAATCTTCTAGGCACTGAGCTATGAAATAAGATCCCAAGAAGCAATCAACAACCTGCAAGTTGAACAACAGGAAAACAGTTAAATAACTGATAGACTATCATTCATCAATTTAAAATGCTTTCAAATAATAGCTCCTTATAATAGGAACATTTGTATATTTTAATGTTAAGTGAAAAAAGCAGAATTCAGAAATATATAAGTGATGTAATCCCACCCTGGCCGGGTAGCTTAGTTCGTTGGAATGTCATCTCATAACCAAAACTTTGCATGTTCGATCCCCAGTAGGGGCGCCTAGGGGAGGCAACTGATCAATGTTTCTCACCTATCTCTCTCTCTCTCTCTCTCTCTCTCACTATATCTCTAAAATCAACAAACATATTCTCTGGTGAGGACTTAAAAAAAGGTGTAATCCCAACCACTTTTAAAAGCATCACATAGATAGAGAAAAGACCAGAAAAATTTACCAATAATATTAAAAGGTGGTAGGGCCAACTACATAATTAGTAGGCCTCAGTGAAAAAATAAAAAATGTGCAGTCCCTTCTGCAAAATAATTAAGAATCATTATAAACTGTTAAAAATGTCAGACAACAATAGTCAAGCACTAAACCAAGTGTGGGGTCCTTTTAAGCACTGACACCCTTACAACTGCATAGTTTGCATACCCAGGAAGCTGACCAGGGTGCCAGTTAGGTATTTCTAGGTGTTAATATTGTCAATATTGTCGGTAGTTGTTTTCTCTTTTGAATTTGCCTCTATTCTTCAAGTTTTATTAAGTGAACATATTTTTATTTTTAGAAAACATAAGTGATTTTTAATAAACTAACAAAAGTTAACGGATACATATCATTATATTGTAACATCATTTGGAACACTAGCTATACTATGTCACAGACAGATGAGGATTGAATCTTGGATGCAAGGAGGTATGGAAATCTGGCCAGAGGGGCAAAGTCAGTAGCTAATGCAAGATAAAGATAGGGAATGGAAGCTTATGTCCAGGATTGGGGAGATGAGGCCTTAACTGCCTGCCAAAAAAGTCCCTGCCCCAATCGAGGCAGGGGTGAATGATCAGCCCAATGTATAGGAAGTCCTCGCTTTGTCAATAATTTTTGTAACTTTACGTAATACAACATATAATGAAACCTATTTTTACCATAGGCTATTGCTATAAGCAAAAATTCCTATGGCATCTCAGCAACATTATATTGAAACGATATTGAACAAAACATTATCCAAGGACCTGTTGTGCAGGCAAAAAAGATAGTTCCACAATAAGCAAGAGTCACAGCTATGATGGCAGTTATAGAGCCTTACCGAGTTGCATGGTGGTCACATGAAAAGACTGTGCCAATATATTTAAAAGTTAAACTGGCGGTCTTCTAAAGAACAAAAAGTATCCAAGTGAGGAGAGAACCCAGGAGTTTCGTCAATGTAGGTGGTAGAGGCAAGGCCCAAAAAAGTTCACATTAGTGTCAGTATCTTTTTTTTTTACCCTCAGGCTGGTATAAAGGGGATCACATGTATTTCACTAATTTATTTAAACTAATATTCATTGGTCTGTGTCTGCCCAACTAGAGTGTAATCTCTACACCTACTATGTTTGTAAATTGTCTTATTCACTGTTGTACCCCAACCTCTAGGAGCATGCCTAGCACATAGTATACACTCAGAATATATTTGATGACTGAAGTAATTACAAGTGTGTTCTGCCGAGACCGGTGTTGCTCAGTGGATAGAGTGTCGGCCTGTGGACTGGAAGGTCCCAGGTTCGATTCTGGTCAAGGGCATGTACCTTGGTTGCGGTTGTGGGCACATTCCCAGTGGGGGAGTGTGCAAGAGGCAGCTGATCGATGATTCTTTCTCATCGATGTTTCTAACTCTCTATCCCTCTCTCTTCCTCTCTGTAAAAAATAAATAAAATATATATTTTTTAAAAGTGTATTCCAATTCTTATGTATTTGTGTGTGAAGCAGAGAAAACAGTAATATATAAGATAGGACAAATCACAAGAAAAATCAGAATGGGAAAATGTCCTTGTTTTTGAATTCCAAAGGGAACATGAGGGATTCCTTCTTAGTTATTCAAAACATTAATTATTCAGTGTTCATCCCAGAGGGTACAGGGTAAAATAGACAATAGGGCCAGGTATGAGCAACACACCTACCTACTTCCCATTAATATAAATCAATTATTGCGATTCCCCAGAAGACAAGTGGTCTTTTTTGTTGTTATTTCACAAGGTTACCCCAGACACCACACCATTTCAGGGTCATTCTGAAAATGTGTTAAAAATTCCTGACACCACATCATCTGTGAACAGGTGGAAGAGAACAAGGAGAGCAATTATGGAGACACCAGGAGCAGAGAAAGGGTTAAATATCAGCCTGCCGGTGAAAACAGCCACCTCCTTCACCACCAGAGATCCTGCTCTAAGGCTGCACCTGTTCGCCAAGGAGCAGGTGACAAGAAGCAACACCCCAGTTTGCTCAAGTCCTCTTACAATGGCTCCCGATGCCAAAAGGCTTCTCTCTGCACTTCTTGCCTAATCCCATGCTCTTGAAGGAGGTAAATGTAGCCACAAAATGTTTCCCCCCCTTTTTTTGGGGGGTGAGGGGACTATCACTCTCACCAGCATAATAAACAGGAAATGTCTCCAATGTACCACCATCATCAGCTGCACTTTTCTGAATTTACCATTGCAGTCCTCCTCTGAATCAACAGAGAAATGCATGCACAGTTCTCCCCATTTCCATATTCTTTCCTTGAGGTAGGATTAAGAATGCAGTTATCCCTAGTCAAATACCACCTGTAGAATGCTTTTGACATTGGCCCAGAATGCAGGGGCTGAGCTGAAGCACATACTTATCAAAGAGTAGGGAAAAGAGAAGAATGGGTTTTGTTGTTGGTGGTGGTGGTGGTTTTGTTCTTACTATTATTTACAGTTATGAATTCCAGGTTGTGAGTAGATTTAAGGCACAAATATGAAATTTGACAAGAGTAGCTTGGTTTAGGGGCAGGATTGTGGGATGCATGTATGGGGAAGTTCAGGCATGAAATCACAAGGCCTAGCTTTGCCACAGAATCTTGGGCAATATGTAGCATCTACAGAAAAAAGCAAGTATATCTCTGAGCCCAGTTGGTAACCGATCTAGAGATTTTTTAACGACAAAATACAGTTTTATCTAAGATAGCATATCTAAACTGGTAGTAGGGCAAACTACTTGCTACAAAGGAATTTGAAAAGTTGAAACCAAATGTGGAAAATATCCAGTTTTTCTCACAGTAGATGAAAGCATAGACTTAAATAATTTATGTTAGCTAAAATAAAGTTGGTAGGGCCAGCTTCTGTCACACCAAAATTTTATTCTGTGGACTTGGCTAACAATCTGTTGATGGTGTTTGTGCTTGTGAACCTTCTAGTGACTGGATGATCCCAGACAAGTTAATAATCTTTCTGTGCTTTGATTTCTTCATCTATAAAATGGAGGTAATAATATCTAATTTCTAGGGGTGGTGGAAAAATTAACCATGTGTATAAAGCACCTAGTCCATCATAGATAAGGTGGTAGTAACACTCCAGTTATGTGATAGAAAAAGTTATGGAGAAGGTAATTTTAACTCATACTTCTTCCTTTGCCCTTAACCATCACCAGTTTATGGAGTATTTGGAAGGAGAAAAATAAAACAACACAAGAAGAAAATTCAAATCATCACCATCCCATAATGATGAAACACTATGGAAACAGGTATAACCAAGAATTATAAAATAAATTTAAGAATCTATATTTCAGGTGTAGTTGACATAGAGATTATGGACAGGTAAGAGGTAGAAAAACAGTGAGGATGGGCATAAACTGCTTATAAGCTGCTCATAGCCATGGCAGAAAAAAAGTAGTTCAATAACTGATCATGACTCAATATGGCTTGTATGAAGACATGAAATAGATGAGGGAGAAAAAATATCATTGGTTTTCCAGTGACAAGGCCGCTCAGTGATCTGCAGATACTTTATTCCTGCTTTTAGCACTAAGCATGTGGCTTTCATGAAGGCTTTCCTAAAGCTTTCCTGCCTCCTCAGAACCTTACTGCGCCTTCTGGCCTGTGCCTCCCCACCCAAGCATCCTTTGCATGCTGCCTCAAGTTTCTTTTCTTTCTTTCTTTCTTTCTTTTTTTTTGCAGAATTATTTGTCATCCCACAATCATAACCTTCTCTGGAGCAGGATTTGATCTTGCACATGTAAGGTGTCCCAGAAAAGGGTATACACAGACTTTGAATAAAGGTAGTGTTTATTGAAATACATTTCATTTTTAAAATTGAACTATCAGCTGTTTAAATGCATATACATTTTTGGAGACACCCTGTATTTATAATTAATAACTAACACAGGAAAAGTCCCTGGCACTGTGTAGTGTGCTCAACAAACATATTAATGTAATGAAGTGCAGGAGAGCTATGCTGTCCCGGGCTCTGAGAATAGCATTGTTATCAATTCTCTGGCCCATTCTATAAATTATTTCCCTTTCCTCATCCTTTTGTGGTCTCCAAATTGCTGAGCATGGGGCCCACCAACAAAGTAGGTCAACAAATACATGGAATTAATGAAAGACACACACCAAGGTTCATGCCATCATAGCCTTCATTCAGCATAGAGAACCTAATTTTTAGTCTACTGATGAGACGTTAGGAGGCTGCACCTGTGGAAGACAATTCAAAGGGGTTAGGAAATTTGCCTCCCTCTTTGTACATCAGGAAGAGAGATTGAGGGTCTTTCCCCTGACAAGCTTTGAAAATGGCATTATAACCAACTAATAGTAAATACAACTTATAGCATTAGTATGGAATAATGAAACTAAATCATAAAAGCCACATTGCTTTGATATATAATGCTTGGAAAACTTATCATTTTAGTGCCTGTGAGGTCAGCAGTTGCTGATAAGATGGTGTGCATGGTATGGAAGGTAAATGTCAATGAGGTGGGAAGGGAAGATATTTGAAGACAGAGAAAACTAAAGACCTTAATGCTTCTTTCTTTCTTTTAATGCTGCTTTTAAGAAAATAAGGCAGTTGAGGAAAGGAAGAAATTAGGAACTGAAACAAAACAAAAATAAAACCCAACTCTGTTTTTATATTTTTCTATTTATATTTTTCTGACTAGATATTCAGCTCTTTGAAGGCAGGAACAAGGTCTGCTTCCTCTCAGCATCCCAATCCCTGGTACATGCTGGGTGCCTAATAGATGCTCATGGGATGTTAAATAGAATTACAAAGTATGGGTAAGAAAGATAGAGAGCTTGGCAAAGATAAAAAGGAGACCCCTCAAGAAGGAAGGTGAAAAACAATACATCAAAAGTGGGGTTTAATGTAGGATTATACATGTCCCTCTTTCACTTCAATGTTTTCTTCTTTAGCATAAATCCCCTTTGGAGAATAAGATACTTTTTTTTTTTTTTTTTTTTTTTTTTTTTTTTTTGCACCTGCCAGCAGACAAAGTGGTTAAGCTACTGCTGATGTTCTCCTGGGTGGGGGTAGGAAGGTCTGTTGTTTTCCCCCAGAAAGCACCGTGGGCCTGAGACCCTACCTCATTGAAACACCAGGAACAATATATTACAGCCAGATTTCTGGAAGGTCCCACTCTGATTCTGCAAAGCACAGAGCAGCCTTTCCTATTTGCAAAGCCAATGGGACATTTATAGCTACCTCTTCCTCTTCCGCTGCTAGTTCGAAAGCTGTCATTGCAATCAGTTCCTATAAAATTAATAAACAAACTTAATTTAATTTTAAAGTAACTGAAGTAGATATTATTTTTCCCATCTATAAATGAGAAAACTAGGGCTCCGTAAAGTGTCCTGATCAAGATCATATAGGTAGTAAGGATCAGGTCTGGTACCAGGACTCCTGCCATCAGAATTCACCCACAACCTTTCTCAGGAATCCATGAACTTATTAAGTACTAGGAAATGAATTAGGGTGATCAACCACCCCAGTTTCCTCAGGGGTTCCTAAGATGCAGGATTTCCAGTGCTAAAATCAGGACAATGTTGGGCAATCAGGATGGATGGTGACCCTAGCATGTACTATGTTGATTTTGTTCACTGCTATATACCTGTGGTACATTGAGCCTATTCAATAAATATTTGCTGGATGAATGAATTAAACAGTGAATAAATGATTTTATGATGGCTCCAGGACACATTTATTCCTTTACGAAAGACCATTGAAAGTGTCTTCTTAGTCCACTCCATGCCCTATCAAACAGTAAGTGAGGATCATAGCGTTATTGTATATGAGAATTTCAATGTGAAAAAGGAAGATTAGAGAGATACCCTAACAAGCAACTAAAATTGGGTTCTGTGTCTTTGTTGCTTTAAAGTGAAAAAAATTAAATATATGGTAAAGTTGATTCTTATTTTCAAATAAATTAAACATTCAGAAATGTGTGTTTGTTGCTAACTTTTAATAGCAAGTTTCTTTCTTAAGCCAGACTCCAAGCCAGCCTCCTGACCAAGTTTTCTGTTATGCCTTATTGTCTAGTCTGTTCAGCTATTTTTAAAAAATGTTGAATATCAACAATGGCTTTCAGGCAGGCATTGTCAACTTTTGTATGAAGCAATCTTGGTTGAATGAGAAGATCCCAGAGCTTATAGTCCCGTCTACTGTGCTGCCCCGAACTGGGCTTGAATGTGTGTGACTGATAACAGGACACATTTTTACCTCCCTTATTACATTCCTGCTCCATAATTCATTGGCCACTCTCTTTTTAAGAAGATCTTTCTGGCAACGTGAGCAAGACAGTAGGTGAGTGCTCTCAGGAGAGAAGTAAGTCCAGCTGTCTCCTAGAACGGACAGATTGAATGTGGATCCCCTGGGAATTAAGACCTCTGCACCTTGTCATCCTAACCTGAGGTCCCTGGTTTACCCAGCCAGATCCATAGACACCCCCATAGCCTTGCAGTAGTCCTCACAGAGGGGTGCTTTTCCACAATGTGCAGTCACAACTAATCAAATTCCCTGGCCACTGTGATAAGGGTTAAGGCGCTTTGTGGAGAGTTACATTTACATGGGGTTTGGCCCACTTTGGTGTATTTTCCTTTGCCAGGTTACAATGAGAAATGAATATGCTGATTTGGAATTGCCTTTTGTTCCCAAACCACTGGTTTTTGCTCCTTTTGAGGGGTCTCTAGGAGCTACCAGCATATAATTTCCTGCATTCGAGGTTGTTGTCTCCCCCCCCCCCCCCTCTCTTCAGGTAAACAAGCATCCCAGCAGGGACTAGGTCTCTGACACCAGATACATTTTGTTACTTCAACGGGGGAAAATGTATTGAGTTTGCTGAACTGCTCTTTTTCCATATCAAGGTAAATCATATGAGATTGCATATGCTAGCGTTAAAAACCCCAAAAGACAATTCCTAGGGAAAGCTTTCTATTGCTTTGGGAATTGTCATGGTTAATTCAGCTTGTGTGACCTGCTTGCCTCCTGGGTGGCTGCCTTAGAAGAGACTGAGTCTTCCCTGAATATAAACACGCTGCATAAAGGAGGAGCCACAGGAAAGGAGTTACTCTAGGCAAACAAACATGTCAATATGAAACTTGAGAGAAAGAAACAAGAGCCCCTAGCCTGCCACCGGTTTGGCAAGCTGAGCAAAAAAATAAAATGAGGGAGGGGATAAAAGAGAGAATAACTCTTCTTACAAACAACTTCTCTGTGAATGAAGCAGCATCCTGAAATTTAAGGGGGGGGTCTAATGCTGAGAAGGGGGACAGAGCAAGATATCCCATAGTACATTAAGTTGGCCACGGAGTCATCAGACTTCTGGCGTTCATTCATTTGCCATGGTCCCTTGGCAGAACCCTTGGAAGAATCAGTGCGTGCATCTGTCTCACTGTGGACACAGTACAAAGACCAGTAAAAAGATCTGCAATCAAATCTGAGGTCAGAGAAGCAGCCATCCATGGTAACCACACGTAGCATTCCAGTTGGTATGTAAAGGTAAGTGATGTCTGACTGACATAGGAAAAACATTAGATACATGGAGTTATTTCATTTTTAACGGTGATTTCTAAAATGAATTATCAAATATTTACTGATTCTCTTTAGGATTTAATATAATTTGAGTGAAGGCACACATGCAAACAGAAGACCACATCTGCCACACTGCAGCACCTATTTTATTTCATAAAATTATTTACACTAATACAACAATACTTTTATTAATAATATTGACTGTAAACTGTGATTGAAAAATAAAATTTAAAAATAAAATAGTATTTCTTCTAAAATATTTTTAATTCTTCAAATCAACAAATAAGGGCCATCTGTAAGGTCATTGACCAAAATGTAACAGCAATTTATGATAAAATCCATATTGAGTTGTAAGTAAACCCAAAAAGTTAAATAAAAAAAAACTTAAATTTGCATGTTTGCATATGAACCAAACAAATATACTCTCTCCTTGGTGCTCCAACTTTTTAAAAAAATATATTTTATTGATTTTTCACAGAGAGGAAGAGAGAGGGATAGAGAGTTAGAAATATCGATGAGAGAGAATAATCGATCAGCTGCCTCTTGCACACCCCCTCCTGGGGATGTGCCCACAACCAAGGTACATGCCCTTGACCGGAATCAAACCCGGGACCCCTCAGTCCGCAGGCCGACGCTCTATCCACTGAGCCAAACCGGTCCCGGCCCCAACTTTTTTTAATCAATAGTAGGAAGCAAAATAAAATTGTATATAATAAATAAACAATACTGCTATTCATTGGAATCAATTCTAATTGCTTTGGAAGAAAAAAATTACTTCTTAAAATGAAGCATTTGCTATACTGTGACATATCTCACGGGTCCTAGGCACCTAATGACCAGGCTGAGAAACTGAGGTCTCTGCACAGCTCAGATTCTTCAGGCCTCTCTCCTTGTACACATGGTCTCACTGGTAGAAAAACAAAGGGGCTAAAGTAGTAAGATCACAGAGGGGGCTTGCAGTTGACTAGAGATAGATGAATTAAAAATGAATTTATGGCTGGTTAGCAGCCTAGCTGTTGTGTAATTTTTTTCTATCCCTAGGTTTAGGGTTATTACCCTCTTGAGGTTTTATTAGGTTTGTAGGTTTCATGGCAGGAGATTGATTTTGAATTTGTGTGTACTGCTATTAATATTCAAAAAGTCAAATATGCTGAATTAAAGAGGGTTTTCTTTTAAAAAGACATTTTTAGAAATATATGTGTGTGAAAGATGAGCTGGGGAGTTAGTAGAACTGATGCGAGAAAAGGAAGCCACAAAGGATCATGATGGCCAAGGCCCATGTTGAAAAATGGGAAATGAAGATTACCACTATTCTGTTTTATTAATAAACTAGAGGCTTGGTTCACGAAATTCATGCATGCCAAGGGGGCAGGGAGAGGGTGTCCCTCAGCCCAACCTGAACCCTCTCCAATCTGGGACTCCTCAGGGAATGTCCGACTGCTGGTTTAGGCTTGATCCCATACCTAAACCAGCAGTTGACATCCCTCTCACAATCTGGGAGTGTTGGTTCCCAATTGCTTGCCTACCTGCCAACCTGATTGACCCCTAACCACTCTCCTGCCAGCCTGATCAGCACCTAACTGCTCCCCTGCCAACCTGGTCACCCCTAAGTGCCCTCCCCTGCCAGCCTTATCGCCCCAAACAACCTCTGCCTCACACTGATTCTTCCAAGGGTTCTGCCAAGGGACCATGGCAAATGAATGAACGCCAGGAGTCTGATGACTCCATGGCCAAATTAACATATTATGGGCTATCTTGCTCTGTCCCCCTTCTCAGCAATAGTCCCCCCTTAAATTTCAGGATGCTGCTTCATTCACAGAGCAGTTATTTGTAAGAAGAGTTATTCTCTCTTTTATTCCCTCCCTCATTTTTCTTTTTGCTCAGCTTGCCAAACTGGTGGCAGGCTAGGAGCCCTTGTTTCTTTTCTCAAGTTTCATATTGAGATGCTTGTTTGCCTAGAGCAGTGTTTCCCAAAGTGTGGTATGTGTACCCCCGGGGTACGGGAAGAGTTTAGTGGGAGTACACATTGCACAGGAGTTTGGTGGGGATATGCACTGCACCGTGCTTAGCTGCGCCTAATTCTGCGTTCTCATGAGTCAAGTCAAGACAGTCTTGTGAGGCGTGAGATGGTCCAGTGTGCAAATAAATGTTATTTATAATATAACTTTTATTTATATTTTATTATGAATAATTTTATTTTTCGTTTATTATTATTTTGTGTATGTACCAAAAAAAGAAAAAATAAATATATTTTGATTGTTATTAAAATACATACATTTTTTTGACGAGGGGTACTCAGCGTTACAAAAATTATAGAAGAGGTACACATATGGGGTACACATATGGGGTACACTGGCCAAGTGTTTCCCAAACTTTTGACATATGTGTACCCCTTCTATAATTTTCATAACGCTGAGTACCCCTCGTCAAAAAAAAATGGATGTATTTTAATAACAATCAAAATATATTTTTCTTTGTTTCATACATACACAAAATAATAATAAACGAAAAATAAAATTACTCATAATAAAATATAAATAAAAGTTATATTATAAATAACATTTATTTGCACACCGGACCATCTCACGCCTCACAAGACTGTCTTGACTTGACTCATGAGAACGTAGAATTAGGCGCAGCTAAGCACGGTGCAGTGCATATCCCCACCAACTTCCTGTGCAACGCGTACCCCCACCAAACTCTTCCCGTACCCTGGGGGTACGCGTACCACACTTTGGGAAACACTGGCCTAGAGTAACTCAGTTTCTGTGGCTCCTCCTTTATGCAGTGTGTTTATATTCATGTAAGATGTCTGGTCTAATTAGCATATTACCCTTTTATTATTATAAATAACATATATGCCCCTAAAAAGTTATATTATTGTACATGCTTTAAGTTATACAGTACATTAAACCTCTTTTACCCTGTGTTGTTCTTTTTTTCTAAATATATCCTATTGATTTTTTTTTTTTCACGGAGAGTAAGGGAGATGAATAGAGAGTTAGAAACATCTATAGAAAGAAACATCTATCAGCTGCCTCCTACACACCCCCAACTGGGGATATGCCCGCAACCAAGGTACATGCCCTTGACCAGAATTGAACCTGGGACCCTTCAGTCTGCAGGGCGATGCTCTATCCACTGAGCCAAACTGGTTAACTCCCCCCCCCCAACTTCTTTTTTTTTTCTTTTTAGATTATTCACATTCATAGATATGGCATTAATTCATTTTTCCGTTGATTTTTAGAGAGAGTGGAAGTGAGAGAGATAGAGAGAGAAAAATATCAATATAAGAAACATCCCTTTAATTGCCTTCCTTAGGAGTTCTGACCAGGAATCTAACTTGAAACCCAGGTATGTGCCAGGTATGTTCCCTGACCTGGAATCGAACCTGCAACCTTTCCATGCACAGGACCACGCTCACGCTCAGCCAACCTATCCACTTCAGCCTGGCTGTTATACAATTTCTGGAATTTTATTTCAATTAATTCTCGCAGTCTGTGGTTTAGGTAATATTCACATTTTGCTCATGAGAGACAAAAAACACCAACCTCTTCCTTTTGAGACATCAATCTTCCTTCATTGCTGCTTTTTCCTGCCAGTCCTAGAAAGGCTCTAGACAGCGGTTTCACTGGTTGTCCAGAGTCAGAAGCATTCTCCTCACCACTGCCCTCTCCAAAGCCTCCTCTGCACTGGTACTGAGGCTGTCCTGGAGGGCGCAGAGGCTAGGTAACAGAGACGACAGGACTTGGGCCACTGGAGCCACCGTATCCACTTCAACTTCCAGCAGTACCGAGCTTCCGGGTAGGCCAAGGTTTGCTTCAGTCACTCCCTCGCAAGAGCTGCTGTCCTCCCGGAGGTTATAGGGCTGCCCCGGAAGTCCTCTGAGTGCATCGGCGACAAACGTGGCAGTGGACTTGGCGATGGAACTGCTATTTTTAGATACTTTTAAACACCCCAACACCGAGGTGAGACTTCGCTTCTTGATTCTGACTGCTTCTCGACTGTGGGACATGTACAGAAATCCTTAGGCGTGCTTCCACCTTCCCTCCCGCTGGTGGCCTTAGATTCTGCACGTGCACACCCCTCCCCCCCCCACCCCCCCCAGCTGGGCGTGGGCACCACGTCTGCGGAGAGCATCGGTGGCCAGGACATTTCTCTGCCTTATCTTGGGCTCCTGAGTCTTTGGTTGAGTGGGCTGTTCTGCTGGCTTTGCTCCCCTGCTCCCTCACCCCCGTCAACTTTGGGCCTTGAAAATATCTTGGTTCTCAGGTTTAGCTCCGGTGGTGTTTGGGAGGGTCTCAGACTGCCAGTGTTTGACAGCAGTTCCGGAGACCGAGCAGGTCACGATGGCTCCGTGATTCTTAAATCCCTCTTCCCAGGTCCTTTATCTAATGGGAGTTAGGTTGCCCAGATGTGACACTCATTTGGTTTTAGGATTCACCCATTAGGGCATGACATAGTTTCACGAATCGGCTTTTGTGTGGAGGATACCTGTGTGGAGCATACCTGCAAGGAGGGGAATCAGTGGTGAAAGGAACTAATGGCGGATTTGGAATCCCCAGATAGGGAACCTCACTCACTCCCCACGTCTCCCTACTGCATTCCCTGCATATTTCCCTCAGCAGCAGCCTGGGCTCACCTGGCAACGAAGGAAGCCAAGCCTCCCGCCCACTCTGCCAGCTCCGTGGCTCCAGCCTATGTTGCCATCTTTGTAGCTATGGGCGCTGCCACATTTTAGGTTATGGTTGCCACCATATTTGTGGCTATGGGTGTGGCAATCTTTGTCATGGAGTGATGGTTAATTTGCATATTTCCCTTTTATTAGATAAGAGTAGTAGCCTAGCGCATGAGATTCATGCAGGTAGGAAGGGTGTCCCTCAGCCTGGCCTGCACCCTCTCCAATCTGGAACCCCTTAGGGGATAACCAGCAGTCGGACATCCCGCTCACAATCCAGAACTGCTGGTTCCTAACCACTTGCCTGTCTCCCTGATTGCCTCTAGCTTCTTCTGCCTGCCAGCCTGATTGTCTCTAACTGCTTCCCTGCTGGCTTGATTGCCCCTAACCACCTCTGCCTGGGCCCTGCATCCGGGACCCAGGATTCCCTCCTCCAGCTGACCACAGGCACTGGGGATCCGAACCTCCCTCTCTTTGGTCAATCATAGGTGCCCAGGCCCACTGCAGCCACAGGGGATAATGGGCAGGTGGCTCTGCCTGGACTGCAACCACAAGTGCTGGCACCCGGACTGCAGGCAGGCGGCTTCTCTATCTTCCCTGGGAAGTAGTGTGGGTGACTTCTCTGGCTGGCTGTGGCCTGGAATCATGAGGGCAGGTGGCTTCTTTGTCTCCTGAGCTGCACCCAGTCTCAGGTGCTAGGGCCCGATTTCTCCATCTCCCCAGGACTTGGGACAGACAGATGTGAGGCTTCTGCTGCTGTCTGCAGCCTGGGATCAGGGGGCAGGCAGCTTTTTTGTCTCCCAGGTTGCATCAGCCTCAGGCACTGGGGTCCAGTTTCTCTGTCTCCCTCAGGACTAGAGGTAGGTGGACATGAGACTTCTGCTGCTAGCTGGGGCCTGGGATCAAAGGGCAGGCGGCTTCTTCATCTGCAGACAGCCTCAGGCACTGATGCCCAACTTCTTCAACCCCCACAGGCCCAGAGTCGGGGGAAAGAAGGGGCTGCCACCATGGTTTTAGGTTAATTTGCATACTCCCTCTGATTGGCTAGTAGCGTAGTGGAGTGGTGGTAATTTGCATGTTTCTTTTTTATTAGTATAGATTATAGTCATATGTGTAAGTTTTTAAAACGCAGGCATTCACACAATTTTTCCAATATGTCAGTTATTTTAAAATGTGATGAGGCAAAAGATTTAACAAGACTAAAATCTTCACCTCTTGAAAAGAACAGTAGGACAATAGGTGAGGATTTTAGTCTTGCTCTGCCACTAAATGTGTGCTATGTGACCTTGGACAAATTGCTTCTCTTTTCTGGGCATCAGTTTCTGCCTCTGCTTTGAGGAAGTCATACCAGATGAGTTCCTTCCGGTGTTCACAGTCCATGATTCTCTTTCAATCAATGTGCACATGGAGAGCATGATGTGGCTTTTTAAGGGGTGCAAAGCAGAACAAATTAAGGGATGTTTGAAGTAAGTGGGGTTAGAGAGCCAGAAGGATAATAATGTAATAAAAAGTGACAATTAACTCATCTGGATTCATGCCAGCCTTTCAGCTTAAAATGATAGGACTTCTGGAATAAAAAAATAAAAAAAAAAGGCTGCAATGGCAAGAAATACCACACATCTGAGGCCCAGGTAGGACAATAATCAGTGAAGTTCATTCTTTATGGAATAAGTATTGCTGTGTTCCAGTCTAGCCATTAAGACTCTCTTTGAACCATGGGAGACTGTGGAGTACTATTGCACTAAATGATAATGTGGTATATATATATATATATACTTATGTTTAAAAAGCACCATGGGAGCTCTGGCCAGTTTTGCTCAGTTGTTAATCAGTTCATAGACCAAAGGGTCATGGGTTCAATTCCTAGTCAAGGGCATGCACTTTGGTTATAGGTTCGATTCCTGGACCCGTCTGAGACACGTGCAGGAGACAACCCATGAATGTGTCTCTCTTACATCAATATTTCTCTCTTTTTCTCCCCCCCTTCCCTCCCTTTCACACTCTCTAAAAATCAATGGAAAATATTGTCAGGTTTGGATTTTAAAAAAATGAAATGAAATAAAGCATGATGTGAAACAGAAATGGAATATGTCATATTCATTATACTTAGCATCCAAATCCAATAAATTAGATTCAAACAAAGAGGGAACTGACCATATTCTGGAAGGAGAAAAACACATTGTTTCTGAAAGCAGATTCCTGATGATTGGCACTGAGCTTTGTAATAAGACTTATTTACAAATGGACTAGACCACTATATCAAGGAAAGAGTAAAGAATAATAAACTCCTACTAGGGAAATCAGACAAGGGCCATGAAAGAAGGAGCAAAGGAGAGTCCAAAGCAGAAGTCCAGAAAACACAGAGGAAGGACCCAGACTACAAAGTAGACATGAAAATTTAACGTGAAGGGAAAACAGGGTCTCTGTGAGAGACACTTATCATGAAAGTGGGACTTGCAACTACAGAAGCAGGAAGAAAGGGAACAACAGAGCCCAGGTTAAGCATTGTAGATGGGTCTCAATATGGCACTCCTGAAGGCCAAGAACTAGGTCTTATACTTCTGTCTCCCCATTACTGCACCCCACATCTGGCATAGATAGCTGATAAATTGGTCATGGTAGCTACCAGGATGATTTAAAGGTGAATTGCTGAAAAGTTCACCATCTATGAACACTGGAAAAAGGTTTAATTCCTTAGGATACAGACAAATAGAAGTAGCCCTTAGTGCATACTTCTCTAATTTAAGAGATACCCATGTTTAGGGGTATGTAGTTTGTGTGAGGCACAACACTTACTATGCAAAGTGTGGTCCAAGGACCTGAAGCATGGGTATCACCTGGGAGCTCGTTAGACATACATAATCCCAGGCCCTGCCCCAGACACATTGAATCAGAATCTGCATTTGAATCAGATCCCCAGAGGGTTTAGATGCATATACAATTTTGAGAAGCACTGCACTAAACAGGGGTTAGCAAACTTTTTCTGTTAAGGGCCAAATACCAAACAAACTTTGGAGGCCACATTCAGTTTGGGGCAGCAGTAGTGGCTACTTCTTCTCCCCCTACTTGCTCCTTTGCAAGCCTTTAAAACTGTGAAATTCATTCTCAGTCCATAGGGACTAGTGAGATTGAGCCTACAGGCCTTGGTTCCCCAGCCCTCGCACAGGAGGACTAAGCTCAAGGAGTTTAGAAAGCATAGCACATAGTGTCAAAATCCCCAGAGCTAACAAGAGTGTCTTAACCTCTCTATGCCACAGTTCCCTCACATGTAAAACTGGGGCTATTTATAGTACCTACCTCACAAAGCTGTTGAGAGGCATAATAAGATAATATACTTCTTTAGAAACTATAAGACTATTATAGTGATTATTTTTGTCTCAAAGTGAAGGGGTCCAACTTTGAGTAAAGCTGTCCTTTCCTACCCAAATCACCAACCCTCAATTGTCCACAACACAGTGGCTCAGCTTGAAACTCAAAAAACAAAGCCAAACAAAAGAACAAAAAAGAGACCTGAAGCTCAGTTCAAATAATCAACCCATAAAATCTCCAGCTACATTTTTGCTTTTGTATCATCTCTTCCTCTTCTGGCATATTTTAAAGTTCTTTTAAACTGGTATTCTGCTTGTATTCACCTATATCCAGCTAATTACCCCTTGGACCTCAAATGCCCATGATCCTGTTGACCACAGAATGCTCTGTACCATCCTGTAGGCTAACCATATACATTGCACTTGTGTAAAATGCTTCATAATCATTAAAGCACCATACTTACTCATGACAACCCTGTTACGTAGCTATTATTACATATAATATTTTACAGATGAGGAAACAAATTCAAAACTAGCCCAATGTCACACAGCTATGGCAGAGCTGAGACTAAAACCCTGCAGCAGTCTGATTCCAAATCCCATACTCTTAACTGCCAAGACTTGCCACTAAAGTAGAAAATGAATGTTAGTGAATAGAGACACTAAATAAATATGGGGATGGAGTTTAGGGCAGTGTTTTTCCAATGTCATGAAACCCTTTGTGCAGATTGCAAGTAAGTAATCAGAACGAGATGACAAAATGCAGGATGTATTTCTAAAAAGGAAAACGTGCATATATAAGGCATCTCATCTTTCTGCACATGTGGCATAAAATTTACAAGCCCTAGGTGATGATTTCGCTCTGTATTGTATCTGCTTCCCCTAGTCTAGGGCACCCATGTTTTGTGACCCAGAAGCTGAAGGGTTATGGGAGCACACACATCATGAAATAGTCAAGGCAGCAGGGGACAACACGTAGAATGGCAACAATGCACACAGGCCTTGTGAGCCACATCACCCTCTCTCTGTGGTTGGTCAAGGTTACTATTTTGCCTTTTTGACATATTATCAATTATACTGCCGACAGAGATACTGGACCTTTAGTTTTATTATAAAATAAGAAACTGAGTTTAATTAAACCATCAGTAACTTGGACCTAATTATTTCAGACAGTATTTAATTAATGTTTCATGGGTACCTAATGTAATTAATGTTCCTTTAATAAGACCTTCTGTGACATTAAAATATATGACCTTTATCTTCCTTATCTACCACATTCTGACAACCCAGATTTGTCATTTTCACTAAAAGGTATAGTTTGATTAAATAGAACAGACCATAAAATTAATCTGGCAAATTATACTTGTTTGTTTCTCTTTCCCTCCCCCCTCAAGGCCTAATAAGTTAAGTCTTTTAATTAACAGTGCAGATACAAGTGTTCATGCTACCATTTTACTTTTAATTTGCCAAAGTGTTTCTTTTGTACATGAATTTTTGTGACCAAAGCAGATACTAACTATCCTTTATTAATCATGGTGAAGGGTTCAATCTTTAAGATATGAACAATAATGATCTGTTCCTTATTTTAACAATGACTAGTGATTGTTTTAAGATGTCCTGCCGTTAATAAAAGGGTTTGATTGCTGATACTAATAAGCCATCCTAGATATGAAAATCCTTATTAGCATTACAAACAAACACAAATTGCACGCTAAAACAAAGTGATTTGAAAGATGCTCATCCTTCTCCCACAAAATTCAAAAGGCCTCCATAACTTTCTCCCACAGAATTACAAATATCCAAAATCTCATTGGGAAGCCAGGGAATTAGTCTCCTATGGTATAATATATATTTTCCTAATAAATTATTGTTTAGTAAATGCGGGGAAAGGTAAACTAAAGTGAAATATAATTCAAAGTGGAAATCCTTATATTCTCTTCCCTCTTTCAGGATCCACAAAGACTCAAATCCCTTCTATTTTAGCAACAAAGAGAACTAACTGTGGTTTCTTCTCAAACACAAGATCTGCCTCCATCTTCAAGGAAAAGAACCAAAGTTGGGAAAGGGAAAAGAAATGGCTGTTCCCTGAAGCCCCGGTTACCTAGCTGCAGAGTAGTGAACATAAGTGAGGAAGTGGGGGTAAAGGGGGAGTGCCAGCAGAAGTTTGCACAGAGTCCGGAAAACACAGCTTCCAAGTCTTCTGAGTGAGAATTCTCTGCACAGAGGATGAATGTTGCCCCTAATGTAGACCAGTGCTGTCTAATAGAACTCATGGCCCCACTTCACTCACAGGAGAGAATGTTCACAGCAGGCAAGCATCTTAGAAGTTAGCCCCCTATGTTGGTCACTGCAAAATCTGGGGGCCAGCCCACAAAACCCTGGTTACTCCTGTGAGTGTGAGGCCAGACTCTGCTGTCCACTTGGACACTGCTTCCTGTTCAGACAGCAGCTCTGGGATAATGTTCCTATGGAATAATTTGGCCACATGCTGCCACTGCCATTCCTCACTAGTATAACAACTGACAAAGCTATTATGTGAGGTAGAAAAGAAGAAAAGGGTATATATATATATATATATATATATATATATATATATATATAAATGAAATGGCATTTGAGACAATCTATTCAATAAATGTTGGGGAAATGGGACAAATACATGCAAATGAATGAAACTAGACTACTTCCTTATACCATACACACACACACACACACACACACACACACACACACACACACACACACATATATATATATATATATATATATATATATATATATATAAAATCTGAATAAACTCAAAATGAATTAAAAACATAAATGTAAGACTCAAAACTATAAAAATCCTAGAGGAAAACATAGGCAGTAACATACATATTTCTCATAACAATATTGTTTCTGATGTATCTCTTAAGGCAAGGGAAACAAAAGAAAAAATAAACAAATGACACTACATCAAACTCAAAAGTTTTTGCACAGCAAAGGAAACCATCAACTAAATGAAAAGAAAACCCATTGAAGGAGAGAGCATTTTCACCATTGATACATCTGATAAGGGGTTAATATCCAAAATTTATAAAGAACTTATAAAACTCAAGACCAAAAACTAGCAAACAATCCAATGAAAAAATGGGCAAGAGACTGGAATAGACATTTTTCCCCAGAGCACACAGAGATGGCCAATAGACATATGAAAAGATGCTCAACGTCACTAATCATCAAAGAAATGCAAATTAAAGCTACAATCAAATAGCACCTCACACCTGTCTGAATGGCTATCATCAATAAATCAACAAACAACAAATGTTGGGGAGGATGTAAAGAAAGGGAACCCTTGTGCACTATTGTTGGGAATGCAAATTAGTGCAGCCACTGTGGAGACCAGTATGAAGTTTCCTCAAAATTTAAAAATGGAACTCACTTATAACCCAGTGACTCCACTTTTGGGAATATATTAGAAGAAACCCAAAACACTGATTTGAAAGAATACATGCACCCCTATGTTTATTGTAAAACTATTTACAATAGGCAAGATTTTGAAGCAGCCCAAGTGCCCATTAATACATTTACACAGTGAGATAGTATTCAGTAGTAAAATAAAAATAAAATTAAAAAGAAGGAAATCTTACTTTTTGGGATGGCATAGATGGACATAGAGGGTATTATGCTAAGTGAAATAAGCCAAACCATATAATTTCATTTATAGGTGGAATCTAATGACAAAATAAATAAATAAATCAACAAAATAGAAACCGACTCATAGAGACAGAGAACACACTGACAGCTACCAGAGAGGTTTGGAAGGCTGTTTGAAATAGGTCACGTGATCAAGAAAAAAATCATAGACACAGAAAATAGTATGTTGATTACCAGAGGTGTGTGTGTGGGGGGGTGTATAGAAGAGAGTCAAGAGGGGATAAATGATGATGGAAGAAAACTTAACTTTGGTTAGTGAAAACAAAATACAATACACACATATTATATTATAGAATTATACACTTGAAAACTCTATAATTCTATTAACCAATATAACCCCAATAAATGCAATTAAAATGTAATAAAAAAAAAGAATGGGATTTTGGAACACAGGGCCAAGATTCTGGAGAGTTTTCTACTGTGTTAAGTGGCTTTGAGGTCAGTCCAACATAAATTTTCAAATGCTTCCACTTCCTGTCTCTGTGGTCCTGAGCAAGTCATTTTACTCTGAGCTTGTTTTATACCCTCCTCTAAAAGAAAGGAATAGCACAGACCTTGCAGAGTAGCTTGAAGATCCAGGAAGATAATGTAGACTAAAATGCATTTGAAAACCCTAAAAGCAATACTTCAATATTATGTATTGTTGTTGTTTACAAGTTGGTGCTGTTGCTAACCAGTATAACACTATATCAAGTGTCACATGTGAAAATAATTTGTTTTTTCCCCCCAGATTCCAGATTGAAACCTAGAATGGTGGGAGTAAGCACTGGGGAATCTTAGCCCTTATGCTATTGTTGGCCTCACGGGTGCCTAAGGAGAGTTTTGACTTCATAGCCAACGAGTCAAAGAGCAATAGGTTACTTCAGAATTCCAATTGCTTAAGAAAGGAGACCATAGAAAAGTCAGAGTAATTTCAAAAAGGTAACATATATTAAACACTTATGGAATGGATGGTGTTTAACAGATGAAGCTAATTAGATAAAGACTTTTACATAGTAATGCCCAGCTCACATTTCAATTAGTGGTAGCAGTATCAAGAGTGACTGGGGAGCACCAGGGAGCTTGCTGGCATTCTGGGGATGTCTCACATCCTGAACTGGGTGGTGGTTGCAGGGGTGTATACGTATTTAAAAATCCATCTTTCTGTAACTTTAAGACTTGAGCCCCTCACGGAATGTAAATTATTCCTTAAATCTTTTAAATTTTTAATTGGTATTTTAGAAAGGATGAGCCAACATATCTGTGCAGTAGCATAATGACCACCTAAAGCAAGAGACTAGACCTAGCCGGTTTGGCTTGGTGGATAGAGTATCAGCCTGCATACTTAAGAGTTTCAGGTTCCATTCCAGGATACCAGTCAAGGGCCCTTACCTCCTACCTGGGTTGCAGACTCCTCCCCAGCCTGGTGGGGCGGGGGGGGGGGGTGTGCATGCAGGAGGCAAGCAATCAATGCGTTTCTCTCACATGGATGTTTCTCTCTGCCTTTCCCTCTCTCTTCCACTCTCTCTAAAAATCAAGAGAGAAAAATATCCTCAGGTGAGGATTAAAAAAATAAAAATAAATAACATAAGTGACTAGCCCAAGGACATACAGCTATCAAAAGAGAAGAGACAGTATGAGAATTCCAGTCTCTGGAATCCCAAGCCAGTATGCATTCAAATTCAACCACTGCTCATTGGGTATGCTTTAGGTTAAGATAGCAAAGAACAAAATTATGTCTGCAGTGTTCATAATAGAAATGACTCTTTTACCAATCAATATGAAAAGCAATCCTTAACAGGGAGCACTCATTTATCCAGATGTGCACTGAGGTCCCCAAACTGTAAATACCAGGAGCCTCTTCTCAGTTTTCTTCCTCCTGAGTGTGTTCCTAAAGTTCCCTCATGCCACCCATCTTGGCCCATATCTGCACCCTGCTTCTCAGGAGCATACCAAGGCCAGGCAACAAATCTCTAGGTGATAGCTATAAGGGAAGAGAGTTGGGATCTGCTAAGCATCAGTATATTCAAACCTCTGATGGTTATGGCAAGAGGACAGATGTGTTAGAGAAGAAAAACCATAGTTAGAAGAAGTGAATTATAAAATTTCTTGAAATTCAGCTCCTGGTTCAAAAACAGTTAAGCCAAGATGTTTTAATCTCTCTGTAGGTTATGAAATTATAAACAGAAAGTTTAGAAAAGGAACAAAAAATGTGAAAATATGACAGAGGGATCCTGGTGATGACTATTGTTTTATAATCACTGATTAGATTTCCATGCGGAATTGTGTTGATGAGAATGATTACTTTAATTTAACAAGATGAGGCTTATGTGTAATACAGAAGTCCGAATAGTCTGATAGTAAATATAGAAAAATATTTCCAACATAAAAAAACAACTCTTTTTGGACTTGTAAAGTGACCCTTTTCCTATTAATTCCTGAAGCAGATATTGTTTGACATCTCTGTGGATTATGTTGATAAACAAATAATTATTTTTCTTATATCTTCTTCCTTTTAAAGCCACTTCATTTTAAGAATGTGGGGCAAGGCAATGATAAAAAGCTGACCAACTTAAAATAAAAATAGACACGGATGTGAAAAAATAGGTGTATGATTTTTAAAAAAAATTACATTGCTGATAGCTGCCATGCAAGATTTCATTGCAAACACAAATCAGGCATCGTTTTAATCAAATTTAATTTAGATTATAGACTTCCATGTAAAACCTAATTTACTTTGAATTCCCTGGCTGAGACTCGTTCCCACCTTACAGGACAAGGTTAAAGAGATTACATCTGGGTTCATGTCAGCAGCAGCTGCTGGTTAGTCCTCTGCACTCTGATTTAATGAGAACTTATGCACAGTCTCTCTGAAGGACTTCTGCTCCAAGCAGGTGCTGGAGCAAAATCTTCATTTCTATTGCAAGGTCTAACGGAGCTTTCAGAATTAGGAAACGTGCATCACTACCAATGATGTATAAAATAGTCTGATATCTGTCACCACTTAGCTAAACTCATGAGCAGAGATTGCAACCAGACTTGTGTTGTTGTTGTTTTTTTGTGTTTGTTTTGTTGTCTTTTCCGTTCAAAAAGGAAGAACCATTGTTATTTTGAAATGTTGCCTTTTAGAAATGCTATACATAATCTTGTAAATAATATGGATATTATATAAGGAAAACACATTAAAGACTGCTTGTGCTTAATAAACAGGGGAGGGGAACACAACAACCATTAATCCTGAAAATTCTAATACAGATGTTTAAATAATTTCAATTCATTAAAACATTTTTCTTTTTCAAGTCAAGTTCTTCGGAGAAGAGCTTAAAGATGTTCCTGTAATTATTGTAAAAGGAAGGGGTTCAAGCCATTAAAATAATCTTTGCCAATTCAGTGTGATTCTCCTTATTTATGCAGTACTCATTTCTGAATGTGACTAAGTTCCCTTTGCCTTCGCTGAAATGGTCACTTCTAAGCAGTGTATCACAAAGAGGTTCAAATTCCAAAATCAATCAAGTCATTTTGCCAAAGAAGATTTACAATTGAGTAATCTGTAATCACATGGATAGATGTCTTATGACAATTATCTTCTTTTTGAGCCTATATTAGTGACCAGGGGTGTTTTAGAAAGGCAGGTGGGGAGAGCAGAATAGATGTGGCTCTTGGTATTTTATTAGGATAAGACAGAAATCCCAAGCATTTTATTTTTATATCAAAACCCGCTTTTGTCTATGCCCTACTCTCATATTATTGTGAAAACCTAACAACTGGACATCATTGTCAACAAACCACAGTGTAAATTAAATATGCACTTTGAATATGCATAAAAATTATAAGAAGATGGGCAATTTTCTCAACAGGTCTATCATCATCATGAGATAAACTGATTATTCGTGATAGGGGATACAGGATGAACAGGTGCTCAGACTCAAAAGGATACATTAATTTCTCCAATTTCAACAACTGGGATTTCGACTATGCAAGGTAAGTTTTTCCATTTGAGGGAAGCAGGTATGAGCACACAGAGGTAAGATGAAGTTGTTCGGAAGCAACTACATCCATGAGATTCCATCTGCCTCAGAATGTGTGAACCTGAGCTAATTCCTCAGTCTCTAGGGAGTTGTAAACCCCTAGTTAACCCCCTCATCTCCCCCACAGAGGAGGATCATGACTGTAGCACCGATGTAAAAGCTCTAACCCTCCTGCGGTCTGATACATTCCCGCACTGCTTGAGAGAAAATGTCCTCAGCCGCAAGGAATGTGAAGGATTAGGATGTTTAATGACTTAGAAGTTGAGCGATATTGACAATTCTTCCAGTGTTAATTAAACATTTAAGGCAACTTGAAGAGTCAGACAGAGTAGTTTAATTTGAGGACAATAAAAGCCAACAAACTGTCTTGTCCAGACAAGTCAATCTCTGGGAAAGTGAAAGCATGTCTGAAAGAAAGATTTTCCTATCCCACAGCTACAGTAGTGAGTGCCCCATCTGACAAACAATTGGTGTGCTCAAATGTACATTGTTCTAAATCGGTCCCTTACCCAATTGTTATAAAATACGGAATAATAATGAGGGACAATAATGGAAATATATTATCTTCCCTGCATGTGCATTACTTAATGCAGCTTATGACTATTTAGCTTTCTAAAATGTGTCTTGTGGTTTTCCTTGTACCTCTTTTGATGTGCACAGAATAAACATAGTTAATAAAACTCAATTGCAAAATATGTTATGAAAACAAGGGTAAATGGTTTTTACTATAGTAAGCAAGCGCAGCTCCTTAGCCATCCCGCAGATGCATTGCTTGTTAGAATTCTGCTCCGTAGAAAAAGTCGGATATAAAAGCCAGAACAATTTTTTTTCAAAGAGGGTTTCCTCCTAGGTCTTAATGGTGAGTGGGGCAGGTAAAACCTGGAGTGCGCAAACCATAATTTGCATGTCAATAGATAGGTTTAACATATATTAACACTGGTGGGTGACTAACTATTTAAGTGTTAATGAAAAACAGTTTCTTAATAATGGTTCAGATGTCTAAAGTTTGCAGAAAATGTACTTTCCCTGAGCAGTGAGGGAAAATGAAATAGTGATTTCCCAGGGTAAAGAACGGAAAGTTACCTTCAAGGTGGCCAAAGCAGAATGATTCAACACATTCATAACTAAAATACAATAATCAATTGGAATTGTGAAAAATATATTTGATTCTCCTGTGCCAAGAAAGTGTGGCAGTCAAAGCCGAAGAGATGTATCCTTCTCAGCATGAGGCTGTAGATTCAAACAGGATTCCTGACTCTTAGCAAGTCAGAAAGGCGACCGCATTGAATACACCATCACTTCCTGAATTCCTGGCAGGGTATGGGGGTGGCAGGTGGTTGGGAGGAGATGGAAATGAAGGGTCAAGAAATTCAGAGGTGAAAGTACCTTAGCTAAAGCTTTATGTTTGTGCTCTGGAAATGTTAGTTTCCCCAATACCAATTCCACCCTTTCCTAAAGTATTGCCCTAAATCCTTTTGGGCCCAAGTGACAACTTTCAAGAATTAGAACGATTATGCCATATTTTTTAGCCTCTGAATTCAAGGCCTGCTTAGCAGCTGCCCTGTCCTTCTCAGCTCAGGCCTGAAAATAGATAACGGCTAAGATTCCCACAGGTGCGAAATGCTTTCCTGCAGAAGCCACCTGGAAGGCTTAGAAAGTTGAATCCCTGAATGTCTCGGCCTCTGCCCCCACCACATGCTCCTCCAATCCCCTTACCTCTCAGCTCTTTAGGTCCAGATCATCTCCTAGGCATTGTACTGGGAAGTGGGTAGCCTTTTCTGTTCAAGATTTTCCTCTACATCCTCCGTGTGCAACTCTCCTTATATACTTTGCCTTTCCTTCCCCAAATCTGAATATGCGTCTATTCTCTGCAAGACCCACTGTCAGGCATTCAGGACACAGAGAGCCCACGCCCTCACGAGGCTCACATTCTCCTGTCATGGGGGGCAAGCTGACAAATCTAAAATGGGCATTGGCTTCACACTGTGGTCAGAACTCTCACTCTGGTCAATGCAGCATGCTCTACTGGCACAGAAGAGCCACTAACCCTGACCCGGGAACGAAGGACTCAGCACAATTCTTCTTCAGTAATTTAATGCATTGAGGTAGCTAAAAGTCTGTCTTGCCCCAAATTTGAAGATCTCCGAATTCCATACTGGTGAAAAGGGGAGTATTCACTCAGGAAGGTAGGTGGGGGCAAGTAGGACGCGGTGGGAAGTAGTTGGAAGAGCATCCACCCATCTACCCTCAAACTCCTTGAAAGTATAAACAGAATGGCCGGGGCTTAGCAAAGAAACTGACTTTTGCCCAACAAGAAGACAGGGTGTCTATCTCTTTTGTTTCGACTGTTTTTATAGCGCTTAACATAGTGTGTCTTACTCTAAAATGGTATCCAAACAAATGTGTTTTTTTGCAGTGGAATCCCTTTGCCTCCCACCCAAACAAAAGCTTCTACAGAATCCCAAGAATAAAAGAGATTGAGCAGGGCTGGAGCAAAGGCATTCCCCGAGGCCACTCCAAAGGCTTTGCGGTCTCTAAAGACTGTACAAAAGAATTTCTGTCCCCACCAGTCTCCCCACGAGGCCGTGAGACCCACAAACAGCAACCATACCTTCTTACTTTCCGATTTCCCCAAACTACCATACTGCCTGGTAAAATGTATGAACCGAATTGAATTGAAAAAAGAGTGCGGGAGAAGGAGAAAGAAATTATGTGTGCCAGAGAGACGCAGGATGTGTTAGTGGAGATAAGAAGGCTGTTATGTCATTAGATGTGGTGACTAAGGAACAAAATAGTTGGGACACAAAATGAATAATGCTTGTCTCAAGTGATTCTAATCATGGTACAGAGAAGGCAAAGCAAGCAAACAGTTATGAAATTATGTAATTAGAGGAAAATTGTATACAAGAGCCACAGTGGTAGGAAAACAGTACTATGCCAAGGAATCAGGGATGGCTTCCTGGATGGAGGAGGTAAAGCTTGGGCTGAAATATAATGGGAGGGAAGGGAGAAAGAGGCAGGCAAAGGTCAGATCATAAAAACCTTTACATGCTACATTCAGGAGTGGAAAGCTGCTGAACAATTCAAAACAGGTAAGCGACACGGTCAAATCTGGATGTTAGAAAGCTTAGAATTTCAGAAGCCATTTAAATAAACCAGTAAAGCTGAAACCAGTTTGGCTCAGTGGTAGAGCGTCGGTCTGTGGACTGAAAGGTCCCGGGTTCGATTCCGGACAAGGGCATGTACATTGGCTACGGGCACATCCCCGGTAGGGGGTGTGCAAGAGGCAGCTGGTTGATGTTTCTCTCTCATCGACATTTCTAGCTCTCTATCTCTCTCCCTTTCTCTCTGTAAAATATCAATAAAATATATTTTTTAAATACTAAACCAGTAAAGAGGTTGTGAGGTAAGAGCTTTAGGTATAGAAGGGAAGCCATGGATTTAATTTAAAAGCTATCAATTGAAACAGAAGATCAGGCAGGTTTTGATAGCTTTCTCTCTGGTTATTTGGTGTTTCTCCAGCAGAAAGCACAAAGTCCATTTCTAGCTGGACCTACACATTAACAATAGCCAGACACTTGTAGCACTGGGGCTAAGGAGTAAGGGAAGAGCAAGGGAGGGATAGAGTGACAACTGGGTCTTTCTCCTAACTGAGCCCATGTCATTCTGGAAGTGTGACCAGGACTTCTCATCTGCCTTTCTTCTTGGTTTCCAATTCTAAATTTGCCAAGTCCCTTCCTTCTCATTCCCTTTTAGCTGATTAGTTACTTGCTATGCAATCTGGAAACTGAGAATTTCCTTCCTCAGTGCTTCCAACCAGAACATAATACTATACTTGTTATTTACTTAGTAGCTATAATAGAAAAAAACCTAAAAGGTACAAGCACTCTCATAATTTCCTTAATATCATTCCCCTATAATGAAGGGTCACATGAATGCACTGTACAAAATTAAGGATTTTAATATATGGAGTCCTCAATTTTGTATGATGAAGTTTGACTACCAACCACATCAACCTGCCTACCATAGCAGCTGGTAAGAAAACTTCTTTAAAATAGCCACATCTTAAATCCACTGATGACTTCTGATAAAGAACCAAAGGCAGTGGAAGGGAAGACAATGCCAAAATTTGATAAGCAACTGACTCTGCCAATTTGAAAGACATAGTAATCTCCATCAAAGCCATATTCTTCCAAATTTTACTTTTTTATAAAGAAGGGTTCTCTTAATCAGATTCACTGCCTATATTCTAGAGTTTAGCTCACCTGAGACATATGTCTACATTAGTGAGTTGTTACAAGCATTAAATGAGATACTAGTAAATAATGCTTACCACATAGCAGGCACTCCATAATAATAGCTATTATCATCAGCATTTATTCATTTGGTCAAGCAGGCAGTCAATAAATATTGAATGAATGAATGAATGAATGAATGAATTTCCTTAAAGTGAGACAATCCTACAAAAATATACAGATAACTTCGGAAGTTTCCAACTTTTCTAAAAATATAAATCTCTAACATTTGTTTAGGGTTTTTCAATTTGCAATGTTCTTTTATTTATTTATTTATTGCAATGTTCTTTTATTTATTTATTTTCATTTAAATTGTAGACTGCTCACCCAAACCTCCTCATCTGGCTTTATTTTTCACATAGCATTCATCATCTCATACACATTTTTATTATGTCTAACTGTTTATTTCTTGCCGCTCATGCACATACTGGTACAATACAATGGAAGTTCCACAAGACAAGGAATTTTTATTTTGTTGCCCAAAGTCTTCCAAGAGTCTAGAACAGTGTTTCCCAAACTTCTCTCATGATGAGAATCACCTGGTGGAGTTGTTAAAATACAGATTCCTGAACCCTAAGCTTAGAGCACTAGTTAAGCATACAATTTTACCTATATGTTCCCAAAAATTCTAGTTTACCACTTCTTAGTTGGGATTCAGGAATCTGTAGTTGAACAACTCCATCAGGTGATTCTCATCATGAGAGAAGTTTGGGAAACACTGCTCTAGAAGAGTATCTGGCATATGGTAGTAACATTTGTAATTAATTAATTAATTAAGGCTCTACAGCCCATTGGTTTAAAGGTGCATATAATTAGGCTCAAAGATTGATTTCTCTTTAAAAAATGTTAAAGTTTGGTTGATTGTGAGGAATATAAAATTTAAAAATTAGGAGGCATGGGGGCCTAGGGTGGAATGTGAAATGGGAAGGGAACTCCTCACCCCGTTGGCCCTAGGCTAAATGGGCTGAACCGCCCTTGGAAATCTCTCCTTTTGAATGCATTGTCTTGAAGCTTTGTTTCTTAAAATAACAACAAGTGATTTACTTAGAGATAGCAGTGTACTGTTTACAAAAATAGTTTCTCACTCATATCATTTCGTTAACATAACCATCTGAGAAGACAATGGTCATCCATTGATGTGAGCATGTGAGCATGAGAGTGTTCACAAGGGGGAAGTGACTTTGCCTTGGGTGGTCACACCACCAAGCCAGTACTCAAACTCTGGTCCCTGGATTTCTGCGCCAGCACCTCACAGCTTCTCCACATTGACTCTATTATGCACTAACAACTACCAAGGCATTTTCCTTTAGGATTGATGTCCCACAAAACTTGATAAAAGACCAGATTTCTCCATTACATAACTGACTCTGAATAGGAACTTTGATGCACTGTATGCAAATCTTACCTGAGGTAGTGGGAGAGAACTGTTGTCATTTCACTGCACAGAGAATGAAGTCACAGTCCTCAGCTTGACCTTTAATGTCCTCCATAATTTAACCCCAACTCCCACCTTACTCCGCAGTGCCTTCTAGCTCTTAGCCACCCTGATCTCACCATTTCCCAAACAGGCCTCATACCAACTTACCCATGGATCTTTGTGCTAGCTGCTTCTTCCGTAGGGATCTTTTACATCTCTGTCTTTCAAGACACAGCTCACAACTCCGTTCACCTTCTTCAAGAATCCTTTCTAAACCATCACGGACAAAATGGCTCCTCTCCCCTACAGCACCTGACACATTTGCAAATATCCTGAGGGGAGGGGAGGCTGTTGTTTCAGTTTGTCTTTTCATAGACTGAGTTCCTGGAAATAAGCATCTGTTTCTTCCACACTGTACAAGGCAGAATACCTAGCATCAGCCTAGCTTCTTGATTTAACACAACTGTAAATGTTTGAGCAATTAATGATTTCCTTCCAACCAATATGAAATTTTATTGATGTCAGATAATATGTCTAATCTCTAGTTGATCTTGACTATACCCTTCTTTGTTAAGTGTCCTCTAGTCCCTTAAAGAGATAACTTACCAAAATGAGGACAAAAGCAACCACAAAGGCTGTTAAAATAGAGTCTGCTTTCTTATTTACAGATTTCTTCCTGGAGGTCACCAATATAACTGCCACTTTTCCAAGAATACCAGCATGTATTTTATTTTATTTATTTTTCATGGTATTTTAAAAATCTAATTGAAATCCAAACTGAAATGGAAATTATGTCAGGTGAAAGATATTAAAGCTTTAATAAAATAGACTAAACAAGAACCCAGGTTTTCTGGACTAAGGGTCACTGAGAAAGAAAACAACCTAAGGTTACAATGAATGAAGTAATAAAAAAGCTAACAAACAACACTGGACAGCTCACCTGACTTTTATACTAGTAGCTGGAGAAACCAAGATCCAGGGGCAGGAAGCGATTCCTCTAAAGTCACACTTGAGCTATTAAGAAGCAATTTAACAACCAAAACAATAAACATCAATTGAGTAACAACAATATACCAAGGGTTTCACATATACCTCATATGCACAAATCACCCTGGGAGAAATACTCAACAAGCCAAAATGAGCTTTCCAATCCACAAATCTGACCAAGTCACAGCCCCACCCCCTGATAAAAACCACCTCCTGCTAAAACTCTTTAAAGAGATTTAGTGCCCTGACTGGTTTGGTTCATGGTATAGAGTGTTGGCCTGGGAACTGAAGGATCCCAGGTTCGATTCCTATTCTGGTCAGGGGCATGTACCTTGGTTGCTGGTATATCCCCAGTAGGAGGTGTGCAGGAGGCAGCTGATCAATGTTTGTCTCTCATCAATGTTTCTAGCTCTCTAGCCCTCTCCCTTTCTCTCTGTAGAAAATTGATTATATATATATATATATATATATATATATATATATATATATATGTAAAAGGAGATTTAGTGACTTTGGGGAATGGTTTGGAGAAGTCTCTCTTCTGGAGATGCATCTATTAAACTAGTCAAAATTAGCAAAGACACTCATTTTAAGACTCTGGAGGTTGATCAAAGGCTTATAACAAATTAAGACACATTTATTCAAGATAATCCTCTGCCATGGGAGGCCATAGCATTGAAGCTAAGGTTTGGGCAACACATACCCCTCCACCAACAGATCTACTTTGCAAACCTGAAAACTAAGATTTAAATGATATATTAGGCAAAATTTGAATCCAGAATACTCAAGTCCCCACTCCCCACCCCAACCCCCCCTTGCTGGCCCCTGGGTGGCTGGGAGTGAAGCCAGGGGCCTATTCTTGCACGAATATTGTGCAATGGGCCTCTAGTGTATTACATAAGACAATAAATTAAGTTGAAGCCTGGGAAAAGTGAGAAGTCACTGCGGGTGAATCGGAGGCTGGGCCATCAGACTGCTTTGCTATAACATTCAATGTGAAGACCACCTGGCAGGACTGATAAACAAAACATAGAATTCTTTTGACTCCTAAGAATGAAAGGAAATGAGCATCTTGAGAGATTTGGGTGCACTGAAAAGCTCACACTAGCATATTGGTTTACCTATTTAATCCTGAATCTAACTCAATGCCAATTTTATTTTTTTAATATAGTTTATTGATTTTTTTTTTTTTTTTTGCAGAGAGGAAGGGAGAGGGATAGAGAGTTAGAAATATTGATAAGAGAGAAACAAAGATCAGCTGCCTCCTGTACACCCTCTACTGGGGATGTGTCTGTAACCAAGGTACATGCCCTTGACCAGAATCGAACCTGGGATCCTTCAGTCCACAGGTTGACGCTCTATCCACTGAGCCAAACCGGCTATGGCTCATTGTCCATTTCCTCATTTATCTGCCATTTGTCACTGTTCTTTAAAATACCTGGGTATCGTTAGGAGCTTTACTTATAGAAAGAAATAATTACATGCTTCTCAATATGGCATAGTATCAATAACATGCAACCCAATGAGAAATGCAACGCAATGAGAAATACACTTATTGCCAAAGTACAAGCAAAGTATATTTTAGTGGAAAGATAACTGGATAGAGTCAGGAGAGGTCCTTTCCATGCCTGATTTTGCCAACAATAAGCTCCACCATTTTGGACAAATCACATAATTCTTCTAAGCCTATTTTATTTTATTTTTTTAAATATATTTTTATTGATTTCAGAGAGAAAGGGAGAGGGAGAGAGAGATAAAAACATCAATGATGAGAAAGAATCACCCATCAGCTGCCTCCTGCTCATCCCCCACTGGGGATCAAGCCCACAACCCGGGCATGTGCCCCCGACCAGAATCGAACCTGGGACCCTTCAGTCCACAAGCGGACACTCCATTCACTGAGTCAAACCAGATAGGGCTTAAGACTATTTTCTTATCTGTTAAGATAGAAATAACTTTGCCCCCATCTGTGCTACATAGCTCAAAAGATTTCTATGGAGAAGTTGATGAAGATGATGATGACAACCTAACATTTCCAAAGTCCTATGACTTTATATCAGGCACTGAGTTCAGTATTCAGTATTTTATTATAAAATCTCATTTATTTCCCACCATCACCTTAAGGGATATTATTAACTCCCATTTATATAGATGAAAATATAGCTCAAAGAAGTTAGGTAACTTTAATGAAGGGCAGAAGGCAGGTCTGGGCTTTTAAACTTTTCACTGTGCTGCATTTTTTAAAATCCTTATTGTTCAGATTACTACAGATGTCCCTCTTTATTCCCCACATAGCTCCTCTCCACCAGGTTCCCACCCCACTCCAGGCCCTCACCATCCCACTGTCCTCGTCCTTAGGTACTGCATACATGCATATAAGATCTTTGTCCAATCTCTTCCCACACCTTCCACCACCCCTCACCTCCCCTCTAGAATTGTCAGTCCACTCTATTTCCATGCCCCTGATTCTTACATTCACCAGTTTATTCTGTTCATCAGATTTTTTATTCATTTGATTTTTAGATTCACTTGTTGATAGATATGTATTTGTTGTTACTTTGTTGTTCATATTTTTTTTACCTTTACCTTTTTCTTCTTGTTCTTAAAGAATACCCTTCAGTATTTCATGTAATACTGTTTTGGTGGTGATGAACTTCTTTATCTTGTCTTTGAAGCTTTTTACCTAACCTTCAATTCTAAATGATAGCTTTGCTGGGTAGAGTAATCTTGGTTGTAGTTCTTGCTATTCATTACTTTAAATATTTCTTGCCACTCCCATCTGACCTGCATAGTTTCTGTTGAGAAATCAAATGACAATCATATGGGTGCTCCCTTGTAGGTAACCAACTGTTTTTCTCTTGCTGCTTTTAAGATTTTCTCTTTGTCTTTGCCCTTGGCATTTTAATTATGATGTGTCTTTGTATGGTCCTCCTTGGATTCCTTTTGTTTTGGGTTCTGTGTGCTTTCTGGACTTGTAAGTCTATTTCTTTCACCAGGTAGGGTAAGTTTTCTGTCATTATTTCTTCAAATAGGTTTTCAATATCTTTCTCTCTTCTTCTGGCACCCCCATAATTATGATATTGGTACACTTGAAGTTGTCCCTGAGGGTCCTTACACTATCTTCATATTTTTAGATTATTTTTTCTTTTTGGTCTTCCAGTTGGGTGTTTTTTGTTTCCTCATATTTCAAATCTTTGACTTGATTCATGGGATCCTCTAGTCTACTGTTGAATCTCTGTATATTATTCTTTATTTCAGTAAGTGTATGCTTAATTTATGACTGATCCTCCCCCCCCCCTTTTTTTTTTGCATTCTCTCTAAGATCCTTGAAGGTCTCACTAAGTTCCTTGGATGTTTCTAGAAGATTCTTGAGTAACCTTATAACTGTGGTTTTGAACTCCATATTCAATAGTTTGCTTTCTTCCATTTCTTTCATTTGTGACATGTTTCTTTGTCTCTGCATTTTGGCTGCTTCCCTGTGTTTGTTTCTATGTATTGGGTAGCTGCTAAGTCTCCTTGAGTTGATAGAGTGGCCTTGTGTAGTAGGTGTCCTATAGGGCCCAGTGGCTCAGCCTCCCAAATTACCTTAGGTGCATCCCTTTGTGGGTACTCTTGGTGCACCCCTTTGTGGGATGTGTGCACAATCTTGTTGTTAAGCCTTGATTGCTCTTGGTATCACTGGGAAGAGTTGACCTGCAGGCCAATTGGCTGTGAGGACCAGCTGTGTCTACAATGGAAGAGCTGCTGAGTAAGAGAAACTCTTATGGGGCAGGTCTTGCTTCAGTGTGATTTTGGTGCTCACTGAGTCTGCCCCTTATGTGTGTCATTTATGGATGTGAAGAGTTGTAATATTGTATGGTCACAACTGACCACTGTGTATACTGGCTCTTGGATCTCCAAAGGGGTAAAAAGTCAGCCACTGTCTGGGACCACCAAGCAGGAGCTATAGAGAGATCTGTAAATTCCTCTTCTTTGTATCAGATTTGGAAGTGCCCAGAAGAGACCCAGCTGTGAAGCAAGGCAGGCTTGTACTGGTTTCTGGCCTTGGACCTTCTTCTGATAGCTTTGGGGTTCCCTGACCCAGCTGCACCTTGTTTGACAGGTTTAGGCTGGTAAAGGACAGGGCATTCATATGCAAAAGCTGCTGCACACAGCTTGGGTGGAGTTGTAAACTGGGTAGGGTAGGGTCTCAGGGAATCTCCAGGTGGAACAAACAGCAATGGCTGCCAGTCACCCCTGCACTGGGGAGGTCCCAGCACAGGAAAAATGACCTTGTGAGCACCTCCATCTGAAATAAAGCCGCCCCGCATTCCTGCCCTAATGCCAGATAGTCCAGTTTCTCCCCATATGTGTCTGGGTCTCCCCAATTCTTGCCAGGCACTGGAACTCAGAGCAAGTGGGAGCTTGTTTCTCCCTCTGGATTAAAATGTGGCACACCTGGGTGCCAGCCCGTTCGTGCCTCCGCACTTCCTACCAGTCTCACTGCACTTTGTTCTTTACCTCTCTAGTTGTAGTACTTCCACTCAGACAGTTCTCCCGTGGTCCTGGATGATAGTTGTTATGTATTTTAGTTGTAATTTTTATGTGGTTGTGGGAGGCAGAAAGTACAGGTGTTTACCTATACTGCCATCTTGGTTCTCTCCCACTGTGCTGCATTTTTATGCATCATTTTAATGCATCAGAGCCCTGCCTAGTCTTTCAGCAAAAATTTCATCTAGGAGTCAAAGTTTCATGTCAGATATTTTCCTTCAAATGCAATGACACAGACTAACCACAGAATTGCTCAATCTGAATGTGATTAATATAACTTCTTTTTTCATTTGGCTTGGTTAATTGTGCCTATTTCTGAGACCTCAGAGTGATCATGAAAGTTATGAAATCTGAACAAGACTTTGCTCCTAATCCAACATGACTCCTGATGCAATCTGTAGAAAGAATATACTTTCTCCTGAGCTCTGAAAGAAAGAAATAAAACTTACATTTTAAGAAAAAAATAAAGGATTTATGATTCATATGGCATGAATTATATATAAATAACAGCAAGCATGTCTCTATTTTAAAGGATATTTTATGTTATCTCAGACCTAAACACAAGAGGCACCTCAATAAGTGCTTTCTAGAGAGCCTTGACAGAAACAATCTCAAGTGACTTGCTGAATGTGGAGAGTGTGATACAAAATTGGAACCATGGAGTAATTAGTTCATTTTTTCTTTCTTCCAAAAGGACTTTCTCAAGGACTATGATTCATTCCACAAACATCTGTGCATAGCCATGTAAGGGGTAAGAAAAGAGACATGGCCCTTTCTCTTCCACACTAAAGGAATTTTCAACCATGTTTTAGGTGAAAAAGAAAGCCTCGTTAAAAACAAGACAACCCTTAATTGAGTATGCTCTGTGCTAGAGTGCCAGGTGCTTTCAGCTATATTACCTCATTGTGTTTCCATCCTAATCCAGTGAAGGCCAGGTTATCCACCTCGTTCAGATGAGAAAATTAAAGTTCAAGGGGATTAAAAAACTTGCCCAATATAGTTGGTAATACTGCATTGCATATTTGAAAGTTGCTAAGGGAATAGATGTTAAAAGTATACATTACAAGAAAAATAAATGTGTAACTACGTGTGATATGGATGTAAAGTAGACTTATTCTGGTGATAATCTCAAAATATCAACAAATATGGACTATTGTACACCTGAAACTAATATAATGTTATATGCCAATTATACTTCAAAAAACTTGCCCAATGTATAAATATAGTATAAACACCCAGGCACTATTTCATGTCAACATCCTGAGAAACATTTCTTTCTAATCTTCTACTGAATATATTGTCTCCTTCCAAAACTGCAGTTAAAGATTTGTGTCTCTTTGCTAGCTGTTTTGGTACTCTTCCCAAATTTCAATTCAACTGCCCACAATATCACACACCTGATTCCTCCTTCCAACTTGAAAGTTAAGTGCTGTAATAAAATCAGACCAAACAAAATAATCATGCATCTTCCAGTCAGTCTGAATAACTTCCGGGTTACTGACCTGCAACTGCGCTTTGCTGACCTCTGATACTAAACCTTACTTGGGAATGTGACAGTTTTCCCCAATTTCTGTAGAATACTTTCTGAAAACAGGCAATAGACCAGAGCAACAGTCTCATATTTTTGTATTGGTAAAACTCATTCTCTATTGTAGAGAATCAAGGAACTTTATTGTGGATGTGGCAACTCGGTGCTCTTTGGCAAAATGTTTTTGGTAACTTTATTCTGACATCTATTGGAATAAAACAGCAAAGAAATTAATGCTCAATAGCAAAAGGGAATCATACTAATTTACTGCATATCAAAAATATGTTAGGAAGCCCCCAAACAGAAACATCCTCAACAAGGAATGCATGATGAAAACAGGAGCCTAAGAACCATTTTGGAAACAATTCTTTGCCATTGTTCTTTAGGAGCACTTAAATATATATATATATATATATATATATATATATATATATAAAATTTTTTACAGAGAGGAAGCAAGAGGGATAGAGAGTTAGAAACATCAATGAGAGAGAAACATCGATGAGATGCCTTCTGCACACCCCCTACTGGGGATGTGCCCACAACCAAGATATATGCCCTTGACTGGAATTGAACCTGCAACCCTTCAGTCCGCAGGCCAAGGCTCTATTCGCTGAGCCAAACCGGTTTGGGCTTTAGGAGCACTTTAAGCAGCCATCATAATGGCTCTACTCTTGTACATTCCTTCCTCCTCAGATGGAAGCTGTTTAAAGAATAAGGAACATTACTCATCTGAAGGACAAGTCCATGGTTATTATTTTATTGTTTTATAGTTGTGTAAAACGTTTTTATTTAATAGTGAATACATCCAATCTTTTTTAAAAAGAATTTCCAAGTTGATTTGGGAGAGAGAGGAAGGGAGAGGTAGAGAAAGAAGAAGGGAGAGGGAAACAGAGAGAAACATCCATGAGAAAGCAGAGCATGGGCCCCTGCCTCCTGCACACCCCCCACCGGGCACTGAGCCCCAGACTGGGTATGTGTCCTAACTGGGACTCAAACTGGCAACTTTAGGGACATGAGACAATGTCTGAGCAAGCCACACCTCCAGAGTTAAATCAAATATCTTTAATTGATTTTTTAAAATATGACTCTAAGTCCTTTTACTAGCATAACTCCAATGATTAAATTCTCCGGCCAACTTTATAGGGCTGTACTATTGTTTAGTTCCTCTAATTTTTATAGTGATTTATAAAGATCAGATAGATAAGTAAGTATTCTACTTTGAAAGGAAGCAAAGCTTTCCCAGCCTATAACTCTATTTTGATGTTTCCCGAACAGGTATCTAATGGCTTACTATGACTGTCCGGTAATTACTGAATATTTTCTCATATTATTGCTTTATGTATGTTGAAGGTTTTATTTTCCAGCACACAATACAAACAGGATTTTTTTCTTCTAGCAAGCTAATTTCGCCAAAATGGTGAAGAGAGTTATTCATTTTTTTTAAAAAAAATGAAATTATCTCTAATGACACCAATCCAATGGGATTAGCAAATTTCCAAACTCATATTTTTAAAACACAAAGATGTGTAAGCCAAATTATGGTCCAAAGGGCACGGAAAAATTATCTGGAGATGGATTTATCTCCGTGAACAATTTGAAACAATCCTGAAAGCTGCTCATTTATGTCCCTCCCCTGTCATCCCCTCATCTGGGGTTTTTTTCAGTAATGGACTGAGAAATATATATATAAAAAAAAAAAAAACAACACAAAGCACGGTTTTCAATATGGTTTTTCTCTGGGGAACAATAAAAACATTAAACTTTATACATGTAAGTGTCTGTGCACACAATGGCGGTCCTTTCATGGGAGTCCAGCTTGGGTTTTGTGTGGGTGGGGGAAGAGGGGAGGGAGTCTGTGAATACCCTCAGAGTCATTTAAAACATATAGTATTAGCTAATTGATGAGAGGACTAAAAACAATGGTAAGTCGCCAGGCTGGCTGTGCGCCAGGAGCCGGGCTTTCTGGTAAAAAGCGCGTTTACATTAGGGGCCTGTTTTTTCCCCTTTCCTTATATGAAATGAACAGCTGTAATTGAAAAGCAAGGAGCTCTATGGTTTATAGAAATAGGTGTTGTGAAGAGCCTTGGCCGTCTAATTTTCTTCCTATTGGAGGGCAGGCTTGCATTGTCTGTTTTTAGAGCTAATTTCTTTTCTGATCAAAAGGCCCACGTCGTTGAAAAGGTAGTAATGACTATTCATTTGGCTGAAGCCTCCATTCTCCAGACTGCAAGCTTTATTTAGAAATGGCTATTTCTTTCTAAAAGGAAAACCTCATTTGTGTCCTCTATAATGTCAATTAAGGTAGAATATATTTTAATTATTTATCCCGAGGAGAAATCTTTTAGGGACTTAATTTAGTACGCCTATGCTACGCGGACGCCACAATATGTGAATGTGGAATCATATCTAGGCACACGGGTTTTATTTTATTTTTACCACTAATGAATAGTTTATTTGGAACTAATTAACAAGTTAAATCGGCGCAATTAGTGTCGAATTTCTTTAATAATATAACTCATAAAGGGAGAGCCATTGGAACTAGAAAATAAGATTGGTTATTGGCTTTGTAAGGAAACCATTCCACAAAGGGGGCCGTTTTTTCCCCATTAGAAAGGGGGTATTTAACGTTCTTCCTGTAGCGTTTTCAAATGAAGGCTCAGCCGTGCTGGGGGAGAAAATATGTTCGAAAAAAGAGGGAGGCGGTGTTAATTACATAAACATCGCATTAGCAAAGCTTCGAGGTCACAACCTGGCGACGGATAAATGAAATTGGGGTGATCGCTGCCTAAGCGCCCAAAAGACAGCGCAGCCAGGCCTCCGGACAGACCTCTCTTTGTCGCACCGTCTGGTCACGACCCGTGCAGAAAGGGTCCGCCCGAGGATAGGCTTCCTCGGTGCCTGGTAAGCTGCGGCATGGCAGTTATTCCCTGGCAGCGTCCTCTGTCCAGCTCTCGTTCAAGAGCATCATCCCCAGATCCCCACTTGCCCGCCCCTCAGAGAGCCCTGCTGGGGTGCGCGTCCGCTGGGGATCCTGATACCAGAGCATCCTGCGGGCGCCGCAGCCCCGCTCTTTGCAGCCGGGGAAAGCGCGTGTGGCTGTTGCTAACCCGCTTGGCCCCTGCCAGCCGAGACACCCCCAGTCCCCCGCCTTCCTGAGCTTTCCCTACCCCCCTCCTCCTGAACCGCCCCCCCTGCCCCCTCCCCCCTCCCCCCTCCCCCCGCCGCCACTTCTGCGGCGGAATGTGAAGGAGCGGGGCCTCCTATTGTACCCGGAGCCTAACACAGCACACAGTAGGTGTATGACAAAGATTTAGCAAAAACGAAAATAAATAACGGCGGAAAAGCGGCAAAAAACAACACAACAACACAAACAAAAAGACATAGATATCCCGCGCATCGAATTCAATGGCTCTCCGCCCTCTTAAAAGAAAACGAAAATGTGATTTTAAAAAAAGAGGAAGAAGGGATGGGGAGGATGCTGCCTTGAAATTTAAAATTTGTTCCTGGAAGAGGCTCACCTCAGCCTTGAGCCCCCTCTGGAGCCCAGAACCAATGGTTGCGCCGGGTCACGCTGCAGGTGCCTAGAGGTCACGTGATCTTACAAGTATCCTTCCCTGGGGGTGGGGGGTGAGGGCGGGGGCATTGCTAGGCCAGCTGGACTTTTGCTCCCTTCCAGCATTCTCCTCCCAGCACCCCCCCCACCACCAACCTCCCGCTGTCTGAATTATAAGGACATGAAATAATTCAAACAACGTTACATACTATAACGATTTGTAGACGATCTTCCTGGCCAGGGCTTCTGGCAAGCCACTTTGGTGCTGTTGAGGGTTTTGTTTTCGCAGCCACTGTAGGAAGAGGGAAAGGCTACAGGCAGGCAGGCCCTAGCGGTAGGGTGCCGAATTCCAGGGGAGGATGTTCCGAGGAGGTGAGCTGTTTGTCAACATGGAGAGTTGGGGGGGGGGTGTTGGGGAGGAGAGAGAGACAAAGAAGTTGAGGATCATGACCGGGAAGACCCCCTGGAAGCAGGACCCCAGTTCCTGGTAGAGCCTTCCTTCCTCCGGGGAGGTGGCAGTGTCTGGGGTTGTATTTGGGTTGTGAGGAAGGTAAGGGGGCTCTCAAAGCAAATATTATCAATTTCCTCATAGATGCTCCACACCTAGGAAAACAAGAGCTGGTTATGAATATCCTAATACCCTGTCTGTGAAAGGAATCTTAGCAACTAAGCGACTAAGGCGTGGGCCACTGGGATTCCCAGCTATCTACCAGGAACAGATCACCTAACCAAGTGAAGCCAATTGGGAAATTCACTTGTAAAAGTGCCCCCTTCCTCCCCAAAAGAGCTACATCAAAATGCAATAGAATACAATTGTCCTCCCCAAAAGAGACTTTTTGGTGCCTCATGGACCATGTCATCACACACTTTAATAAGTTCCGAGTAACGTTTCTTTAGAGAGCATCAGCTAGGTTATTATTTGCAACCAGCACCGGCCTGACTAGGGTCTTCAGCTCCTACCCAAACCTGTAATGAGTTTCATTGAGTAGGGTGGGGGTGGGGGGGAGGGCAGTGCTGTGTGTTGAGGGAGGGAGAGCAAACTGAATGCTCTGAGAACTAGAAGGAGCTGTCTCCTTCACCCTGTTAAAGTGTTGGCGACCTTTCTGACCTCTTACAAGAGAAGGCTGCTTTTGCAACAGACCTCCACCTCTGATTTCTTGATTAAGGCCTTCAGTCTCTGGCCAAAATATACAATCTTGGCTAGGAGCCAGAGTAAATAGTCCAAGGATGTTCTCAAGGAAGAAATAGGCATGACTGCTTTTAGATAAGAGAAAAAGAATTTTTTTTTCTGCTGTAAAGCAAAGCATTGCAGAGACTCCGGGATAAGTTTTTCGAAATTACTCTAATCCAGATCTCTCTCTGATTCCAGCGCTTTTGAAAAGGCGAAATCTGCACCCTAAGGTCAGATCTCAGCCTGCAGCAACACACATCCGCCCTATTCCACTCAGCACGCATCTCATCTAAGAGTTTGGGACATAATCCAGCAGGAGAATCTGAGAAAGGCCCCCCATGAGCAGTTGCTAGAAAGTATCCACAGAGGGCACCTCCCCGCCCGCGGTAGGAAAACAACTTTTCTGCTCCGCTCTCTACCAGTAGCTAGGAGGCACAGTTGCTAAAAATGTGCCCCTGGGACCCCTGATTTTGGCTAAGGCTTGAAACCTAGGGAAGGCAGAATGGGGGCGCCCTATGCACCCTGAGCCCGCAGGGCCAACCACGCTAGAACCTCAGCCCTTACCCCCCACTCCGAGTTTTGCGATATTCCCTCTTTATAAGGATGAGCATTCACGTCCTGGGCAAAGCCAACTATCTCTCTCTGCAGTGTGGCCATCTCCAAATCCCGGAGTGCTGGAAGGGGCACCTCTGGGTGAAGTTTCCAACAGAAGCCAACAAGCGGCGCTGTTGCTGCGCCCTCATTCCCCTGGTGGAGGGAACCCGCGCTCTCTTGGGCTGAAGGGGGAGGGAGAGGGATCAGAAGGGGCGCTTGGCCAGGTCCCAGCCTGGCACCTAGGACTCTATGCCGCCCACTGGCTCCTGGCACGCTCTCTAGGAAAGGTTGGGAAAGACTGGTCCCAAATCCCGCAGTGTCCCTCTGCTTTCTCCGCTGGGTGCAGGGTGCATGTCGGAGACACTAGCTGGTGCTCCATGGGTCCCCTTGAACCCACAGCCCCTCCTGAACCCACACTTCTCCTGACCCTCAGCAAAGGTCACGCCTCTGGAATGGAACAGTTTCCTTCCAGCCCCCCCCCCCCCCCGCCACTCCTCGAATTGGTAACCTTGTTTGGCTATTGAAATGCTAGTATGGGTTGAGGACGTTTCCTGGGGAAAATTTCGAAGCAAATTCGGCTTGACTCTTACTTGTGGCTGTGCAGACCAGTCCAGAGTCGCCAGGCTGAGATAGGTTTTCGGACGGCCTCAGAAGGAAGCCAGGTGTGGCAGAGCGTGTGGGACCTGACAAAAGACTGCCATGAATGTGGCAGAAGGCTGCAGCGAGCCAATGAACTCACCTAAGCCTCGGTCAGGGCATGATCAAAGGACAAATGACTGCGGCAGTGATTAGATCCCCCGTTAATCTGCTGCTGGGAGGAGTTCAGTCCCAATACCGCATCCTTCGCCTGGGGAAATAGGAAGCCCGGGCGGGCGCTGTCACCACCACAACGGAGTCCTCAGACTTGGAAGGAATCCTGGCATCTGTTAGGCTACTGGACGCCAGGCCCGTGCGTCGGTGGGGCGGTTTCCTAAAACGCGCTTCACTTAGCAACAGCCTAGGAGGCCCCGAGAACCCAGAGGGCATCTGAAAAAGGCGGCAAGAGGGCAAGACAAGCGGGCTTGCTTGGGAAACCTGATTGTCAGAAGACAGGTGCAGGTGGGGAGTGCGGAATCATTCCGTTTTCCGAGCCGCGCCTTTCACTCGGCGTCAGCTTAAGTGTGCACTCCCATGCACGTGCTTGCGTGCCTGCATACAAACGCAGTCGCATGCACACACACACACACACACACACACACACAAATAAAACCCATGCACAGAACCATTTCAGATACTTTACTTGAAAACCCTATATCCCTACATCCATTCAAATGATCGCAGCCCTTGGCTGGGAACATTTGCTCCCTTCCTTCCTTCGAAGAATTAAGAAGACCTGGACCAGATGGAACCCAGACTTAAGGGGCAAGTTTGGAGACCCAAGCTTCCAGGAGATAATGCGAGGAAGGGAGCCGCGATTCTGGTGCCAGCGGTCTACCGGCCCCAGAGGGGGCTGGCCTGCAATTCGTGCAGGAAACGGGGAAACTCCCAGCGGCGTGCAGGCGGGCAGGGGAGAGATCACCTGGTCTTGCATTAGCGCTAAGACACTAAAAGCCTAGGGTTGTTTTTTTTTTTTGTTTTTGTTTGTCTGTTTCTGTTTCACACTTCGGGTTGAAGTCTTTCTTTCTAGTTCCCCACCTTTCCACGGGCTAGGGCGGGCGGGGGAGGGGCGCCCACAATGCGCGGACACCTTATTTCAGTCTCTGCCACTTCTGCCCGGCTGGTTTCTCCGTTCCACCCCAGGGCTACTGCGGGAGTTTTAAAATCTGCGCCCCTTGCTTGGGTCGTCCTAGGCAATGGTTGGGGCCGGTACTTTCTGCCAGACAAACCCGCCAAACGGGTGTCCCGCTCCGAGTCTGGAAGTTCTGCTCAGGAAGGCTAGAAAACAAAAAAGGCAGAAGGATGGATTCCGTTATTAGCAGCAGAGTCCGCTTCCTGGGGAGGCGGCGTGGCTGCTCGGGCGACCGCGGTACGCAGTGGTCCTGGCAGGTGCGCGGCCAGTGGAGGGGGCCCCCAGGGTCCGCCTGAGGACCTCCTCCGCTTCTCGCTTCTCTTGGGCCACCGTCTTCCCCCCGCCCACCCCCACCCCCCACCCCCGCCAAGAAACTTTTCTTTCACTTGGAGAGGCTCCGTGTTGCCATGAAAACGGATTTTCCAAGGGGCCTGACCCTCCCCCTAAGGGGCATCGGACTGGAAAACCGAAATGGCCAGAGAGCAGAGACAAAAAGGGGCCGCTAAGTGGGGGGGGGGGGCTGGAGCGAAAGCGAGAGAGAGCCAAAGCCAGCACGCCCCCCTCTGCCCCCACCCACACCCGGGCCCCGCGCGTGCAGCGGTCCGCTTTCATCCACAACCAACCTTCGCCGTGCGCTCCACCTTCCCGGTCCGAAGCCTGTGTCCCGCGCACGGGTTCCTGACCCCTGCTCCGTCGGCCTGGACAGGGGCTCATTCCAGCGAGGGCTTCTCAGAGCCACAGCCGGACGTCGCTCCTTTGCACCCCGAGCCCCAAGCTCGCCAGGATGCTGGAGACGCCCGGCGTCCAAGCACTGGAAGCGGACGCGGTGCGAGGACCTTTTCGGGGACAGCGCAGAGCTCTGCGCTGCGGCCCCTCTGTCACCAGTGGTCCCGGATAGGGCTGCAAAGTTGTTGATTGAACCCCATGGGCGCCCTTCTGCTCCCTCCCTCCCCCCCCCACCCCCCATCCTGCTCGTGCGTCCCCTCCCCCTCTGTCACCTCCTAGAGTTTCCTTCTTTCAAACTTTTGGAGACCCTAATTGGTGGTCTCTGAGTGGCTCTCCGAGACTCCCGCCTCCTGAATAACTCTCATCACGTCACCGGGCCCAAGAGGGGCGTGGAGGTGAACGAAAGGGCTCCCCGAACTTTTTTTTTTCCCCTGTGGGGGACGATCAGGGGCTCCGTGGTGATTGGCCAGAGCGCATCGCTGCGAACCTGTCAATCACGGGGGCTCCCGCAGGCGAGGGGTGGACCGAGCCCAACCCTGGGGGAATCGGGAGCAGGTATATAAGGGGCCTGGCCATCGCCCGGCCAGACCGCGAATGCGACCGGCTCCGGGCGACGCAGCAGGTGAGAGTGGCCTGCGGGTGCCCGTAGACCTGGCGCGAAGCGCTTCAGCGAGCCTAGCCTTCCCTCCCGACCCGCTGGCCCACCGGCCCCCAAGTGCCCCTCCGACGGAGCCCCCGGGCCTTTTTCCCGTGGCCGCTCCAGCCCCCGGGGCGCCTTCTCCTCCCGCCACCCTGGCGCACCTTCTTCCCGCTCCGGCCATGTACAGCCTGCTGGAGACCGAACTCAAGAACCCCGTGGGGCCGTCCACGCCGGGGACGGGAGCCGGGGGCCCCACAGCCCCGGGCGGTGCAGGCAAGAGCGGCTCGAACGCAGGCAGCGGCAACGTGAACGCAGGCGGCGGCGGCGGCGGAGGCAGCGGCGGCGGCGGCTCGAGCGGCGGCGGCGGCGGGGGCGGCGATCAGGACCGCGTGAAGAGGCCCATGAACGCCTTCATGGTGTGGTCCCGCGGGCAGCGGCGCAAGATGGCCCTGGAGAACCCCAAGATGCACAACTCGGAGATCAGCAAGCGCCTGGGCGCCGACTGGAAACTGCTCACCGACGCCGAGAAGCGGCCGTTCATCGACGAGGCCAAGCGACTGCGCGCCGTGCACATGAAAGAGTACCCGGACTACAAGTACCGGCCGCGTCGCAAGACCAAGACATTGCTCAAGAAGGACAAGTACTCCCTGCCCGGCGGCCTCCTGCCCCCCGGCGCCGCCGCCGCCGCCGCCGCCGCGGCCGTCGCGGCCGCCGCCAGCACCCCGGTGGGCGTGGGCCAGCGCCTGGACACGTACACGCACGTGAACGGCTGGGCCAACGGCGCGTACTCGCTGGTGCAGGAGCAGCTGGGCTACGCGCAGCCGGCCACCATGAGCAGCCCGCCGCCGCCCGCCCTGCCCCAGATGCACCGCTACGACATGGCAGGCCTGCAGTACAGCCCCATGATGCCGCCGGGCGCGCAGAGCTACATGAACGCGGCCGCCGCCGCCGCCGCCGCCTCGGGCTACGGGGGCATGGCGCCCTCCGCCGCCGCCGCCGCGGCCGCCGCCTACGGCCAGCAGCCCGCCACGGCCGCCGCCGCCGCCGCCGCCGCCGCCATGAGCCTGGGGCCCATGGGCACGGTGGTGAAGACGGAGCCCAGCTCGCCTCCGCCCGCCATCACCTCGCACTCGCAGCGCGCGTGCCTCGGAGACCTGCGCGACATGATCAGCATGTACCTGCCGCCCGGCGGGGACGCGGCGGACGCCGCCTCGCCGCTGCCGGGCGGCCGCCTGCACAGCGTCCACCAGCACTACCAGGGCGCGGGGACTGCCGTCAACGGAACCGTGCCGCTGACCCACATCTGAGAGGCGCCCCCCCGCACCCCCGCCCCCGGCCGGCCCCGCACCCCCACGTCGGGGACGCCTTGTTGTGTTAGCTTTGCTTGCCTGGGTCTGTGGTTGCCTTGTACCTGTGAAGGGGAGGCCAGAAAGTTTTGCCGTAGCTGTCCCGGTTTGCATAGGAAAGCAGAAAGCAGAAGAAGTCCTCCGGGGCAGCTAGGATAGGACTTTCTAGAGCTCGACTTCCCCTGCCTCCCCTTTTGTAGGCTGGGATGGCTGGGATGCTGTTGGCAAAGAAAAAGCAGCCCCCCCACCCCCCACCCCCATCCTGCGGGGTTCCCGGGTTTTCCGGTTGCATTTGAAAACGTGGTCTCCTTAGTTTGCCGTTAGTCATGGAGTGAGTGAACGGGAGAAACTGGACTCAGTACTCTCTGGGGAAGCTGGCCTGAAACCTGCACCGCGACCTCCTGCAGTCCCGTTGCATCTGTTTTTTCCTCAAGGGTTTTGGGGGGCTGACCACGCGGAGGGGCGCGGCAGCTAAATCCGCTGTTAATTTATAGCCAAGTGTGTGCGTGTGTCTCCCGCCTCGCAGTCCTTGGTTACGGGACCGCCTGTCCAGTCCGCATTTAGTTTGTTGCCTCGTGATTTCTGCCGTGGTCAATATTTGATACTTTGTCGCGATTCATGTTTTTCGGATTTGGTTTGTGTTGTGGGGGAAGGGGCGATTTGGTTTCATGTTTTTCGAGGGTTTACTCTTAATTCTTAAATGAGAGATCAATAAATTTTATAACCAACATAATGGAGTCCTGAGAATTTTATGAGCCTGAAACTTGAGATGCGGGTTGGGATATTACAACCCGGGTCCTGTCTCGGGGGTAGGAGGCAACCCGGGGGGGGGGGGGGGCGATGAGTGATCTGAAATGGTTTCTTTTTAACTACTGGCAACGCAAAATACAGCGGCTGCCACTATTTTCAACTGAAACTCGGAGGAGAAAATAGTTTGTCTCCCCGGGAAGCCGGGCAGGTAGCTGAAGCGAACTTCCCACGGCCACGCACTTGTTGATAGCTCTGAGAGGCCAGCTAACGGAACCAGCAAAAAAAGCGGCACCTTTACCTTGTGCACTGGGTCGGGAAGACAGTTGAGCCGAGCTGAAATATTTACAAAACGAAAACCCTTCGGAAATCTCAATTATCTTACTAAACATAAATAGATCACGGGAATCCTTTTGAGGAAATAAATATATTCCAACCGCGGTGGCCGAAGTTGGAGAACCAGCATTCAAAGAACAGGAGGTTTGGTTTTTCAAAGTGCATGTTAGATCTCTTAAAAAACAAAAACAAAAAAAACAAAAAAAAACAAAACAAAAAAAGATCTGAAGGGTCTCTAAAACTCGGAATGGCCTTTTCTTTTTGACTTGTCAACCCAGTCCACATACTTACTTTCTAAAAGAGGTTCTCTCTCCTTCCAAGCCTGAACCCCACTTTCTACTCCTCCCCCACCGACTTCCCTCAATCGCTGACCCTTGGCCATGCCGCTGTGTCCCCTGAAAGCCCTTTCGTTTCGCTCTAGCCACACGGCCCCAGTGTATCTGTACGGAGTCTAGGAAGAAAACAAATAGAACCAGTGTTTTTTTTTTGTTTTGTTTTTTTACTGCCTTCTCAGCTGTTTGAGGTGATTTCCTTAATCCCTTTAATCCTGTTACTTTGCTATCCCAGTATAACTAAAGTAGGACTTTCCAATAAGCTTGGCCCGGTGCACTGTTTTTAACCTCATCTACTCCTAGCCACAGGTTTGTTTGCTTGAGGTCTGCTGGGAACCGGGGCGACAATCTCCCGTAAATTGGTTCGAATTCCACATTTTCCAAACCGGCTTCTTTGTGCGGGCCAGCCTTCCACCTGCTGACTGGGCCGGGTTTCAGGGGGAGGGGGAAGAGGCTTTCAACAACTTCAGGGGTCGTTCCAGCTTTTTACACATCACTGAGGATCCTGAAGACTAAGCTCACCACGCCTCTAAGAGAGAAGTCCGGCCTCCCAGGATCAGCAGTGCCATCCCTCCTCCGAGGACACTGGCACCTTCTTCCCCTCACCTACAGCACCCCACTCCCCACTTCACGCTGTGCAGCAAGGGGCCGGCGGGCTCCTGGCGGTGAATTTATAGATTCCAGCTCATTGCCCTCCACCCGATGCTCCTTCCTGGCCTGCCCAGTCCCTGCTGAGCTAAGGCAGGGCCCCCGTGTCCCCTGCTACTCCCTCTTTTCCTACCCGGGGTGGGGGGGCACAGACCTCCGCCCCTCCAGGCTGGTTTGTGCTGCCGGGATTGGAGCTGACCTAACAGACTGTCAGGATGCTGAGACTCAACCTCCTCCCAGTGCTTCCGTGTCCCAGGGTCTGGAAGAAACTGTCTTGTCACATTCACTCCCCTATTCGTATCTTTCACAGTGTTTGGGTCTCAATGGAGTACCTGTTTGTAGGTTACTCTGGGTTCAGATTTCTAGCGTGCAGACTCAAGTTTGGTGTAAAACGACTCTGAGAAAGGGAGGGTGAAAACAAGCGATTCCGACCCGCTGAGGGGGCGGTGGCAACGGGGGATAAACTGACACTGCTTTTTTTGGAAGAGCCCATTGTGTAGTTGCCTTCTTAGGAGTGCCAGGGTCACCCTTTTAGCGGGTCTCGCATACTGCTCACTCCCTCTCTAAACATCCACGGCTTTGTGCTCCACTTTGCCTGATTTCCAAATTGTCTGTCACAGAAAAGATTTCGCCAATCAGCACATTTGGAGGATTTAAATATAGATGAATGACAATTAAAAAAAAACTTCAGCAACTGCGGTGAAACTTCTATCCTCTAGGCCAGAGTTTTCAAACCAGAGCACTCCCTTACACACACACACACACACACACACACACACACACACACACACACACTTTACACACCTCTAACAGGACCACTGAACTGCTCCTTAATCTGTCTTACAGATTGGGGCTCTTGTAAGGTTTCTGATTTGAAATAAGGGTTCTGCTGCTTAAGTGTCAACAATAACAAAATCTGGTCGCACCCAAACACTCCTCTCTCTTGTCCATATGAAGAAGCTGGCCCCTAAGGAAAAAATGGCAGTGCTCAAGGTCTTTTAGCTGGTTCTATGGCAGCACAGGCATAGAGGGGTCTCTGCTGCACCACAAGATGAAGAGAAATGGATGAAATCCAGTCTTATCTGCCTCTCAAGCTCACAATCCCACAGGTCTCCGGAGAAAAGAGATAATTCCTAACACAGACACCTAGTAGCCACCGCTTGGTGAACAATGAAGTGATGTGGGAAGCATAGGCTCTTACAAAGTGGGACACACCGGCCTCTATCTTTTATCTTTCCACTAACAGGAGCAGAGTTACCTTTTGCTGGGAATTATCCTACACGGAGATTTTCTTTCCTGTCAGTTCTATACAACTCCCCTTACTCATTCCCCTACTAGAAATTTAGAGGGGGAGAGGCCACCCAAAATGCAGGCAGAGATATATAAACAAAGATGCTCATCGCAGACAGCCCGAATAGGAAAACATTATGCAAATAATTGGTTTCCCAAAAGACGACTTTGCTGAATAAAAATTGCATGTGGAGAGATTTTCCTCACATAGGGAGATGTTTAAACCACAAAGTGAGAAGCGTGAGATACACAAGTATATCCCAAGTATATCCGGTATGTATGGCCTATTTAAAAAGAAGTATGTGTGACTGAAAAAATATGCAAAAATGCAGGGTAATATTATGAATACTGGTTATTCTTCCTTATATATTCTTGTATTTTTCAGTTTTCTCTGATAAGATTTTATTTGTTATCGCCAGAAAAGGCATTTTAAAAATATATTCTCTCCCTATCACAAAGACAGAAAAATGTGTCTCCTTGTGAAAGAAAAGTTCCAGCTTTCCCTTCGTTTATTTTGAGCAAGGAGGGAGCAGAAAGCCACAGGAGAAGTAATCCTTCAGCTTTTCTCAGCCTGGGCAGTGAACACAAGTTGGACAAGCACACTAGAGCAGTGATCGGCAAACTCATTAGTCAACAGAGCCAAATATCAACAGTACAACGATTGAAATTTCTTTTCAGAGCCAATTTTTTAAAACTGAAACTTCTTCTAATGCCACTTCTTCAAAATAGACTTGCTCAGGCCGTGATATTTTGTGGAAGAGCCACACTCAAGGGGCCAAAGAGCCGCATGTGGCTCTCGAACCACACTTTGCCGACCGTGGCACTAGAGTAACACCTGCCTCTTCTGCCAAGTGCCCTCTTCAGCAAGCAGAAGCAGGAGCAGATTAGTGAGGGCTCGGTCATTCTTCAGACCCACTCACTGAAGAAAAAGGCCTCTTTAAAGGCCAAGATCAACAGTGGGAAGCAGTGACCACCAAGGACCCAAGAAGGCACATAAACCCAAGGGCTGAGTAACCCTCATTGCCCTCTTGGGATGGGGAGGAGAGAACAAGCGCAGGGATTGGGTCCCACGACAGGAGGAGGAGGGGCTAGGTGAGTACCCACAACCAATGGAATGAAACAGTGTGCAATGTCCCTTCTCCCCATCATCACCATCCTCAGCCACTCCACTGTCTTTTCTGCTGGACCACTATGTTGGCTTCCCACCTGCTCCCCATCAACCATTCTTCCTATAGTGTTCTCTCCACTTTGTAAACATAAAACCTATCATTGCTACTTCCCTTTTTGTTAACCTTCTCGCTGCTACTTTTGATTGCTCTTGGGAAGATCTCCAACTGATCCAAAGCTGTGTTTGATCCAGCTCTTCGCACCTCTCTGGGCTCAACTCCTTGCACTTTTACTCTTCCTTATCTCAACTCCAGCAAGAATTTCTTTGACAAATGTTTGCTAAATATGTTATGGTTCCTAAGGTTCCATGTCTAAATACAATTTAGAGTTCATTAATTGTCTCCGATAATGATTATTTTGCACAGTACATGTCTTAGTTTACATCAGTGGAATTTCCTGATATCTACGCATCAAGCACAGATTTCCTGACAATTAATATTAATAACATTTATTAGCAAAAATACATTATTTCTTTCCTGCTTCAAAGTTTTTTGAATTTGTGGTTCCCCTTTCTTGGATGTTCTTTTCCAAGCACTTCCCAGCAAATACTTCAGTGTCCTCCTAAAGATCTCAGTTCAAGCGTCAATTTGGGGAATTCTTCCACAATGTCCACCTTCAGAATAGGACAAATCTCCTTGTTATAAGCTCTGATAACACGAGGTACCTTTTCACAGCACTGATCCCAGTGGTCATTTTATGTTTACTTATATGATTCTGCCTATTGTTGGTCTCTCACCTAGTCTGTGAGTTCCATAAGGACGAAGTTTGTGTCTGATTTTTCCCCCAGAAATACTTATACTATATTAGGTTCTCAAAAATATGTAACCACAATGCTTTCAGAGCTGAGCATAGTTTCTGGCACAAAGCCATTTTGCAATATATATTAATTGTGTTGGTCCCCTTTCTTAGCAATATCTGCTGATTCTTCAGTGAGGAGCTAATTCTCTCTGGTCAGATTCTGTAATTCCCAAGCAATATTTCTCTTGCTAGAAAGAAAGCAAAATAAAACATCACAATTAAAAAGGAATAAAACATATGATACCAAAAGTAAAAACACAAAATTAAAAATAGATAAATAGGATGTTGTCAAAATTAGACATTTTTGCTTCAAATGACATGAAGGAAGTGAAGAGACAACTTTATGGAATAGGAAAAATATGCACAAATTATATATCTTATAAGAGGCTCATATGTAAAGGCTTAAAACATAATAATAATAATAATAATAATAATAATAATAATATACCCAATTAAAAATGAGCAAAGGACTTGAATCAGAATTTTTCCAAAGATAATATACAAATGGTCAACAAGCACATAAAAAAATGCTCAACATCATTAGTCATCAGAGAAATGCAAATCAAAACCACTTCACTTCAACTAGGATGACTATAATAATAATTTTAAAGTATGCAATAACAAGTATTGCCAAAACTGGGTTGGCCCAGTGGATAGAGCGTCGGTCTGAGGACTGAAGGGTCCCGGGTTCGATTCGGGTCAAGGGCATGTACCTTAGTTGCAGGCACATCCCCAGTAGGGGGTGTGCAAGAGGCAGCCAATAGATGATTCTCTCTCATAGATGTTTCTAACTCTCTATCCCTCTCTCTTCCTCTCTGTAAAAAATCAATAAAATATATTAAAAAATAAATAAATGTAATGTGGTATTCTGGATAAGATTTCGGAGCAATAAAAGGACTTTAAGAAAATCTGAATAAAATATAGAGTTTAGAATTAATATATTATATTGGTTAATTAATGTAATACTTGTACCATACTAATGAAAGATGTTAATAGTTAAGGAAACTTGGTATAACAATATATGGGAACTTTCTGTAAGTATCTTCCCAGTTTTTGGTAAATATATAACTTCTAAAATGTAAATTTACTTTTTAAAAAATAAATGAAGTACTGATACATACTACAACATGGATAAAAATTGAAAACATTATGCAGTCACAAAGGAGCACATATTTTTAAAAAAATATATTTTATTGATTTTTTACGGAGAGGAAGAGAGAGGGATAGAGAGTTAGAAACATCTATGAGAGAGAATCATCAATCAGCTGCCTCTTGCACAACCCCCCCCCCCCACTCCGGGGATGTGCCCGCAACCCAGGTACATGCCCCTGACCGGAATCGAACCTGGGACCTTTCAGTCTGCAGGCCGACGCTCTATCCACTGAGCCAAACCGGTTTTGGCTGGAGCACATATTGTATAATTCCATTTATGGTAATGCCCAGAATAGGCAAATCCATAGAGATAGAAAGTAGATTAGTGTTTGCCTTGGGTTGGAGGAGTTGGAGAAGTAACGGGGAATAATTGCAACTGGGTACAGGGTTTCTTTGGGGGATGAGTAAAATGTTCAAAAATTCATTGTGATGAGGGTTGCACAACTCTTTGAATATACTAAAAACCATTGACTTGTACATGGATGAATTTTATTTTTTTTCATGGATGACTTTTATGGTTAAATTATATCTCTCAATAAAGTAGCTATTGTAGTAGGAAAGGTGTTTGGGAGACAAACTCTCAAGTTCTAGAGGCTGCTGCACATACTAGGTGCTACTTCAAACTCCAATGCATTTTTCCTAACCTAGGCTCTTCGAGTAGGAAGAATCTTCAGAAATCATCTAATCCAGCATGCACCCTCATCCCATATAATAAAAAGGGAATATGCTAATTGACTGGCACACCCTCACAAAGAGGCAGTACCCACAGCTAATAAGGAGGGAATATGCTAATTGACTGCTATGCTCTCAAAGATGGTGGCACCCACAGCCACAAGATGGTGGTGCTCAGTCGCATCAGCCCCACTGGGGTGGCAGGTTCACAGCACGGTTGGGATCACCCCCAGGCAGGCCCTGCCGCTCCATATGCCTGCCTTCAGGGTCCTCCAGTCCCCTTAGTGCCCCAGCTGCCCAAGACTGGCCCAAGGAGCAGGCAAGCCTCGAATGGCAGCTACCCAACTGATGCCCTAGGTGCAGGCAAGCCTTGGATGGTGGCTACCCAGCCACCCAGGGTCACTCAAGGCTCAGGTACCCAGGGCCAGCCGAGGCTTGTGCTGCCAGCTCTGGCAGCAGCAGAGGTCTGATGGGGGCATCATCTTCCACTGATCACTGGGTCACCTCTGGCACCTGAGGGCTCCCGGACTGTGAGAGTGGGCAGGCCAGGCTGAGGGACTCACCTCCAGTGCATGAATTTTTATGCACTGGGCTTCTGGTCCTATCTAATACAAGGGTAGTATGCAAATTAACCATCACTCCATCACAAAATATGGTGGTGCCCATAGTCACAAGATGGTGGCGCCCAGTCCCCTCAGCCTCACTGGAGTCTCCCAGTCCTGGGGGGGCTGCCGCTAAGAGCAGGCAGAGTGAGCAGCCTGGTGGAATGCTTGCTCCATTGCCATGGCGACAGAGGGCCTCTGGGTAGTGGAATGCTTGCCTCATCACTGCTGCAATGCCCGGGCCATGGAGGGCTTCTGGGGGACAGGGAGGCCGACCAGCAGCCTCCATGGCCTAGCGCAGGCCCAAAGAGGAGACAGCGGGCCTGACTCCCTTGGAAGCAGCACGGGTCCCTCCTACATCCCCCAGAATTGGTGCAGGTTCCTCCCGGCTCCCATGGAAGCAGCACAGCTCCCAGCAGTGCACTGCAGTTCCCGCCAGCTCCCGTGTGGCCCACTGCATGCGATATCATGTGGTGGGCTACTAGTTTTACATAAAGGGACACAAATATACTAAGGTTGTACTTGTTAATGCCAGAATCAGTGAACTAGAACTTGTGTATCCTGCCTTTCTGTTCAACGATTTCCTACAACTACCTCCAAGCTGCCTTTAATAAGGCTTACTATGTTTTTGTCCACCTCCACCAAAAAATCCCTTCTAAGTGGCAGGGAGGGTAGGTGGAAAATGGCAAACCATTACCAAAAGGATAACTAAATAAACTTTTTGTGTGTGTGTTCACATTTAGTTTTATTGTAACAAAGCAACTTGTATACTTTTAACGCTTAAAACCGGTTTGGCTCAGTGGTAGAGCGTCTGTCTGCGGACTGAAAGGTCCTGGGTTCGATTCCGGTCAAGGGCATGTACCTTGGTTGCGGGCACATCCCCGGTAGGGGGTGTGCAAGAGGTGGCTGGTCGATGTTTCTCTCTCATCGACGTTTCTAGCTCTCTCTCTCCCTTCCTCTCTGTGAAATATCAATAAAGTATATTTAAAACAACAACAACAACAACAACAAAAAAAAACCTGAGCATCATCTTTTCTTTCCAGTGAAACAAAAAGAAAATTTAAAAATAAACAGAAACAAAATTATAATAGAGAAATTTCAATTTTGAATAAGATCCTACAGGTTCTGCTGATTCTCCCATTGAGTGGCAGGGCTCAAGTCATCATTAGGAGAACATTTTATTTTAAGAGTGTCATCTTAGATTACAAGGATGCGCATTAAACATCACAATTAAACATGCCAAAAGGAGAAGCCATGCTGGTACATGTATATAATAGAATATTAGTCATAAAATGAATGAAATCTTATTATTTGTGACATCATGGAGGAACTAGAGAATATTATGCCAAGTTAACTAAATCAGATAAAGATAAATACCATGTATTTCACTTACATGTAAAACCTAAAGAACAAAATAAATTAACACACACAAAACAAAAACAAAAACAGAGAGAGACTAGTAGATATAGAGAACAAACTGAGGGTTGCCAGAAGAGTGGTGAGTTGGAGGTAATGGTGAAGGAAGTGAAGAGATTAAGAAAGTACAAATCAGTAATTACAAAATAGTCATGGGGTTGTAAATTACAGCATAGGGAATATAGTCAACAATATTGTACAGTGCCAGGTGTGTTCTAGACTTATTGGGGGGATCACTTCATGAGTTATTTAAATGTCTAACCACTATGCTGTACAACTGAACCTAATATAATACTGAGTGTCAAGTGTAATAGAAAATTAAAAAAACAAAATTGAATTAAATACAATCTATTTAAGGTCACCCAATCTGTTAGACTGCACATACTTCTAGCAAAGAAGTAATTATGACTTCTAATCTAATTTTTCCAGTCCAAGTTACCAGGAAATGGCAAGGGAATAAAGATCCCTCTTTTTAACAGAAGAAAAAAAAGTGCGTACTTTGTGTGTTAAAGAAATCTTCGCAGAGAAAAAAATGTCCTGTTAAAAAAGTAATTAAGAGCTCATTTAGCCCTAACTAACCGGTTTGACTCAGTGAATAGAGTGTTGGCCTGCTGACTGAAGGGTCCCAGGTTCAATTCTGATCAAGGGCATGTACCTTGGTTGAGGGCACATCCTGAGTGGGGGTGTGCAGGAGGCAGCTGATCGATGATTCTCTCTCATCGGTGTTTCTAACTCTCTATCCCTCTCCTTTCCTCTCTGTAAAATTCAATAAAATATATATTTTTAAAAGAGTTCATTTACTTTTTAAAAAATATATTATTCTCTATGGAAATATCAACAAAAATGAACAGAAGTTTAAATTACCATACATATATTATCCTTACATATTATTAGTATTCTTTGATATGTGAATCTTGGAAATCTCTAATAAGCAAAAACAAATGTATAATATTAAGTAGACATTATTTAAAAATTTTACTGAAATTTTATTTTATTTAAATGTGAAACCATCAGGGACTTTGAAATCAGTTAGGAAAGCTTTATCAATGCACAAAATTTTTTATTCCATAAAAACTTTAAGGTATCCTAAAATTTATAAAATTTAGAATAAATTTTAGGAATACCTTAAAGTATTCTTAAGTGTTAGAGATAGAAGGTCAATAAGGAACTCTGTCTGGAGACTGAATGAAATGGGAGCCATTCTATCATAGAGCCAGGGTCTGTGAAAAAGCTGAAGAAAAGTGTTCCTAGAGAAGATATAATTTTTTAAAAACATACCTTTTATTATTGATAGTATTATAGCTATCTCCCATTTCCTCTCCCCTTCCCTCATCTTCCCAGTCCCTACTTACTCCCCCATGTCTTTACTACCCTATTGCTTGTGTCCATGGGCTATGCCTATTCTATCTAATAAAAAAGGAATATGCATATTGACCGTTACACCATCACAAAGCTGACAGGCCTCAGAGTGGAGGCATGGTTTCTATAAGATGGTTGCACCCAGAGCAGAAGTGGAGTTTTAAACACAACATGGCTGCACCCACAGTGAAGGCTGAGTACCTGTAAGGAGCCCTAAGGAACAATCAGCAGGGACCTGAGACTGTGTGGCACTGGGCTTGGCAGGGGACCTGAGCCTGTGCCCCCACAACCGGGAGGCTCTCAGACAGGTAGGGAAACCACCCGTGTGGCTGCTCGGGGGCCACTGTGCCAACTGTCCTCTCCTCGTCGTCACAAGCTCACCCCTTACTGCCCCAGGCCAGCGGAGGGGGAACTCCTAACCTTTCCCTCTCTTTCTTCAAAACGTCTCTGCAGAGCCTGCGGAGCTGATAGTGGCTGTATGCTGGGGTTCCCCCCCACCCCGCCTCTGAAAGGCTCAGTGTGCACAGTAACCCGTTGTGCCCCCACTGCCACTGGAGGTCAGAGGTGGGGAGGCTGTCCCCGTCATCAGACTGCAGGCTTCCCGAAGACCTGGCCGTGTGTGCTTGGGACAGAGTGCTCCCCGGTGGGCCCTGTGCGACCCATCAGGCTAGGACTTCTCTCTGAGGTGGAGGGCGCTGCCTCTCTGACCCGCCCAGGCCTGGCTGCAGCAGGAAACACTCCCCCTACCCCAGGGGAGCAACCCAGACAGCCTGCCCCTCCTGCCTCCACTGGCCCACATCACCGATGCCCCTTCACTCCAGGGATGGCCAGGGTGGCAGCTTCTGCCATCTCCCGCTCCTGCCCGGGGTGATTGTGCCTCTTCCTTCCTCAGAAAACACTGGCCTGGAACCTGTCAGCTCCTCTTCCTCCTCCTCCTCCTCTTCCTCCTCCTCCTCCTCCTCTCCCAAACCTCGGGGCTCCATCACCTCGGATTGCCATCCCCATGTTAGTGCACTCATGTATCTGCCCCCCCCCCCACCCGGCCTTGCAGGGATTGACAGGGTACCTCAGGCCATACCCCTTGCCCCAGCACAGGGCGGGGGGACCTCAGGCTGCGCCCCCCCCCACCCAGCAGGGCTTGATGGGGACCTCATGCTGTGGCCCCACCTGACAGGGCTTGATGGGGGACCTCAAGGTGAGCCCCCTGCCCCGGCGCCAGGTCAGGGGACCTGAGGCCATGCCCCCAACCCAGAGGGGCTTGACAGGGCACCTCAAGCTGCACTCTCTGCCCTGGCACTGGGTTGGGGGACCTGCAGCTGCTGAGATCTCAAGGTGTGTCACCTGCCCTGGTGTTGGGCTGGGGGACCTCAAGCTTCTCCTCCCACCTTGGGCCAGGGGAACTCAGGCCACACACCCCCACCCCAGGCTGGGGGACCTCAAGCCACACACCCGACTCTGGCCCTGGGTGACCTGAGGCTGTGCCTCTGGCCTGGCAGGGCTTAACAGGGGACCTTAGGCCATACCCCCTGCCTGCCAGAGCTTGATGGGGGATTTCAAGGTGTGCCCTATCCTAATGCTGGGCCAGGGGACCTCAGGCTGCTCCCCCAGCCAAGTCAGGCTTGATGGGGGCCCTGAGGCTGTGCCCCCCTGCCTGGTGGGGCTTGATGGGAGACCTCAGTTCAGGCCCCCCACCCTGATGCTAGGCCAGGGGACCTCAGGCTGTACCCCCTGCCCAGTGGGGCTTGATAGGGACCTCAAGGCATGCTACCCACCCCAGTGTAAGGCCAGGGGACCTCAGGCCACGCTGTCTACCCTGGTGCTGGGCTGAGGGACCTCAGGCTTCACCTCCTGCCCCACACCACGCCAGGGGACCTGAAGGTTCACTGAAGGACCTGAGGCTGCATCCCCTGCCTGGTGGGGCTTGACAGGGGTGGGGTTGTCTGGGTCTGGATCTTGCCCAATGGGGCTGGGACCAGCTGGGCCTGGGTTTTGTGTGATTTCTAGGCACGTATAGGTGGGCAGGGACTTGACTCTGGGTCCAGCAGCATGACCCATACTCTGACAGGAGGAAGATTTTCATATATATTTTATTAATTTCATCTCTGACACTTCTATTATAGAGAAAGGGCAAATAGCAATATTAAAATATTTCCTCTAATTAATTCCCTTTTAATGTGCATGGATTTCATGCACCAGGCCACTAGTCCTCTATGTCAGTCAGACATCCCCCAAGGGTTCCTGGACTGCAAGAGAGCACAGGCTGGGCTGAGGGACCCACCCCTCCAAGTGCATGAATTTCATGCACCAGGCCTCTAGTCCTATATAATAAAAGGCTAATATGCAAATAGACTGAACAGTGAAATGACCAATTGGTATGACATGCACAGACCACCAGGCAGCAGATTCTTTTTTAAAAATATATATATTTTATTGACTTTTTTACAGGAAGAGAGAGGGATAGAGAGTTAGAAACATCGATGAGAGAGAATCATTGATCATCTGCTTCCTGCACACCCCCTACTAGAGATGTGTCCGCAACCAAGGTACATGCCCTTGACCAGAATCAAACCCAGGACCGGGCCTGCAGGGAAGGGAAGATGGGGGGGGGGGACCCAGGCCTGCAGGGGAGAGCAGTTGGGGGGGACCAGGCCTGCAGGGGAGGGCAGTTAGGGGCAAACAGGCTGGCAGATTAGGTTGGCATGGGAGTGGTTAGGAGGTGATCAGACTGGCAGGCATCAGTAGTCAGGGGCAATCAGGAAGGCAGGTAGGTGAGCAGTTGGGAGCCAGCAGTCCTAGATTGTGAGAGGGATGTCTGACTGCCCGTTTAGGCCCAACCCTGCCAGGATTGGGCCTAGATGGGAAGTTGGACATCCCTTGAAGGGTCACAGATTGGAGAGGGTGCAGGCTGGGCTGAGGGACACACACCCCTGTGCATGAATTTCATGTAGCAGGGCTCTAGTTATGTTATATTTGTCTTTCTCCGATTGGCTTATTTCACTTAGCATAATATTTTCAGGTCCATCTATGCTGTCCCAAAGGGTAGTGAAAATACAATTTAAGCTCAATCCTATACAGTATTGTAGGACTTTTTAAACTTCTTTCTTTATTTATTAAGGTATTACTAATGTGTCCTCATCCCTCCATTAACCTCCCAACACTCCCTCTCTCATGCTCTCACCCCTCTGGTGTTCCTGTCCATTGGTTAGGCTTATATTCATGCATACAAGTCCTTTGGTTGATCTCTCCTCCTTTCCCCCTCCCTCCCCTATCTTCCCTCTGAGGTTTGGCAGTCTGATCGATTCTTCGCTGTCTCTGGATCTGTCACTGTTCATCAGTTTATGTTGTTCATTATATTCCACAAATGATTGAGATCATGTGGTATTTATCTTTCTCTAGCTGGCTTATTTCACTTAGCATAATGCTCTCCATATCCATCCATGCTGTTGAAAATGGTAAGGACTCCTTTTTTTTTTTTTTTTACTGCAGCATAATATTCCATTGTGTAGATGTACCACAGTTTTCTAATACACTCATCTGCTGATGGGCCCTTAGGCTGTTTCCAAATCTTAGCTATGGTAAATTGTACTGCTATGAACATAGGGGTGCATATATCCTTTCTGATTGGTGTTTCTAGTTTCTTGGGATATATTCCTAAAAGTGGGATCATTGGGTCAAATGGGAGTGTAGGACTTTTATAGGAAGAGAAGTAGTGGGCATTTAAGGCTAATAGAACGGCATAAAAAAGATTCAGTCATATATGTTGGAATCAGGGAACTCTATGTGGTTAAATAGCATGGCTGCAGAGAAAGAGGGTAGCAAGATGTTAAAGATATTAAACTGGATTGGTAGAAAAGGTTCTGCTTAAATGATATACTAAGGTGTTGAACTTTAATTATGTACTCAGTGGGAACCACAAAAGGATTTTGGTCAGTACTGCAGTGTGAAGTATAAATTGGGGCTAGAAGAGTCTGGAGGTGGGGGAATTGGTCAAGAGGCTGTTTCATTTCGGTTCAGGTAAGAAAGATCTGATTGGGGGTAGAAACAATGAAAATGAAAGTGGTAAGATCTAGAGATAGGATTCTCTGTTTCACCTTGTGTGGGGGCGCATAGAGAGGGGGGCAACATTAATAGAGACAGAGCACAGACCCTGGCTTTTTTTTTTTAAGGTGAAGAGAGTGGATTTTTTTTTAACAGTTGGTTCAAGCCAAAGTCTTTAATAGATTCTAAAAACTAAGGTGTGAAGAGTAGGCTTTATGCACACTTCACAATGTTCCCCTGTAAATTATAGATTTACTTACACAGACAAACTTTACAGTGGAAAAACATGACAAACACCTTCTTTCATAAGTGATTTTAAATATATATATATATATATATATATATATATATATATATATATATATATAAAATTGATTTTTTTACAGAGGGGAAGGGAGAGGGAATAGAGAGCCAGAATCATCGATGAGAGAGAAGCGTCGACCAGGTGCCTCCCGCACACCCGAGAGTGGATTTTTATATGTGACTTCAGTTTGGTACTATACGATTCTGTACATAACCACAATCATTCATATACTCCTCACTTTTGTTCAAATGAACTATTGCTCCATCATATTTAAGGTGGTTTTATATATAATAAAATCTAATTCTATCTACTAATATTGTTCAATGAAAAATAATTCAATTCGTTGCTTTATTAATTGTTCAATTGAAATATAATTGTTTATTTGCAAGTACATGGCTTTAAATATCCAGAAGTATTTTGTGGACTGTTCTAAAAAGACCTCTAAGGTGCCTTCTAGCTTTAGGATTTTTCTGAGTCTCTATGTACAAGAACAGATATCTGTAATGTCAAAAGCCCCAAACAGTTCAGCAAAATTAGAATGCTAACAAACTTCTGTGCTCACACCCTGGGTAGGATAGTGGTGTCAACACCTCCAGCATAGCTGATAGAGCTGTCTTTCAGTCTGTCTGCAGGCTCTGTTTACATTTTGCAGGTTAGACAGAAACACCCTCACCACCAACTCCTGAAAAAGATCTTTGGGTCAACTTGACATTTTCTAGACTCTCTATGCATTGGATTTATTTCTGTAACAAGCTCTCCTGCTTTGTTACGTTATATGTTTTATTTACCAAGAATGAATTAAGCTGTGTGTATAAACTACATATGAACTCCAGAGATTTTGCCAATGATCACAAGTAGGAGAAACCAATGGCAGGTTTGCAGAGTATTCTTTCCACTGGAATTTCTCCCATTTGGAGAAGGCTCAGGTAAATTTGAAAGGTGGAGGGAGATTCTATGATATTTGGAGTTATCAGGTAAAAGTGGGACCCAAATGTGGCTACAAAGTGAAGGAAAAATGTTTTAGAACGGGAGGTAATTGCTTGGGTGAAGATATACATAGGAAAGAAAGAGAGAGAGAGAGAGAGAGAGAGAGAGAGAGAGAGAGAGAAAGAGAGAGAGAGAGAGAGAGAGAGAGAGAGAGAGAGAGAGAGAGAGAGAAGACAACACTTGTCTGATGATAAAGGAATCCAGTCCATATATATGGTTTTTCTGAGCCTCAGACTTTTGGATTCAACTGCCTCTTGAATATATTTATTAGTTTTTCCTACAGGCCCACAAACATTGAGTGGATCAAACTAGCTCATCATTTTCCTTAAAAAAGCCACACCTTCTACTCTATTTTCCACCTCATTTAAACATCATGTCATTTAAACATCCATGTCTACCCACACATTTCTTTCCCTCTCACACTCTAAGTTTGCTTCCATTTCCAGAATCCATCTATTTTTCCTTTCCATTGCCTTAGTTGGGGCTAGTATTATTTATCCATTTCTTTGTAAGAAATTATCTCAGATGTTAGCAACATAAAACGATTCTTATTATCTCACCATTTCTGTGGGAATCCAGGCATGGTGTAGTTGGCTCAGGGTCTTTCACAGGACTGCAGTCAAGGGTTTGGCTGGGAATACAGTTGTCTCAAAGCTCCACTGGAGTAGGATCTGCTTCCAAGGTTATGGATGTGGCTATTGACCTGCCTCAGAAGACCGACTTCCCAGTTTGCTCAAGTGGCTACGAACAGGTCTCTGGTCCTAGCTGGCTTCTGACCAGATATATCATTTATTTGCTATTTGGACCTCTCCATAGGCAGATTACAACATGGCAGCTGGCTTCAAAAGTCACAGTCTTCCCATAATCTAATCTTGGAAGTAACATCATCCTGTTCTTAAGAGTGAGACACTGGGTCCAACCTGTACTCAAGGGGAGAGGGCTAAACAAGGGTATGAATATATCATATTTATCATATATCAGGAGATGGAGATAATTGTCCACCAGAGGGCCCTTGTCCTTTGTCTGCTATACAACTAGCAACCTACTAACTTCCTGACCTCCAGAGTCTCCCCACTATAGTTCATCCTCCATACTGAGAACTGAGTGATGTTCTTGCAGAAAAAACCACACAATCCAATTATGCAATTGCACTTCTAGAAAACCTTTGTTGGCAATTTGTGCTTCCCACAGAACAAAGTTCAAACTCCTTGACAAGCCATTCAACTCCATCCATGACTTGGTCTTGACCTCTTAGCGCTCTAACATCATTTCCTACCCACACACACCTACCTACAGCAATACCAAATTTCTCTTATAGTTCCCAGGTTCCTGAAAATGAACCATGTACTTGTTGGCCCTTCCACAACTTCAGATGATTCAGAAGAGCTTGTGCCCTTTTGCTGCCTGGTCTTATTCCCCTGCCCCTCATCCTCCATGGCATAGATTTAGAGGCACCTCTTCTTAGACGCCTACCCTGACTCTCCCTGCCTTTGTGTTCCCTGGATTCTTTGAATGTAGCTCTATTTGAGGAACTTTCACATCCTCTGAGGCACCTGAAGAAAGTTTGTTATCTTCTTAAATAAAATCAAATAATACTATAGCTGCAAAAATTTTTGAAAAAGAGAAAACAAGAGCATAGATCACTGAATTTCCAATAAGGAAGTACTTGAAGGCCTGAGAAGAGAAAGGAGAGGGATTGTCCAAGGTCATACTGCTGTACAAGGGCAGAGCTGAAACAACTAACTTAGACCTGCCTCACATCAACTCAAGGGCTCTTTCTACTACTATAAAAGTACCTTCATTGCTTCTATGTTCCCTGCTGCCCACTACCCTGAAATCTACAATTTTCTGAAGGTGGGAGAAACAGAAGTTTAACTCTACAGATGATGCAGCTCCATTCCTTTTAGGGTCCACATAAGTACTAGTGCACCGCCTCCATCATGTGTGAGCATGAACTTCCTTTATGGTAACGTAGTGATAATCATATTATAATCTTGAGGAAAGAAAACTGAAGGAGTTACGTCCACTTTTTGGATCTTTTTGTGGGGCTGCATTTTTTTGCAGGGCTTATGGGTCTCTGAGGGTCCTTCTTCAGCCACCCCTAGTAGGTGCATTCTTATCCATTTTCTGTAGGTTCATGCAGAACTCTCTTTCTTTCTGGGTATGCGAATTTTCAGTTCCTTTTCCAGGGCTACAAATTCTGGGATATTCCTGAAGAGAAAAGTATGGGCAGCAGAAGGTTCTCCTTTCCTTCTTCCTTTTATACTGAATAAATCCTTAACATACCAAAAAGAGCTGTCCTGAGATAACGAGGACTTGCAGCATGTGCTGCCTGAGTAGCTACAGCAGCAATGGCAATTCCAGTGACAATCCAGTCCCTGGAATCAGCAGGAATGAGGAATCTGACAAGAGGTGCTGAGGAGGAATATGCTGCAACAGCTCAAGAGGTGCTGATGGGGGGAGGGCCGTGGCAGTGCAGCTGGCTGTGCTTTAAAATCCTAAAGATATGGCTAGGACAGGTCCTTGATAGATAGTGTGTACTTTCAGTGGGCAGAAAAGAGAATTAGGGCTCAAGCTATAAAACCAGAAAGTAAGGCTTTCAGAGTTTGGGCATTGTAATCAGACAGACTTAAAAATCACAGCTCTGTCCAAGGTCTATACATTAGTTGGCTTCCCTTGAACATGTTTTGTTAACCTCTCTGAGGCTCAAGTGGTTCTTCTGTAAAATGGTGATAAAAGTAGTAATTACATTATAACATAGCTCTAAATTTAAATAGGACAATGCTTATAAATGGCTTACTGCTCTATAGGGAGAAATATTACCTTTATTATTATAGGCATGGGAGAACTCAAAATGCCCATATTACAAATGAATATTAGATTTGATCTCTAATACATCAAACCACAAAGCTTTCCAAGCCAGTTACTTTCCTTACTAGCTGTGTTACCTTGGCAAGTTTCTTAAACTCTCTGAGCCTTCAATCTCCTTATCTGTAAAATGAGGATAAAAATAGTATTCAGTTTACAGAATTGTAATAAAGATTAAATTTAAAACTTAGTACAGAGCTTAGTATTTATTATTACTTTTAAATATACATAGACTTTCTACAGCTTCATCAACCAAAGTTTACTTTCCTGCCACAGTGGAAAGAGTCCAAGCTTTCCAATAAGGTACATTTCAGCTTGAGGAGTTTAGAATGTAGATTCTAGAGTCCCAGTGCCTGAGTATCGATCAGTTCCATGATTTACTAGGTGTGTGACCTTGAGAAAGAACTCTGCTTATAAATTATGATTCTTCTTGAATATCTTGCTTACATTTCGATAGCACACAGTAGCCATAGAATACTATTCTTAGCCATAGTATTCCTAGGTTCTGCATTGAAATCTTAGCATTATATTTGTTTTCCGAAGTGGTTTCTGTAACCTTGCAAGCCTCTTTTGTGACCCTTGTGCATTACTTTGACCTCTCTAGTGCTCAATTTCCTCATCTGTAACATGCTGATTATAATAGCACTTACTTCAGAATTGTGCTGTGGTCATCTACTCCAAATTTGGTTCCCTTGCCAAGACTGATGATGCCAAACACACCAGGAAGGTATGAAAGGTTTGCTAATTACTTTATGGCGTGTTTTTTTTTCTTTTTTTTTCTGGGAAGAGTAGGAAGAGCCTCCCAGGGCTACAAACTGGGAGGCTCTACAGAACAAGGAATGGAGACTGGGCAGGGTTTATTGAGGTTAGGCGGTGGGTAGAAATGAGAGTTCACACACAGGGCCAAGAGTTTGTATGATTTGAATCTCCTGCCAGCAATAAAGGAGTGTGTGCCCAAGCTTTCTTATCAGCTCGCCCAAATGTAAGGAATTATGGGATGGAGGAGATGGTGAGCATTAAAAGCTGCCATATTCAAACATCAAAAAATGGAGTCAGACTCCTTATTACATGTTGTGGCTCAATAAGTGAGATATCCCACATAAAGTACTCAATGAACAGTGACTGTTATTATTTAAACCATAAAACTGGAGAGAGTCACTGGCCTACTCTATTGCAAATGTATAATTTCTTTTAATTATAATTGGGGTGTTTGGTTGCATAGCGGAAAGAGTAATTAACAGGCCTTTGGGCAACCTGAATAGCAGTCTGCTCTTCATTAGCCTTTGTGAACTTACTTTAGTCAGTCCCATTCTGGGCCTCAGGTATAAATGAGGGGATAGGACTAGATGATCTCTAACAGTGTCTGAAAGGCATGTTGGTTGACTCACTCGTTAAGTGAGTTAAGAACCACTTATAGAATTAAGAACCACTATAGAATTAAGAACCACTTTTTTTTCAGCCCACTTTCTACCATGTTCCAGATTTTGTGATACCTGATGTTATTCATACCTTTAAGACAGGTTTTAACCAACAGAGTACAAAAGTAAACAAAAAATAGCAACTGAAAAGACTAGCTTTAGCTATGTCTCAGTAGATCAACTGCCTTTCCAACAGTCTGAAAAAACTGATACTTACCTTGTCTGAAAGAAGAACCCTAATTTCACCATTCTTACAAAGCACACTTTTTTGGCTTTATTGTAAAAACATGGCCATTGAAAAATAATTTATTTGGGGGAAAAAGCCTAGGAAGGATGGGAAAGAAAGTTCCTAGAGATATAGAAAAAATTTAAAAAGTTATTCCCAGAAATTAGAAGATCATAAATTACTATTTCTATCCAGAGAATGTTTTCTCTGGTGAGCAAACTAGCACTACTGTGTCTAGAGGGAGTACTGATTTGTAGAACAAGACACAGAACCATAGCAAGTCTTTGATAGACATGACTCAAGGACAAGAGGTCGAAAGACTATTTCCCAGGGGATTTAAATTTGTTGACTCAGAGCAATTCCTAATGTCCAAACTCTTAGATGTCTCTTAACTCAGCCTCATGTAAAAATATTCTTGTTGACAGAGTTTCAATATACTTTTGACCACTTTCTTCAAGCTTGTCAACACTTCAATTGCAGTTCAATTGGAGAGTTTTGAAAGGCTTAGACTATGAAACAGCACAGCAGACTAGGAGATAAGCCACTGCCATCATGCCCTTGCTAAAAAAAATGATGACCATGTTTTCCTTAGGACAACTCTCTGCCTGCCTCGCCATGTGCCATGCGAAGGAAGCCCCAATGCCCTGCTCTCCAGGCTTCGACTGCCATGTCTGGGGTGGATCAAAAACCCCTCCGGAGGTGGATCCAGCCTCGCTGCTCCTGCAGACAGGCAGGACACTACAGCAGCAGAACTGAGGAGACTGGGTGCTGCCATCTTGTGGCTATGGGGGCCGCCATTTTGTCACAGAGAGATGGTTATTTTGCATATTACTCTATTATTAGATATGATGTGTTTAAATCATGGTTCTATCATTCATTATTTGTGTGACCTTACATTAGTCATTTCACCTATCTGGGCTTCTGTTTCATTATCTGTAAAATGGGTATAATCATAGTACCTACTCTACAAGTTCACTGTGGCATTGTGTGAGAAAATATCAGAGGATTAGAGATTTCTCATGTGGCATTTCAGAGGACAAGAATTGATTTCACAATTTTTTTATTATTTGGAAAATTAGTAATTTTGTAAAGGTTTGTGTCAGTTTCAATTCTGCACACCCTTAAGATTGCTATTTATCTATAGTCACCAGAAGTTTAACCTAATGGGATGTAGACTGGGTGTTAAACTGTCTGGGAGCAATAATTGAAAATAATACAAATACATTTCATATGAAGAACAGTGATTGTTAATAGCCTTTCCTCTTCTCTAGATCGACCCAAAGAAAATTTTGAAAAAAAAACAGGCTTAATAAAAAAAAAAAAAAATGCAGGCAGCACAAAATGCTAGGTGAATGTGGTGGTTTGCTATTATTTATTTTTCAGTCTGATTATTACAGAGATATTCTGGCAACAAGTTATCCATTTCAACTTAGGTCAGAGTGAATTTGAAAGAAAAAACAACAGCAAACAAGCAGAAACTATTCAGATGGGCTTTCAAAAGCCAGACCAATAAGAAATTGCACATAAAAGATAGTTGCACTATGCTGAAAAATAGCCTTTCAAATACATCATCATTTTCTAGCATCCAGGGAAAGTTTGTTTAGGGTAGCATAGTGGGGGTAACATAAGCATGAAATTTAATATCAGAAAAAAATGGGGATGAATTCCATACTTCACAGCTCACCATCATTGTAACTTGACCTAGGCAGTAATACCTAGCTCCCTAGAATTGCATGAACTTTCATTACTTTGCAAATGAGTCCTTTAGCTTTCTAATTCTTCTCTTGGATTTTTAGAACTTCTTCTCCACTCTTGTGCAATGTACATCCTTTCAACTTTTTTGTTGTTTTTATAATTAGTCTCTTCCAGAGAAAAGTCAGTGTGGATTCATGTATTGCAAAATAATCTGAGCCCACAATTCTAGCCTGAAATTCCTTTGTCTTTAGTCAACTTTCTATCCAACCCAATTGTACAAAACATCACCACTCAAATGTAATCTCTGAAATTCAGATTAATGACTGCCCTATTTCACACTCTCCCCAGATGACTTTGCCTACTCTCTCATAGGGAATATCCCTGAGATGTTGGACCAGCCCTCAGTTAATTTTATCCCACACTCATCTATCCTAACCATTTTCCTCTCAGAAAAACTGGTTTTCCTTTTACTAACCTGGGCGTTTGATCTCAATCTTCCTGACTCCTTAGGGGCTTCTTTCCATCAGCTCTCCTCATCCCTTCTATATTCCAATTTCATCTTCTCTATCAGAGCCTTTCCATAATTTTGGAAATATGATCAAATTTCTCTTATCATCATAGCACCAAAATCAAATCCTTCTCATGACCCAACATCCACTCTGGCTACTTCCTTAGGTGTCTTTCCTTTTATAGATGAGCTTCTTAAACACTTGTCTATGTTTATTGTCTCTATGCCCTCACCTGTTCACAGAATCTATTGTCATTCAGATAACTAATTTATTATTGCACACAGTAATAGTTAAGATGCAGTTTCTGTTACTGTTCTGATAATCTGAGAGAAGAGTGGATTAAACAAGTTGAAAGTTGATTTCTCCTTCATGTAATTATCTGGAGGTAGGTAGCCCAGGGCCTGTATAGTGACAGTACTCAATGAATTATCCAGAAATCCAAGCTCTTTCTATTATCATACTCTGCCATCCCTAGGATATTACCCTATCTGTATGTCAAAGATGGCTTACCATGTCCAGCCAGTAAAAAGAAAAGGGTAAGGAATATCTTTCCCATTTAAACAAAAACCCAGATACTGCACACATCACTTCTGTCCACATTACAATGCCCCAAATTTAGTCTTCATTCAAGGTGGCCATATGCCTGAATAAATATTATTTTACTAGAGGCCCAGTGCATGAAATTCGTGAACAGCGGGGGGATTCCCTCAACTCAGCCTGGACCTTTTCCAATTGGGGACCCCATACAGTATATCCCACTGTCATTTTAGGCCTGATCTCAGGGATTGGGCCTAAACTGGCAGTCAGACATCCCTCTCACAATCTAGGACCACTGGCTCCTAACAGCTCACCTGCCTGCCTGCCTGATTGCTCCTAACTGCTTCTGCCTGCTAGCCTGATCACCCCTAACTTCCCTCTCCTGCAGGCCTGATGTCACCCCAACTGCCCTTCTCTGCTGGCCAATTTGGTTCTGATTGGTCAGTTCCTATGCCAATCATTGTCAGAAGCTCTGCCTCCTAGGCAGCCATTAGCTCTCCACAGGACCCACTTTGGTTCTCATTGGTTGGTTCCTATACCAGTAGTGTCAAAAGCTCCACCTTCTAGGCAGCCATTGGTGCCCCATAGCACCCACCTTTGGTTCTTATTGGTCTGTTCCTATGCCAGTCAGCATCAAAAGCTTTGCCTCCTAGGCAGCTATTGACTCCCCATAGCACCCACCTTTGGTTCTCATTGGTCAGTTGCTATGTTAGTAAGCATCAGAAATTCTGCCTCCTAGACAGCCTTTGGTTCCCCACAGCACCCACCTTTCCGTTCTGATTGATTAGTCCCTATGCCAGTCAGCATCTCTAGGCCTATATCTGGGCCTGATCAAAGAGATGGGGCTTAACAGCAGGCCTCAAGGAGGCCTGGGGAGAAATAAAAGCCTGGCTACTGGTGAAGATCAGAAAGAAATAGGGAGAGAAAGAGAAAGGTAAGTACTTCCACTGAGGCTGCAGATCAGACCCTGACTCACTTTCTGGGTCTCAGCCACCTGAGCAGTCAGTGTTGGGTTGCCAGGCTGCAGCTGGGCAACCCAGCACTGACTTCCGGATGGTCTGCGATTGGCCCCAGGCTGGGCCCCTTTCCAAGTCCCAGGCTTTAGGCTTGGGAAGTGCTGCCCTGCCCTGCCCCTCCAATGGCTGGCTGGGAGTGACCTGGGTGCCAAGGAGGTGTAGTGGAGGTATGGTCAATTTATGTGTTTATAATTAGGTAAGATTATGGAAAAAGTAGTGAATAAATATTATGTAACAACTAGCAGTATTTGTCACACTAACTACATCATCTTAAAAATTGTGCTAACACATGTGAGGTCAGGACCTGGTTTCTACAAGTGCCCTCCTAGTTTAATCACACCCAAATCCACTTCACCAGGTATCAGAACTGATTTACACTCCAGAGCTTCTGTTGTGGATGTTGGGTTCTTTCTTAGACCTGCATAGGGATATGGAAATACAAGGAAGGTAGCAGACAACAGAGAGACTCCTTAAGAATAGGGTTCTTGGCTAGCTTGTTCATTGCTATATCTCTGGAACCTAGTAAAAGTTTAACACATAGTAAGTGCTCAATAAGAATTTTCCAGATGAATGAATGTGTATACATGTGTTTAGTTAAGGGAAGATGACAACAGATTTTACCATCTTTGAAACCTTAACAAGATCAAGGAAGAAGCTTGAGTTTGAGGCAGTTGAAATAAGAGTCTTTTGATGAATCTGATGATGCCACTTTCCTTTCTAAGATCTGTTAGGTTTCCCCATGGCTTTGTATCAGAACTCTGTCTTATCATACTCTGAAAAACATAGTTTTATCCTAGATGAGTGGATAGATAAGTAGATGGGTGAGTGGGTGGATAGGTGTGTGCAGGATCAAGGTGGTCTCATGCTTGTATATTTCCCTAGTGAATGGCCCCTTCTGGAAGAAGTGTTCCTTGTATCTCTCTAATTCTTTTTGTGTTTGTTCTGTCTAGTCTTCTTGAATGACCCCTAGGTCAGTGAGAGTAACCAAAGACATTTATTTAAACTGAAGATTCTTATGCTCTTACCAATAGAGTTTGTTGTTTGGGAAGCCCCTGGTTTAATAGTGATTGAGGGCCTACAGATAGTCATGAGATTGGGTAATTCATGTAAAGGAGGAGTAACACTAGTTGATATAAATTGTCAAGGTCACTTATAAAGTCACACATAGATGTAAGTAAATATCTGGATGGGCTAGTCCTTTACAAAACTCTATCAAAAAGTATCTATTTAGGTCTGTTGCCCAATTTTATTGGGTTGTTTACTTTCCTGTTGTTAAGTTGTATGAGTTCCCTATAAATGTTGGAGATTAAACCCTTATCTGTGATAACATTGGAAAATATGTTCTCCCATGTAGTGGGCTTTCTTGTTGTTTTGTTGATGGTTTCTTTTGCTGTGAAAATGATTTTTATTTTGATGTAGTCCCATTTGATTATTTTCTCTTTAGTTTCTATTGTCTTAGAATCAGTATCCCTGAAGAAATTGCTTCAGCATATGTCTGAGATTTTGCTGCCTGTGAATTCTTCTATTTTTATGGTTTCCCATCTTATGTTGAAGCCCTTTATCCATTCTGAGTTTATTTTTGTGTATGGTGTAAGTTGGTGGTCTAGTTTCATTTTTTTGCATGTACCTGTCCAATTTTCCCAATACCATTTATTGAAGAGACTGTCTTGACTCCATTGTATGTTTATGCCTCTTTTGTCAAATATTAATTGAGCATAGTGATTTGGGTTGATTTCTGGGTTCTTTATTCTATTCCATTGGTCTATATGTCTGTTGTTTTGCCAGTACCAGACAGTTTCAAAAAAAGTGACTTTGTAATACAGCCTGCTATCTGGTATTGAGATCCCTCCTACTTTTTTCTTCTTTGCCAGGATTGCTGCAGCTATTGGGGGTCTTTTTAAATTTCAGATGAATTTTTGGAGAGTTTGTTCTAGGTCTGATAAATATGCCATTGGTATTTTAATATGCCACTGGGGAGTGCATTGAATCTATAGGTTGGGTAGTATGGACATTTTAATGATGTTGATTCTAACATTCCATGAACATGGTGTGTTCTTCCATCTGTTTATATCTTCCTCTATCTCTCTTTTCAGTGTCCTGTAGTTTTTTGAGTACATTCTTTTACCTCCTTAATTAAGTTTATTCTTAGCTATCTTAATTTTTTTGGTGCAATGGTAAATGGGATTTTTAAAAAATCTCTCTTTCTGTAAATTCATTATTGGTGTATAGAAATGCCATATGTTTATTGGCATTAATTGTGTATCCTTCTACATTGCTGAATTCATATATTAAGTCTAATAATTTTTTGATGGAATGTTTAGGGTTTTCTATGTATAATATCATATCATCTGTGAATAATGACCAGAGCTACTTTTGTTGTCCTAAGTATGCTATGCTATCTTATGCCTCATAGCTCCATCTCTGCTGGCAGGAACTGTCTTCCTCACCTGGGGATCTCAAAAATGTAACACAGCAACATATAATAAAGAACTACACCAAAATGAAGTTACCTGACTATCTTCTGATAACAAAATAACTACTTAATGACACTTGGACATTTTATACATAACTTATTTAATATTTAGCATCTCTTCATGTATGCAAAGTATGCCAGGCTGATGTACTGACATCAAAAGGTTTCTATGGCATAATGTTAATGAAACGACTATCTGAAGAATGTACCTAGTATGATCTGTCAATGTGAAAAATAAACCCCAATAAAACTATGTGTATCCATATCTATATTTCTATATATCTATATATCTATATATCTATATATCTACATATCTACATATCTACATATCTACATATCTACATATCTACATATCTACATATCTATATATCTATATATCTATATATCTATATATCTATATATCTATAGATACAGTTCAAGCAGAGAATGAGCCTTGGAAATATAGATAGCAAAATGTTAATAGTGGTACATCTCAGGAGAGGCAAGGCCAGGGGAATGATATAATTCACTCTAAAAAAAACTTTATGGTTTGAATTTTTACAGAATAAATGTATTCACATGTAAATTGTCAAGTTAAATTTATAAAATTGAAAAGACTGGAAGAAGCATAAGAAAGTATGTGGGAGATAGAATCTAACAAATGTAGATTCAAGTCCCTGCTCTGCTACCCAATAGCTGTGTGGTCTTGAGTGATACTCTCTGAGGCTCAGTTTCTCATCTGTGAACATTTGTTCTTTCACTAACTCCCCAAACATTTGCTGAACACTTACTTGAGTGTTAAGCACTGTTCCAGGCACTAGGGATCCAATGGTAAGTGTATAAGCCTCTGTCCTCATAGAGCTACAATTTTGTGAGGCAGGTAGATAGTAATCAAATAATCATACAAGTCAGCATAAAATTGCTCGTGTGAAAGTGCTGGAAAAGAGCAATGGAATAGAATAGAGACTCCAGAAATTAACACAAGCCATTATGCTCAATTAATTCTTGACAAAGGAGCCAAGAATATACAATGGAGTCGAGATGGTCTCTTCAATAAATGGTGTTGGGAATATTGAGCTGATACATGCAAAAAAAATGAAACTAGAACACCAACATTCACCATACATAAGAATAAACTCAAAATGGTTAAAAGACTTAAATGTAAGCCATGAAATCATAAAAAACCTAGAAAAAAACATAGGCAGAAAAATCTCAGACATCTCTCCTAATAATATATTTACAGATACAGCTCCTAGGGTAAAGGAAACTAAGAAGAAAATAAACAAATGAGACTACATCACAATAAAAACTTCTGTGCAGCAAAAGAAACTGTAAACAAAATGAAAAATGAGTCTACTGTATGAGAGAACATATTTGGCAATGATACATTGGATAGTTAATATCCAAAATATATAAGGCACTCCTACAACTTAATTAAAAGAATACAAAAAAATCCAATTAAAAAATGGTCAAAGGACCTAAATATACATTCTCCATAGCAGATATACAGATGGCCAAGAGACATATGAAAAAGTTCTTGAAGTCATTGATCATTGGAGAGATGCAAATTAAAATGACAATGGGGCATCTCATCACACCTGTCAGAATGGTTACCATAAACAGATCAACAAATGACAAGTGTTGGCAAGGATGTGGAAAGGGGGGCATATGTAACACTTCCAACAACAAAGATTTAATTTTTAAAAAGTGCTATAAAGGAAAGTCCATGGGGTAAGAACAGCCTGTAATCAGAGAATTTAATATAATCAAGATCAGAGAAGGCTTGGTTTTTTATAGGGTGGTAACTGAATGGGAAGACGGCTTGAAATAGATGAAGGACATTCTAGGAAGGGAACCAGTATGTAAAAAAAAAAAACTTTATCATGACATTACATGATTTATTTAAGATTCTAAAATAAAGCTAGTGGTGTGTGTGTGTGTGTGTGTGTGTGTTTGGGGAGAGACAATACTGGTATAAAATGAGGCTGGAGAAGGACATTGGAGTCAGATCACATTAAGTTGGTCTTTATCCTACCAATAAGAACTATGTGATGCCATGGTAAGCTCTAAGCAAGGTGCCAGCATGATCAGATTTGAGTTTTGAAAAGTTCATCTGACTTCTTTGAGGAGCATAAATTAGATGGGGGCCAGAGTAGAAGCAAGGAGACCAGTTAGAAGGCCATTGCATTAGTCCAGGACAGAACTAACTGGGGCTTGGATCACAGGGGTAATATGGAGATAGGGGGAAATCTTATAGCCTCAAAAGAAGCATTTAGAATTTGGTGATGGATTGGATATGGTGATAAGGGTGTGGGGAAGAAGAAAGAGTAGGAGTCAGGGGTGACTTCTGTGTTTCTGTCTTAACTAACTTAATAGTTGGTAAGGTTATTCGTTGAGAGTGAGATCACTGGAAAAATATTAGGTTTTGAGCAGAAATTGTGGGTTGGGTTTTGGACCTGCTGATTTACAGGTGACTTAGAGGTTTCTTTCACCTCCCTTATTCTAATACTACATAATCAAATACTACTTAAAAATTCAACACTCTGTCAATATTTTATATCTTATTCTCCGCTTTATTTTTATACCTTAGCTCTTCTTACTTTTTAGTTTCTATTCATCTTGTTTATTGTGTTCCCCCACCAGAATGGAACTCCATAAAAAAAGGAGTTTTGTCTATTTTATATATTGTCATAATCCTCAGCATCTTGAACTGTGCTTGGTATAGATAGGTACTCAATAAATATCTGTAAAATGAATGCACAAATTAATTTAAGTAACAAGTCAAGTAGGCAATTGGAAATACTGGTCTAGAATGCTCAGAGAGCCTGGGCTATGCAAAGATGTTTGTCATCCACCTTAAAGAGAGGTACTTACTGTAGTTGTGGGCTTGGATGAGATCACCTAGGGAGATTGAATGAGGTGAGAAAAGGGAGAAAATTAGTACTTGCCTCAGAGGATTACTGTAAGGATTAACTGAAATAATAAAAGTCAAGGATTTAGCTGGTGCATGGCACCTGGTTGATGGTCAAGGAAGGTTAGTTGTTAATAGTGTTGTAATTACCTACTCATGGGACTTTAAGAACAGTGGACTAAGTTAATGGCAGGATGTGGCCTCTAGCACCCTTACTAGTGAGCCCTCTACTTTCATTAGTTGCTGATCAAACAAGCATGGTTCTGCTACTTGCTACTGCCATGTTACCTAAGTTTCATGAGCCTCAGATTTTTCACCTGTAAGTCAGTGTTGATGGCAACACTTATCACACAGGATAAATGGAATTTTTTTAGCACTTCACAATCTCTGGCACCTTGCCCAGTGTTACTGGCACACAGTATGGGCTAAACTAGTCATTCATTGGTAGAAAGTGCATTGGCCTTGGCTTCAGAAAATACAAGCCTTTTGATTTTGCCCAAAATCATAGCTAAGTCACAAAAGTGTTTTAAGCACCAAATGAGATTGTGTATTTTTTTTAAAGAGTCATGGTAGTTTCAGGGATATATTAACTTCAATGGGGAAAAATAGATGAGAAAGCTGAGGCAGAGATAAAACAACGGTGGTGAAATAAGTTAGGGACAAAGCTAAGAAGAGTATCAAAAGTCTGTTCCATGGAAAAGTCAAGCCAAATAAAATGTGACCAGACATGACACAAGGAGGTGGCTAACCCTCTTCTGTTTTCCTTCTCCAACCCAATACAAACCAACGTAGATACTCAGGTGAGGTTTAAAATAACACCAGCACTAGCCATGCCACCCTCCTCACCAAGACCCCCTATAGTTCTCAGCAGAAGCTTTGGGTTGTCCCTCTATGTATACCATCTCCACAATGGTTCCTTGGCCTGTTTCCAGCAGATCACAGTGACTAATTTCCTTTCTCATTTCTTCAAGATAAATGGAGTGTTACTTTAACATATTCATGGGCACCTCACATGACTGCTCTAGGAAATAAATTCACTAGTTTAATAAAAATAAATTGCACTAGTTTAATCCAAGTATTTTGATAGTGGCCTAAAAATAATCTTTTTTTCGCACATATACATACACCACAGCTCAAGGGGGTCCCCAACTCAAGGGGCTGTTTGGTAAGGTGTAGGCATTATGTGGTCCTTATGCTCTTAGGGTTATGCTGCATGTTAGATCAACCAATCAGATCTGAACTTTGGAGTACCCACAATTGCCCTATTATCTTCAAGGCAATGATTCAAGGTCTGGTCAAACTTAATAGAGCATCTACCATGTGCATCTCACTAAATTGGGGAGAGACAATAGAAGCATTAACAATAGTCCCTACACTGACTGAAATAAAAAAATATTATACAGAGACCCAAGAGCAGACTAGAGAAACGCAAGAATCAAGTCAAAGATTTGAAATACAAAGAGGCAAAGGACACTCCTCCGGAGAAGCAAGAAGAGAAGAGAATCAAGAAAGTTGAAGATAGTGTAAGGAGCCTCTGGGACAACTTCAAGTGTATCAACATCAGAATTATGGGGGTGCCAGAAGAAAAGAGAGAGCAAGATACTGAAAACCTATTTGAAGAATTGATGACCGAAAACTTTCCCCACCTGGTAAAACAAATAGACTTACAAGTCCAAGAAGCACACAGAACCCCAAACAAAAGGAATCCAAAGAGGACCACACCAAGAAACATCATAATTAAAATGCCAGGGGAAAAAGACAAAGAGAGAATCTTAAGAGCAGCAAGAGAAAAACAGTTTGTTACCTACAAGGGAGCACCCATACTATTATCAGCTGATTTCTCAAAAGAAACAATGCAGGCCAGAGGGGAGTGGCAAGAAATATTCAAAATGATGAATATCAAAAACCTACAACCAAGATTACTCTACCCAGAAAAGTTATCATTCAGAATTGAAGGGCAGATAAAGAGCTTCACAGATAAGAAAAAGCTAAAGGAGTTCATCACTACCAAACCAGTATTATATGAAATGTTATTAGATATTATTTAAGAAGAGGAAGACAAAGAAAAAAGCAAAGATAAAAGTTATGAACAACAAATACATATCTATTAACAAGTGAGTCTAAAAGTCAAGTGAATTAAAAATCTGAGGAACAGAATAAACTGGTGAATATAATAGAATCAGTGGCATAGAATGGGAGTGGATTGATAATTCTCAGGGGAAAGGGGTGTCTGTGTGTGGAGTACGGGAAGAGACTAGACAAAAATCATATACCTATGGATGAGGACAGTGTGGGGGAGGTAAGGGCAGAGGGTGGGGTGGGAACCAGGTGGAGAGGAGCTATGGGGGGGGGGGAGAAGAAACAATTGTAATAATCTGAACAATAAAGATTTATTAAATTATAAAACCCCACAATAGTCCCTGACCTCTAATAGCTCACAATTCAGGGTGGGCCATACTACAAAAATAGCTACAATTTATTGAGTACATGGTATATGTCAGAAACTGTGCTTTACATACAGTCTCCATTATTCTAAAAATAACACTGTAAATTAGATAATAGCATTATTTCTAGTACAAAGATGATGAAATGAAGGGTTCAAAGGGTTAGTAGATTTACCTAAGGTCACATATGTGGTAAGCATTTCCAAGTTTGGTCTCCTAAGTCCATGCTTGTTTCCTTAGCCATCTGGATACACAAGGAAGACTATGTCAAGTTCATAACAGAGGTATTAAGTGTCTTGGGCATAAAAAGGAAGGAGAGATTAATTTTATATGGAGGCATGAAAGTGAAGATGGTAGATATATCCCAAGGATCACGTTTATTGGAGGAGGGATTTGACATTAACTGCTTGATTGGACTCTGTATTAAAGGCAGATGTGTGGGAGAGCACTCTGTGTGATGGGACTACACCTGGAAAGGCACAGAGGGAGTAAAATACAGGCATGTTTAGTGAAGTGGGTAGAGAGTAAGATGGGGCTACAGTAGAGGGCCAAATAATAGCAATGTGGTTGGAAAGGGAGATAGGGGCCATATGTGGGAGGAGGGTGTCAGTAGAGCCTTAAATGCCACAAGTTAAGAAGATTTAATCATAGCTGGCCTATGACTAAAAAAGAGCACTTATTTGGCTCACTGATTTGTACTGACAATGCCTCTCATAGCATCTGAACATGTCCAGGTTGCCATGGTCCAGTGGTGTCTTGCTGGTCATCTATTTCAAGGTCTTTACCCTGAACAAAATCCTGACTTTCTTTAGGAAGTAGCCCATGCTTCCAGTGCGAAATACAGCTGTTCACATCCTGCTATCACTGTTCCCTTTGTGGTGTACCCTAACTACAGGGCACTCGAACTGCCTGGACCATGCCTGGCTCTACCACTCGACTGTTCCTCTATGGCAGGTCATGGAGTGCATTCATCTCTGCATCCCTGGAGCCCAGCACACTGCAGGGCTCAATTTTCTGTTATAGAAGGAAGGAAGGAAATAGATAATTCTCATTCACCCTGATAACTTCTTTATCACAACTCAAAACATTTAATACCACAAAAAGGGAACACAGCAACTTTTCTGCCTCTGCTCCCTCTGTGATTTGTGCTTAACAACGTTCACAACAATAAAATCCACTTCAACTTGATGAGCGGTTCCTGGCTTCTATTGTGCTGGAGGGATGCAAGCTGGGAAAGCCAAGGGACACAAGGCTCATCCCAGTGAGCTCTGGAGGTCAGATGCACACAGGCTGCATAACGCATTAGGACTCTGCAGGGCTGCTCTCCTGCCACCACTGCACAGCTGGTTCACGTTGGACATCCTGTCCTTGCCATCTATATTCTCTACTCTCCACCAGGCACCCAAGTGTTTCTTGTTGTGCAGTGGCTGTTCGAGTGGTAGTGGGCTGACAGGAACATGGCTACCCTCCCACATTTGTTCTAAACAACACAAAGGGAATCACTTGGTGATGACTCACTGCCTATTTCCTAAACTCTCCTTCCTGGCTTTCCACTGCTTAGAAACAAGGCCCAGGAAAATGTGTCTGGAGTTAGGAGAGGTACTATTCCCCCTTCATTCTCCATCCTGAGGGCTGGTTAGAAAGTAGGACACTAGGTGAATAGGAGAAATCCAGTACTCCCCGGAAATCAGCAGGCCATTTGCTCCTTGAGTCTTCACAGTAAATTTGCCAGGTTTAGAGTATTATCCCTACTTTAGAGGTAAGGAAACAGAGGTTCAGAAAATGTAAAGCCATCAGTTAGTAAGGAGGGAGCTAAGATCTGAACTCAAGTTATCAGACTCGAGTGGCCACTCTATTGGCCAAAGACACATGGCCTCATTTGATCCTTTTCACACTACTCCAGGGCATGACAAGGAATGTAGGGTTCTGTGCCCCTCTTATCAACCTCTTACAAGCAAGAAGAATGGTCTACAAAAGATAATGATTTTTTTTTCTATTCTAATTCTGTTCTCACAGTTATTGCCTACTCTCCTTTCCTGCACACCCTCCCCTGTCAACCCACTCATTAAGATTTTATCCTCGCTATATTTACTATGTTGTACTTTATATCTCCATGACTATTTTGTGACTACCAATTTTTACTTCTTAATCCCTTCACCTTTTCACCCAGTGTCCCAAACTCCTCTTTTCTGCAACTATCAGTCTGTTCTCTGTATCTATGAATGCGTTTCTATTTTGTTTGTTTAGTACTGAAGTAGATGGGCAGCATGGTATGGTGAGAAGGGCATGGATTTATTTTCATTTTAGTTTTTTTTTTTAAATTAAGATGTCTTTTCCCCTCTGATAATTCAAACAATGTACTTAGTTGTAAAAACCAAATGCTGCATAAGTATGAAGAAGAAGAAAAAAATCACTCCTAAGCCCACCACCCATGACCACTGCCAACATTCTGAGCTATATACTCTTACAGATATTTTTCTAAACACAAACACATATTTGAAGAAATGAAATTATACCATTCATATTATTTTGTAGTCTGCCTTCTAAAAATGTTAGAATACACATGTTATATAATTTATTCCTCACAAAAACCCTGTGTTATATAATTATCCTCTTATTAAGTTGAAGGAAATTAAGGCCCAAAGATATGCAACCACTACTTGGTAGAACTAGAATTTGAACTAAGGTCTGTTTGTTCTAAAACTCAAGCTTTCCCTATCACATTTTCTCATTCATTAAAAAGTATTAGCATACATTGACACTGCAATAATTAAAACACTGTGGTACTGGTGTCAGAATAAACAGACTAACTTCTTCCATTCATTTGTATTTTTATGAGTGCTTCTTGGGCACCTACTAGCTTCCAGGCTCTATTAAAAATATTGGTGATAGAGAGTAAACAAGACAGTGCCCCTACTCTCATAGAACCTTTAACCTGGTGACGAAGGCAGGCAATAAGCACATAAGGAGATATGTATGTAATATCAGGAAGTGATAAGTACTGTAAAGCAATATAAAATTAAGGAGACAAGAAATTACAAAGGGGGCTATTTTATTTCTTCAAAGAAGGCAGACATCTTTGAAGAAGTTATATCAGAGCAGTGACCTGAATAAATTATGGAAGTTAGATATCTAGAAGAACACTTCCAGGAAGATAGAACAGCCAATGCCAAGATCTTATGGCAGGAGCATGGATGGCATGTTTGAGGAACAGCAAGAAGACGAGGGGAATACAACTTGCAAGGAGAAGAGCTGAAAGAAATGGATGGTGGTAGAGATGCAGAAGGGAATTAGGTCATGCAGGACACTGCAGGCAATGGTCAGCCTTAGGATTTGATTCCAAGTCTAAGGCAGTGTTGGGTTTTTGGCAGAGGAGTAACATAACCTGAATTTCCCCTTGAGAATTCGACCCTAGTTGTCTCCTAAAAACAGGGAGACAAGTGATAGGTGGGCAGTGTGGGGACAATGTCCTAAACCACTTGGGAAAAAATATGTGCCTAGATTTAACAAATGACTGTAAGGCTTGTTTATAGAGACAAACACAACATTGCTGCTCCCTGTAGAGTTCACGGTGCAGTAGATGGGACCAACAATTCCATGTGAGCCAGCTGTGGCAGACTTATGTATATGAGCTCTGGAAACTAGAGGAGAGAATGCTACCTTTGTGCCTGTGATCTGGGGTGAAGGAAGGTTTCACAAAAGAGGCTTGATTTGGGTAGAATCCTGAAACCCAACAGGAGGTGGGAAGGAAAGAAGACAGGATGTGTAATGGGGGTGGCCATTCCAGGAGAAAGGATCGCAGAAGCAAAGGTCAGAGGGAAATACTCTCAGGATGCTATCTAGAAATGCCCTTTAATTAGTTTATGCCAGACCTGTTCAGAGCAGACTATAAGCAAATGAATCAAGGTAGCAAATATAGCTGGCTTTATTTTAGATTCCTGCCCAGGAACTTTAAACATTTTAGAATATTTTAAATTTTAAACAACCATCTAGAACAAGGGTTGGCAAACTTTTTCTCTAAAGAGCTAGATAAATATTTTAGGGTTTATAGGCCATATGTTCTCTTTTGTAAATACTCAACCCTGCCATTGTAGTGTGAAAGCAGTCATGGCAAATATGTAATGAATGGGCATGGCTATGAGCCAATACAACTCCAATTACAAAACCAGGCAGTGGGCCAGATTTGGCCCATGGGCTATAGGTTTGGCAACCCCTTAGCTAGTGCCTCAGCTCCCCAGTGCTATGCTCTATAGCCCAACACTTATCCCACAGGTGCCTGTTGAAGGGGCTGGCTGCCTGACTTACCGACATACATTGAGTAGCAGACATTTATTAATCCTTTCTAGAGATTACTGATGCCATAAAATCAGTTTTTAAGTAAAATATGAAATTGTGGAGATTGTGTGCCAACTAATGTAATGCTTGTAAGAGGAGACTAGACTGAAGATCTGGGCCTAAGAACCATATCAGAAATAAATTAATAATTATTTCCAGGTAGATAAGTCAGAAGATAAAAACATATACTTTTGCTTTTATATTTAATATGGAATCCACATATAGCTCTGACAATGTTTTCCTGTCTCTCTGTCCATGCTTTAACATTTCAGTTTAATTTCAAATTAATTTCTTACATTGCACTATTGAAATAGGATGACTAAGATAACAACAGTTTGTGTATCTATCATCTATTTATTATCTATCTATCATCTATCTATCATCTATCTATCTATCTATCTATCTATCTATCTATCTATCTATCATCATTATCATCATCTAGCTAGCTATCTAGCTATCATTCACACATTTTCCAACTACTATTAAGGAACTCAAAAGAAAGAAATATACATAGTGCAATATCAATGACTTCAGGGCACTAAATTCTGCAATTCTCAACACAATTATAACAAAACCCAGTTCTTATCACAAAAAGGCAGACTTTGCAAAAGCCAGATCCTCTTCTTGAAATGAACCGTTAGCTTCCATACTGGGCCAAATATTGATTAGTTGCCACAGTTTATTTGTCATTTTCCTTTTAATTTCATCCTAGAGCATCACCCTTGGCTAAATATCTTGAATGGCATCACTTGATCAGACATGCTGTCAGTTCCAACATTTCCAGGGACTTGATGCCCAGAACAACTGACTTGCCTTTTCTCACATTGGTCATGAAGACTAATGGCTTTGCATTGGAGATATTTTTCTCCACAATCTTTCCACAAAGCCTCTCAAAAAAGAAAGGCTATTTTTATAGAAAATTTAAAATAATTCATTTGGGCAGGATGATAACTTTCAAAAAGGACCAAGCTTACATCATCATCTTCATCTCTCTCACAAGGTGCTTACTCTGTACCATGCACTGTTGTATGCATTCTTGTGTTTTTTAATTAGTTGACACCTTACAACAACCCATAAGGTATTGCTTAGTTTTACTGAGGAATGAAGAGGGTATGCGATTTGCTCAGACTCTCAGTCAGCAAATGGGAAGTGGATGATCCAGGTTCTGAACTCAAGAAGTCAAGTACAAATCCAGGCATGTTTCTGCTAAATCAAGAAATATTGTCTTTTTATTGAGTTTTAGAAAGGAAACATCTTAGTTAGGAATTATTAGCCTAACTTTGATGAAAAGTAATTGAGTTCCTTGTTATGTCAAAGTATTTCATACAGTTAAACTCAATTTGTTAGGCAAAAAGCAGCCTCCTTTTATCCCTGAGGTATCAGTATATCATCTCCATAAAATAAACCCATTTCAAAATATCTGAAATTTCCCATAACTTTCTAGGTTTTATTTATTATAAAATATTCCTAAGCATTTTCTTGTAAGTTATTTCAATTGATGCAGACAACATATAGATGAGGTAACGGAAGCCCAGAGTCACTAAATAACTTGACCATAAGTTACTAAATAACATGGCAACATTTTCCCTTCCACCTGACTATCTCCTTCCTTGGGCATAAATTGAACTTGATTGGGTTTTTTTTTAATTTTTTTTAATTTCTTATTGCATTCATATTTAGAGGTAGACACTTTCAGAGAGGAGAGTCTACATCTCTTGGCAATCTGGTATTTTTCTTTGACCTTCTTCATGGGGAAACTTTGTTTGTTGTTCCCACCACTAACATGAACCACATAACCCTTCCATTCTCTACCCAGAATGTCAACTTCTGTGGCCATACACTTCTCATAAAAAGTATAAAATCTACATTCATTGTCCACTTCAATGAGTAGCTGGTAGCCAGTGGATAGGAAAGAGATATTCAGCTTCATATCAAAGCAGCTGAGCACTTCTGAGAGAACTTGATTTATTTTGCTATATTTGTGAAAAATTACATTGTTAGCTAGTATCTCTGGAAAGGATAACAGTTTTAAAGGTGCAAAATTATTCTAAAATACTTTGGAATCCATTTATTATTCATACTTCATGGCAAAAAGGGGATCATGCAGGTTGGAACTTGGTCATCTGTGAGATTGCATTTGTGTTTTTCAATAAACATGAAAATACATGTAGCCCATATATTTTTCCCACATTTTTCTCTCTTAATTTTTTTATTATTTTAGTTTTATTGTTAATTTAAAAAAATCAAGATAATGAACATATAGTATTATATTTGTTTCAGGGGTACAGCATAATGATTGGATAATTGTATAGATTGTGAAATGATCACCACAAAAAGTCTTGTTAATATCTATTACCACAAACTAAACATTTTTTTCTTGTGATGGGAGCTTTTAAGATCTACTCTCTTAGCAACTTATAAATACGCAATTTAGTATTATCAACTACAGTCATCATACAGTACACTGTGTCCCCATAACTTATTTATTTTATAACTGGAAGTTTATTCCTTTTGACCTCCTTATCCATTTTGGTAACCCATCACCCTCTGCCTCTGGCAACAAGCAATCTGCTCTCTGTATCTATGAGGTTTTGTTTGTTTGTTTGTTTGTTTGTTTTTTAGATTGCTCATATAAGTGAAATCACATAGTATTTGTCTTACTCTGTCTCACTTTTTTCATTTAGCATAATGCCCTCAGGTCCATCCATGTTGTCCCAATGTCAAGATTTCCTTACTTTTTGTGCTTAATATTCTATAGTGTATGTGTATTTTTTCTTTATCCATTCATCCATTGATAAAAACTTAGGTTATTGCCATGTTATAAATAATGCTGCAATGAACATGGGAGTGCATATATCTTTTCAAGTTAATATTTTTGTTTCCTTTGAATAAGTACCCAGAAGTGAAATTTTTGGATCATATGAAGGCTCTATTCTTAATTTTTTAGGAATGTCCATACTGTTTTCTATAGTAATTTTACCATTTACATTTCCAGAAAGCTGTGCATTAGGGTACCCTTTTATCCCCATCCTTGCCAACACATTATTTCTTGTGTTTTTGTATTATATCAATTCTAACAGGTGTGAGGTGATATCTCATTTGTGGTTTTGATTTCATCTCCGTGGTAATTAGTGATGTTTGGCACCTTTTTATGTACCTGTGGCACCTTCCATGTATCTTCTTTGGGGAAAAAAAAATGTCTATTTAGGTCTTCTGCTCATTTTTTAAATTGGATTTTTTGTATTTTTACTATTGAGTTGTTTGAATACTTTATATAGTTTGAAGAGAATACTGAGGTCTTCAACACCCTCATCTCCTACTGGCTTGTAAGATAGAAGTTCCACAGTGGAAGAAGTAAATTGAGGAGACCAGGGTCGACCACCTCCATCCAATGCTCGAAGTTATGACTCAGAGGGAGTGTCTATCCAGAAGAACAGAAAGCTCTGAAGCGTTCCGGAAAGAAACTAACTTTATGAAACAGTATGTGGAAATCCCAAGCTAAGGGTTCTCTAGAAGACAGTGGAGTTTTTTATAGTGAGCAAATAAGAGGAAGCTGGTAATTCTTTGAGAGCAACAAGCTAAACCATAGGCCATATTATTTAACAGAAAAACCAGCTAAGAAGAGCCCTGCTGGACTTAAAGTTCCAAAACTTGCACAACACGAACTCTACCTGAATTAAATTGAATCAAATTATGCAGCAATTTACGTCCCCCAAGAATTGTTGGAAACAATAGGGAAATCAGCCAGAAATTAGTGAAGCCTAGTGACAGGAGGCAGACAGCTTAATAGAGATATCAAGGAGAGAGACAAAGAGATCCATGATAAGCCACTGTTATCACAAGGTGGCTGTGTTCATGCCCAAGTTGTGCCATCTTAGGACTGACAACAGAGAGGCTTTGATTGTATGGTACATGAGTTATATCTCAATAAAGTTAATATTTAAAAAGTGATGCAAAGAGACACAACAAGATGGCGGCAGAGGTAAAAGCCTAACTGCAGCCGCCCTCAACAATTTAAAAAAATACAACTAAAATATAGAGTGGACACTATCCAGAACTACAGGAAAGTTGACTGACTGGGAATTCTACAACTAGAAGGAAAGAGAAAACCAGAAGGAAAACCAGAGGAGCTGTAAAAGCCTAAGGTACGGAGGCACGGTGCGCGCGGGGAGAGGACGGAGCCGGCGAGGAGGGGCGGCTGAGTACCTGGCTGGCGTTCCCCAGCGGGAAGGAGATAAAAGCTCCGGACCGTGCTGAACCCCAACTCCGACTGCACTGAACCCCAGTTCTGGGCGAGACCCCGGGGGTCCCAGGCTCATACAGAGGGAATCTGGGCTGTAAGGCGGAAGCTCAGCCGAGCGGCGAGAAAGGCAGAGCCCCGGAGTCGCGCACATTGCGCGCAGAGGAGGGACTGTTCGCTGAGCTGCTGAATTGCCCCAGCGGGAAGGACTCAAAAGCTCAGGACTGTGCTGAGCCCCAGTTCTGACTGCACTGAACCCCAGTCCTGGGCAATACCCTCGGGCCCCAGCCTCATACAGGGGGAATCTGGGCTGTAAGGCAGAAGCTCAGGGGAGCGAAAAGCAGATCCCCTGAGTCGCGCACTTTACGCGCACAGAGGACAGACTGTTGTTTGGGCCGCGAGATCGCCCTAGTGGGAAGGAGACATAAGCTCCGGACTGTTCTTAACCCCACTTCCAACTGCTCTGAACCCCAGTTGTGGGCTTGTTGGGGGAGAGACTACACTGTCTGGTAGCGGGCAAAGCTCCAGGGCGCCTTTCTCTCAGAGGTGCTTACAGCGAATACCAAAGGACACTGAGGTACACCGAGACTCAGGAACCTCAGAGGGCGGGGCTAACCGGAAGCCAAGGCTGTAGGTTCCGCCCTGAAACTCCGCCCCATCCAAGCTGAACTCAGAGAGGCTTTTGCAGGTTTCCAAGTCTAGTGGAATAAGGTTATCTCCTGGCATAGACACAGCTGATCCTCCCAACCTACCAACTCAGGGAAGCAGCGAAAATGTCGAAACGAGGAAACAGATCACAAACGAAAGAAATGGAGGACAAAAAGCGACGGGATATAGAGTTCAAAACCACGCTTATAAGGTTGTTCAACAATCTCCTAGAAAAGGCCGATAAAATAAATGAGACCTATGAGGATATGAAAAAAGATCAACAAGAAATAATAAAGGGTCAACAAGAAATAATAAAAGGTCAACTAGAAATAAAGAATACAATCTCTGAAATAAATAATATTATACAGAGTCCTAAAAACAGAATGGAAGATTGTAAGAATCAAGTCCAAGATTTGCAACACAAAGAGCCAGAGGACACTCCTCCACAGAAGCAAGAAGACAAGAGAATCCAGAAAGTTGAAGATAATGTAAGAAACCTCTGGGACAACTTCAAGCGAACCAACATCAGAATTATGGGCATCCCAGAAGTTGACAGAGAGCAAAATACCGAAAACATATTGAAAGATATAGTGACAGAAAACTTCCCCCACCTGGTGAAAGAAATAGATTTACATGTCCAGGAAGCACACAGAACCCCAAACAAAAGGAATCCAAAAAGAACCACACCAAGACACATCATAATTAAAATTCCAAGAGCTAAAGACAAAGAGAGAATATTAAAAGCAGCAAGACAAAAGCAGGTAGTTACCTATAAAGGGGCACCCATACGGCTCTCAGCTGATTTCTCAACAGAAACCATGCAGGCCAGACGGGAATGGCAAGAAATATTCAAGGTGATGAATAACAAGAACCTACAGCCAAAAATACTCTACCCAGCAAAGCTATCACTCAGAATCGAAGGCCAGATAAAGAGCTTCACAAATAAATTTAAGCTAAAGGAATTCATCACTGCCAAGCCAGAATTATATGAATTGTTAAAAGGGGTTCTTTAGGAAGAGGAAGAAAATAAAGATAAAAATTATGAACAAACACGTAACTATCAACAAGTGAGTCTAAAAACCAAGGGAAGTAAAAATGATGAACAATATTAACTGGTGAATATAATAGAATCAGAGGTATGGGAGGGGAGTGGACTGATGATTCTTGGGGAAATGGGGAGTGGAGCGGGGCGGGAAGAGACTGAACATAAACTGCACCTATGGATGAGGACAATGGGGGATGGGGAAAGGGCAGAGAATTGAATGGAAACTTGGTGTAGGGGAGCAATGGGGGGGGGGGGGAATGAGGAACATTTGTAATAATATGAACAATAAAGATTTATTTAAAAAAAAAAAAAAAAAAAAAAAATAAAAAGTGATGCAAATAAGAGCAAAACCAACACATATTTCCTCCCCTCAAAAGTCATTTTAGAAGACCATGGGCCTGAAATTATTTTGTGTTTATGGTTTATTCTTTTTTCACTTACCACAGAGACCACAATATTTTTTCAAAATAAAAGTAGATTTTGTAACATATTGCCAATTTAATCTCCCTCCCAGAGGATTTTGTGGCATAGTTACTTAGACACTTTAAGCATTGAAATAGCAGGAACACCAAATAGGGAGACACAGAGCAGGTTGGAAGGGTGCGATGAGGTTAATTTTTTTCATTCTATACCTGGTAGAATCCCAGACCTTCTTTGATGTCTCTTCTATATATATTTAAGATTACTGCATTAGACACCCCAAATTTAGATTACAAAAGGAGAGAAAGGAGCAAGCATAACCTCTTTCACAAAATGTATTTCTTTGGAAGTCACTGTTAACCTGGTGACACATTGATATCTCAAATTCAATGTGTCCAAAATTAAGTTCATCATCTCCCTCCCACCTCTACAACTCCTGCTACTAACCCTAATATTGGAAGGACACAAATCAGAAAACTGGGAGTCATCATAGATGATTCCTTCCCTCTCAGCCATGCATTCAAACAGTCATTTATCAGTCTACCTCCCAAATAATACCACGTATCTCTGATCCCTTACTGATCTAGCTCAGGCCCTCATCAATTTTTACTTGGATGTTCATAGCCCAAAACCATTCTAGCTTATAGTCCTACCTCTAGACTTATCCCATCTGATTTGTCTTTTACAGAGGATCAAATCCAAGTTTTCTAGTTTCTTACTATGGCATATAAGGCCCTTTATTATCTGACCCCTATTTATCCTCCAAAGTTCATCCCACAATACTCCATGTTCAGGCCAATCTCTATATATTGGACTATGCTGTTCCCTCTGTCTGGATTGGACTTGCCCATATTTTTCAACCCATTAAATCCCGTTCATTCTTTCAGAAGCAGCTCAGGAGTTATTTCCTCTGGGAAACCTTTCCTGACCCCTGGGCTGCATTCATGTCCCCTTCTCTATTTTCCAACAGTTATTCGTGTGTGACCCCATCTCTGCACTGTACTGAAAGTCTTAGCTTACTTGGAGGTTTTCCCTATTAGACTGTGGGCTCCTTAAGGATGTGGACTCTGTCTTACTTTTCCTTATATATTCAGCCCCTAGCACAAGGCTTACCCAGAGGGGATGCTGAATATATGTGCTGCAAGAGCAACCCCCAAGTTGTTGCTCAGTCAATGTTTATTTAGTTTAAACTCCCTGACTCTAGACACTTGATGATGCAATTGGTCAGACGCACCTCCTTTATGCTCCCAGACTGTTCCTCTACCACTAGGATTATCACTCTTTCAATGTCATTTTTGTTGTTTACTTACTTGTCTAACTCCTCACTAAATGGTATCAACTCTTGGAAGAAAGAGCTCAGGTCTTGCTAACTGCTGAATTTTTGGTGCATAGCTTACCCAGTATGCATGGCAGAAAGTAACATCTGGGTAGGCCAGCAGATGTAAAAGAAAGGACTGCATTGGGCACGCATAGTTATTCTGTCCCATTGTACCAACCAGATGGAGTGTGGAGAAATTGCAAGTGTCATCCTAGCAGAAGTCTCCCTTCCCAATACAAATACAAGGCCAGAAAATGGAAAATCACAGCAACAATGGTTAACAGCTAAACGAGATTAAAATTTGGGTACTCGGCTTTTGGTATAATCCAGTTGTTGCCACAGAAAGTTTTTAGAAGGGATTATCTTCTTTGGCAATTACTAAGAAGTTAGAGGTGAAGATAGAATCTAGAGAGAAAGAGGGTAAAACTGTTCCAGAGGGCTGTGCTGAGAATTTGGTCATTGCAGTATGGGCAGCAATTGTAACCACACTTAATTAAAAAAAAGGGGCTTTTAAAGGAGCAAATATGTGGTTAACTAGCAATTAATCCACAGAATCATGAAAGAGTGCCACAGTTCAGTGTTGGTAAGGTATAAAATGCCTCCTCTCCCATACTCACTCTTTCATGTACCTTGCTCTCTTTTATCAAAGCCACAATTTTAGCACATGATCAAAAACAAAATTATAGGTGTCTGTTACAACTATGACAAAAAATTGACCATTTTTCAGTGCCGTTAATGTGAAAACAAAGACATACTAGTGCCGAATATTTGCCAGTGCTGGTGTTATATTTGTCAGCCCACACAAAGGCACAAAGGCAAGCAATCTTTGTCATCCCTCCCAAATGAGCCAGTGCCAAAGGAAAATATTATTTATCTCAGCAGGCCCATGCCACTTTCACTTTGAACCAAAGATGCTGGTCCAATGTTGCAGTGTAGATCATTACTGAGAAAAAAAAAGTTTTGTCAGAGAGAAAACTCCTGTGTGGTTGGACTCTGGGATGTCTGAGTTTGTTTGGTAACCAATCTATCTCATCCAGCCCCTAGATGTTCTATCTCTGATATTAATTTCTAAAGTGGAGGTTAAATAAAACTTTTTTTTTGGTTTGGAAAATTTCTTGAGATTTCCTTTCACGACCACAGAGACTGTAAAGTGGGATTGAGCCTTAAATCTGGACTTTGTTCCCCTAGAAGGGAAGTACACTGACATTTGTTGTGTTTCCACTGTGAATCAAGCTGAGCTGTGCTCTTTACATGTGTCCTTTCTTTAACCCTTGAAGTCACCCAATGAAGTTTATATTGACATCCCCATTTTCCACACAAGGTGAGCAAGGCTCAAGAAGAGTAAAAACTTACCCAAGGTCACAAGGTCATCATTGATAGATCAAGTATACAAAACCAGCTCTGGCTCACTTTAAAATGCATGTCCCTGCTTATTACTCCACCACACTGGTTCCCAGTATATTGCATACTTGAGAGAACCACATCTAGTCGATATTCAGGAAGTTTACCAATTCAGGCCTCAATTGTTTTAAGACAGCTTTTACATTTGCAATGCAGTTGTGACTGTTAATTTCCCACTAATCAGAAGAGTGACATGTTGTACTACTTTAATCATCACATGCTTGAAATAAATACTACATAATTTCAACACCTCCTCTCAAATCTCAAAACAGAGAGATGATGATACACTAATGAAGGCTCATTTAGCCTGCTACCAAATTTGTTGAATCATAAGTCAAACACTGATTTGAAGGGACTTATTAGGTAAACACAGTTAAAATACATATATTTCCTGAAAGGCTGTTGATTGTAGATGTTCATAAGACTGTGCACAGGTGCTATTAACTTTGAATTTATCATCTGTAGAGTTTGTGCTTCCAAATAACTTTTTTTGGGTTACTAATTGGGAAGTGTTCCAGGATGTGTATAGGGATGGGAGAAATATTCCAAACCCATACCTGTTCAGATAAGTGGAGATATCATTAGCAACAAGAAGTAACTGATCATGGCTTCTGTCGTTTTTCATAAATTACACTAAATAACCATAATGCTGCAATTTAGTGGTCCAAAGTTCATTCTATTCAGCAGAACATCGATACTTAACTATTTAAAGAAAAAGGACCCGCTGAGAAAATAGTGGTCTAATCAGATGCCATAAAATTGAGCTGATGAGATGAGTCCCATTTCTTTTTTTATAAGGGGATTCTAATGAAGCAATGAGCAGAGGGGATATATAACTTTGGGCTCCCTATTTCATTATTCAGGTCAGCTGCACCAAGTTTTAAATGAAGCTAAGGAATCTAATCCCGCTGGCTATTTGACATGCTGGGTTTTGCAGGTGATTTATTGCAGGTGAAATCCCAAATTTCTAGCTTCCAAATTGTCTTGGTTCCTATAAGGATTATGATCAGGCTTTGGGAAATAAAGAAAATTAAAAGGAACAGTAATCAAATTAGAAGTAACAAAAGATGGTGCCTCCAAAAGTAATTCATCGGATGCTAAAAGTGGAAGACAAGGGCTCAGTTTGTGAACAGCTCTCACAATAAGGTAAACACCCTCGAGGCTCAGGTAGACAAACACGGGCAGGTTTGAGAGGGAAGTTTCCATGACATATCTAGCACATCTTTCTCTGGAAAGAGCCTAAGAAGGGAGGGAGAAGACAGGGTAACTATCTACCTAGCATCTGCCAGTTAGGCTCCTGGGCCGGAGAAATCATCCACCTGTCAATATATATCTCCTCGTAGGGAGGCATAAACAGCCCATCTGGTAGTACCTAAATTTATTCTATTAATACTTTCCTATTGGAATATAATTTCTCAGGAGGAGGATATTTAAAGCAATTCCAATATGCTAAATAAAAAATGGATAGATTTCCTTTTGATAGCATTGAATAGATCAATGATATATTTTTAATGCTTCTCCCTTCAGCACTGGAAGACAAACAATTAAAATCAGTCAACAGCTCCTGGGGAACAAGATGTCTTCCTGCTGTAGTTCTTGGCTTCTTCCTCCTCATCACTCTGTCCAACACTACCTTACAGGAGAAATTGAGGCCCTGGAGAGAAAGGAGCTCAAGCTGTTATTAAGATTAAATGAGGCAATGCATGCAAAATCCTTAGCAAAGTCCCTGGCATATAATAAGCACTCAATAAATGAGAGCTAACATTATTATTACTACTAGTACTATTACCATCATTGTCATAGGGGGAGGTATAGCATATTTTCTTTCTGTTTTAAAATATATATTTTTATTGATTTCAGAGAGGAAGGGAGAGGGAGAAAGAGATAGAAACACCAATGATAAGAGAGAATCATTGATTGGCTGCCTTCTACACTACCCCTACTGGGGATCAAGCCCACAAGCTGGGCATGTGCCCTTGATTGGAATCGAACCCGGGACCCTTCAGTCGACAGGCCGATGCTCTATCCACTGAACCAAACCCGCTAGGGCTATTGTTGTTTACTTTTTATTTGTAGATTTGGAATTACTTGTATATTTTGGAGATTAACCCTGTATTAGATATATGGTTTAGGAATATTTTCCCCATTCCATAGGTTGCCTATTTTCCTTGTTTTTTGTTTGTTTGTTAGTTTTTGCTGTCCAAAACATTTTAGATTTGATGCAAACCCACTTGTTTCTTTTTTATTTTGTTGTCTGTGCCTTTGTTGTTATATCCATGTAATCATTAGAAATACCAATGTCATGAAGATTTTCCCCTATATTTTCTTCAAGGAGTTTTACAGTTTCCTGTCTTAAATTAAAGTCTTTAATCCATTATTCTTTCCCTACTGTTAATTTTTAGCACCTTTACCAAAATGTAGTTGATGATATACTCATGGAATTATTTCTGGACTTTCTATTCTTTCCATTGATCTGTCTATCTTTATGTCAGTACCATACTGTTTTGATTACTGAGATTTTGTAATATATTTTGAAGTAAACAACTTTGTTCTCCTTTCTCAAGATTGATAGGAGTGTTTGTGATCTTTTCTGGTTCTGTATGAATTTTATTATTGTTTTTCCTATTTCTGAAAAAAATAACTTTGGAATTTTGACAGTGATTACATTAAAACTATAAATCACTTTGGTAGTATGGACATTTTAACAATATTAATTCTTCCAACTGAGGAGCACAGGATGTCTTTCTACTTGCTGTGTCTTAATTTCTTTCATGAATGTATTATAGGTTTTTTTTTTTTACCACCTTAGTTAAGTTTATCCCTAAGTATTTTATTATTTTTGGTGCTATTATAAAGGGGATACTTTTCCTAATTTCCTTTCAGATAGTTCATTATTAGTGTATAGAAATGCAACTGATTTTTTAATGTTGATTTTATATTCAGCAACTTTACTGAATTTGTTTATTTGTTCTACAAACTTTTATGAAGTTTTTAGGATTTTCTATATGTAAGATCATGTCATCTGCAAAGGCAGACAATTTAACTTTGTCCTCTATTATTTGTATGCCTTTTATTTCTCTTTCTTGCCTAATCACTCTGTCTAAGACTTCCAGTACTACCTATAATAGGAGTGGCAAGAGTGAGGATTCTTGCCTTACTCCTGATTTTAGAAGTAAAGTTTTCAAATTTTCACAATTGAGTAGAATATTAGCTGTGGGCTTGTCACATAGTATTTATTATGTTGAGGCACATTCCTTCTACACCTAGTTTGCTGAGAGTTTTTATCATGAAAGGGTATTGAATTTTGTCAATTTCTTTGTCTGCATCTATTGAGGTGATTATGTGATTTTCATCCTTTATTCTATTGATGTGGTGAATCACATTACTGATTTTTATGTGTTGAAACATCCTTGCAGCCCATGAACAAATCTCACTTGGTCTTGTTTTATATAACTCTTTTAGTGTGCTGTTAGATTTGGTTTGCTGCTATTTTATTGAGGATTATTTTTAATAACTGATTTTGCTTTATTGTGCAGTTATCATATGACACCCCCAAACCCAACACTTAGATTTTTCTCCTCTTAATTTTTTTTAGATCTATGTCAACAAAGCCCATTTCCCCCAGTAGCATATGCAGTCTGATCCTCATATGGTGGGGACACACAGAGCCTCAAAGACCCTGGCTCTCCAGCACTGGAACCTAGGTCCTCCTCTTGGATTGTACCCATGTCTGTCTGTGCTGGGGTTCTGTCCTGGTCCCAAGACCCTGAGGTGTCCTTAGGCCAGGAATAGCAAACATGTTCCATGTATGCATCAATTCTGAATAAACATCAGGGAACTGCCTAGAGCCCAGGGGTGATGCTAGTGAGGCAAGCAGTGTTTAGGTTCCATTACAAAGAATGTGGAGCTTATCTGGCAATGTCTGCCATAGCAACACCCACTTGACATGTGTGGAATGGGGATATTGGAAAAGCACGCTTCATGCCAACCACCAGCTCAGCTCAGAAAGGGGCAAGGCATTTATTCCATCCTTGTCTTGGGTGATTATTCTTCTTGGCCAGGTGTCAGTCTGAAGGCCACAAAGCTGCAAGGGGCTTCCACATGCCTTAGATGGAACAGCATAAGCCCAAGCTAGAAGGAGCTTGGAAAGGCAGCCTATGCAGGACCCCAAGAGGATATGCACATTGCGACTTCTCTTCTGGAGGCAGTTTCATCAGGAAAGATAGCTGGATGGCTGTGTCAAAATGAGTTAGATGCAACTTGGATGTAAAAACACTTCCATGGTATTTATATAGAAATAACCTTAATCTCTAGATAAACTCTCAATAACTGTAGTCCAAACTAAAACAGGTAATCTTTAATATACTACTGAGAATAGAGTAAAATGATAGTCTTACTTTAATCAAGTTCCAGAATGACGGCACAATGCTTTGAAAAGCACTATCTCAGCAGAAAACTCAAGGGTGTATGTATAAAAGAATGTTTCTAGAAAATACCAAAGGTATCAAACATAACCCAAATCTGGGGTCTCATTTCCCCTTGGTGTCACTCCATACCCCAGGTAGAGAGGCTACTTTGTCCAGATGATTTTGCGAATGTTATAGTGTTTCATGAGTGTGTCCAGTCATCCGTTGAAGTTGTCCACTGTTTGCTTATGGATTTTAGAGCCTTTCTTCAGGATACTTTCCATTTACTGCTTCTCCTGCATCTTCTCAAAGGCCTCCTGGGCCAGAGTCTGCTTATCCAGGCTATGCCTCTTCTTTTCATTCTCTTTGCTCATTCCCATGCTTCCAAGAGTTTTGGCTTGTTTTTGCCCTTTTTCTTCTTCTGCTTGATCATGTAATCTCTGTGATGCCTTTCAGCTTCAAGAGCCCCTTTAGGACGTGTTCGAAGGCTACCATAGTGCCTGTAAGCTCTTGTTGAGGATTTTTGTGTTTATTTTTATCAGTTTTCTTTTGTTGTGATGTTTGTCTGGCTTTGACATCAGGGTAATGCTGGCCTTATAAAGTGAGTATAAAAGTGTTCCTCTTTAATTTTTTGGAAGAGTTTGAGAAAGACTGGCATTAATTCTTCTTTAAATTTATTTTTAAAAATACATTCATAACTTGATGTGATTATAATTATTTTCCCATTTGTAATCTAAAGTGTTGTGTTCATAGTAGTTGCCGGGTTATGGGGGGGAGAAAGTGGTCCTAATATAAGGTGATAGGAGATTTGAGTTTGGGTGATGGATACATGGTGCTATATACAGATTTTGTAACTTAGAAATCCTCACATGAAACCTATATGTTCATGTTGACCAATGTCACCCCAATAAAATTTAATTTCGAAAAGTAGTATTCTGATAAGGGGTCCAGAGGGGCTATCAGACTGCCAAATGAAGCCAGGCATAAAAAGGAAATCTCTATGCTGCATTAATTCACTGAGTACTTACAACCACCTTCAGTGATGGGTGCTACTACCAGCCCCTGACCACCCACTCTTTACACAGGAGTACAATGGGGAAATAAAAGTCACACAGCCAGTAGTGGGGCTGAAATTTGAACTCAGACTGTCTGAGTCTAGAGTCCATGCTCTTCTTTGTATATATCCTATGCTATGCTATCTTTAAGTGTCATTATCCACATATTATAGTTGAGGAAACTGGTTCTTTTTTTTTTTTTATAAAGGAGGAAACTGAGGGTTGTTATGAGTAGTAAAATGAGCATTTCTTACCCAGGGAGAGTAAATCAATAAAACAACTTGCTCAGAATCACACTGCTTTGAAGTCATGGGACCCTTGTCTGCTAACTTTCAGAGTTTCTCTCTGTATTTTCCTCCCTATTTCTCTTTTACATTGTGCTACATAATTAGTATGTAAATTATCTCCTACAATCCTGAGGTCTTATTTCATTCATAGGTTTTTCAGTAAGGGAAAAATATTGTAAGGAACTATTCATGCCATCTTTCCTACTAAAACCAAGAAATTAGTCATCAAAAGAGGTGGATTAAATTAGTGAAGATTCGCACTATGAATTGTTAAGAAAAAATTCTCAAGTGAGGTATGAGAATGTCACAAAATCACATGTAAGAATGAAATTTTAAAATACAGTAGTGGATTTATATTATGATGAATGCTTCAGAGCGAAAACAAAACACTGGCAAAGGATATTTTCAAGCAAGGCAATTAACATAAACATAAATAAACTTTTTAAAAAGGAACTGCAACACATTATATTGTAAATCTGTTTCAAAGATTTCATATAAAATGGTTTAAACAATAATGACTGAACATCAGAAAATATACTCTTGCTCAATTACTTGCATGTTTTTTCAGTAAACTTCAAGTCAAAATAAAGTTTAAAGTATTTTGTATCAGTTTCAATGTACAAAGTCAGGGGAAAAGGTATGGATAGGAAATTCTTTTTCTGGGTAAGAACCCCTTTGCTTAGATTTGAACTGTTTATACTTATAAATCGCAGTGCCGTTCAGACATTGTTTAAGCTTTTCCTTAGCGATAATGCTCAAGTGGGTTCTAAGAGAATGCAAAAACCCCACGCCCAGAAAGCCTTTTCTATTAGCCCTCTGCTTCATCCTGCCAGGAGACCTTGGTTTCCCAAGGCTTTTTCAGTGGTCACAAACCGTGTCTCTAATGCAACTTAAAGATTCATCTTCACGGACACTTAATGATGCCTAGTGTGTCATTATGACAAAAACAAACAAAACCTTGTGTCTTCAGAAAGGAAATCTGGGGCCTCATGGTCATGAAATAACACAGAGGACTGAAATGAAATAGCCTGTATTTGAAGAAGCCCTCCAGGATTCTATAGCGTATAGGGGAAGGAGCCCTGGATTTGCATTTGACAGATTTTAGTTCTGGCTCTGTAACATTGAGCCCCTCTGAATCTCAGCTAATTTGTTTGTTCAATGGCATTGGAATCCATCAGCAACAGATCCCACCATTTATTTATTCAATACCATGTACCGGGTCCTGTGTTAAGTATTGGCTGGTTGTGGTAAACAATGCATGTGAGCTATGTATGTGAGAAGATGACTTTCTGGTGTTATGTGAGGTATCATAATTACATTTCATCATCTCAGTGTCTCTGAAACTCCCCTCTTCAGTTTCCTCAGTTTGTCTTATTTCTATTTTGAACAATGTTTGTTGATGTCTCTAAGTATATAAATAATTTGTGACCCTATTCAGTGATCTGAAAACACAAAAAGGTACAAAGAGGAAAAATAAGTAAAAATTAAAAAAAGACTCATAATAACGTTCAAAAAAGACAATGCCATACAGTCAAAAATACTCATTAGACAATTGCCTAAGCAGGGACAGAAACCCATCTGGTTGAACCACACATCTATGCATGCCTCCTTCCCATGTCCCTACAATTTCTGCCCCTTCCAGTGTCAGACACTGTACGTAGGTTCTGGGTCTGCGAGGAGCATGGCGTGGCATTGCATGGCATAGTATAGAACCAAAATCATCTGCATCCCCTGACCCACAACTACTCCCCAGAAAAGAAGCAGAGAACACTTTGTTGGCTGCCCCCATAGCATGCCCGCTACCCACAGACTGGGGAACCAATGGATTCGAGGGCTCCTTTTCATCTGGAGGGCCCTTACACAAACTTGGGGATTCCTCCATTTCTAAGAAAAGTGCCTAATCTGTGGCTGGCGGCCCTTACAAACCCTCGCACCCCTCCCCCATCCCCTTTCCCTCCCATCCTTGTATCCCTCCCCTAGGCAGCCTTTCACTCACTGGCTAGTTGGTTTGGGATTGGATCAATGCAGTGGAGTGCTCTTTGCTAGGCCTTCTACCCTGTGATCGCCCAGCCTGGGGCTTTAGGGGCAGAGCATATCAATTCAAACCCACTGAACTGTATTTCCCCAGCCCCGGGTCCGCCCCTGGCCTTTGTGCTGCACCCGACCCGCCCCCTTTGCTCACTCTCCCTTCATGCTTTGTTTGGCAAACACAAAACTCCTGGCCCAGCAGCGGGTCCTTTTCAAGCTTAACAGCTAGCACTCGAAAACGCTGGGAGGCGTGGGTACCTGGTAACACCTCCAGGGATGGAGTGAGTGGATGCCCAGCTGTCTGAGTCCCCATTGAGCAGGCCTCCACCCCACCCAGCACCAACCCGCGATATAACAGGGCCAGAGTTGGGGCTTCCCCATCACACCACCCAGATGCCCCAGAATCACGACTTCTTCCAGGCCCAGGGGTTCCCTTTGAAAAGCTGGGTCATTTAGGGGCGCATTCGCCTCCTTTTGTGTTTTAAATGGCCCAGAATTTCTCAGGCCCAGAGTTTAGAGGCCTGAGAACTGCTTTGGATGATACCCCCAGAGCTCTAATCTCAGTAGCCTGCACAATAGCCACTAATGACTGAAAAAGTGTGGCTCTAAATAAATGAATAAATAAATAAATAAATAAATAAATGCAGCAACATAGCTGGCCGCAACAACAGCTATCATTTATTGACTACTTACAATGTGCCAGGTATCATGCTAAGTGCATTACAAGCATGGTAACATTTACTTAATTTACAACAACCCTGTGCTATGAAGATTAGGGCCTCTTTTTTTTTTTTGACAAGGAAGATAAGGATCAGAGACTAAGAAGCTTGCTCTTAAACCCTAAGGTATAAGTCCTCAGTTCCCATTACTTAAATAGTGGAATCTGTTATCTTTTAGTTCCTTCAAGAAATTATTATTTTCCATTCCTAAACATGCCATGCACTGTTGTGCTTTTGCCAGTTATCTTCATAAGGAGAGTTGAAGAAACTTTTTAGGTGTTGTAATTATGATTAGAGTAGATACACTTTGTTGAAGATTTATGGTACTTAACCAAGTTATTAAATACATCTTTTCATTGGCCCCTCACAACCATCTTCGCTTGTGGGTTCTGCTATTGTATCCATTTTACAGCAGGAGAAACTCAGTAACTGAAGACACTTGTCCAGTGTCACACAGCCAGTGAGGACTTGGTAGAGCTAAGGCTTTTTGAAGCTAATGCTTATTCTCCAAAACATTCATTAAGTGATATTGCCTTCTATTATTACTAATTATGTTTTAATTATACATTTCTTCAAATGATGGCCTTTTATTTTCCAAAAATTGCCTTTCGTGTTAATGGGCAGTCACTTGCTTTATGTTATTTAAACACCCTTTGAGAATATTTAAAAATTTCAGCACAGTAGGTGGATGCTGTATGGACATGCTCCCATGAACAAGCAGGAATTACAACTGAAATATGGAAAGGCTTCCTGAATAATCAATGGAAAACTCACAGGAGAGAACCCTGATACATAAGGACCGAAAGTGGAGACCCCATAGAGACTGGAAAGAGGGGTGGTGGAGTGAAAGGGCTGGCCAGGTGTCCACATAACTCTGGGATCTAATCCCCAAGCTGAGGTCCCCAGCAGAGAGCACCAAACTGAGGAGGGTATCCACATAACATCTAGTTGTGAAAAGCAGTAGGGTGATGTCTGCCAGGGAGTGGCAGCTAAAAATTCAGGCACCTTCTTGAAGGGCCAACAAAAATTCCCAGTGGATCCTGTGGATCTTCCCAGTGGATCTTGTGCTCTGGTAGAGGGAGGATGAAGTGGAATGGAGCTGTGACAGTATAAGCCAGGACTGGGGACTCCTGAGATACAGCTCAGAAGGTAGATAGATGCCCCAAGGACCTAGGCTGAGTCATTCCCTCATGCAACAGTGGACACATTTCCTACATACACATTTACCTGGCCTGGGGGGAAGAAAATTGACACACCCTATTGGAAAACACCTTGCCCTGAAGCCACTTAAGAGATTAAAAGTAATTACCCTCTAGGGAGAAGCAACTGTCCCACCCTGTTGGAAAATAACTGCCACACCTGAGGACAATTGCCTGGGGCTATTCAAGTCACAATCCTTTTAGTCTGTAGACAGAGGCCTTCTCTGGAGGCTTTGAGTCTTTGCCTGATCCAATTAGTCAGAAACAGCCTTTAACACTGTTTTAAATGCTAAAGGGATTGTTATAAGGGATTGCTGAGAAGAAGAAACAGAGAGAGAAACCTAGCCATACAGAATTAAAATGGCTATAAACTAGATATTGAGAGGTGTAGAGGATCTATCGAAAACATAGTCATAAACCCAAACAGGCAACTAAAATGAGGAGACAAAGAAACAACCATCAAATGAAAGAACTCGAGAATTCTCCAGAAGAGATTAATAAAGAAGAAATAAGAAATTTATCTGAAAAGAGTTCAGAGTAATGATGGTAAAATGCTAAACAATATAAAAAAGATATAGTAACTATGAAAAAAGAACATTCTGAGATAAAGAATGACATAACACAAATAAAAAAAAAAAACATTGAAAGGAATACACAGCAGATTAGGGCAAACTGAGGACCAAATCAGTAAATTAGAAGACAGAGTTGAAAATATCACTCAATCAGGAAATGAAAAAAAGAAAAAAATAATTAAAAGAAAAAACAGTAGTACAGCTTAAGGGAGTTGTGGGGCAACGTGAAATATAACAATATTAAAATAGCAGGTGTGCCAGAAAAGGCAAAAAGGGAGAAAGGAATAGAGAAGGTGTTTGAAGAAATAATGGCAGAAAACTTCCTTAACCTTGTAAAGGAAAAAGTCACTCAAGATTGGGAGGCACAGAGAACCTTAAACAAGAAGAACCCAAACAGGCCCATTCCCAGACACATCATTAATAAAAATGGTAAAAAATTAAAGCAAAGAGAGAATCTTAAAGGCAGCAATAGAAAAGAAACTGTTACCTACAAAGGATCCCATAAGGCTGACACCTGATTTCTCATCACAAACTCTACAGTCCAGAAGGGAATGGCATGAAATACTCAAGGTAATGGAAAGCAAGGATCTGAGACAAAGATTACTATATACAGCAAAGCTATCTTTCAAAATAGATGGTCACATAAAGAGCTTCCCAGACAAAAAACAAAAACAAAAAAACAATCAAACAAACAAACAAACACACTATAGGAGTTCATCATCACCAAGCCAGTATTACAAGAAATGCTAAAGGGATTGTTATAAAGGATTGATGAGAAGAAGGAACAGAGAGGGAAACCTAGCCATGCGAAATTAAAATGGCTATAAATAAATACCCCTCAATAATAACCCTAAATGTAAAGGAATTAGATGCTCTGATCAAAAGGCATATGATAGCTGAATGGTTATAAAAACAAGATCCAATTATATGCTGTCTACAAGAGACCCACCTCAAAACAAAAGACAAACAAAAGATGAAAGTGAAGGGACGGAAAAAAATTTTCCATGCAAATGAAAAAGGAAAAAAAAAAACCTGGAGTAGCAATCCTCACATCCACCAAAATAGACTTTAAAATGAAGGCCATCACAAGAGATAAAAAAGCTCACTACATCATACTGAAAGGATCAATCAAATAAGAGGATATAACCCTCAAACATATATACACCCAATATCTATGATCTAAATATATAAAAAATCTTCTAGAGGACTTTAATGGAGAGATTGATAATAATACATAGTAGAGGAATTGAATACCCCTATAACTTCACTGAACAGATATTCCAGAAAAAAACTTAAAAAGGAAACAGAGACTCTAAAGGATACTCTGGATCAGATGGATTTAATAGACATTTATAGAACATTTCACCCCAATGCAGCAGAATATACATTCTTCTCAAGTACACATGAATCATTCACAAAATTATGCCACATGTTAGGACACAAAAGAAGCATCTAAAAGTTCAAGAAGATTTAAATTAAATCTAGCATCTTCTCAGATCACAGTGGAATGAAAATAGGAATCAACTACAGTAAAAACACCCCCAAATATTCAAATACATGGAAGCTAAATAGCATGTTATTAAACAATGAATGGGTAATCAACAAGATCAAGAAAGAAACAAAAAACTTTCTGAAAACAAGTGAAAATGAACATACAACAGCCCCAAATCTATGGGACACAGCAAAAGCAGTCTTGAGGGGGAAGTTCATAGCACTACTAGAACACTTCAAAAAAAAAACATGAAAAATCAGCAATAAACTATTTAACCCTACAACTTAATGAACTAGAAAAAGAACAACCAGAAGAGCCTAGAGTAAGAAGAAGGAAGGAAATAATAAAGATCAGAGTAGGAATAAATCACATAGTGACTAAAAATAATACAAAAATCAATGAAACCAAGCTCCGTTTCTTTGAAAGGGTAAACAGAATTGATAAACCATTACCCAAACTCACCAAGAAACAAAGAGAGAGGACCCAAATAAATAAAATAAGAAACTGGAAAAGTAACAACGGACACCACAGAAATACAAAGAAGTGTAAGAAAATACTATGAACGACAAGCTGGACAAGTAGGTCAAACAGAAAAATTCTTAGAAAAATTCAATCTCCCAAAACTGAATCAGGAAGATTTGGAAAACCTGAATAATCCAATATCAATAAATGAAATAGATACAGTAACAATAAAAAAAATTCTCTGGACAGCTTTACAGGGGAGTTTTACCAAACATTCAAATAAGAACTAAGAACTACACCCCTCAAACTATTTCAGAAAATCAAATGGGATTTATTACAGGGATGCAAGGCTGGTACAATATTCACAAATCCTAAAATGTGATACATCACATAAACAAATCGAAAGACAAAAATCACACAATTATATTAATATACACAGATAAAGCATTCGACAAAATCAAACTCCCATTTTTGATAAAAAACAACAACTTTTAACAAAGTTAGAACAGAAGGAGCAAATCTCAACATGATAAAGGCCATATATGACAAACCTAGAGCCAAATAATACTCAATGGGCACAAACTAAAACAATTTCCCCTAAGAACAGGAACAGAGAGGGATGCCCACTCTCACCACTCCTGTTCAACATAATACTGGAAGTGCAGACAAGAAGAAATAAAAGATATCCAAAATGAAAAAAAAAAGAATTTAAATTGTCATTATTCTAGGATGGCATATTGTACATAGAAAACCCCAAAGACTCCATCAAAAAAACTACTAGGCTTAATAAATGAATTCAGTAATGTAGCAGGATACAAAATTAACACCCAGAAATCTATGGCTTTTTTATACACCAATAATGAACTCACAGAAAGAGAAAGTAAAAAAAAACAATCCCATTTACCATTGCACCAAAAAAAAAAAAAATTAAGATACCTAAGAATAAACTTTATTAAGGAGGTAAAAAAAACCTGTACTCAGAAAACTACAGGACATTGAAAAAAGAGATAGAGGAAGACATAAACTAATGGAAGAATATACCATGTTTATGGATTGATGTAGAGAGCACCTGGGAAGGCACATGAACATTTATTTAATTATTGTCAGCTGAATTCAGTGGGTTGGCAAAGTCACTTCCTGGGAGCATGCTTTTCCAGAGGCAGGAGTGTTGTCAGCTTGACCTTCAGCCCAGGTGTCAGGAGTGGGTTTTGTTATTTAAATCTAGCCAAGTACCTGGAAAGAATATGACTCAGGCCCACCCAAGAATGCACATAATCTCCTTTGTCTTGACTTTTAGTAAAACTTCTTTTTCTTGCTGTATAAAATAAACATGTTGTATTGGCTCTGGGTCCCTATCCCTGTCTCTCCATCAGAGGACAGCATTCTCACCCAGCCCCAGCTTTTTCCTTCCATCTCTGTGTCTGTCTCTTTCTTTCATTTTCTCAATTCCCAGCCATACCTACTCAGGAACTGGACCACTCTCTAGCCCACTAGACATGGAGAGGGAGAAATATATACAGATTGGTAGAGTCAATATCATTAAAATGTCCATACTACACAAAACAATCTATAGATTCCAAGGAATCCACATGAAGATACCAAAGGAATACTTCACAGCCCTAGAACAAACTCTCCAAAAATTCATCTGGAATAAAATAGATCCCCAAAAGCTGCAGTAATCCTGAGAAAGAAGAACCAAGTTCGAGGGATCACAATACCAGATATCAAGCTAAATTACCAAGCCACAGTTTTCAAAATTATCTGGTATGGCTCTAGAACAGACATATAGACCAATAGAACAGAACACAGAACCTGGAAATCAACTCAATGAACATTTGACAAAGGAGGCAAGAGCATACAATGGAGACAAGATAGTCTTGTCAATAAATGGTGTTGGGAAAATTGGTCAGATGCATTAAAATAATTAAACTATACCATCAACTTACACCATACACAAAAATAAACTCAAAATGGATAAATGACTTAAATGTAAGATGGGAAACCATAAAAATCTTAGAATAATCCATAGGCAGCAAAATATCAGACATATGTCTTAGAAATATCTTCACTGGTACAGCAGCTAGTGCAATGGAAACTAAAGACAAAATAAATAAATGGGACTACATCAAAATAAAAAGCTTCTGCACGGCAAAAGAAGCATCAACAAACAACAAGAAAGCCAACTGCATGGGAGAGCATATTTGCCAATGCTATCACTGATAAGGGTTTAATCTCCAAAATTTACAGGGACCTCACACAACTTAACAAAAGAAAGTTAAACAATCCAATAAAAAAAATGGGCAAAGAACCTAAATAGACACTTTCGAAAGAAGCGATAAATAAGGCCCAGAGACATATAAAGGTATGGTCAAAATCACTAATCACCCCAGAGATGCAAATCAAAACAACAATGAGGTATCAGCTCACACTTGTCAGAATGGCTATGATCAACAATTCAACAAACAAGTGCTAGCAAGGATGCAGAGAAAAAGGAACCCTATTGCACTGTTGGTGTGAATGCAGACTGGTGCAACTACTGTGGAAAACAGTATGGAGTTTCCGCAAAAAAATTAAAAATGGTACTCTCATTTGACCCAATAACGACACTTCTAGGAATATATACTAAGAAATCCGAAATACCAATCAGAAAGGAGAAATGCACCCCTAAGTTTTTTTATCAGCACAATTTACAATAGCTAAGATTTGGAAACAGCCTAAGTGCCCATCAGCAGAAGAGAGGATTAGAAAACTGTGGTCCATCTACACAATGGAATACTATGCTGTTGTGTAAAAAAGAAGGAACTCTTATCTTTTGCAACAGCATGGATGGAACTGGAAAACATCATGCTAAGCAAAATAAGCCAATCAGTGGAAGAAAAAATGCCACATTATCTAAATAACTTGTGGAATATATTGAACAACATAAAGTGATAAACAAAAATAGAGCCAGAGGAAAAATATTTTAGAATATACTCTAAGTAATCCTGTTATTTGCATATTTTTAATATTTTCTACAAATTTTGTGATATCATGTTATATTAGTACAGTTTTGATAATATTATTATAGTTAAAATCATTTTTCTGGAATTATTAATGCTTAATGCATTTAAAATTGTTTTTCTTGAGATATTAAAACATTGCAAAATAAATAAATAAAGTCAAAAGGTAGATTCAAAATTGTAAATTTTAGGTCTGAACTGATGGGTTTTTGTAAAATAATGATATTTTATAAATTATTCATCAGAAGTATTTTTTCCCTTGAAAAGACTTCAAACTGCAATAACACTGAAGAAAAACAAGGAGAATAAGGCTAAATCCACCTATTAACAGGTACTTGTTGGAGCCACAGAAAGTTATCCATTCCAAACTAAAAAAGTTTTAGAATGTTCCATCTCACATCATCAGGAATAAAATAGTGAATCCAGCTAGCTGAAGCTGAGTTTAAGAATTACCTAGCACTGAAAGAGATTTCAGAGATCAGTTGGTCCAATTATTTCATGGTATAAATAGAGAAATTGTTTAGAGAGGAGGGAACTTGTCCACGCTTAAACAAATATAGGCAGATCTCCACTCCTGCTGGATCCAGGGTTTACTGACTTCATGATATATTTATTCCTGCATAGAGTCACCAGATATGCATCTAGTGCTTACAATCTACTAGGCACTGTGTTAAGGGAAAGAGCAGTGAACAAGATAAGATTCCTGTCTTCACAGAACTTCCATTCTAGTTGGAGAGACAAATAATGAATAAATAAACAAATCAGTAGCAAATCACAACTGTGGAGGGACCTGTAAGGACAAGAGAGAATGGTTCTATAAGCAACTTTCATGGGTGGACTTAACTCAGGGAGATCAATGCAGGCTTCCCTGAGGAGGCAACTATTTATTGGAATCTCAATGATCAATAGTAGATAATTTGGCAAAGAGAGGAAGGAAAAAGCATCCATACATGTTAAAGGGAATAACTTAGGCCAAGCCCACGTGGTAGAACAGGGTATGGCATGTTTCAGGGATGCAACCTCAGTGTGGCTCAAGCATAAAGAACAAGGAGTGATATGGTATGAGATGGAGTCATCTCACACCATGATGGGGCTACAGAGGTATGAATAGGGGGCCTGGCAATGATGGACCTAGTAATCCAAGCTGATGATTTGAGTTCTTACCCTTAGATCAATGGGAAGTAATTGATGAGTTTATTAAGCCAAAAAGTGATAGGGCATTCTTAAAATATCACTCTAGCTTCTGTGTGGAGAACTTATTGGGAAGCATTAAGAAAACCTGAGATTAACCAGTAAACTACCTGTAGTTGTTCAAGCAAGAGATAATGGAGGCTTGGACTAGGGCCGTGGTCTGCAAACTGCAGCTCGTGAGACACATGTGGATCTTTGACCCCTTGAGTGTGGCTCTTCCACAAAACAGCACAGCCTGGGAGAGTCTATTTTGAAGAAGTGGCATTAAGAAGAAGTTTAAGTTTAAAAAAATTGACTCACAAAATAAATTATTTTTTTAAATTTAATAGATCTTTTTGTTCAGATTATTACAATTGCCCCCCCCCCCAATAGCTCCCCTCTACCCGGTTCCCACCACACCCTCTGCTAAAACCCCACCCCCACCCCCCGCCACTGTCCTCATGTATAGTTGTATGATTTTTGTCCAGTATCTTCCTGCACCCTCCACATCCATTTCCCTCTGAGAATTATCAGTCCACTCCCTTTCTATGCCCCTGAATCTGTTATATTCACCAGTTTATTCTATTCCTCAGATTTTTAATTCACTTGATTCTTAGGTTCACTTGTTGATAGATATGTATTTCTTGTTCATAATTTTTATCTTTACCCGTTTCTTCTTCCTTTTTCTTCTTGAAGAATACCCTTCAGCATTTCATATAATACTGGTTTGGTGGTGATGAACACCTTTAGCTTTTTCTTATCTGTGAAGCTCTTTATCTGACTTTCCATTCTGAATAATAACTTTGCTGGGAAGAGTACTCTTGGTTGTAGGTTCTTGCTATTCATCACTTTAAATATTTCTTCCCACTCCTGTCTGGCCTGCATAGTTTCTGTTGATAAATCAGCTGACAATCATATGAGTGCTCCCTTTTAGGTAATCAACTGTTTTTCTCTTGCTGCTTTTAATATTCTCTCTTAGTCTTTTGCTGTTGGCATCTTAATTATGATGTGTCTTGTTGTGGTCCACTTTGAATTCCTTTTGTTTGGGATTCTGTGTGCTTCCTGGACTTGTAAATCTATTTCTTTCACCAGGTGGGGAAAGTGTTCAGTCATTATTTCTCAAATAGGATTTCAGTATCTTGCTCTCTCTCTTCTTCTGGGACCTTCATAATTCTGATGTTGGCTTGCTTAAAGTTGTCCCAGAGGCTTCTTACACTATCTTCAACTTTTTGGATTCTTTTTTCTTTTTTCTTTTATTTTTGAGTGTTTTTTGCTTCTTTATATTTCAAATCTTTGACTTGATTCTTGCATTCCTCTAGTCTGCTGTAGGGTCTCTGTATAATATTTTTTTAATTTCAATTAGTGTATGTTTAATTTCTAGTTGGTATTTTTTCATATCCTCGAGGGTCTCACTAAATTTATTAGCCTTTTCTAAGAAATTCTTTTAAAAAAAACAAAAACCTTATAACCGTGGTTTTGAATTCTATATCCAGTAATTTGTTGTACTCCATTTCTTTTGTTTGTGATCTGTTTCTTTGTCTCCACATTTTCGCTGCTTCCCTGAGTTGGTAGGATAGCTTTGTGTGCTAGGTGTCCTATATGGCCCAGTGGGTCAGCATCCCCAGTTACCTGAGGTGGACACTCTTGGTGCACCCCTTTGTGGACACAGCCTTGTTGTAGTTAAGTCTTGATTGTTATTGGTGTCACTGGAAGGAATTGACCTCCAGGCCAATTGTCTGTGAGGACCAGATGTGTCTATGCCAGAAGACCTTCTGTGCTGGAGACAGCCTTATAGGACCAGACTTACAAAATTGTAAAAGCCTCTGTGCTCAGCTTGGATGGAGCGGAGCCTCAGGGCTGAGCAGACAGTCTCGGCTTCCTGTCAGCCCTGCCCTTGCGCAGGTCCCTCCAGACCTCTGCCTTCTGTGGCTCCCTTGAGTTTCCACCTGACAGTCCAGATCCCCCCTGTACGAGTGTGGGTACTCAGGGGTTCACCTGGAATTGGGGTTCCATGCAGTCAAAAGTGCGGTTTAATGCAGTCAGGAACCTCCAACTCCCTTCCTCTAGGGAAAATCAGTGGCAATCTCCACAGTCAGTCTTTTCTTCGCACACTTGTGCACAAGTGCATGTGCGTGTGTGTGCCCCCAGACCCTTGTGCACTGTGGCTCCCAAGTCTCCATGTGCCTTTCTCTCTACCTGACAGTCCAGACTCTCCCTGTATGAGCCTGGGTCCATGGGCTTTCACCCCACTGGCTTTCAGTGCAGTTGGTCGCTTCCTTCTCCCTCCCACCAGAGAAAGCCAGCCAGTCACTTAGCTGCCCTTCCTTTCTGCACATGTGTCTCCATACCTCAGCCCTTTGCAGCTCCTCTGATTCCTCGTGAGCTTTTCTCTTTCCTTATTGTTGTAGAATTTCCACTCAGCCAGCTTTCCTGTGGTTCTGAATGATGTATATTCTGTCTTTTAGTTGTAGTTTTGAAATTGTTGTGTGAGGCAGTAGTTTAGGTGCTTACCTATGTTACCATCTTTGTTTCTCATCTCAAAAGAAATTTCAATTGCTGTACTGTTGATATTTGACTTAACAAATTTCAGTTGTTGTACTGTTGACTAATGAGTTTGCCAACCACTGGACTAGGGTGATGACAGTGGTTTTTTACCAACTGATTTTTTTTTTACCAGTGTCACTCATTTAACTTCTAGGATCCTCAGTCTCCTCATATGCATATTGTCCCCAAAACCATCAGTCTACCTCATAGAGATGTCACAATGGTCAATCAAGAAAGCACTATACTAATGCAAGCATTAAAAATAATTCAGTCCTAGTAATGGTCAATCATTGTTAAATAATATCCAGCACTTTACATCATCATGTAATAACAAGACAGAGCTCTGCCTTTTTTTTTCTGGTCGTGTTAAATATACAAGAAATACCAAAATACTTTCTTCTTGTAAAGATACACTGTTATAGATAAAGATAAAGTCTCCCTTGACTTCCGTCCCAAATTCTAGTCCTTTCTGTGCTTCCTTACAGCAATGTTTAAAATGTTTGAGAGTTGGGTTTCAAAAACACAGAATGATGGTGAAAACCAGCTATTTGTACAGCTAGAAGTATAATATTGGAGTCACCTGGCAATACCTAAAAGAGGTGCTTTGTTGGAGGCAAGAACTTTGTAATGGTCATCTGTGTTTATGGCTCCCTATCTCCAAGTACTTTAAAAATATTAACTCATTTAATCTTCAAAATTACCCTTATGAGATAAGTGCCATAAAAACAGTATTCTTTCCATATAAGAAAATGGAGGCAGAAAGGGTTAAAAAGGACTTTTCTCCCTTATAGTAGGTGGCCATAGAAAAATATAATGACAGAGCCTAGATTCATACCCAGACAGTCCAGCCCTAGAGCCCATTCACTCTCTCCTATTCTATCACACTGTCCCAGTCACTAAGGTGGCACTGCCCACGTGGTGCTAGAATGATCAACTGATGGACACACAAGTCTCTTCAACCAGTCTGTGCACATCATATGCAAGTTACTATCTCATCTCTCTTTGTGTCCTAAAAGAGTACTGAATTAATAATCAACATAGTTGGTTTCATGAAGATGAGTGATTCAGAAGAACCAGGGGATTGCTAGGTGTGAAATACAAACAGGTTTACCAAACAATTAACTCAAGAACATGTTAAGGCTTAAGTAATAAGTGTGAAGTGATTAGCATAGTGTTATTTCACACTACACTAATAAAAATAACAGCTCACATTTAACAGGCAATTACCATGTGCCAAGCGCTTCTCTAAGTGGTTTATTTAACTAATTCAATCCCCATGAGGACACTGTAAACTACCATTGTCCCCTTTGCATTGGTCAGGGTCTAAGCAATAAAACAGAAACTATTTGAAGTGTAAACAACATTGGGAATTTAATGGAAGGCATTGGTAACACAGGCGAGGGAAGAGCTGAGAATCCAGGAGGGATAAAGAAGCATCTGGATATTAGTAGCAGCAAGAACTGAAGGGATGGGGAAAGGAGTGCTACATAGCCCAGGGTCAGGGGTCACCCAGTGGAAGCTGGAACCACATTGACCATTTCTGACACAAGTAATCCAGTCCCTGGAAGAGAAACTGTTTGGAGCAGACACAGGGTGATTGACACTCCTGGGTTTCACAGAACTGCAGAGTTTCCTGAAACATGGGACCTTCGGTGATGAAACTAGGAGTGTCCTGAACAAACTAGGGCAAATTGGTCATCCTTGGACAAAGAGAAGAAAACCAAAGAAATTCCATGGTTTTTTCTTTATTTCCTCTTTCCTCTTTGGCTCTAGGCAGTCCTCTCCCCCACCCCCACCCCCATTGGTTGGATCTAGTGGAAAGTCATTGGTTGGACCTAGTGGGTAGTCATTCTGGGAAACATACTGCAGAGGTCAGACCTCATGCCATACAGAGCAAAGCAGCCAAAAAGCTAAAAATAATATTGAGGAACAACAGGCCCAGACTGCTGAATAAACTTTATTACAAGTGAATACACTTTTTAAGCAAAGGCAACAAACTATTTTCAAACTGGCTCTTCAAATAGCCCTGATCTACAAGGTTGGGCTTGGGCAGACAACAAATAGTTTGGGCTACATAGAGCCATTTTCACCCCAAAGGTCTGTAACTATTCCACAACTATGTTATCTATGACTCTAGCTTTATTGTAATACATTCCTCTTACACAGGAAGTGAGACACATTCCTGTAATAGATCCATTCTCATGCTGGACAACCATCAGCACCAGTGCTGCTGGGCACAGTGATGGCATTGAGCTAGAGCGTTTGTGCCAATGTCAGCTGACTATGTCACTAAGCATGCTATTTAGTTCAGCTGATGTTTTTATCATAGAAAAAATGCTTTGATGAAGCAAGCAGTGTATTGATTTATATTCTGGCACAAGCTCATCATCTCATCATGGACCAGTAACAAATAGTTATAGGATAACCACAACCAAGTCCTTGGCCCATATTTTTGTTAGTGTTGTCTTTAGAGAAGAAATGTAGTATAAAAGTAGAGAAGAAAAAGTACTAGGTCAGGGCTTAATATCTATGTCTGTCCAGTTATATCTAGTGCTTTCCAGGTCTATGATGTCTTCATGGGAAAAACACTGTGCCAATTTGTAAGAGGGCCCTAGTATTTCATACTGAGGTCAGATGTTAGAAACTGACATCGAGAGGCTGGAGCTTTGAGTGTCACTAACTCTGTGGGCAAATTCCTTAATCCCTCTCAGACACTTTCTTCCTCTATGAAATGTACCAATCCAAGCTGCCCTGCTGATGATACCAAATAATATTGTGAAGCACATGGGCAGGTGAAACATATGTCTGAAGGTTCTTTCCTTTACTGTAGGGCTGAATCTGTGATTGGTTAGGAGAGGGGATATTATATCTTAAATCTTCCACAATAATTGGAGTAGGGAAGTGCAAATCTATAGTGACATAGCCACACCCAATGTCAGAAGAAGGCAATGGGAAATAGAAATAGCTCCCAGAAGGCATGGAACAAAATATTTCAACTGTACTGGTGTTGGGGTAAACTGTGTGTGTGTGTGTGTGTGTGTGTGTGTGTGTGTGTGTGTGTGTGTGTTGGGAGACTAGAATGTAGGGTGGATATAGAAAATAGAGAGAGTAAGGGGTGATGTGGTGTGCCTGAGAGAATTTTCCAAGGGAAGGAGCAAGCAGATAAAATGAGTATAAGGGGAAGAGTTCAAAGACACTTGAGAGAACTGTCTATGTGGGTAGGCATACCAACAGGTGGATGCCATGTGTAAGCTGCACTGAGTCATGAGAAGAATTCAATGGAAGTCCTGAGGAGACTATGCCTGCCAAGGCTCACATCTTAGCAATGGCACAGGACTGGCAGCCAATTTGGCATGTACTCCAAAGATGTGTGCATGGTCACTTTTGCCTGGCCCACAGCCTTTACCTCTGCCAAGAGGTAAGTGTCAGAGCCACCCACGTGCACCTGTGTTCACTCAACAACTGGACTACCACTTTAAGGGCAGCCTTGAATTCCTCTCATCAGAGGCTCATCCTCCAGCTGCTATCCTGGAAAGGGACTTAGGTCACTAGTGAGGACAGAAGGAGACAAAGGAGACCCTCTTATGTATCTAGATGCTACAGCTCCCTAGCTGTTCAGATGTCTGCAAGCTCTGCAAACCTTGTTTGATAGTCAAGGAGGGCAATGAGCCAGGTCAGGGAACTGGGCCTCTAGCCAGCACTGCCTGCTCTGGACTTTTGCCTAGTCTGGGTCCTTGCTGCCAGAATCCACACCCAATGAATATCCAGTGAGAGATTCAAGAATTCCAAGATCTACGGGTGTATAATATCTTCACAGGAAAAACACTGTGCCTGTTTGTAAGAGAGCCCTGGTATTTCATGCTAAGACCAGATTTTAGAGGTAGACATCTGAAGGCTGCAGCTTTGAGTGTGCTTAGGGAGCGCACAGCCTATCTGGGGTGAGAGACATGCTTGAAGCTTTGAGAAGTTCCAATGATAGACCCAGGTTGTTCTTGCTCTAGTAGATCTGTTCCATTTGGTGAAATTACATGAACCCCCACAAAGAACTCAAAGTTCCTGGGTTCATGCCTCAAGCAGAACTTTCAAGTCCTTGCTGCACCTCCCATCTGGTTTGATATTAGTCTCCTTCCTTAATCTCTCTTCTATTGTTTCCTCCAGTTCTTCCTATATGATTCCTAGTGTTCAGCAAGTCTGGAGGCTTACCCCCACCTGCACTAGTTCCCTAAACTTGTCTCTTCCTTGTTGACACTGTACTTATTTCAGAATGCTGTCTCCGAAAATCCCCTCATTGGCTTGGATATGGCATAAGGCAATTCTGGGGTGGGAGAGGGGGGATCTTCTTGGCAGCATGCTAGGACTAACATGGTTCCAGTTTCCTGCCTTTGCAGAGGCACCCAAGGGTGACAGAGGTAGCAGTAATTGCTCTATTCATTTGACAGGGTAATAGACAAAATGTTGGCCCAGCTATGTCATATGCTAGGACATGGCCAGCAGGGACCCATTGAATGCAATGGAGCAAGACTACCTGGGAGGGACTAGAGTATTAAATTCATCCTGTTCTCTTGGGGAAATAAGTATTAAAAGAACATGTTCAACTTTAGGTGACAGGGCACTCTATTGGAAAGAGCATGTGCATTAGCATAGGCTGATGGCTAACAACAAGTGCTCCAGCCTTCAGGCTTGGACCTAAGGAAAAGTCCTAGAAATATGTTCCCAGTCCTCCACGCTGGCAGCACTATCCAGGCTAGTGTAGTAGAGGGAGTATTGGCTTTGCTTAGAACATGACAGGCCTATGTTCAGATCACAGCAATGTCATTTTATGACCTGTGTAAAATTGGGCAAGGGAAAGAATCACTTTGAGATTCCTCATCTGCTAAATGAAGACATGACTGTGTAGTCTCACAGGTTTGATTTATGGGATTAAATGGGTTTATAAAAGTACTTAGAACAATGACTGACATTACTACTAAAATGAGTCTAATGTGGGAATTGCTTTTGGAAGGAGACAGAAGCCTAGCTATTTTTAAAAAATTTATTTTATTGATATTTTACATAGAGGAAGGGAGAGAGCTAGAGAGCCAGAAATATCGATGAGAGAGAAACATCGACCAGCTGCCTCCTGCACACCCCCCACTGGGGATGTGCCCGCAACCAATGCACATGCCCTTGACTGGAATCGAACCCGGGACCTTTCAGTCCGCAGATCGACGCTCTACCACTGAGCCAAACTGGCTTTGGCAAGCCTAGCTATTTTGATGGGCTGTGTAGGAATAGATTTTCCCAAAGAGAACATGGAAACGAGTAACAGGACCACTTGTTCCACAATTGACACAGTTCAGCAGGCCTATCTCTTCTGGAAAAAACACACTTGCTTCCTGGCAGGTCCCTGGGTAGGCAAGACAGCCCCTAGATTGTGGCTGGGAGAGGTTGAAGCTGCATGCAGGGCTGCTTCAGGATCTGCAGTCAGAATGAGTATGTCTCTTGCTCTGGGCTAGCTTGACTGCATCTGCTTCCAGGAGGGAATAGAGATGAATTACAGGGACTTTTTGAGATTTTCAGTGGGACAGAAGTTAGCAGGCCTACAACTAGGGGCTCAGATGGATATGACTCCTGTTGGGTTCTTGTGAGGGCAAGACTGTTCCTCGTGTGTGGCTGGATCCCTCAAAGTTTCCACAAAGACATTTTTGTCCATGTATGCTACCAAATTATTTTCACTGAGCAGAAAGATGAACAGGAGACCTCTTATTTTGCCATCTCACTGACTTTCACCATTTTTTTACAACTACTATTGTTACTTCCATCCTCATTCTCCTTCAAGTTCAGCATTTTATTTTTGTTTTTTGTTTTTTTTTATTTATTGTCTAAAGTTTTACATATGTCTCTTTTGTTCACAATTGACCTCCTCCCCAGCCATTCCCACCCTGAGCAAGCCCCCCACAGCCCCAGTATCTGTGTCCATTGGTTATGCTAATATGCATGTATACAAGTACTTTGGTTGCTCTCTAACCCCCCCTTGCTATTCTTGTTCATCAAATTATGTTGATCATAATATTCCACATATGAGTGAGATCATATGATAGTTATCTTCTCCAACTGGCTTATTTCACTTAGCATAATGCTCTCCAGTTCTATCCATGCTAATGCAAATGGTAAAAGTTCCTTCTTTTTAAAAAATATATATATTTTATTGATTTTTTACAGAGAGGAAGGGAGAGAGATAGAGAGCTAGAAACATCGATGAGAGGGAAACATCGACCAGCTGCCTCTTGCACACCCCCTAACAGGGATATGCCTGCAACCAATGTACATGCCCTTGACCGGAATCGAACCTGGGACCTTTCAGTCTGCAGACCCACGTTCTACCACCGAGCCAAACCAGTTTCATCAGTTCCTTCTTTTTTATAGTGGCGTAGTATTCCATTGTGTAGATGTACCACAGTTTTTTAATCCACTCATCTGCTGAAGGGCACCTAGGCTGTTTTCAAATCTTAGCTATTGTAAATTGTGCTGCTATGAACATAGGGGTGCATATATCCTTTTCTGATTGGTGTTTCTGGTTTCTTGGAATATAGTCCTAGATGTGGTATTACTGTGCCCCCCCCCCCCCCCCCCCGCACCAGCCCGAACTGCCATGCCAATTGCCGCCTGCTGCTGCGGCCTCACATGCCGCCCATGCTTTCCCTCCAGCAACTGCCTTGCTTTCCACTTTCCCTCCCTCTTCCTTCTTTGCTATCTTTAGTCTTCACTCCTCCCTCCCTCAGTGTATGCAAATTAACTGCTATCTTTGTTGGGTTAAGTTGCATACTCACTCTGATTGGCAGTGAACATAGTGAAGTCATAGTACATAGTACATAGAACATAGTACGGTCAATTAACATTTTTCTCTTTTATTAGTGTAGATGTACATGATATATATTCATATATGTAATGTAGAGTCTATCTATTTATCCATTCATCCTTCCCAATAAGATGTACACACTAATATGTATACACACATAATATATATGTGTATATATTAGTATAACTACATGTATATATATCATACACACACACACACACACACACACACACACATATATATATATATATATATATATATATATAATGCAGGATCTATTATCTTGCTTAAGAAGATATACACACAGAATATATATATATATATATATATATATATATATATATACATATAATAGTATAAATATATATCATATACACATATATGATATATATATATATTTATATATATAATGCAGGATCTATCAATCTATCTATCTATCTATCTATCATCATCATCATCATCTATCATCTATCTAGGTTTGAGCCCCACTTGTCCACAGCAGTATCCTGCTCATTAATGCACATGTTACTGGCTTTTACTGCTCCCTGCCTCACTTTTTCAAATTCATCACTTATGCTGTCTCCCAAATGAACCACCTAAAACCTAGTAGTTCTTATTTTATAGTCTGGTTTATATGGAACCCAAATTAAAACAGTGGCAAACACTGAATGAGTACTTACTGTGGGCCCAGCACTGTGATATTCCATTCATATGCCTTAGTATAATGATTAGGAGTAAGATTGAATTAGTTAAAACACATAAAATGCTTATAACAGGTCTAGCCCCTAGTACATGGGTGGGCAAACTTTTTGACTTGAGGGGCACAATGGGTTCTTAAACTCGACCGGAGGGCTGGAACAAAAGCAACCTGACCATGCTGGCACTCTCATCTTGGGCTGCTGGTGAAGGAGCGGAGGGGAGCTCTTTCGGCTTTGGGGGCTGGATAGAACAGCCGAACGGGCTGGATCTGGCCCGCGGGCTGTACTTTGCCCACGCCTGCCCTAGTAGGTACTCAGTAAACATTTTTAATATAGTATTCCAAGGTCCAGTCAAAGATATATACCAAACCAGTTTTATGAATAAACAGATTTTAGTATAAAGGATTGATAACTACACATAATAAAGTTGTTCCCTGGGTCACTGAAAAGGTAAAGAGAAAACTCGAAAGTATCATAGAATTAGCAACTTTAAGAAGCAGCATCATCCCTGTGAGAACAAAGAGAAGTAGTTTAAATTATTAAAACTTAGAAGCTTAGAAGAGGGGCCTCATTGAAATGAAAGTCAAACCTCTGAGATGAGGGTACTGTTCAGCTGGTTCTGTTGAATCTAAGCGTGGAGGAGTGGACCTGCAAAGTAATGAGCCATACTTCCCAGGAGACCAGAGCTGGTGTCTATGAGAAGAGTGTCATAAGGCTGGTTCTATAGTCCTGGAGAAATGAAAAACTGGATTCAGCTATTTATTGCTTCTTATAGGAACTGACATTGCTGGAGTAAAGTAGTGTTGCCTCTTCAAGCCTTGTAATCTTCCTCGAGTGCTGGGGTGGGGAACCTTTGTTTTGCTGGGGTTCATTTGGAAATTTATGACATAATTCGTGGGCCAGAAAAATTGTCAACTTAAAAATCATCCTGCTATATTTGGCAAAACATTTAATTAACTCACCCTTAATGCCTTGGAAGGGTCAGACCAAATGATTTCACAGGCTTTATATGGCCTGTGGATCAGACTTTCCCCACCCCTGCTGGTGACTCCATTGGCAGAGCTTAACAGGAAATCAGTTGGAAGACAAGAAATGTGATCTATGAGACCCCAGTCTAGGCATCACAAGAGAAAGTATAGATGGATAGATAGGTTTCAGAATAAACAACAAAACTCTAGTAACTGATACCCATAATCTCCACAATATTCCTTTGAGGCAGGTACTAAAGTTATTATTGGGTTCATCTTTTACTAGATTTTCTTTTTAGAGAAGTTCTAGGTTCATATAAAAATTGGCTGAGGAAATATAGAGTTATTTCACTGGTTTTTGATGTTGGAATTTTGACTGCAAGTTACTATTCCAAGATGACACAGGTGATCAATGTAGTGCCAGGATTATAATTCAGGGTCTCTGGTTCCAAAGTCACTACCCACCTAATCAACTTATATTTCCTTTTCCTTTATTCCAAGCTCATATGCTGTTTAATATTATTAAAGTATTCTACAACTCAGACCATTTATACATTTGGGTAGGACAGTTCTTTTTCTCTTCCCCTTCTTTTTCCAAGTTAGTGAATGTTTTCTGTACTTTGGGGTCAGAAATGAGGTATTTATCAGGATAGAACTTGAATCCTCAAAGGTTTTGGTTACCCTAGTGTTCTGTTGATCCCATTGACAAGCAAGACAAATTGGTAATGCTGCTAAAAATGTGTTTGCACTCAACTGCCATTTGCCTTAACTAATAGGCAGAAAATGGAATTAGTGACATGTACTGCTTGCAATATTTGGTAAGGAGGAGAAACCCAGGTATAGTCTTGCTTTCACTCCTGAGAGACCAGATGACTCTTTCCTGGGAAAAGTCTCCTCATGACAATCAGCTTGTTCTATGTTGACACTACTATATCCATTTGTTCTTTCTCATCATTTCTAGACATTATGCTAAGTCAGGAGCACTGGGATTGAGTTTGAAGGGTAGGTGTGGGGTCACCAGAAGGTCACTAATACCTCTCAGCAAGTTAGGGAGTTTTGAGACAAGTGATTGTCCAATTGTAAAGCCAACACCTGATAGCCTTCATGCTTGAGGGTGGAGATCTCTACAAGGAAAACTGCAGCTGGAATCCTTCTCAGGGGCTGCCCTTCAACAGGAAGTCTGGTTTCACTCAGCACAGCAATGCTGACTCTGAGTCTGGACAACGCACATGAGACCACATTTTAGAGATGACAGTTATCATCATTGTCTAAAGTCATGATATTTTATAGTGCAGGAGTTCTTCCTTACCAATGACAGGTTGAAAGACTTCTACTAGCCTAAGTCCCCAAATAGGGTATTTTCAACAGAAAAATTTTGATAATCTTGAACTTGGTGTGACACAGACTTTGCTCTGGGGATCTGCTTTGTAGGGGGAGAGGCTGGATATCATAATTAAGGCTATTCAGAGATACTCAGTGATAAGTGACTGACATTCTGAGCTCCCTAACTGGGATATGGATTTGATAAGTCAGGACAATATTTTTTCCATCATGGTAATTCACAACCTGGACCATCCTGACCATCTCAAGCAATGGTCATTAGTCAATATAGGCATTTCACAACAATGGTTCTCATCTTTAGCAGCCCACTATTAGTGCAATGTTGTTATGAAGGCTGATGTTTTCAGAGCAAGAGAAGTGGGAAAAAAAACTATTATCTGTATAGAGAATTTCTCCTGTGATGTTAATGGGGTATTAAAGTCTTCTACTATGATTGTGTTGCTGTCAATCTCTCCCCTGATATCTTCCAGAAGTTTTTTTTGTGTGTGTGTTTTTGTTGTTGTTGTTGTTTTAAATGTATTTGTGTGCTCTTGCATTGGGTGCATAAATGTTTACCAGAGTTATATCCTCTTGTTGTGTCGATCCATTTAGAATTATTAAGTGGCCTTCCTTGTCTCTTGCTATGGTCTCCACTTAGAGGTCTATTTTGTCATTTTGTCAGATATAAGTATTGCTATCCCAGATTTTTCTTCATTTCTATTTGCCTGATAGATATTTTTCCATCCCTCCACTTTCAGTCTGTCTGAGTCCCTTGTTCTGAGCCAAGTCTTCTATAGACAGCATATATCTGGGTTATGTTTTCTTATCAATTCAGTCACTCAATGCATTTTTATTGGAGCATTTAATCCATCTATGTTTAATGTTATTATTGATAGGTACTTGTTTGTAGCCATTTCTGTACTTTATTTCCGTGCTTCTTCCTTCCTTTCTATTTCTTCTTTTTATAGCATTCCCCTTAGATTTATTGCATTAAACACCCTTAGCCTTTATTTTATTTTTTGCCTGTGAAGCTCCTGATTTCCCCTTCAATTTTGATTGATAGTCTTGCTGGATATAGTATTCGTGAGTTCAGTCCTTTGCTTTGCATCACTTTGTATACTTCATTCCATTCTCTTCTAGCTTGATGTGTTTCTATTAAGAAATCATTTGATAATCTGATGGGAATCCTTTGTAGGTAACTCTCTGTCTCTCTTGCAGAGTTTAAGATTCTCTCTTTGTCATTAACATTTGCTACTATAATTATGACATGTCTTGGTGTGGGTCTTTTGGGATTGATCTTGCTTGGGACTTTGTGTACTTGTGTAACTTTTTTCTCCCCTATATCCAGGTAGTTTTCTGTCATTATTTCTTCAAATAGGTTATCTAATCCTTGCTGCTCTTCTTGTCCTTCTGGCACTCCTATTATATGTATATTACTTCATTTTGTGTTGTCCCAAAGTTCCCTTAGGCTCTCCTCAAGCTTTTTATTTATTTTATTCTCCAATTACTGTTCAGATTGTGCTGGTTTCTCTACCTTATCTTCCAACTCACTAATTTGGTCCTCTGCTTCTTCTAGTCTACCGTTAAAACCTTCTATGACATTTTTCATTGTAGCTATATCACTTTTGATTTCTTCCTGATTTTTGCATAGGTTGTTGATTTTCTCATTCATCTGGTTTATGAACTGTACGACCATTACTCTAAATTATTTTTATGTCATATTGCATACCTCCATTTCAATTATTTCCTTTCTTGGAGATTCCTGTTTTCCTTTCCTCTGGCTATTGTTTCATTGTCTCCCCATTCTAACTGTCACCATAAGGTCCAAATGATGAGTTGTGGGGGCCTGGGCCATGTGCAGTGGGAGCTTTTAGCCACCTGAGTGTCACTGAAGAACTCTGACACCAAGACCTGTGGCTGCTGTGGGTCAGTGGAAGACACACTCTCCCAGGATCAGAGTCACAGGTGCTTAAGGCAGCCTCATACGTGCACCTAGAATTATGAACCCCACCTGTGCCACAGTGAAAAGGATACTCAGCTAGTGTGTGCTAAAAATCAGAGTCCCCTAACGCATGCCAGGAGTCAGAGTACCTCTGTGCCTGCACCAAGAATAGAGTATAAGAATCTCTGTTGCTTGGGGCAGCCTTATGCTGAGAATCAGGGTCCCTGTGTGCACATGCACCAATAATTTGAGTCACTGGCTCTTAGTGTGTATGCACTGAGAATCAGGGATGCCGTGTGTTCGCGATGAGTCACTGGTGCTCAGTTCTGCATCTCGCATGGAGAATTAGTGTCCCCAGTCTTCTTGGGGAATCAGGTTGAAAAGCCACCTTATGTAGGCAGGAGGTCCACTCCTGCACTGTGGGAAACAGATTTCTGTGTGTGTTCATCCAGAATCAAAGTAATGTGGCACAGCTGCCCTGTGTGGGTGTGGGGTCTGTTTCCACAAGTGTGCACTGCAGGAAATAGAATCCCTGTGTCTGTGCACCCAGGCTCAAAGTCAGCGCAGTTGCCTGTGTGGGCAGGAGGCCTGCTTGTGTAGAGTGGGTCTAGAATAAGGTGACCAGATAGTCTCACTTTTGGCTGGACAGTCCCATGTGGGATCCCTTAACACAATAGTTCCTGGTTCCTGGTTCCCAGCAGTCCCGATTTCTAACAATTTTTCCTGCATCCTGTGGCATTTTTAAAAAGTCCCAATTTTTGGAAAGATTGGAAAGCTGGACAATCTGGTCACCATAGTTTAGAAGTTCCTATGCTACTGCAGCAGGCTTGCAGGGAGTGGGATGTGCTCTGTAACTCACAGAAATCTGAGGCTGGGATGTCTGGAGTCTTGGTGTCTGTGTGTCTGAAGGTGTAGTTGCAGGTCTTTGTCCCAAGTGGCTGTAGGTTACCAGTTTGTGTCTGAGACCAGATTGGGTGGTGGTGAGGCTAGGTTCCTAGTCTCAAGCAGTTCTTTTCTTCAAGATGACTTGGTTTCTGTTCTGGCACTGACCACCCCAGAGTGTTTGCAGTGGCAGCGGGGTTTTGCTGTTTAAGACTGTCCAGTTTGGCAGCCCCCTGGAAAATCTGAAGGAGATAACTCTTCCTAGCTCTCTCTCTCTCTCTCTCTCTCTCTCTCTCTCTCTCTCTCTCTCACACACACACACACACACACACACAAACACCACACCATATGTGCACACACTCCTCAATAGTTCTCTCACCCTCTCACATACTCTTCCTCCCTACCTTCTTGCCAGTCACCATCTTTTCTCCCTCCCAATCCCTACTGTCTGACACTCGAGACAATATTAAGTTACAGTACCTTGTATCCTTTTTCAATATTATCTCAAATCCTCTTTAATTCAGTTGATCAGGATTTAATCTTTCATATAATCATCTATAGCAAAACCCACCAAATGGAAACTTTTCTGGAGCGCAAGATTTCTGATATATTAACATGACCTAGATATATCATAGGACCTACAACAGGTAGATTAGTGCCATAATTTGTATCCAATCAGCCAACATCTTATTCATTAAAACCAGAAACAAGGGGGGGGGGGGAGAAGATGGCTGAAAATCTCAGCCATTAGAAAGCATCATGAAAAAGGAGCTAGGAGGAACTTGAACAGAACAGAGTTTGAGAGATAAAGTGAAAAAAATCAGGTTATGGTAGAAAACACATATGAAATGCTTTCATTTATGTGCTCTTCTCTGGACATGGCGTGGAGGGGGAGGGCTAGCTTAAAGGTATAAAGTCAAAGTATATAGTGATGGCATGTAGGACTGAGGAGTTTCCATCACTAAGCTCATGAAGTTCTTATTGGTAATCCACATTCTGCTTATTTGTATGTTAGAGTTTGAAAATATGACACAGACCAGTTTTTATCATGCGTAAATTTACTGATGACATCAGTATCTCCACTGAAATAGAAACATCATTTTCATCAACTTTAGCAAACTTTTAAGTGTAGCAGCTGGTAGACCAAGTGTTCTTTAGTGGCTCTGGTTCCACCAGAGTCCTTTGTGTATTGTGAAGACCACTTGGGGGAAACTCGGGATCACTTTCATCTGCATTGCCAATCTCCTCAACCAACTCCAACCAAATCAACCTTAAAAAGTTTGGATCTTTCCAGAATTCTAATTTTTATGCTCTAGTTATTTTATGTGGTAATTTAGTATCCTTAAAAAAAGCAATATATTATTGTTTTAATGCCTAATATAGTTCTGCAGAAGCCAACTCTTATAATGGCATACTTTCTAGCTTAAGCCTTTACCATATATTGAGTCCTTTTTATGTGCTTATTGGCTATTTATATATCTTCTTTTATAAATTGTCTATTCAAGTCTTTTGGCATTTGGGGTCTGTTAATCTATTATTGATTTTAATGATTTCCTTGTATATTCTGTATACAGTTATATACAAGTTCTGTTTGTGGCTTGCCCATTCAGTATCTTAGTTGTGTCTGTTCATAAAATCTTTTAAATATGATGAATTTTACTTTATCAATTTTGTTACTGCTAATGCTTTTTAAAAATATATTTTATTGATTTTTTACAGAGAGGAAGAGAGAGAGATAGAGAGTTAGAAACATCAATGAGAGAGAATCATTAATCAGCTGCCTCTTGTACATCCTCTACTGGGGATGTGCCCGCAACCAAGATATATGCTCTTGACCGGAATTGAACCTGGGACCTTTCAGTCTGTAGGCCGATGCTCTATCCACTGAGCCAAACCAGTTTTGGCACTACTAATGCTTTTTGTGTCCTAAGAAATTTTGTCTATCCCAAGATAATGAAGATATTGTAAAACTTCATTAGAAGTTTTATGATTTTAGCTTGTAGGTTTAAGTCTTTAATCAATATAAAATTAATTTTTGTATGGTGTAAATTAGAGATTAAGATGTGCTTTTTCATACAGATATCCAATTTTCTCCACCATGGTTTGTTGAAATGAGATAGTGTGAATCATCCAAATGTTTTATTCTAGATCAAGTTTATTTTTTTAAAGATATTCTGAAATATATAGAAATGTCAACACTTTTTCTTTTTCAAATGTTTTTGGCTATTCTAGATTTTTTGAATTTCCACATACATTTTAAAAATAGATTGTCTATGACTATAAAATACAATTCTGATTTTGAGTAGAGTAGTGTTGATTTCATAGCTCACTGTGGGGAAAGCAATGTCTTTACAACATTAGTTTTTCCAATTCATGCCTAGCAGTGAATATTACTCTGGATATATTTCTGACGAGTAAGAGACAGCAAGATAAGAAGAACTTCCTAGACCAGGAGTTCTTTTTTAAATTTGTATTCTTTTGTTGTTATTGTTGTTTAGATCAGGAGTTCTTAATCTCAAGTCCATGGATTCCCACAACTAAACAAAATTAAATGGCTTGGAAAATTCTGGACATAAATAGAGGGATACTCTTTTCTGATGTGAGTGTGCATTATTTGCATTAGATTCTCAAACAGATACATATATCATCCAAAAACAGATTAAGAAAAAGACCATCCATTGTAAAGAAGATGCACTGAGAAATCTAATTCAAGGTTGTCTTGAGATAACTCAACCTCTGTATTTCCATGGATCATAGAAGCAGTTGCATAAGTTTTCATGCTCTTTGACTCAAGCATAGGGTATAATCCCCTTCCCCATAACATACAGACAAGATAAAATCTGGACTGCTATACTAAAACAGCCCTGAAGGAATGGTCAGGTGAAGAGAACTTTAGCATTTGGAGTTTGTCTCCAGGGCCCTAGGATGAAGCCTAAATCTATCCCTTCCTCCACTAACCTCTGAAGATAGTGCTCTAGGTAAGGAGAAAATTTACTCTAAAGCTGGAAAGATCCAAAGATTGTGATCTTTGACTAGGTGGATAGTGCTGATTATTGGCAGAATAAGACATCAGGTGGTGTCACTGAAGTAGCCTCAAGCCAGCCCGTGGCAACTTGTCCTAAATTCCTCAACAGAAGGCTCTGCCAACTAAGGGAGCCACAACAACCTTTAGGAAGCTGAAAAAGAGCTGCAAACCTTGGCATGGAGAGAACTAACCCATACAATGGTAGGAGCTGCAGTGATGGTGAAAAAAGTCCTGCAAAGGCCATAGAGTATGGGTGCAGAAATGGCAACTGCTTTTCAGAGCCAGTTAGAGTTTGACAGAAGAGTGACTTTGGTGTTAGTCACAGGATAATACAATAATTTCCACTATTACAAGAAAATAGTACAGACTGGACTTGGTAACTCTTGCAGTATGTGAGGGCTCAGAACCCTACCCCCACCCTCAACTCAATGAATACCTGAGTTTGGGAGTCAGCAGAGGAAGTAGGCAACCCCGCATGAAGGAGTGTTTTATCACTCACATTGTTTAGAATGGCTAGCACATGATGAACATGAAAGCAGATTGACTTTTAATCAGTTTTACTACTTTTTTTTTTGAATTCTCCATGTGCATTGTCCCCTTCCCCTGCTTATTTTCTGCACCTGGGGTGGACCTCTCCCTCCAGCCCTTTCCTCTTGGCAAGCCATTACTCCAATCACTTGGGCATGAGCAATAATGGGGATGAAATTAGCCTCCCACTCTTGACAAACTGCAAAATAACTCTGACTCTCTTGGAGTGAAGACCTATACATTTCAAGTATTTCCCATGTAAGTCCCAGAAGGCAAGGGGGCAAAGGCTGAATATGGTAGGTCAGCCACGGTTGTAATGATGGCAGCTAGTATCCCACAGAGAGTACTTCTTTCTGCTCCTCTCTTATAGCTCATTTCAAATACAAAGGGCATTGATCCATGTGTACTGCAGAAAACAGTTACATATGGGTATAATATCAGATGCTTGGTTCTTCAATTTCTTAAAGTGAATGGGAAAATACAGAGCTAACATTTTATAATGTACCATTCTAATTATTTGACCATTTTTTTTTGGTCCAAAATTCAACTTTATTTTCACCCTAATAAAGATCTCATGTAGAACTTTCTTCTAACCTGTGGGAGAAATATATGCCTATTTTCTTTGCATGTTTTTCTTTCTCTTAAAGCTGCATTTGTTCCTATTTTTACACTGCTTCTCTCCTCTAGTCTCACTTTGGAAATACAAGTTTCCACTGGGGAGTCTGTTTAAATGGATGCTGTGCTTCTTTAACTCATATACCAGAAACTTCAGAATCTAGCCTTTTTTATTCCAGAAGGATATTTTGGGGTTTTGGGGAGAGGGAGAATCTCATTAGCTTATCAATCAAATGTGTATTTGCAAACACTTGGTTTGCATCAAACAATATAGACTTGAATAAAAAACAATTGTATTGTGCTCATTAAATAATTTGTTCATAAAAATAAATACCAGAGAAAAGAAATGCATGCATCAGTGTTAAACTATTATTTTTATATGATTTATTATTTTCTTTTTAAAATCACTTATCTTCAAACTTTAAAAAAATAATAAATTGTTTTTAGCATGCCTAAGTTGATTCTTTAGTGTTTGATTACTATTACATCAAAGGAAAATAAATACAATGTGTGTCATTAAAGTAATTCAGTGTAAATCGGGCATAACACAAAATTACATTATTAGCAGCTGCTAAATGTAATTAGACACACTCAATTCACTACTCATGAACTGGACCTGATTTCTAAAATATCAATTTAGAATTTTGATTATTCATGAAAAAAGTGGACATATTTAGATTCTAGGTTTAAATTCTTGGTAATGAATATATCCCCCTAAGACCTTTACTGGGATTCCTAAGAGGAGGAGGAAGAAAAGGAGGAAGAGGAAGAGGAGGAGGAAGAGGAGGAGGAGGAGGAGGAGGAGGAAGCTGTTGTTTAAGTACAGAAGGGGGGTGTTGGGGGTTATCATGGCGGTGCGGGCTATGTTCCCACTGAATCCCTGCCAGCTGCAGTAAGGCAGGGGTGCCCTGGTTAAATTTTAACTCTCTGCTAAAAAAGAGGCAACAAAGCCCAGCACAGATACTTCTACTGTAGATGTTTATGGCTGTTGCTCTTCTTGACTACCTCACTTTCTTTGGCTGTCTTTTTGACACACAGTGCTAATCTGCTTAATAAAAATAGAAAGTAAAATAAAATTAGCAACAATATATGGGAATGTTCATACCTGCTTTTTGCTACTCTAAAGTAGGATGGAAGCTGAATGACATGATGCCCAATAAATGCTTTGGGATCTGCAAGGGGAACATAATTGGTTTTCATTAAAAACTCCTTGGTAACTAGACCAGGGCCCTTCATACTCTAGCCCTGATCTATCTTCTCATTCTGATTTTCAGTTTCTCCCCTCCCTGGCCAGAACTGCTTGCTATTTACCCAAGCACTCCTTGAGAAACTTACTTCCCTCTTTCACATTTTCCTCTTTCCTTCAAGGCACAGTTCCATATGTACCCCCCTTAGAGCTTTGACTAAATTCCCAATGGGAGGTCCCCTTTTTTCTCCTCAAATTCTCTATAGCCCTCAGTCTGAGCCTTTTTCATTATAGTTGTTAGAGTGTGTTTTCTGAAAAGATATTGATATTTCTCAGTGGTTAAGCACGCTGTCTCTGGAACCAGAAAAAAAAAATGGGTTTCAATCCTGGGACTACCAGTTCCTGATGATGCTATTATGGGAAAGTTGTCTCACTTCTCTGAGAGTCAACTTCAGCATTTATAAAATGGACACAATAATAGTGTCTTAAAATTCTAAGGTCATGAGAATTTTAGAAGTCAGAAAATTTTGAATTTTAAAATGTATAGCATACATTTTGTATCTTACAAAATACTCCCAGTGGTCTGGGATATGGCTTGAAAGCAAATACCCCAGTATTCAGTGAAACAAAAGAATAATTACCCAAAATGGAATAAAATAAGAAATAGCCACATGCCAGTTCATGAAAAAGTTCAGGTCAGCTTTTGCTGTCAAATTAGTTATGAAAAAGTGAAATGAATCAACTTTGGATTTTTAAAGATTTGTATTTCAAAATTGTGCATAAAGGATCTATAAGGATTAAAGGAAATATCTGTAACACACAGTGGCAGCTTAATGCATCAAGAAAATGAGCAATTGATATAATTGTCATTTATGTGCATGGCTCTTATTCTTTATTGGGGACAAGACATTGGAGAGAAAAGGAGGAGTCATATCTTATATTGCAAAACCCTCACATTACATTGCATTTTGTAGGTGCTTAATAAAAGATGTTTGACTGAATAAAATATATCATCTCATTGTTGTGACTGTGACATCCAGTCATAGAAATATTTAACCTTATAAATCGCTGAATAATCTAAAAATCGGACCTGAATTCCTCCAAATAAATTTTATAGTCTGGGCCAGAAAGAGACAAAATAGATGAGAATGAAGTTATGTGGCCAGCTTTATGACAGAGTGGCAAAAGAATGCAGTTGTGATGAAGAGCACTATCCACAACCTGGCAGGAGCTAAAGCAAGGGCAAAAGAGAGGCATTTGACCCAGGGGTCATGTGAAGCTTGATTGGGAAATGAGGGAAAGCAGCTGACTCCTGGGTGGGATGAGTACTTTTGTGGCACGAGTTGGTGGTCTGAGGGCAGTCACCCTCCAAATGCAGCCAGCACAATCAAGACTAATTGGTCTTTGTCGGCAGCTTCAATGCAGGCCCCCATCTGAATAGATCTCCTTCTCTCAGGCAGACACCCCTAAGAGAATTCAGCACTTGTGAGTAATTTGGCCAAGCATAACTTGAAGCAATAAAACCTTCAGAGCCCTTCCAAGATCTTTCTACAAGGAAGAAAGACCCTGCAGGAAGGTTAGAGGAGCTAGTCTTCCCTCAGCAGGGGTAAAGGCCTCAGTGGATCACATTTGGGGTGTTCATAGAGATGAAGGAAGAAGAGATCCTTAAGAGAAAATCAGCTATCTTCTAAATTGGCTGAGATATGGGTTATTCAGTGCTAGGTCACTTCACTTGGATGTTCAGCCATTTGTCATATGTGACTAGAAGCTTCTAGGACTCAGGGACTGGGAATGTATAAGGAATCAACTGGAGTTGTGGCCCAAGGGAAACATTTTCCATCATGCATTCATTCATTCACTAACTCCTCTAAAGTCTGCTTTTGTCTTTTAAACTCAAGGCCACTCCTGAATTCAAGATGATCCTAAAGCATGAAATAGTCTTGTAAACAGGCTACAGGGCCTACCAAGAGATATTTTCTGTAGGGTCTTTGCTCTTGTAATGTTCCCCACAAAGGCAGTTATAGTCAAAGATGCTTTGGTAAGGCATGAGGCAAGTTGTATTCATTCCAAAATGACGGTGATGTATCTAAAGATATGCTTGGAAAATCATAAAATCCTGGATGCTGCTGTTGAACTTTCAGCAAATGTATGTGAAACTAGCCAGCCATAGGGATCTAGTCAATTATCTCAGTGATGCTGCCACTATCAAAAACATTTTTAAAACCCCTTTTAGGGAACCAGCTTCAGAGTTCAGATGATATTCTTGAGAATGTCTGTGATGGTGACAAACTACATATTTGAAGGGTGAATTTGATGTGTACATAGAAGCTATAAGTTACCTGAAGACAAAACTTAATAGGTAGCCCAGGAAATGCCATTTAAAAATAAATTAATCAAGAAACAATGCTTTTTCAGTGGATAATCCTAAAGGGAAAGAATTAACTTTTATTGAGCTCCCACTATGTGCCAGGTATCTTTATATGATAATCTCATTTCATCTTTAAAATATTTACCTTGATGTAGGCATTATTACTCTTAAATAGAAAATGGGATCAGGAAAGTCAAGTAACTTCTTTTAGGCAACACAGCTTGTCAGTAAGAGAGCTGAGATCAACGGCCATTTTTCCCCCTATTTTTTTGCAAAGCCAGTGAGTGCTCTTTGCATTATAGAACACTGCCTTCTTTGAAAGTCATTAAAACAAAGAAAGCCATTCAACCTTGATACACTCACAAAACATCATTTTAACACCAATAGAAGAGGTGAATATACCTATAAAAGATTTGTTTTGAAATAGAAGAGTTCCAGGAATGTTAGCAATGATTCAGGCATTTGTAAATCAAATGGGGGAGAAATATTTGCAAAATATACTTCTGATATCCAAAATATATGAAGAACTCATATAACTCAAAAACCAACAACAAAAACACAGATAATTCAATTCAAAACTAGGCAGAGGACATGTTTCCAAGGAAGATATGCAGATGGCCAACAGACATATGAAACGATGTTCAAGATCACTAATTATCAGGGACATGCAAACCAAAACCACAATAGTCATGGGGATGTAAAGTACAGTATAGAGGATATAGTAAATAAAATTATAATAATTAAGTATACTGCCAAGTGGGTACTTAAAATATCAGGGGGATCACTATGTAAATTACACTGAGTGGCCAGATTATTATGATCTCTAAACACATAATAATCTGGCCACTCAGTGTATATCCTATATAATAAAAGGCTAATATGCAAATCGTCCCTTCAACCAGGAGTTTGACCAGCAGGCAGGCCAGCCAACCACCTATGTCCCCTCCCCTGGGCCAGGCTGGTCGGACCCCACCCATGCACAAATTCATGCACTGAACCTCTAATATATATATATATATATATATATATATATATATATATATATATATACTGAGTGGCCAGATTATTATGCACTCAGATATCAATAATCTGGCCACTCAGTGTATATGATTGTCTGACCACTATGCTGTACACATGAAATTAATACAAAATAATATTCAATACAAACTGTAATTGAAAAAAATTTTTAAGAAATGTGTTGAAGAAGATGTGAAGAAAAATGAACTCTTGAACACTGTGAGAATATAAATTAATATAGCAACTATGGAAAACAGTGTAGAGGTTCTTCAAACAATTAAGAATAGACCTACCATATAATTCAGCAATTCATCTTCTGGCTATTTAGCTGAAAAATATGAACACATTTATTTGAAAAAAAAATGTGTGTCCCTATATTCATTGCAGCATTATTTACAACAGCCAAGACATGGAAACAACCTAAGTGTTCACCAATGGATAATTATATAAAGAACATGTGGTACATATTTGCAATGGAATACTACTCAGCCATGAAAAGATGAAATATTGCCATTAGCAACAACATGAAAGGATCTTGATATTATTATGCTAAGTGAAATAAGTCAGATGGAAAAGGGCAAAAACAGTATGATTTCTCATATATGAAATATAAAAAAAAAAGTAACAAGTGAACTAACAAAGAAGAATAAACTCATAGATACAGACAATAGAATAGTGGTTACCAGAGGAAAAAGGGGGTGGGGTCAGGGAAAAGTGGGCAAAGGAGGACTTAGGGTGGTGAGTGACTAACAGATATTGAATTGTACACCTGTAATTATATACTGTTACTAGAGGCCTGGTGCACAAAATTCGTGCACAGGGGTGTGTGTCCCTCAGCGCAGCCTGCACCCTCTCTAATTAGGGACCCCTTGAGGGATATCTGACTGCCCATTTAGGCCCAATCCTGGTAATATCAGGCCTAAACTGGCAGTTAGACCTCCCTCTCACAATCCAGGACTGCTGGCTCCCAACTGCTTGCCTGCCTGCCTTCCTGATTGTCCCTAACTGCTTCTGCCTGCCAGCCTGATCACCCCCTAACCAATCCCCTCCCAGCCTGATTGATGCCTAACTGCTCCCCTGCCAGCCTGTATGCCCCTACCTGCTCTCCCCTGCAGGCCTGGATCCCCCCAGTTGCCCTTCCCTACAGGCCTGGTTGCCCCCAACTTCCCTCCTCTGCTGGCCTAGTCACCCCTAACTGACCTCCCCTGCAAGCTTGATTGCCCCCAACTGCCCTTCCTTTCAGGCCTGGTCCCTCCAAACTGCTCTCCCCTGCTGGCCATCTTGTGGCAGCCATCTTTTGTTCACATGGGGGAAGTCATCTTTGAACACATGAGGGAAGCCATCTTGTGTGTTGGAGTGATGGTCAATCAGCATATTACTCTTTTATTAGATAGGCTAGAGGCCTGGGCATGGGTGGAGGCCAGCTGGTTTGCCCTGAAGGGTGTCCTGGATCAGAGTGGGGGTTCCCTTGGGTGGTAGGGTGGCCTGGATGAGGGGCCTGTGGTAGTTTGCAGGCTGACCATGCCCCTCAGCAACCCAAGCAAAGGCCCTGCTATCTGGGATTTATTTATCTTCTATAATTAAAAATGTGTAGCCTTGAGTGGAGCCAAGCCTCCTGCTTTCTGTGTGGCAGCACCCATTTTTGTTGTGATTTATTTACCTTCTATAATTGAAACTTTGTAGCCTTCAGCAGAGGCCAAGGCAGGCCAGGACTGTGGAAGCTTGTCTTCCTCCATTGCCGGGGGCAACTCAAGCCTCCTGCTCTCTCCAGCTCTGTGGCTGCCACCATTTTTATTGGGATTTATTTATCTTCTATAATTGAAACTTTGTGGCCTTGACTGGAGTCCTGGGCCTGCCAGGGTGTGTGGAAAGCTTGGCTTTATCCATTGCCGGGGAAAACCAAGCCTCCGTTCACTCCGTGGCTGAAGCCACCTTGGTTGGGTTAATTTGCTTACTTGCTTCTGAAGGGCTGGCTGGTGTGGCGCTTGGGTGTAGAATAGTGATGGTTAATTTGAATATTACTCTTTTATTAGATAGAATTATCCAATGTAAGCTCAGGGCTGCCTGCAGGGCTGTCTCATAGTACTTGCCATTGACCGTGTTCCGCATGTTGTGGTTATTCCAGGGCTGGATGCTGGTGTCAATGTACCCAGGCCCCACACTGGGAATGTACATGAGGTTGTTGGAATCACAGAAGTTCTTCACAGCTTTCCAGTTATGATGGGAAGAGCCCAAAGGAAAAATTATTAGAGAAAAGTAGGTGTACATGCCATCAAATCCAGTGGCCAGGATATTATGAGTGTGGCCCTCCTATACCAGCAGCATTATGAAGACCTCATAATAGGGGGTGTTGCTGATTGAGCACAGCCCATTTTGGTTTCAGGAGAAGGGCCCAGGCCTCAGGGCTTGTCAGGTATGAGTTGTAGATATATAAAAGAGTGGGAGGATCTTCCCTATGTTGTTCTTATAGCAGTAAAATGTTCCATGGGAGCCATACATATCAATGATGTACTTGATGTTGTCATGCTGAATGATGTCATCCTGGCCCTTGTAAGGTTTAATATGGAAGGCCACCTACCACAGATAGCAGATACTGGTCACATGAGTATCTGTCCAGGGATCACAACCTATAAGGCTTATGCTCCAATGATGGCCTGGATGTTCTATTGATGGGCGGTGTCTAGAATGGCAAGCACCAGGTCATTGGAGGGGTCCCCATTATTATCAGCCATGCCAGGTACATATCAGGACAGGACCAGAGTACTAATGGAGGCTTCCTTAATCTGAGTCATGTGCTCCCGCAGTATGTTGGTATCTTGGGAGCTGTAGGTCCCAGCTCTGGGTAGAAGCTGGAGCCCAAGTCATTGGGGGGAACTATGGCGGCTACAGGGATAGCTAGCTGAGATCATGGGGTCTCCGTGAGGCACCGTGATGTGGTCCCAGTGAGTGTAGTGGCCATTGTACCATAAATAGTCGACGAGCATACTGCCCAGGAATGGGTTTGGCCTTGGCTTCTGGTGGGGGTTTGGGGAGTTAACGATTCTTCAGGGGAGGGGGTGGTGGCCCTCCAAGCATCACTCCAATGATGCCAGCTCCAGGCCCAGGCCAAGAGCCAGGAGTCCATCTCTTTCAATTTTTAAAAGGTTTATTATTAAATTACTAGAGGCCTAATGCAGGAAACTCGTGCAAGGGCCTTGGCCCCCACCACCAGAGTAGCCACCTCTGCCTTGGCCCCTGCCTGCCCCAGTCTAATTATCATATTACCCTTTTATTATTATAGATGTTTGACACATAAGGAAACTGATGACCGAAGTGAACTAGTGATTTGCCCAGAAATATAACATAGTCCATAGCAGAGATAGAACCTGATCCCAAATATTCTTACTCTCAAGATCATATTTCTTCTTTGAGGATGTATATACAAAATATTTCGAGTGCCTCAGAGCTCTGTCCTTGTACTTCACTTCTCTATCTCCATCTACTCTTCAGATGAATTTATCTTCTCCCATGGCTGTAAATACTAAATATAAGCAAATGACTTCCAACTTTTAGTTCAGGCCTTGACTTCTCCCCTGATTTCCACATTTCCAAATCCAACTACTTGATTTGCTAAATTGGTCTCAACTGTATTTCTCATTACCACCACCTCAACCCAATTTTCTACTGTTTTCTCCATTTTCAACAATGACAACTCCATCTTAATTGTTTAGGCCAGTGGTCAGCAAACTCATTAGTCAACAGAGCCAAATATCAACAGTACAATGGTTGAAATTTATTTTGAGAGCCAAATTTTTTAAACTTCAACTTCTTCTAATGCCACTTCTTCAAAATAGACTTGCCCAGGCCATGGTATTTTGTGGAAGAGCCACACTCAAGGGGCCAAAGAGCCGCATGTGGCTCGTGAGCCACAGTTTGCCAACCACTGGTTTAGGCCAACAAATACTTGGAGTCTCCCTTAACTCCTTACTTTTAAAAATATTTATTTATTTATTTATTTATTTTAAAATATATTTTGATTTTTCATAGAGAGGAAAAGAGAGGGATAGAGAGTTAGAAACATCAATGAGAGAGAATCATCAATCAGCTGCCTCTTGCACACCCCCTACTGGGGATGTGCCCGCAACCAAGGTACATGCCCTTGACCGGAATCGAACCCGGTACCTTTCACTTCGCAGGCCGACGCTCTATCCACTGAGCCAAACCAGTCCCGGCAAAAATATTTATTTTTTCAATAACATTTTGCATCAATCTCAGGTGTACAGCATAGTAACTAGACAATCATATACTTTACAAAGTATTGCCTCTGATATTTCCAGTACCCATCTGGCACTATACATAGTGATTACATTATTATCGACTATATTTCCATCCTTATGACTATTTTGTAACTACTAATCTATACTTCTGAATCCCTTCACCTTTTCCTACATCCTCCCAACCCCCTTTCCCTCTGGAAACAATCAATTTGTTCTCTGTATCTATGTTGATACCTTGATTTTTTAAAAATATTTTTTTATTGATTTCAGAGAGGAAGGGAGAGAAAGAGAGGGAGATAAAAACATCAATGATGAGAGAGAATCATTGATCAGCTGCCTCCTGCATGCCTCCCACTGGGGATTAAGCCTGCAACCTGGGCATGTGTCCTTGGTTGGAATTGAACCTGGGACCCTTCTGTACACAAGCCAATGCTCTACCCACTAAGCCAAGTGACTAGGGCAACATTTTGATTTTTAACACATCTCCATTCATTCCATAAAAAATTCTTGGTACAATCTTCAAAACATATCTATAATATGACTATTTTCTACCACCTCCACTTTTATCAAACCATTCAACCTCCACTGCTACCAATTTTTTGATTGCACTGGTAGCTTCTTTTTGTAAAGTTTTTATTGATATATTTTTAGAGAGAGGAAGAATGAGAGAGGTAGAAACAACATTGTTACAGAAACACTGATAAGTTGCCTCCTAAATGCCCCCTATTGGGGATTGTCCTCACAATCAAGGCATATGCCCTGACCAGAATTGAATGAGTGACCTCCTGGTGCATGGGACGACCTTCCATCCACTTAACCATGCCAGCTGGCTGCACTGTTAACTTCTTAACTGGTCTCTCAAATTCTAATCTTGTCATCCACCTCAATCTATTCTACCCAAAGGCCACAATGATCCTACTAATACATAGGCCAGATTATGCTATTGTACTGTCCAGACCTCTCTAATGACTTCTCATCCCATTCAGAGTTACAGCCAAAGTCCTTACCCTTTATTATTACCTCTCTAATCTCTCATACTACTCTCCATTTAATTCACTCTGCTCCAGCCACATCGGCCTCCTTATTGTTTTTCAGAACTACCAGAAACACTCCTGTCTCAAGATCTTTATTCTCGTTTCTCCTATTTGGAACACATTTCTCCTGAATATCATGTGGTTTGTTCCATAACCTCTTTACAGGTTTATATTGAAATGCCACTTATTCAATGAAATTTCCCCTTATCATCCTAACCATCTCTCTTCTCTCTTTTATTTTCCTCTATAGCATGTATCACTATCTAATATACTATACATTTCACTTATTTGTTTACTGGAGGCCTGGTGCACAAAATTTGTGCATGTGGGTATTCCCTCAGCCCAGCCTGCACCCTCCCCAATCCAGGACCCCTTGGGGAATGTCTGACTACTGGTTTACAGAGATTGGGCCTAAACTGGCAGCCAGACATCTCTCTCGCAATCCAGGACTGCTGGCTCCTAACCGCTCACCTACTTGTCTGCCTGATAACCCCTAACCACTCTACCTGCCTGCATGATCACCCATAATCACTCTACCTGCCTGCCTGATCACTCCTAACTGCCTCTGCTTGCTGGCCTGATCACCCCTAATTGTCCCACTGCCAGCCTGGTTGCCCCTTAACTGGTCTGGATGCCCTCCCAACTGTCCCCCTCCTGGCTTGGTCACCCCCTAACTGTTCCCCTGCCAGCCTACCTGATCACCCCTGTCTCTGCTTGCTGGCCTGATAGCCCCCTAACTGGTCCCCTGCCAGCCTGGCTGCCCCCTAATTGTCCAGGAGAAAGTCGGACATCCGGAAGATGTCCGGTTGACCTGGTCTAATTAGCATAATTATTAGTATAGATTGTCTCTCCTTCCACTGGAATGGAAGCTCCAAAAAGGCAGATCTATTTAAGTTTTGTTCATTAATGTATTCCTCAATGCCTGAAACACCTGATACATAGTGGCTTCCAATAAATGATTGTAGAGTGAATGGATTCCAGGCAGATATCCTGAGGTCCACTTCAATCTCTCATTGGCTAGCACCTCTGGCATTGAGACTTGCCATTATTGAGCCATTGAAAAGCTAAGCTCTCACAGTATTATTTATTTAAAATATTTTTTATTGATTTTAGACAGAAAAGGAGAATGAGAGAGATAGAATCATCAAGAGAAAGAATCATTGATTGGCTGCCTCCTGCATGCCCCCCAATGGGGATCAAGCCCACAACCTGGGCCTGTACCCTGACCGAGAATTGAACTGTGACCTCCTGGTTCATAGGTTGATGCTCAACCACTGAGACATGCCAGTCGGCCAATTTATATAGCATTTCAGAATGTTCCTAGTACTGTACAATATCCCAAGAAACTCTGATCTTAATATTCAGCTATAATATTTGCAGTTCATCAAATCATATTTCTGAACCTTCACAGAGTTTCTTATTAAGGTTGTCTTCCTCTATTCTAGTAAGTATCCATTTTGCATTCCATATACCTGGAAGGAAGGCCAGTGTTCACATCCTAGTGTGATTAATGCAGTTTATAATTGTATTATTCCACTAAATATATGAATTTTTCTAGACTTAGGCTTATGGTATTGATTCTGCAGGAAGTTACTACCACTTTTCTGACTGTTTGGCAGCAGCATCATTCTTACTTTGGTGGTAATGTATCGGGGTGATTTCCATGCAAAATTTAGTCAAAATTAAAAAATGTATATACTTGTATTTTAAAATGTTATCTGTTATTTGGAATTAAACAAGTTTCTCTACCTTGTCTGGTGTTGCTCAGTTGGTTGAATATGGTCCCATGTACCAAAAGGTCACCAGGTTGGTTCCTGTTCAGGCACATGCCTGGGTTTCCAGTTAAATCCCCAGTAGGGGTTATGCAGGAAGCTGCTGATTGAAGTTTCTCTCTATTTCCCTCTCCCTTCCTTTCTCTCTGAAAAATCAATAAAGAAAAAAAAAACTCTCTGCAAACAATACAGTGTAATACTGACTGGGATAGAGGGATGTGTAGAGTGCTATTAAATATAGCTAAGAGAATATTCAATTGTTCTAGAGTGAGAGTAAAGATAGAAGGAGTTAGGAAAGGCTTCTTCACAGATGGTGCTCCATTTGTACTAGAGGCATTTCTACTGGAAGTAGGGATGAGAAATGTCAATAAGATTCTTGTAGAAACAAAGGTCCAGAGATCTGTAAACATATGGCATGGCCAAAACCAGTTTGGCTTAATGGATAGAGCGTCAGCCTGCGGACTCGAGGGTCCCGGGTTCGATTCCGGTCAAGGGCATGTGCCTTGGTTGTGGGCACATCCCCAGTGTGGGGTGTGCAGGAGGCAGCTGATCAATGTTCCTCTCTCATCGATGTTTCTAACTTTCTATCCCTCTCCTTCTCTCTCTGTAAAAAGTCAATAAAATATATAAAAACAAACAAACAAACAAACATATGGCATGTAGCTAGATTGGCTCTCAGCTCAAGAACAAATGAAATTAAAAAGATAAATAGCAAAACTTCAAAATTTATGATATGCTAATTCCACTAGTGGTCATTTCCTGGAGGGTCGTACTAGGAAAAATATATATTTTTATAATTTATAATTTATATAAAATAAAATCCATCCTCTTAAAGTGTGAAATTTAATGGCTTTAGTATAGTCACTGAGTTATACATCTATAACTACAATCCAATTTCAATACAATTTCACTACCCTCCCAATAAACCCATTATTATGCAGTAACTCCCCATTCTCCCCTCCTCCCAATCTTTGGCAATCACCAGTGCCCTCTTTCTCTCTATGGATTTGCCTATTCTTGCTATTTTACATAAATAGAATCATACAATATGTGGTCTTTTTGTGTTTGGCTTCTTTCCCTCAGCATAATGTTGTCAAGGTTCATCCACGATGTGGCAAGTATTGTTACTTCATTTCCTTTTTTCTTCACTTGTCTTTATGGCTGGATAATATTCTATTACACAGGTATGCCACATTTTGTTTAGTGATTCACCAATTCTGAGAAGGGTTTTGAGGTCAACTCTGAGAGCAGCAGGGAAGAGAGCTGTGGCTGTGGGTGTCTGCCAAGGTACTCGGTGAGAGAACTATGGTGTTTCCCATGTGCCACAAATTTTTTATCCTGCTTATAGAGGATTGAGTTATTTGCAATTACTGCCTAATGCCCAGTGTGATTCAAGAAGTTTGACAAACTGATAAAATTGTACATTTGAGGAAATATGATAGTTAATAGTTAGGATATCTTCTAACAGATGTCCAGAGGTGTATAGCAGGACCCTAAAAAGTCAGAACTGGAATGGTTGCAAGGCATCAGCTGATCCCCTCTCTTTGTTTTCTTTCTAAAAGTAATCAGTGCCACCAACTGCTCTTATAAAATTACATCATTTCTCTTTACACAATAGCCTGGGGCCTTTTGAACAGTGGGAGAAATTTTAAATAGACCAGGGAGAATGCCTAGAAAGCCCTACTACGAGTAGAGGTGGATGTATATGTGCTGGGAAATGCTGCAAAAACAGAGAGAAAAAGAATGGCTGCCTTGCTTCCTGATGGTTTTCCACTTCCTTCACCAGCAGTCTGTGAGGCGCCTAGAATCCTTACAATGCTAGCTCAAGTCAATTTCTATTATTTACAGCAAGATGCCGGAAATTCATGGGAAAGTTTCTCTAGCCCAAATTGCTCAGGCTGAAGAAAGTCTTCCTTCCTTAGACTCAAGCATCTGTTTATCCAAATGACCCCTGGGGACAGGGATTCAGATACATATTCAGAGATGTTTATTTATCAGTGGCATGCACATAATAGTGTCCCCCACTTACAAAACTCAGAAATTCTGCTTAAATATCTATGTAGTCATCACTGAATGTCCTTAACTTTCCTTTGAAGGGCTTCTGATGAACAGAAATGTTATAATATTTAGACAGAATATTTGAATGGAGGAGAGTGAATATAATGTAAATTTATTGTTTGAAGAGCGAAACAACAGGATGTAGCAGATTGATGTTTTTCTCTCTTTCTCCTAATGGCGAAAATTACATATGGACTTAGAAATGTAAAACATTAAACAATTGGGGATATATTGAGAGAAGTGATCTCCATATAAAAAGCTCCAGTACAATTGGCCTCAAAGAAAAATTTTGTAAAATGATTCTGGTTGTGTGCCTCTGATCAAAATAAGAGGTAAATAAAGACACCTAGAAAGATGCAGTGACCTTTTAACAACCACATTAAAAATGGTGAAAAGAAACAAAACCACATTAAAAAGAAATAATCTTCATTTTAATGCTAATAAACTTGGTTTTATTTTGCTCTCAGGACTTTCAGATGAGGGTGAGAGTAGGACAAAACCTAGGCAAACTTTCTCAAAAACAAAACATGTATAAGCCTTCTTCCATTCTTTGAAAAAAGAATCAGTACTGACTCTATGCAAACACCTGCTACCTGGCACTCAGCCAACTTGCTAACCAATCCTATGTTTCAGCCCAATTAGCTAAGCACGCATCACTCAGAATGCATTAATTATTCCTAGTGATTTCCCAAAGTTTCCAATAGGATTATACAAGAAAAGGTGGACATAACCTTCTTTTACCAGGACCTTTACTAAGGAAAACCATTGCATGCATTCTTGAAAATCCCAGGGACATCCCTAAAATTGCATAAGGTAAAAACTAAAAGGAACCTTTGCGGGTCTCATTACTCAAGCTCCTCATCAAAGGGAGAAACCAGAGTGCTCCAACAAGCTATGAGCAGAGAGAAGATAAATATAAAAATGAAAAAACATTTAAATTAATTGCTATTTCAGACACGTTGCAGGGACAGAAAATAATTGTCATGCATTTTTTTTTTTGCAAAGTAAGTGATAATTCACTTTTTACCTTGATTCATTGGGCACAAAGAGGCAGAATTAGAGGGTACAGGAATTGATCATTTCAAAACCTTATCTGCCATTACTTCTCAGTAACATTCTTATACCTCTAGTATCTCCACTTGTAAAATAAGGTGTAAGAGAGTTTGTAATTTAGGTAAAAGGACATCATAATTACAAGCATAGGCAACTTAGTCTGTCTTTGCCTTAGATATGATATTGTATTTTGTGAGAGGACATGGCTGTTGTTGTTTTTTTCCACATGTCAAGTTCCAAAGATTAGTAATATGCTTCAAACTATCCCATTATTCCTTCCTAACACAAAGAGACCTAATCTTAGATAATGACAGCCAATTAGGAAAAACACACACTTGATATTTTATTCTGATTTCCTTCTCTGAATATTAATACTAGATGTCATTTATTGATCTCCTATAAGTGGAAGACATTGGGTGAAGTACACTTTATCTTATTTCAGTGAATCCCCCTCCCCCTTCAGCCAACTTACGGAGTAAATTCTAGAATTATTTCCATCATACAAACAGGAGGAAAGTTTAGCAGTGAGAGGTGAAATGACTTGCCCAAGCCATTTGTCTTCTGAGTGGCAGAATTGGCTGAATTTTTTCCCCCAAAATTTACAATTTGTTTTTCTGGATTCATCATAAGATTTTTTGATATCTCTAAAATATGACAGTTTAATAATGCATTAACACAGAATATTAGTTTAGCAATCTTCAAGATATCTAGAATGTTAGAGTTACATCCCAAAATACATGAAGTTTCATTGAGATTCAGGGCTTATGCTTATGAAGAAGTAAAAATGAGTCTCACATGTATCATTCCTTATGTACTAGGCTACAGGAATACTTAGTGGAAATTTGTGAGGCTCTCTTGTGTCTTCTCTCAATTACCAGAACAACCATAAAAGACGTCATCCTTTACATCAGGCAGATGAAGAAACAGGATCAGAGTTCATGTAACTTGCCGAAGGTCATACAGCAAGTAAGAAGCAAAGTGGTGATTTGATTTCTGACTCCAAGTTCATACCCTTTCCACCCTCTTATCTTTCATACACTCGTATTACCTCTACATAATCTACCATATGCCCCACAGCACTGCCTGTGAACACTAGATACTGAATTCAGTGGCTGCTCAGAGAATAAACAATTACTGTATGGTGTAGTCAGTTAGGTTCTTTACATGTTTCAAACTACTTTTAGTCTCACAACAGTGCTGTGCAGTTGATTCTATTATTTTAATTTTACAAATACAGAAAGGATGGCTTTCTTTAGCCAGTCTTTCTCAATGGATAGAGTGTGGGCCTGCAAACTGAAGAGTCCCAGGTTTGATTCTAGTCAAGGTCACATGCCTGGGTTGTGCAGGCAGTAGGCAACTGATCAATGGTTCTCTCTCATCATTGATCTTTCTCTCCCCCCCTCTCTCCCCCCTTTCCCCATTTCCTCTCTGAAATCAATAAAAATTTTATTTTTTTTAAAAAGGAAGAAAGCCGAAACCAGTTTGACTCAGTGGATAGAGCGTCGGCCTGGGGACTGAAAGGTCCCAGGTTCGATTCCGGTCAAGGGCGTGTACCTTGCTTGCAGGCACATCCCCATCAGGAGGTGTGCAAGAGGTGGCTGGCCAATGATTCTCTCTCATCGATGTTTCTCTTATCCCTCTCTCTTCCTCTCTGTAAAAAATCAATAAATTTATTTTTAAAAAATCAAACAAAAAAGAAAGGAAGGCTTTACAGAGGTTGAGTAACTTCCCCAAGGTCATACTACTAGAAGTGCTTTATCTTCTGCCAGGTTCTGGCTCTTAAATTTTGGTATTCTATGCAAATACTGAAAAGAAATCTCTCCTTCTTTGCATTCTTCCAATAGCCAGAAAGGAGACAAGAAGGATGAGGAGTCAATAAATACAAAAGGTGTAGTTCTGCTATTAATGAAATGGGGAGGGGATAGACTGGCGGAGCCAGAGCCAGCAAAGTGCCTAAAAAGTCAGTCAAACCGAAGTTTCACAAAGAGTGCCTCAGTAGCAGAACAGAGACTCTTTGTGTGACCTTTTACCAGCCACAGATGGTGGTCTTGTCCAATCATACTATTTTTTTGTGGCCGCCATTGTTAACTTTAGCAAAGTTAAAGAAGAAGAGGATCTGTTTCTTCAAATCAACATGAATTCCATCAAAAGGCACAAGGAAAGTCTTTCCTCAAGTAGCAGTCTGGTTACAGAAAGTGCCTACAATCCAGAGACTCACTCATTCGAGGTGATTCCCCTTGGCATTTCTATCACTTCCTTCAACTCCATTCTTATCCTTCCATGATTTTCATGACAAATTCTGTTGGTTAGAAAGCCAGATGTGGGCAAACCTATTGTCTTATTCATAAAGAGTCACCATAGCCAGAGAAGAGAGGTGGTTTATAGACTGCAAAGGCAGCAGACAACACTGTCCTTATCAAATTGAATAAAGTGTTGGATTTATACAAATATGACAAACTACTTGGTAGCCTTTCATAGGACTTTCCCCAAGGATTTTGGATTTGAAAGTCAATTCATTCTGTTGCATGATTGCTTTAGATTATTACAAACTGTTCTCTTGGGAAGAGCAGGTAATCAGTTATAAACTTTTGTCTCTCAATTGAAGTCCATAAAAATCACTATTCTAGTGAATGAGCCACAGGTTTCCCTCTGATTCCACTCTCAATTCCTCAATTAGGTGACTATTGCCATTTAAGTTGCTGAGACTTAGCAGACATAGGCTGCCCTTGGAAGAGTCCAAGGAACTACGGAGGCTCGTAAATGATAGCCCGCTCCGCTCCTCCCCTTACCCCCCACAACATCTTGATGGGTAATTGGCTCATAATTCTTATGAGTCCCAGCTTCCCTTGTCTCTCTGGCCAGGAACCAACATAAGAGTGTGCCTTCTGGGAAGCATAGCTGTTCAGAGAGCCCTAATAACTCTTTTTCAATGGCTGGTCATGGGCACTTCTGTTCTCTTAGCTACAAGAATGATAGCCATCTCTTGTATAACTAACCATTCCCACTGTGTGACCAATTCATAATTCTGCAGATATTATGTTTGTACCTACTGTCTACATGGAGCTAAGTGTACCAAGTAAATAAGCAGGTACATATCTTTGCCCATAGAGACTAGGATTAGGGTCTGAGACCTGCATAGCCCTTGGGGTAGTTTAGGCTGTATGGGAGGAAGGATTTTTCTCTCTATTTAATATGTCTTATATTTCTCTCGTAGGAGAGTAGAAGGCTCGTTTTTATTGTCATAACTTTCAATTAATTTTTAAGTGTACACTTCAATGATTTTTAATACAGTGGCAGAGTTGTACAATTGTCACCATAATTCAATTTTAGAATCTTCCTGTCACCCCTAAAATACCACTTATGTTCATTTACTGTCATTCTTCAGTCCCATGCCCAGGCAACCACTAATATGCTTTTATTTCTCTGTGGATTTACTGTTTCTAAACATTTCATATGAATGGAATCATATAACATATCGTCTTTTCTGACTGGATTTCTTCACTTAATATAATATATTATGGCTGTAGCATATATATCAGTAGTATATTTCTTTTAATTGTTTAATAGTCTTTGAAAGCTATTTCTTAGTCTCTCCCAACCCCTAAGAATAAAAAAGTACCACATGTGAGGCCCTGCACAATCCAGCTGCTGCTATGTTCTCTGAATTCATCTCTAACAATTCCTGAAACCATCTCATTCCCCATGCTACAAGCATATTGGCCGCCTTTTGGATCCTCAAAAGTGTCAGTATCTAGTCAGCTGCAGAGTTATTGAAAATACTGTCCCCTTTTCCTAAACACGACCCCCTGCAACAGGAACATGTGCATTTCACTTGGTTAATTTCTACTCATCCTCCAGATCTGTTTAAAATATATTCCCTCATTAAAGCTTTCCCTGACCCTTTGGACTTGGTCCTAATTTTCTCTTACATGCTCTCTTAGCATCTCCACCAGAACTTTTATTATATAAGTAATTAGCTCATGACATATGTATTTACTTCTTTAATGTCCATTCTAGACCCTTCCCCACCCTTTCTCCACTTCTACCCAAGAGCTGTAAATACTACAAGGGCTGACACTGTCTATTTAGGTTGCCGCTAGCCCAGCATCAGGCATATAGTGAGTGCATACTAAATAATTGGCTCTTTGGTGCTACAGATACTAAATTGTCTCTCTCCAAGTCCAATTCTCTCAGCACAGCAAGAGGAATCTGTAATTTATATGCTATGGAGTTTCCTAAATGTGTCAGTGTATAAAGGTGTGCTGTTTTCAACTGATACCATCAACAGGTTGAAGATAAACTCAACCTGACAGCTAGAATGTAGTCAGTACAAAGTGTTTGGGAGGCCAGCTACATGGTGTGGAATGGAGGGAATGTGGCTATGTGATGAGAACTCCTGTACACTTCTCAACTTTTCAAGTAGCTCCCGGGGAAGACCTGGGGGCAACCTTGTTCACTGAGGTGCTCACTAACACTTTCATGTAATGCCAATTCCAGTGTGCTGAGCGGCACTTTGACTGGCTGTTTGCTTGACTCTCCTTTCAACACCTCTCTTGAAAATATGACATGTGTCAGAATGAATCCAAGTAGCCTTCCAGCCAACCTTCATGGCCACAGAAAGCTCTTCACCCATTGGACACATTGAAAGACACTTGATGCTGTTTGAGAACACTCCTCTTAATCTGCTGATAACCTTTTCTGTTTGGCTGGCAAGATGTAAGGAAATGTTTCTTTTCATTTGGGCCTGTTTAAAATAAAACATCCAAAAAAACCCCCATCAACTGTTTAAAACATGTGTGTGTTTGCTTTTTGTATTTGTGCGTCTTTACTTTTTAATCTTGGCAGGACATTCTTAAGGGACAAATGCACTAAATGAATGAATGCCAATCACAACAACAGTGACGGAGAGTAGTAATTTAATTCAACAAGTGGTTATTGAGTAGTTACACTGTGCAAGGCCCTGCATGCAGTTCATGGGGGATAGAGATGAATAAACTACAGTTTCTACCCTCTATGCAAGGTTAGAGGGGCAGGAATCGGGAGTCAGAGACCAAGACATGTTAAAGGAGGAAGTTTATTCTGCACTAACGAGCGAGATTCATTATGAAGGAGGTAGAGAAACCAGGATTAGAAGAGGGCTGGGGGGTGGGCGGGGAAGAATGAAGAGCCAGCCAGATTGCCTCTCAGACTGGGAGAGACAGCAACACATAGAGCACTGAAGACACCTTTTGAGGGGAGGAACAGGAAGGGGTGGGCCCCAGGGCACTCGGCACGTGCTGATTGGTGGTTCATTGTCTCAGGGGATGTACCAGCGGCAGACGCAAGTTATGCCATACTTTGCCCATCAGTTGGAGGGAGGAAGGATCTATCACTCTAGGAGCTCATGATCTTGTAGAACAAACATGCACATAAATAACACTAATAAGGATGACCCTGAGAAACACAGGAATAGAACACAGGGATTTGGAAGTAGGGGGAGGGGAAATTAACTCCAACTGCAAACATAAGAAGAGCTTTCTTGGGAGTGGGGAGGGGATAAATATGAAAGACTGTTTTACTCTAACAACTTCAGAAGAAAAGAATGACATCAAAACTTAAAACTATTCTGCCTGTACTCAGATTGTGCCTCTGGGTTGACCTGGACACCCAAGTTCCACTTTGATACAGTTAATGGGTCCCAGGTGAGGAATGTATAAGACAATTCCTTAGGGCCCAACAAACCCCAGAATGAGCAGTTCTGCTTTACCCATTAGAAGAAAGATCCAGCTCCAGCTCCCTGATATCCAACCACCAGCCAAATAGCCAACAATCTGTAAGATGTGGCGCTGGTCCCTTGTTGCTACATTGAAGTCATCTCCTCCTTTTAAAACTGCCTTACATCCACTTGATGGCGAGGATGTGCACAAGTGAATGAGTATGCCTTCCTGAATGGGGAGAACCTGCTTCCAAGGTACTTGTGGTCTCTGGTACGAATATGATATCACCCCATATGTACCCAACCTTGGAAAAGGTCAAAAATTCATCAGGGGCATCTTCATTTTAACTGTAATTCAAACTTTTACCACTTGGGGAATAGAGGTGCTCTGTGGGCTGGGCTTTACCTAAACCTTGGGTGACTGCTAATTTGGCCTGAGGTAGAAAATAGTTTATAGATTGGTGTGAAAGGGTGGTAGCCCCATTTAGAAGGAAAAAAAAAATCTTTAAAGGTTTAAGGATGAAAGCCCTTGACAAGCTGGAAACAACAGCTAATCAACATATCAAAGTGGCGGGTAACAGGTAATAAATACTGTGAATCCAGAGCCCCAGGATGTGACCTCTGAGTAACACTCACTTCCTGCACTTCTTAGTCTCTATCTAGGAAGACTGGAGGCTGGATCACTGACTATATCACTTGCTAACCAGATATATGAATCTGGACAAGTGACAAACTGGGCCTCACTTTCCTCATCTGTAAGCTGGGCCCAAGGCTTGATATCTCACAGAATTGTTGGGAGGATTAATTACGGAGCTAACACAAGTACAGAGGCTAGCACAGTGCTTGGTGTATACTAGAAATGCAGTATGACTGAATGGGGGCACCTTTGTTTCTGCTTAGTGTGTGGAAGGTGTCACTTCCTCTGTCCTTCTAAAACTAATCATTATAAGACAGTGAAACATAATTTTAATATTTTATGCTGTTATTCAATGAGGTTCCCTCAATTTAAAAAGCAGATTAGTTGAACAGGGCTTTGTTTTGTTTTTGTTTTTTTCCCCCTGCAAGGTGCTTATTTCTGAAGTGGCCTGCAAAGTTTTCCCTCTAGAGGTCATAAGTTCTCAACAATAACAAAAATTTCCCCACTTTCAGCTTAAGTAAGGGAATGATTGGGAGATTTTGCCAGCAGCAAAGGGAGCTATTGTGTGTTTGGGGGATAACATATTTTATGAGAACCCTGGAATTCATCTCGTGGAAGTGCTGCTTGCTTTGCTTGTATTTAGTAACTGTTCTTTTGCCTACCCCACCCTCTTCATTTATTTATTTTTTGACCTATTAAGGCCAAACAGTAGAGATACTCTATTCTCTGGTCCAGAGGTCTCTAAGCAGAGCATACTGAAAAGGTGCATGAGATATGTCACAGTAATCAGGTATCCTTAGGTCCAGGGAGAGGGGAAGCAGATGAGAGGGAAGCAGAAGAAAGGGAAAGGTAGGTTTTTTTTTTCAAAAGAAGCCTAATTAGCATAAATTCACTTGTTTCTCTAATCCTCTAGTTTTAAATACAATCTTTATGCGGAGAACACCTAAATCTAATCCCTAACAATATCTACTCCTCTAAATTCCACACTCAGGTATATACCTATAAATCAACGTTTCCACTTGAATACCTAATCAATATCTGAAACACAGTATATACAAAACTCAGTCTTTGAACTCCACCATCTAAGACATGATCTTCTCTCAATTATCCCCATCTCAATTAATGGGATAACCATTCACCTGTTTGCCTAGAACAAATATCTTAGAATTATCCTTGACTTTTCTCATTTCTTCTATCTTCCTTCATCTATCCCATCAGAAATCTTATTGGCTCGGCCTTCAATACATATCTGGAATGTACCACTGTCTCCCAGCCCTGTCTCTGATACTTCAGTCTAAGCCACCAACATCTCTTACCTTTATTACTGGAGCGACCTCATAAATAGTCCCCTCTTGCTTGTATTCAGCTCTCATATTTTTTTATTCAACACAGCAACAGAGTGATCTTGATAAGTGATAAATTAGTTCATGCCACTCCTCTTCTCAAGACCTCTCAATAATGATCAATAATAAAATTCAAAGTTCTTGTCATTGCCTATTAGGCCCTATATGATCTGACTCCCCCTACCTTTATGAGCTGATATCCTACCACTATCCTGGCATTATGAACTAGCTCTACTCACCTCCTTGTTATTCCTTAATGATGCAAGGCATATCTCCACATCAGAGCCTTTGTATTTTCTGAACTTTCTGTCTGGAATGCCCAGACATTTGCAGAGCTTGCTCTGTCACTTAATTTAGTCTTCTTCCTAATAGTCTCCTTGACACAGAAGAAAGAGCATACCCATATAACCACGATTGTTGGTTACACTCTGCTCCCTTACTCTGATCCAGTCTTCTTCTTATCAATTATCACCATATGGCATATTTCATTGGTTATGGTTTGTTTCATTACCCCCCAGCCCCCTTCAAAAAAAAAGCTTCTTTTCACTTAAAATGAAAATTCAGGTTTAAAAATCAGAGTTTCTCTGAGACTTCCTGATACAAAATCCCTGGCTTCCTTAAGAAATTTCCCACATTTCCCTCTATCTAGGTCATATGTAGTTATAAACAGAGTGACATTTCAGAGAGCTTCTTAATACTCTTGAATTATCTTCTCTTGTAGAGTTTCATGTTATGATCTTGGACCTGACTTTTTTTCAGCCATTCTCCTTCTGAAGGTCAAAGACTTCTATGGTCCTTTGCTCACTCTCTCTTTAGGTTTTTATCACTTTTCCTTCCCAGACAATTACCCCTGTTAGTCACAATTGGGTGTAAAACCATAGTTCCTCTAGTTGTTTTCTTTACGCTTGGGAAATTGTCAGCACAATTTTAATAACTTTTCAGCCATTCTCTGGTCAGGTGACCTATAATATCCCACACAGAGTACCTACTGTATATATCTACTCACAGATTTCAGGACTTCCAAGCCCATGCACATTGTATAAAACTAACTAGTTTAAATGCAAATTGAGTGAAAATGGAATATTCCTCATTATTTACCAGTTCTCCTATTACTCTTCAGAAATAAACTTTCTTAGTTCTTTGTGAACACTTTTAAATAGCAAACTCCATTATTTTTGGGAAATGCAAGAAAACCAAACAATTCAGAAACAAGCTAAAGGAATTAAGCTTTAGGCTTGTCTAAATATTAGTGAGCATTGTGACTCGGCATGTTTTGCTCTGCATTAGATCTTCAGGTTGGCTTTGCATATTACATGGATAAAGTAATATAAATTGCAGGATCTTAGTTTTATTTATAGATACCTTTCAATTATTATTCTCACTCCTATATTATTTGTTGACTAGAGACCTATGTATGAAGATTCGTGCAAGAATGGGCCTTCCTTCCCCTTACTGATGGTACCTCCTTCACTCTGGCTGGAATGGCCTTTCTACCTTCCCATCTTCCCATGCTGCCTAGAGGCCTAGAGCAGCTGGGGCAGTGTGGAATGCCTACATCTTTGCCATGGCAATGACACAAGTGTCCTGCCCCACTCCCAGCCACTCCGCACTTGCATATGCAAATCAACCTGCCATCTTTGTTGGATTAATTTGCATACCCACTCCTGATTGACTGGTAGGAGTCATGAAGGTATGGTAAATTTGCATTTTACTCTTTTATTAGTGTAGATAGGGCCTTCAGAATCATCTTGCAGGTAGAAAAAGCCTAAGTAGATCTTATGGAATAATGTTCTAAGAGAAGTACCTAGGCATCATTAAGTTTTAATATATTTATTGAGCAGTTGCTAGGGTCCAAGCACTGATGTAGTGCTAAACAAAAACAAAGAATTTTATCTCCACTCAACTTATTTTCTAATGGGGCAAGACAGTCAGTAATCAAACAAATATTTTAGATATAAATAATTGCCAAGAAGAAAAATAAATCAGGGTAAAGGGCAAAGAGTGACCACAGGGTTGGATATATGTGTGTGTGGTTTCAGCAATTGTACTAGTATGACCTCTCTAATGAGAATATAATTAGGTAGAGGCCTAAATAAAGTGAGAGGAAAGTCATGAAAATATCTGGATTAAGATTATTCTAGGAGGGTTCAGGAAATGCAAAGGCCCTATTTTGAGCGTATACTTAGCATATTTAAGGAACTACAAGGGAGCCATTGTGGCTGGATTTAAGTGTGGAGAGGGTGGTAGGAAATGAGATTAAGGATGAACTTAAAAGGATCACTAGCTGATATGAATAATGTCAGGAAAGGAAAAGTCTCCAATGAGTAAGGCTAGGAGGAAATGTCTAAGATGAAAGCATGAGGCTTCATTAGTTATGTTCTGAGCAAGAACAAAGTCATCAGAGAGGTATGCTGTTTAGGACTAAAGAAGTAATGTTGATGGAAGACAGGAACAGCAGAATTACAAATCAAATTGTTATATTCTCTGAAAAAGACAATGAGCTTTGGAATGAAAATGTTAGAATTTCAGGGAGAGGCAGAAGAAGCCCAAAATTGAAATGAGAGTGTTAAGAGAACACACAGGTGACTGAATTTTCTTATCCAAGGGACTATGTCCTCAATGGAGAGAGCTTGGGGAAAAAGGTGTGTGTGTGTGTGTGTGTGTGTGTGTGTGTGTGTGTGTGTGAAAGAGAGAGAGAGGGGGGGGAGGGAGGAAATGCTAACATGAAAGAGTTTGAGGAATCTTAGCAAATAGTATGGTATCTGTAATCAAGAAAATATATAGTTACTTTGATTTTTTTGTAAAATTGCAAAATGTTATACTCTAAACCACGAATTTGTGAGTTTTATGTTACTATCAAATAAGGCTATCAAATGGAATATTAAAAGAATTGTTTAGGTGTACCTAATAGGATTTGTACTGGTTTCCAACCTGAGTTCTCTAGGAACAAGACATATCTGACTAACCTTAATTCCTTCTTTGATAAGGTTTCCAGATTGCTAAATATATAATCATGCTAGGCAGAAAATCTGGAGAGTATCAAGGCATTTAGAGATACTGTCACTTGGGTATTGAGCTGGAAGTAGTCTTCTGGTGGTGTGGAACAAGGGTCCATCTTGTGCAATGATTTTATTGAAGGCTTGCATATACAGAAGACCCACTTAGTAGATTTGAATATGACAAAAAGCTGAGAAGGCTAATAAATCTATTGGTTGACTGAATTTTGATTCCAAAATAATTTGACTTAATAACATGATGGACAGAACTGTACCCAATGAAATTTAATAGAGCAAGTATGTGATTTTGATTTGACCACTAAAAACACTCATGATAAGGATCTGCGAGTTTTAATTAATTCTTAAATACTCCAGCATGATGTGTGAAATGGCTACTAAAAGATTAGCTATGGATCAACCAGTGTAGCCCAGTGGTTGAGTGTCAACCCATAAGCCAAGTGATTGCTGGTTCGATTCCTGGTCAGGAGACATGACTAGGTAGTGGGCTCAATTCCCAGTAGATAGTGTGCAGGAGACAGCCAATAGATGATGTTTCTCTCTCTTGGATGTCTCTATCTCTCTATACCTCTCCCTTCCTCTCTTTCTAAAAAATCAATAAAACATATAAAACTGTGGCCTTAAGACTTCATCATACTAGGAGGACATCTAAACTAGACTGTGAGTTTTTTGGATTCAGGGATCATGTTGATCTTGCTCACTGTCATATGTCCATGATCTTGCATGATGTCTGCTGCATGGTATCTACTCATTGACTACATAATGTGGTTATTATGCCTTATTCTGCCCTGGACAGCTTATACCTAATTTCCATGATAAAGTCTGGCCACTGCACTTTGAGAGGGATATGTATAAAGTCAAGAGAGTGACCAAATAGTAAAAGGAATAAAAACTACATCCTATTGAGTTTAGCAACAAATGTTTACTGAGCAATCTACTATGTGCTAGACAAAACATGTACAGTTCTAGACCTCATGACATTTACATTTAGCTGGAAAGACAGACAAGCTTATAAACAGATATGGTCACCTTTCAAGGAGTTATGTGTATTATGAAGAAAAATATATCAGGGCCAAAAGGTAGTGATGAAGATTGGCGTGGTTATTTTAAATACAATAGTCAGGGAAGGCCTCTCTGAGGAGCTGATATTTGAGCTAAAAATGGAGTAAGGAAACATTGTGACTATCTAAAGGAAGAGCATTTCTGGTAGTGGGAAGAAAAGGTATAAAGACCTGAGACAGGAGTATGCTATACATGTTTGAGGAATAGGAGGAGGCCATTTGACACAGGCAGGGAGGATGAGATTAAGTTATAAAAGAAGACAAGAGGTCCTTATGAAAAAATCACAGAAGTTTGGAACATTTAGATTTAATGGTGGAAAAGTTGGAGTGTGTCAGAGCTATGGAAAGAGGAAGATGGGAATATCTTCAAATATTTACAGATATATGATGTGTAAAGGAGATAAAACCTGTTCTAGAAGGCACCTCTGGACTCTCATTGGATCAATTGGTTGAATATACTGGAGAAAAAATTCAGTTCAATAAAAAGAACTTTCTATCAGAGCTATTCAAGATGGATTGGACTGCCTCATATAATAGTGAGCTCTATGTCACTGTAGAGATTAAAGCAGAGCTGAGGCTACCTCTCCACTTGGTGGAAGCTAAGGAACAGAGGGAAAGATGGAAGGGATATTGAAAGCTGGCCAAGGATTAGATGAGATGATCTTTAAGTCATAGGATCCTAATAGTTTTAAACTTGTTTTCTGAAATAACATTCCTTTGCTACTAATTATGGTCAAAGTAAATACTTGTTCACTGGTGGACCCAAGATTATACATGATGTTAAACTGAATTTGATATTCAAGACACTGAACCGAAATGTCAGGAAGTATCTACATGCATTTTTTGGCCTTAAACAACTGAAGTATCACTTAGGAGAAATGTAATTGAACTAAATGGTCACTAAGCCAGCTTTTAATCAGCTTGTGCTAGCTTATCTTGTACCTAACAATTACCATGTTACTCATGTTAAGAAAAATGAAAATAAGTACAATTAGGAAACACTAGATATTGCCACTCTGGACTCTTTGCTATGGCCATTCCGAGCTATAATCACAGGAGCATTTCTAGCTATTCTAGTTTAGATGTCCTTGATGTGCGGTATTGTAAATAATTGGCACTATTTACCTCTGTTTCAGAACATATCCTTCTCACTGTTCAAAAACTCATTATTGTTCAACACAGTCTCTCAGGCAGCTAAATTATGAGATTGTTATGAAAGAATTCTCAAAACAAAACAAAACAAAAACACATCTGCCTCTGACTGACCAGTTAGAATGGAGTGTTACAATGGGCTGAAATACATCAAATAACTCTGCAGCCCTCCACTTCCTTCTGGATACACCTTAAAGATGGCTTACCAAAAAAAGCAACTATGGAACTACTGAGTTAAATTTTAAGAGTTTAGACTTGAGTAGCTTAGACAAATGTGTTAGGGGTTCATGGTGAATTTGAAGTTATGAAATAGTGCCTTCCAATTGTGGAGTCATAGGGGTATCATATTAATATTAAGTTGAGAAAATCAGAATTAAGCAATTACATTTGTTGTCCCCTCTCTCACAAAGAATATATATATATATATATATATATATATATATATATCCCACTTGGTGGAAGCTAAGGAACAGAGGGAAACCTGGAAGGGATGTTGAAGGGCAGAGGATTAGATTAGATGATCTAAGTCCTGGGATCCTAATAGTCTAAACTTATTTTCTGAATTATTTTCTGAAATAACATTCCCTTGCTACTAATTATCGTCAAAGTAAATACTTGGTCACTGGTGGACTCAAGATTATACATGATGTTAAACTGAATTTATATATATTTGTTCCCATATTTTGGAAAGAGTAAATGCTTCCTTTGCTAGTATGATAAAAAATAGGTTTCAATGTTAGTTAAAGTATACCAAACATGTATCTCTTCTTAAATACAACAAAATATAAATAAAAAAGTTAATAACTCACAAAGACTTGAGCAAGCAATTCATAGACAAAGAAATGCAAATGACCTACATACATATGAAAAGATGCTCAACTGCAAGAGTGATTAGAAAAATGAAAATTATAATCCTAATATGGTATCTATTGCCTAATAGGCAGGAAACTTTTTAAAGATAGATAATATCCAGAATGATTGAAGCTCTGGGGAAAATGGCATTCTTATATATTGATAAATTACTACAACTTCTTTAGAGAGGAAATTAGACATATCTGTCAATATTATCAATGCATATATCCTTTAATTAAAAAATTCCACTTTTAGAAATCTGTTCTACAAAAATATTCATATACATATGTAAAAATACCAGGTCAGAATCATTGCATCATTATTTGAGAATAAGATAAATAGTTATTAGTAAGGAAATGATTAAATAAATTATAGTACATACACTGGAACACTACTGCTGCCATTACAAAAAGTGAGTAGATATGCATTACTTGTATATAAGAATGTCCACAACATAATGATATATTGCTTAATGAATAGAGCAAGTTATTTAATGGCATGAATTGTATGATCTCACTTCTGTTTTAAATATATGTTCATATCTATATATATAATGAGCCAGAGTCATAATATCCACAATGATCGGAGGCTTGACTGAATGCCAGGCTGTATAAGCAGCAGGCGAGTGGGCTGAACAGCTGACCTCTCAGAGAGAGAGAGAGGCGGGGCTGATCAGCAGCAGCAGCAGCAGCAGCGGCTGCTGGAAAGGCCCAAAAAGAAGCAGGGTAATTAGACCCTGCTTCTATCTCCCTGCCTCTCCAGTAGATAAGCCTCTTTCTTTCCCAGAGGTCAGGAGTTCAGCCACCTCGCCAGCAGCATGGGGTAGCTACTGATCAGCCCTGCTTCCACGATCAGGCCCAGAGATGCTGATTGACATAGAAACCTACCAATCAGAACCAAATCTGGGTGAACTGCAAAGGCATAACATAAGGTGGGGGCTGAGGAGGGGTTTTAAGGGCAATAGCTGTTAGGTGTAAGGTGTAAGAAAGTGATTCAACTTTTTTTTTTAGTTTTATTTTAGTTATTTTTTTATTATTTGGAGCATTACAAATAGTAGTACATATGTCTCCTCCCCTCCCCCTTGATCTCCCCCCGGCCTCCTCCACCACCCCCCTTCATGCGTATGCCTTCACCTGCCCCCCCCCCTCGTGTATATCCATTGGTTATGTTTATATGCATGCATACAAGTCCTTCGGTTGAACTCTTACTGTCCCCCCAAACCTCCCTTGCATTCCCGCTATAGTTTGACAGTCTGTTCAATGGTTCTTTATCTCTATAACTATTTTGTCCCATTTCTTTTCTTTGAAAAATCTTGCAACTGCAGACTATAAATAAACATAAAATAAAAAATGTTTGAGTCCCAATTTCAATGTCCAACAGTTCTGAGACCCAGTTTCAATGTCAAATAGTTCCTTATGTGTACATGTCAGCAATGATATCTGGATGATGGACAGATGGTGGCAATGCAGGTCCAACCCTCTCTGGTTTGGTCCTGGGCAACATGCAGCAACACACAGCAGCTGACTGCTAACATGGCCAGTCGTCATCAGCATCTTCCATCTCTGGACTGTTTCTTCTCTTGTCTTCATGGTTGGAGCAGACCTGACAGCTCCTCTCTGTTGCAGGAATCCCATGATCTTGGAGTAGTTTTCTGAAAATATACAAACATATTCTCGACCAAAAGTTAATAAAGGAATCTTTTCTATAAAATTGACTTGGGATCCTTTTTATTTTTGCCCAAATGATTTTCCTTTGGCTTATTTTGACACCATATGTGATTTTCATGGGTGTCTTGCTGTTAGCATTACAAATGAAAATTAATTTTCTAGATGTATTTTACTTACAGGATATTTTTCCTGACATGATATTACCCTACTATCCCTCCTTTTTTAAATGGATGTTTTTATAAATTTTGTAATGCAGTTTTGATAACTTTAAATTTTAAGTTTTTTCACAAAATAAGACTGCTTTAGGTTCATTTCATGTTAAGCAATTTTACTGTGAGATGCACTACCAATTGAAATTTTAGTTAATACTTTAGGAACAGCTTTTTATCCAGTATGCTTAAATTTTCTTGTATGTTCACTTATTTCTATTAACCAATTTAAATTAACCTGAAAACTTGATTACTATTTTACTGTCAAATTTAATACTCTAACAACAATCTTAGTTTACCCTTTAAATATTAGTGGAAAGGATTATTTGCAATATTCGCAAGTCAATAAACATGATAAACACATAAACAAATTGAGAGATAAAAACCATATAGTTATATCAATTGATGCAGAAAAAGCATTTGACAAAATCCAATACCCTTTCTTGATAAAAACTTTCAACAAGGTGGGAATAGAAGGATCATACCTCAACATAATAAAAGTCATATATGACAAACCCACAGCCAACATCATACTCAATGTGCAAAAACTAAACTGATTTCCTATAAGAACAGGAGCAAGAAAGGGATGCCCATTCTCACCACTCCTGTTCAATATAGTGCTGGAAGTACTAGCCATTGCGATTAGACAAGAAGAAATAAAAGGCATCCAACTTGGAAAAGAAGAAGTAAAACTGTCCTTATTTGCAGATGACATGATACTGTACATAGAAAATCATAAAGACTCCATCAAAAATTATTAGACTTAATAAATGAATTTGACAATGTAGCAAGATACAAAATTAACTCCAAGAAATATGTGGCATTTCTATACACCAATAATGAACTTACAGAAAGAGAGACTAAAAAAGCAATCCCATCCACCATTGCACCAAAAAAATTAAGATACCTAGGAATAAACTTAACTAAGGAAGTAAAAGACCTATATGGGGAAAACTACACGACACTTAAAAAAGAGATAGAGGAAGACATAAACAGATGGAAGAACATACCATGTTCATAGATTGGTAGAATCAACATCATCAAAATGTCCATACTACACAAAGCAATATATAAAGTCAATGCACTTCCCATTAAAGTATCAACAACATATTTCACAGACCATACTCTTGATGCTTCCTCCACCAAAGAGTAATGAATACTTGCCACTTTATACAATTACTCCATTTAATCTTCTCACTAACTCTATAAAGCAGACATCATTGCCCAAGATCTACAAATATCAACACTGAGACTCAAAGGAAAAATTCCTTTTTTAAGTCACACAGTGTAAGCAACTTAAAATTTAAGTCCAAGTGTTTGTAATTTGTATTGACATACTGATATATTTCAATATGTAACCCTAAAAGTTATGGTCAATATTTATAAAAACAAATTCATGACTCTCATCTACCCCAAAACCAATTATTCCACCAACTTTTTATATTTCTGCCAATAATTTCATCATTGCCCCACTCAGTCACACTGGGGATCTGAGTCATCCTCAACTTCTTTCTCTTCTATGCCTACATCTAACCAGTGGTCCTATGTGGTAATGCATTTTCATTTTCTGCCATCTGCTGTTCTCATTTGTAGATCATTTTTTACCACCAAAATCTAGGTATTTTGATTTACTACTAAACTGGTATTATGATCTCCAGTCTCACCTATCTTCCATTTGTACTGTCCAATCCTTTTACCCATCTTTTTTGAAGGCAAGTTCCATCCATCTCTGGACTCTGTTTCCCTATCTGTAAATTAAGGGATTGGTTGGGTTACAATAAGGCTCTCAACTGTTTCACTGCCTAAGACCCCTTCTTGTTATTTATTTATTTATTATTTTTATTGTTGATAATGTTACCAATGTCTCTCATTCCTCCCCCTTTTTGTCCCCTCCACTTAGCCCCTACCCCCTACAGGTCTTCACCACCCTATTGCCCATGTCCATGGGCTATGCATATAAGTATATAAGTTCTTTGGTTTATCTCTCTTCTTTGACCCACCCACATGGAGATATGTTAGTCTGCTCCATGACTTCATGCTTTGGGTCTTATTTTGTTGCTCAATTCATTTTTTCATTAGATTCCACAAATAAGTGAGATCATGGATATTTGCCTTTATGATATTGGCTTATTTCACTTAAGACCCCTTTTGTTTTGTTTTTAACCCATGGGGTCCATGATTAGAAAAAAAGTTTTCTAATGTTAAAATATTCATTTGTTAAAAAAGCAAATAATTAACTTGTTTCCTCATTTTAAAAAATCATCAGACTTTCATAATTGTCAATCAATGCTTCCAATCAGCGTCCCAGTTTGATTAATTTCATCCCCAAGCAAATAATATTGACACTGTAGTTGATCTGTACAACTTTATTGTGGAGAAATTTGTGGTTCCCTTAAGTCTTTCTGTAACCTTGACAATCCCTCCAGGATCCCCAGTGTGGTTGCCAGTGACACCTGGCTGATGACCATTGATTGAGTGAGCAATTTCTGAGGAATCTTCCAAATCTGTCAGTCTGTGATTCCTAAAATACAGCACTGATCATGTATCTTCACTGCTAATTATTCTGTAAGGGCTCCCCATTGCCTCCTAAATTAACTATAAACTACTTAGCCTGGAATTCAAAGCCTGCCAGGCTCCAGCCCTAACATAATGTTGTGTGTTTTTTTAATTGTGAGCTGACAGCCGTGCTTGCATGAGCAACAAACTATTAAGCACAAGCATACATGCAGAGCTTACTGTTCTAAACACAAATAAAACTGACAACAAAGTTAATCTGACACATATTTAATGATATATCTAATGGTTATTGTGTTGGGTGATAATTAGTCATAAATGGTAGGCAGTTCGCATAAATGATTGTAATTAGTATTACTTTTCCACACTCAGACCAATTTTTCCAATTTCCTTCCATACTATTAGTTTTTCAGTATCCCTAATCAGCACCCGTGCTGACAATTTTTTCTGATACTATGTACCATTTAATCATCATCATCACATACATACACACACTCTTCCATACATTATGAGACAAAAGATCCTGGTTCTTCCTCTCCAGCAGCTGAGGTTCTGCTCTACCCCCTACCCCCACTGCAGCCTGCAGCCTAGGACTAAGGTCCTCATATTAGTGCTTTGTCTCCTTCATCATGTCTATCCCCAAACCCAAAGCCCAAGGCTTCTTCCACTTATACCTATACTTGGAGTACTCTGAATGGCTCAGCTCTATTTCACACCAAAAGGAATTATGCTACAGAAATTCAGTCCCTTACAACTATATTGCTTCAGAGAGAGGAAGCGCTATAGTATGTTCCCTAGGTTATATTATTGGAAAGGGGGAGTTCAGTAAGAGGAGGGCCTTTTAGGATTGTCAGAGTTGCATAGAGAGAGAGATAGCAGACACTGGGGACTAGGAAAGGGAAAATGTAGCTACCTTGGAATATGGTCATGACTATAACTTTATAATTCCAAACATAATATTAAAATGAAGGCAAATAGGATGACAATTTCACAGTTATTTGAAAATATTCAGGTGATTTTTTAAAAAGTCACCACTAATATTTGTCACATTATATGCAAAGCCTTCTGAACCAGAAGTCAAGAGAACAAGATAATGGTACTGGGGATATTTCTCTTACTAATTCACTGCGAGACAGTGAAAAAGCCAATGGGCTCCTTTTCCCTCCATCCCGTACAGTTTTGCATTTGTAAAATGGGTTTTAATCCCAATGGTGTTGCTATTGCCTAGTTATCCAGTCTCAAAACCATGGAGATGTCCTCAATGGCTGTCATAATCTCTTCATCTTGTTGGCCACAAAATCTTATACCACTGTTTCCTAATTAACATGCCCCTCTTCATTTTTACTGCTAGCACTTTAACTCAGGCCACCATCATCTCTCATCTGGAACACTGTGATAGGCTTCTAACTAGTCGCATTTTCATTCATGTTGTTTTCTTTTTAAAAATAAATATATACTTTATTAATTTCAGAGAGAGAGGAACAACACAACAATGATGAGAATCACTGATTGGATGCCTCATGGACACTCCTTTCTGAAGATTGAGCTGGCAACCTGGGCATGTGCCCTGACAGGAGATCCAACTGTGACCTCCAGGTTCATAAGTTGACCCTCAACCACTTAGCCAAACAGGCTAGCCATTCTGTTTTCGAATTCATTCTCCTCCTTGCACATAGAGTACATATAATCTTTTTAAATTAGTGTTTTCAGTTTCTTCTATTAGTTTTTCAGTATCCCTAATCAGCACCAGTGCTGACAATTTTTTTCTGATACATACCCAGAAGTGGAATCACTGGGTCATAAGGCAGTTTCACTTTTAACATTTTTTGAGGAACCTGCATACTATTTTGCATAGTGGCTGTACCAATCTGAAATCCCACAAACAGTATAGGAGGGTTCCCTTTTCTCCACATCCTCATTAACAATTGTTGTTTGTTGATTAATTGATAGCAGCCATTATGACAGGATTGAGGTGATATCTCATTGTGGTTTTAGTTTGCATCTCTCTGACAACTAGTGATGTTGAGCATTTTTAGTATGTCTATTGACCATCTGTATGTCCTCTTTGGAAAAGTGTCCACTCATGTCCTTTGCCAATGTTTTTAATTGGAATTTTTTGTTTGTTTGTTTTGGTATTGAGTTGTATGAGTTCCTTATAAATTTTGATAAAAACCCCTCATCAGATGTATCATTGGCAAATGTGTTCTCCCATTCAGTGGGTTGTCTTTTCATTTTGTTGATAGTTTTCTTTGCTGTGCAAAAACGTTTTCATTTGATATAACCCCATTTGTTTATGTTTTCTTTTGTTTCGCTTGCCTGAAAAGATATATCTTAAAAAAATATTGCTAAGAGGATTGCCCAAGACTTTACTGCCTATATCCGTGGTCAGCAAACTGTGGCTCACGAGCCACATGCAACTCTTTGGCCCCTTGAGTGTGGCTCTTCCACAAAATATCATGGCCTGGGCGAGTCTATTTTGAAGAAGTGGCATTAAAAGAAGTTTAAGTTTAAAAAATTTGGTTCTCAAAAGAAATATCAATCATTGTACTGTTGATTTTTGGCTCTGTTGACTAATGATTTTGCTGACCACTAGCCTATATTTTCTTCTAGGAGTTTCATGCTTTCAAGACTTAAATTTAATTATTTTATTCATTTTAAGTATTTCCTATTATTATTTTTATCTTTATCTTTATTATTAGAAGTATTACAGATGTCCCCTTTTGTCCCCACATTGAACCCTTCCATGCTACCCCCACCCACCCCCATTTTTACTTAATATTTTATGCTGAATATTGCATATGTCATTAAATTTTCCTTTAAGACCTATGTTTAATGATATTGAAAAACATTATGTGTCTATAGGGGAGTTAACAGTTCCTAGCTGTTAGGCATTTGTTTTCTTTATTTTTTTTAGGGGGGGGGGTCATTATGCATAAGGAAAATTTCTTGGTTCACAAATCTTTGTGGGAATCTGTGATTCTTTTTTGCCTCTTTTTTTGTTATTGATGAAGGTATTATATATATGTCCATATCCCTCCATTCCCAATACCCCCAATCATGCCCTTACCCTCACCTCCTGTTGTCTGTGTTAATGGCTTATGACTGTAAGCATGTATACACGTCCTTTGATTGATCTCTTTCCTTTTCCCCACCCTCCTGTATCTTCCATCTGAGGTTTGATGGTCTAATTGATGCTTCTCTGTTCCTGGATCTGTTTTTGTTCATCAGTTTATGTTCATTATATTCCATAATTGAGTGAGATCATGTGATATGTTTTGCTGACTGGCTTATTTCACTTAGCATAATGTTCTCCATTTCCATCCATGCTGTTGCAAATGGTAAGAATTCCTTCTTTTTCACAGTAGCATAGTATTCCATTGTGTAGATGTACCACACTTTTCTAATCCACTCATCTACTGATGGACACTTAGGCAGCTTCCAAATGTTAGCTATGGTGATTTGTGCTGCTATGAACATAGGGGTGCATATATCTTTTCTGATTGGTATTTCTAGTTTCTTGGGATATATTCCTAGAAGTGGGATTACTGGGTAAAATGGGAGTCCCATTCTTAGTTTTTTGAGGAAACTCCATACTGTTTACAGTGGCTGCACCAGTCTGCATTCCCACCAGCAGTGCAAGAGGGTTCATTTTTCTCCACATCCTCCTTAGCACTTATCATTTGTTTATTTGTTGATGATAGCCATTCTGACAGGTGTGAGATAGTACCTCATTGTCATTTTGATTTGCATCTCACATATGATTAGTGACTTTGAACATGTTTTCATATGTCTCTTGGCCTTCCTTATGTCCTCTTTCAAAAAGTATCTATTTAGCTGCATTGCTCATTTTTTGATTGGGCTATTTATCTTCCTTTTGTTAAGTTGTATGAATTCCCTGTAAATGTTTGAGATTAAACCCTTATCAGAGATAACATTGGGAAATATGTTCTCCCATGCAGTGGGCTTTCTTATTGTTTTGTGTATGATTTCTTTTGCTGTGCTGAAGCCTTTTATTTTGATGTAGTCCCATTGTTCATTATCTCTTTAGTTTCCATTGCCCTGGGAGCTGTAATGGTGAAGATGTTGCTTTGGTATATGTCGGAGCTTTTGCTGCCTGTGGATTCCTCTAATATTTTTTAAGTTTCCCATCTTATTTTTAAGTTCTTTATCCATTTTGAGTTTATTTTTGTGTATGGTGTATATTGGTGGTCTAGTTTCATTTTTTTTTGCATGTATCTGTTCAATTTTCCCAATATCATTTATTTAAGTGACTGTATTGACTCCATTTTATGGTCTTGCCTCCTTTGTCAAATATTAATTGACCATAGTGGTTTGGGTTGATATCTGGGCTCTCTATTCTTTTTTAAAAAAAAATATTTTTTATTGATATTTTACAGAGAGGAAGGGAGAGAGATAGAGAGCTAGAAATGTTGATGAGAGAGAAACATCAACCAGCTGCCTCCTGCACACCCCCCACTGGGGATGTGCCCACAACCAACGTACATGCCCTTGACCGGAATCGAACCCGGGACCTTTCAGTCCGCAGACCGACACTCTACCACTGAGCCAAACCGGTTTCGGCTGGGCTCTCTATTCTATTCCCTTGATCTATATGTCTGTTTTGTGCCAGTATCAGGCTGTTTTGAGAACAGAGACTTTGTAATACTTGCATGGTTTTTTTCTTGCCAGTATCAGGGAAGTTTTCTGTCATTATTTCTTCAAACAGGTTTTCTATTATTTGTTCTGCTTCCTCTTTTTCTGGTACCCCTATTATGTGGTGGATGTTGTTTTGTTTTGTGTTGTTTCAAAGCTCCTTTAGACTATCCTCTTGCTTTTTAAGTTTTCTTTCCAGTTGTTGCTGTGTTTGTGGTTTTTTTTCCTTCCTTGTCTTCTAATTCACTGATGTGGTACTCAGTCTCTTTTAGTCTACTTACATTGTGTTCTTTATTGCAGCTATGTCATACTTCATTTACTTTTCATGTTGGTGACATTCTCATTCAACTCCTTATAATTCTCATTGAGTTGTATGTATTTGCCATCCAGTCATTTGAGCATCCTTATAACCATTATTGTGAATTCTTTCTCTATCATGTTACTTGCCTCCATTTCATTTAATTCCCTTTCTGGTGATTCCTCTTTTTCTTTTATTTTTTTTGTCTCCCCATTTTTTTTACTGTAATGTGCTTTTTAAAAATATTTTTATTGATTTCAGAGAGGAAAGGAGAAGGTGAGAGCAATAGAAACAACAGTGATGAGAGAGAATCATTTCACTGATCAGCTGCCTCCTGCACACCCCCTATTGAGGATCAAGCCTGCAACCTGGGTATGTGCCCTGACTGGGTATCGAACCATGACCTCTTGGTTCCTAGGTCAACACTCAACCACTGAGCCATTCCAGCTGGGCTACTGTAACGTTTTAATTGTTTCTGTGTCTTAGATCCAACTGCTTTTCTACCCAGGTCCTTTTGGGGGTGGTGCTAGAGGTGTGGTCTCACAGGCCTCCTGGGCTTGGTGATCTAGTAGAGCTCCCTACTTGAGATATTTGGGTTCTCTTGATGCATTTGGATCTTGAATATTAGTTTCTTATTCATGGATGAAGTCTCATCATGGATTGGCAAGTGACTCAACATCGGCTTTTTTGTGCAAAATGTTTTGGATGTGATTGTGGTTCCGGTTCTTATGGAAAAGATTGTCTGAGGTCACACTGGTATGTGCTCACTGTGGGTTCCCAGAGTCCATGGCCTGGGAGGAAGTCTGTCTGCCTGTTTAGGCCCGATCCTGTTTAGGGTCCCAGATTGGAGAGGGTGTAGGCTGGGCTGAGGGACATACACCCCCATGCACAAATTTCATGCACCAGGCCTCTAGTTATTAATAACTAACTAATCACAACAGTATCAATATGAAAGTACAACTTAACAGTAATTTGGGGGAGGGGGGTCTCTACATCCCTCTCACAATCCAGAACTGCTGACTCCCAACTGCTCTCCTGCCTGCCTTCCTAATTGCCCCTAACTGCTTCTGCCTGTCAGCCTGATCACCCCCTAATCACTCCCCTGCCAGCCTAATTGATGCCTAACTGCTCCCCTGTCAGCCTGTTTGCCCCTAACTTTCCTCCCCTGCAGACCTGGTTCCCCCCCCCCCCCCAACTGCTCTCCCTTGCAGGCCTTGGATCCCAACCCCACATCCCAAATGCTCTTCCCTGCAGGCCCAATCACCCCCAACTTCCCTTCTCCGCTGGCCTGGTCACACCTAACTGCCCTCCCCTGTAGGTTTGATCACCCCCAACTTCCCTCCCTTGCAGGCCTGGTCCCTCCCAACTGTCCTACCCTGCTGGCCACCTTGTGGTAGCCGTCACGTGTCCACATGGGCACAGTCATCTTTGATTACATGAAGCAGCCATCTTGTGTATTGGAGTGATGATCAATTTGCATATTACTTTTTTATTAGGATAGGAAGAGCTCAAAGGGAAGGTCAGACATTATAGGAATGTCATTTAGCCAGTTTTACCAGAAAGTTGCAAAATTTGCACTCCCTGATAACCATCAGTCTATTCCCCACCAACCACTGGAGGAAGGAATCCAACAAAGGGAAGACAGATGAATGCCCAGTAAAGTTAGGGTGACATAGGGAAGGTACCTGCCTGTCAGTCAAACCTGGAGAAAGTGATCATTGGCTAATGAAAGTGCATGGAAATTTGGGAATACATAATCTCCTAAATAAAGGAGTTCTCTCTCTTGGCCTGCTTGGCCCATGAATCTTGTGACTCTTGGCTCTCCTGCATTCTTCCTTATGGCCCACAGCCATGCAGACCCAACATGCAATGAGCTTATGGACTGCAGAGAGAAACATAAGCTAAGCTAGCCTGATGATGGACTGGACTCGGTTCCAACATGGAAAGAAAACTGGGCACTGGTTCTGATTTTTGCTCTACTGAAGCTCCAGCTGTATTTCTTCTATGACTGGACTAAAGGAAATGGGAGTTTAGAAACCCTGGGATGTACTTCCATGAGCTTTCTACCATATCTCATCCTCCTGTGTGAGTCTCAGAAAATTCCTTTTTGTATGATATCACAACAAATCTATTACTACTAGCAACTGGTGGAGATGACACCCTCTCCCTTCTGTTAACAATGCCATTCAATAGTATGCCAAATTTGGTAAAAATCAGTATATTCCTAATTTTCAGAAATTGCAAAGATCTAAATAGACATGGTCATTGCCTATGATCAATGAATTTGTATACCCTGAATATACCTGGGCTGAGGGTAATGAGGGATACTAAGTAATAGGAAACAGTGTGGAATTACAACCAACTTCAGGAAGCCCATAAAACTTTCTTGGAATTATCATTCAATTATTGGTTTCTCCACTAGAAGGCTCATTTGCAATTGGATCCTAAGCACCAAACCTAGACCCTGGCAATAGCACATTCCCAAATAAATATTTAACTGAATAAATTATTGAATAAATATAGAACTCAGAATTGCCCATAAAGATTTTATATATTCTCACTAAGTTAGATTGGTAGATGGTAGTGAAACCAGTATGAAAAAAGAAATAAATTTTCAATATTATTTAATTATTGTCACATAGAATTCATAGCACAGATATCTACCCAGTGTTGATATGGCCTTACGAGCAGCTATTAAATAGACAAGAATGACTTCCAATTTATATACAAGTTGTTTATGTTTAAAATGTTTCTAATGTACATGAACAATTTATTCTTTTAGGATTAAACCTATCCTACAGCCATCCATCCATATCTTTTCTCCAAAAGAGTTTTTAACTAGTAATTGCTTAGTAAACCATTGCTCACACATAGCGCAAAGGGAAGCATCAACCCAATCTCACCCAAACAAGTACATGGCCCATAACAATGTGGGCAGATGACTAAGGTTTGCCTAACTTGAAAGGGGGGCAACTAGGTTATGTTAAGCAACTTAGGTGGCAATTGTGAAAAGAAGAGATGCCAGTGGGTAATGATCCCCAATGAGACTCTGGCAGGATGGATTTGACATGGTGAGGCTGCAGGGCACAAAACCAGGATGACAGTTTTTACAATGAGATAAATGAAGACACCCACGCAGGAGAGAACAACAATGCCTCCCGCCCACTGGACAGGAGGAGTGCCTGACTAATTGCATCGCTGCCTGTCTCTGTATAGCACCGCTTGTTTATTGAAGGTCCCCTTCTTTGTCCTGAACAAATTGACCCATTTGCTTCACTTTGTGCATTTAATTTTCAACTGTATGTTTTCAAAATACCCATCGGTGTTCATTATGGTAAATTAATATTAGTGTTCCTGTAAGACAACCATCAGCCCTCATTTTCACTAACTCTTTTCTACCTCTCCCCCAGTCTTTTGACTAATAGATATCATTTCAACACTTTGACTAACTGCCGAGCTATAGAAAAGACAGTAATTTATACTGATGTAATGGCCGTGATAAAAATCATTTGTGTCCTGATTTTATAAATTAGGGTTGAAATGTGAGTGCCTGTGAAAAATGAAGTGCTACCACATGGATTCCACTGTTGCTAATACTTCATACCTTTCTGCTTCATTAAACCAATTTCACGGGGAGATGAGTTAGAGGAAGAAGCTGTGCTGCTTATGAGATGCAACAATGGTTTATTGAAAGAAATGGGGCTAAGATTAAATTAAGTGCTACTCGAGAAATATGGAAATACAAAAATATTCAGGCTTCTAGATGAGTAATTCAAAAATATGATAAGTTAGTTCTTTCATATGCCAAAAACTGCCCCATCATAGTTGCATGGAACTGAATTCACAGCCTACTAATTAATATTGAAGAGTTTCTTGAAATTACCCATATGAGTGGGAGAACACAAGAATGAATTCATCCCATTTCCATTTTGAAATAATGTCAATTCGAAATTATCTTTTGGATCTGTTCTTATAGGGCTCGATCTTTAAAATGCTCTCTCCGCGGTTTATTCATGCTGGAGAAGCAAACAACAATCTTAGATAAAGAGAAGGATGCAAGATGAAGGCATGAAGTAATCAAGCCTTCATTGGCACTAGTAGTTTTGTTCCCTTGTCTCCTGATTTCAGGTGAGCATATCACCAGATGAATTTATTCTGGTCAGCAACTTGCTACTCCTTTTTGGATAATGTCCTAAACTGGAGGTGGAGACACAGACAAATAAAGTATTGGTTGTTATGCCCTTAGGTGCAGGTATCAAGAAATTGGGATGGAGCCATTTTCACTGTTCATCAAAATTGCCTACTATTTCCCCCATTCTTCATGGGCTTAGAGTTTTCACTATCAACAGAATCCTATTTGTTCCCAGAGTTATAAAAGATGTAAACACAAAGGGATTCATTCATTAAATGAAAGGTTTATGAATACTTGGTGCTTTTTTAATGCAGAATTTCAAAATACTGTTGAGGAGCTGCCATTTTCTCCCCCTTCACAGTGAGATCTCTGTGTAAGTGACCCAAGTCCTGGGATTGCATCTAGCTCTCAGATTAGCACAGAAAACATATACAGACCTGACTTTCAACCCACCCCTCCCAATGATGATAAAAGGAGTTCCCAAAAGTGTGCCTCTAAGATGAGAGGAAAGGATTTCAAGATTACAATCCTGAAGACCATGTGCAAAGGGTAAGAGCAATATCCACACTCAAACACGACTCTGCTGCTACCATCCTAGAATTCAGGTTTCAAGACATGGTTCATACAGCTAACATTGAATGTTTAGAGTTATAACAAACATTGTCCATCACACTATTGTAGAGTGACTTGTAGAAATTCTGTTGGAAGGCACATCACTGCTATTAGCTGATAGGCATGTTCCATTATCAAGAAAGGAAAGCGTGGTGCACAAATGTCCCTCAACCTGATGGTGGCTTGCAAGACTCAGTGTCACAATTTTAAGCATCACAAAAGTCAAATATTTGGCTCAAAATTAAAGAATACACTTAATGAAATTACATTTTAGAGAAATGTCAACATTTGAGTTACATAATCCTAGAACAGGACATGATTAAGAATTTCATCTTCAAATAACTGATGGCTTTAAGCTTCAAATTCTTGGATCATAAAGTGAGCGCTCTAAAGTTTATACTAGCTACAAATTTCTGTTGTGTACACTGCATTCTTTGCAGAAACTATCTTATAAGAGGCCCACCAAAAGCCTGTTAGCCCAAATATATTTGAGATCAGTAAGGATAGTTATTTAGGATGCACTGCTTGGGCAGAAGCCCAGGTAGTGTTCCAATAGGAGACCAAGGCAATGGGTATGTATGAGAAAGGAAAGGGGAATAATTATATCAATATAAGGAAGGCATTACTATCACTGCAGATAATGAAACTTAGTGGAGCTAATTCTAAACAGTGTTTTTAATTTTCAGTCCAAAAGTCATAATAACTCTTTCTTTTTATCTTTGCAAACTGTTCTTTGGAACACAGTGTTGCCCTAGGGCTAGTCCACAGGTGGTTTTGTCCTTTTTCAACGTTACAAAGTCATAAAATCTGCAAGGTACTTCCTTTGGCATTGCATCTCCAGCTTCGTCACAGAGGCTCGATTTATATTATTGTTTACAAGCCTGATGTTAATATTTTTAAAAAGTTGTTCCATGTCTATAACTCACAAAAATTATACCGAAGTCTAAAGTGCTTAATGTAAATGGCACAAAATGAATTTGAATGCTCAGAATTACAAAGTTTTTTTTAATGTTTTATTTGTTTTTAATTTATCTTTATTGTTGAAATTATTCAGATGTCCCTCCTTTTGTCCCTATTGACTCACTCCATCCTGCACGCACCCAGGACTTTCCTGAACAATTGTCTATGTTCATGTGCTATGAATATTATGTCTTTAAGTTTCCTGGTTAAACTTCCCACACATCTACCCACTCACCACCTTCCTTCTGAGATCTGCTAGTGTATTCCATGCTTCCATTTCTCTGGATATATTTTGTTCAACAATTAATTTTGTTCATTAACTTCCACATATGATTAGATCATGTGATACTTGTCTTTCTTTGACTGACTTATTTTGATTAGCATAATACTCTCCAGATCCCTCCATAATCTCTTAAAGGGTAATAGATCCTTCTTTTTCACTGCTGCTTAGTATTCCATGGTGAATTTTATATCTGATAAATTACTTGCCTCCATTTCATTTACTTCTTTTTCTGGTGATTCCTCCTTTTCTTTAATTTGTGGGTCATTTCTTTGTTCCCCCATTTTAATGGGTTGGTCATCCTGCGGTGGTGAGTCAAGGCAGCAGGGTGAGTGCAAGTTGGTCATCAAGGGCAGCTGGTCAGGCAGCCAGGTTCCAATGGCAGGTCATGAGTCTGGGAGGCATTGGGTCATGATGACAGGACCAAGTGCACTAAATCATGGCAGTGGGACAAGCAGGCAAGCTGGGTATGTGTATCAAAGAGGAGGGCCAGGCAGGCAGGCTGGCAGGCCAGGCACACCACATCAAGGTGACTAGGAAGGCAGGCAGATGTGCCACCTCAGGGTGACCAGGCAGCTCCCATAGAATTATCAGCTGATTTCTCGACAGAAACTTTGCAGGCCAGAAGGCATTGGCAAGAAATATTTAAAGTGATAAAAAGCAAGAACCTATAACCAATTTTACAATATGAAGGCCACATCATTGTTTGGGTGCTTTCACACTAATTGAAGATACTTTACAGTCTATATCATCACTTGTTCCATTGTAACACTTCAAGTGCAAAATCATCTTAGTCAGTTCTACAAAGCTATCTATCCCATATCCTCATTGGCTAATTTACAGATTTGGTCAAAATTAAAACTTAAGAGAACTGTTTCATCTATGAAATCTATGAAGCCTCTTATCCAGGTATATACACCTCTCTCCCTCTTATGCACATTCTTTTTACTAAACTCTTAGCAGTTGGGAAGTAACATATAGACCACTCAAATCTGGGGATAAGAAATGAATTACACTCCAATTTGGCTACACCTGACAGAGCCAGCTCAGTATATATAAGTCAGGGCTGTGTGCAATTTCCTACATCACATAGTAAGACTTTCCCATTTTACTGATTATTTAGGTAGCCAGTTCCAAATATTTTTGAGAAGATGATATAAGTCTCTCTACTCCATAATTGCCTTTCCATATGATTTAAACACGATTTCAGAGAACCTTGAATTGTACCTATGAGGTGTGTGACCTCAAGGCTGAAACTATCTGTTCTACATGATAGACAGCAGCCTTGGCTCCTGGAGAAACACTAGCATCATCTCCATTATTAAAATACTAATCCTATATATTGGTACAGTGTTTGATGCTGAAAATACTTTCAGTCCCTATCTCGGTGCTACAGCATCCCCTTGTTCAGATATATCAATGGTATAGACCCATATTAAGTGACTTTTTCATTAAAACATATTATTCCATAAGCTTAGGTTAAGAAGTGAAATTTTATTCAAAAATTATTTGACATTGTGTGGCATATCATCTGAATTAAGATTTAAAAAATTAAACCACATCAAAATGATGTGAAAATATAAACACCATCATAGAGCAGCAGTGACAAGAGAGACATTGAATAATTGGTTATCTGGTTGTTTTTCTAGTAAATAGTCCCATACTACCCTTTATTCCTCATGTCCTTATCAATTTTCTCATCTGTAATTCTCTAGTGGAAAGAACTTTGGAAGGACCCAAATTCAAAATCCATCTAAGCCAAGTGAAATCATGCAAGTCACTTAAACTCTCTGGCCTCAAGTTTCCCATATATTAAATAAGATCAACAATAGTAGAGAACACAGAGCATTGTTAAGAGAATTACATGAGATTATGCATATAAAATACTCAGGAAGTGAGCAGTATGTGCTCAAGAAGTGATAACCGCCTGTTTCACAACAGAAAGAACTGTGCATCTCCTCGTGCAGCACAGAGAGCCCCACATTCTTCAAATATGATAAAATGCTGTTTCTCATTGTTTATAAATACTATGAGCTATTTAAAAGAATCAAAATAATTCAGAGTATGCACACTGACCAAAATAGAATCAAACTATAAATCAATAACAGAAAGATAACAAAAAATCTCCAAACATCTGGAAAGTAAACTTCATGCTTATAAATAATCAATGGATCAAAGAGGAATCAAATAAAATTATAAAATATAGAGAAATGAATGGAAATGAAAATACAACACATTAAAATATGTGAGATTCAGCTATAGTACTGTGGAAAGGCAAATTTATAGTACTAAAATGCTAACATTAGAAAATTTGGATCTTGAATCAATAATCTAAGTTACTAACTCAAGAAATTATAAAATGAAAAACAAAATAAACCCAAACCAATCAGGAGGAAGAAATGATAAAGATAGTAGAAATCATTAAAACTAAAAATAGAAAACAATAGAAAAGTGATTAAAACAAAGGCTTGGTTCTTTGAAAAACTGAATAAAATACTGAAAAAGATGGAAAAAAAAAGAAGATACAAATAGCTGAAACCGGTTTGGCTCAGTGGATAGAGAGTCCCAGGTTTGATTCTGGTCAAGGGCATGTACCTTGGTTGCGGGCACATCCCCAGTAGGGGGTGTGCAAGAGGCAGATAATCGATGATTCTCTCTCATTGGTGTTTCTAACTCTCTATCCCTCTCCCTTCCTCTCTGTAAAAAATAAAAATATACATTAAAAAAAAGAAGATACAAATAAACACCATTAAGCATGAACACAGGGATTTCACTAAAGAGCATGTATCTGTTAAAGGAAAAATAAGAGAACACTACATACAACTCTAGGCTCATAAATTTGACAACTTAGAAGAAAATATAAATACTTCCTTGAAAACCACAAAGTGCCCAAACTCAACCACATTTTAATAGGCATCCTGAATATCTTATGAGCATGAGAGAAATTGCATTTGCAATTAAAAACTCCCCTAAAAAGAAAATAACCAGATTCAGATGGTTTTGCTGGAGAATTCTAGCAAACAGTTAAAGAATTAACATCAACATTACACAAATTATTTCATAAAATAGAAGAGGAAACACTTCCCAACTCATTTTCTGAGGCAAGTATTACCTCATAACAAAACTGGACAGAGTACAAAAAATAAAAAATGAAAGAAAGAAAGAAAACTAACTGCAGACCAATACATAGTATGAACTTTGACTAAAAAAATTATTAAAAAAATATTAGCAACTAAAATACAATAATGTAAGAATAATTCAAACAATGATTATATAGGAATTATTTAAATAAGGCTCATTCAATATTCAAAAATCAAATAATGAAAACATCAATTAATATAATCAACAGGCTAAAGAAGTAAAATCATATGATCATGTTTGATTTAAAAAAGGGGATTTGAAAAAATTATCAACTACTTATAATTTTAATTTTATATGTTATTTTATTTAAATTTCTATAACAATGTTATTAATTTCAGTACATAGTTGAAGAAATGCTGGCTTTATTAGCCAGTCTACTGCCTAACTAAAGTCACATGGCTAATAAATACAAATACACAATGCAAGTCTAGGGCTTCTGATTGCAGATTCAGGTTTTATTATAAGATACCCCAGGAGTGCAAGGGCCACAATAGTCTCCCAAGATAACCCCCTGAATAGCAGAAGCTAGAGAATAAGAGGCAAGAGAGTCAAAATTTGTTCAACCACTTAAAAAGACAGTAATGAAATAAATAAGGATTGAACCAAACATACAGATTTCTAAAGTTTTTCTCATATGATTTATGCCTAAGGTTATTTCATCTGAGGTACAATAAAGCCTAAGAAAAAGGGTAAAACATTCACCAGTGACCATTTTCCCCCTGCTTCCCATAGTCTAGCATCCAAACCCACGACAAGGTATATACAGATGATCTGGCACTCTTTCCTTACAAGGAATAAAATAAATCATTACTCTTTATATATACCATCAGTTGTAATGTACCCCAGGGTGGGTGTTAGAATATCAATTAGTTGTGAAACTTGATAAATCAGTGTCCAAAAAAGGAAATAAGTGGATAAATAAAAAGAAACATTCATAGTTTTAAAAACAAAACAAAACCTCTCAGTAAATTAAGAATAAATGGGAATAACTTCAACTTGATAAAGAGCTTCCACAAAAACCTACAGCTAACATAATATATAATGATGAAAGTCTGAATGCTTTTCTGCTAAAATCCAAAACAAAGCAATGATTAGTTTTTACCACTTTTATTAAACACAGTACTAGAAGTTCTTGCCTTGCAACTGGTAAAAATGAGAAACAAAATGCATGTGGATTGGAAAGGAAACAATAAAACTGTCCCTATTTGCAGATGGCATGACTGTGTACATAGAAAATCCCAAGGCATTGACACAGAACCTCCTAGAACTTATAAATTAATTCACCAAGGCCACAAGATACAAGATAGCACGTAAATATCAATTGTATTCCTTATGCTAACAATGAATATCTGGAAACAAAATGAAAAACAATATAATTACAGCCACTTTAAGAAAAATGAAATAGTTACAAATATAACAAAACAAATGCAGGATTTATATGCTCAGAGCCACAAAATGTTGATGAAACAAATTTTTTTTTTTAAAAAAACACCTAAATAAATGGAGGGATATATTGTGTTGGAAGACTCACTATGGCAAAGATATTAATTCTTCCCTAACTGATCCATATATGTTTAATGCAATTCGTATAAAATTCCAGAAAAGATTTTGATAGACATAGACAAACTTATTCTAAAATTTATATGGAAAGGTGTAGGCTCTAGACTTGCTAAAACAATCTTGAATGGAAAGTTGCAAAAAGTGGAAGGAATCACTGTCCCTGATATTAAGGGTTACTCTATACCTATAGTAATTAAGACTGTGATATTGGCTAAAAGATAGACACTCAGGCCCTGGCCTGGTGGTTCTATCCCATACACCAAAAGGTTGCAGATTCAATTCCTAAGCAGGGCACATGCCTAGGTTTTAGGCTTGATTCCTGGTCAGGGCATGTCTGGGAGGTAACCCACTGATGTTTCTTCTATCTATCTATCTATCTATCTATCTATCTATCTATCTATCTATCTATCATCTATTACTTATTATCTATCTATCTATCTATCTATCTATCTATCATCTATCTATCTATCATCATCATCATCTATCTATCTTCTGTCCTTTCTTCTCCCTCTAAAAAATCAATAAATATATCATTCAGTGAAGAAAAAACAGATAGACACACAGATCAATGGAACAGAATAGAGAATTCAGGAATAGATTCATACCAATGTGTCCAACTGATGTTTCATGAAGTTCCTAAGGCAATTCAACAGAGGTAATATATAGTCTTTTTAAGAAGTGACACGGGAGCAATTGGACATCAATAGACAAAAGAATGAACCTTGACCTAAGGCTCACACCTTATACAAAATGAATTCCAAATAGGTCACAGACTTATAAGTAAAATATATTGACATTCAGGGGAAAAATATGAGGAAATCTTTAGGACCATAGGTACTTATACTCGACTCTAGAAGCATAAACTATAAAAGAAAAAAAATGAACCTCATCAAAATTAAAATACTTTGCTCTGAAAATACTGTGAGCTAGCTTAAAACATCACTCTCTCATTTTTTTTAAAAAAAAGTAAACAAAATGTTAACATGATCAGGTGTATCCATATTCAGCAAATAGAGACTGCTTAGTTTAGTTTCAGTGGAATGATGAGTCCACTGACCAACTTTCCTTGGAGACTAAGTGTGCAGGATGTGTGCTATTGTAGCGCCTGAGTCACTTCCAGGGCATGCATTTCCTGTGGCTATGACTTTTCTAAAGGGTAAGTGAGCTGGAAACAACATATAATGAACATGCATATAGAATGACATGCTTTGGAAAAGAAACACATTTGGGTAAAAGTTAAGTAAAGGACTTCAAGCAGCCTCTCTCTTTTTGCAATTCTGACTATATACTTGGTTGCAATTTCAAAAACGTGGAAAAGAATGCCCTGAGTCTTTAAAGCCCACTGATAGAAAAAAGTAACTGGCTTTGATTTCAACTGTACTTAAATCTCCCACTGCACTCAAGGAGGGGACCAATATTCTGTGGCAGAATTTGAAACCCTAGGCTGGCCTCTTTATGATAGACAAAGTAGATTATAGTGAACATTCTTGGCACCAGCTCAAAAGTTTTGTGTTTCTAGATCCTGAATGGGAAATTCTCTTCAGAGCCCTTCAGCCTTTCAGATCACACTGATGGGAGAGGTTAGGGAAGTTAAGAGGAAGCTACTTCCTAGCCTCTGGAGTTGGTCTTAACTAACATTGATTAACTTCCCTATAACAGACATATTTACTAGTTTTCTTATGTAATCCTCACCACAATCTTGGAAAGAGAAAACAGGAGAATAATTGAACACTTGGGGGTACCCACATCTATTAAGTACTTATTGCATGTACCAGGCATTCTGCTTTGCATTTTAGTTCTTAGAAAAACACAATAAGATAGATACTATTACCATACTCATTTTACAGATGAAGTAGCAGAGGCTTAGAGAGGTGAAGGGACTTGTTGCCTATTCTATCAGTCCTATAAAGCTAAGCTTCAAGTTTTTATTCTCTCTCTCTCTCTCTCTCTCTCTCTCTCTCTCTCTCTCTCTCCTACTCCGTCTTCCTCTCAGTATGTATGTGTATGCTACATCCTACAACAGAAACATTCCCCCAATACTAATATTCCCCTTGACTCAACATTTGGCAGTTAGAAATATGGCTGAGCATTCATCAAGGGCAGGCAGCTAAAACTAGTGGTGGTCCCAGGAAGCCCAGAGACAGAGCTAGCTATAGCTCTGATGCAGGGAAAGCAGTGCAGAGATTGGCACAGTGTCAAGGAGTGAGGGAAGGAAGGACAGAACCAGAGCACCAGAGCTCAAACTAGCATTTTTTGGTGCTCAGGTCAAGCAGCATGAAACTGGCCTTCTCTTCAATGGAAACTGCTCTTGAAAGGGGGAGGGGCAACTCGCATACAAAAGGTCCTCTGGCTGGTACACTCCCAGCCCTTGACCTCAGGCCTCTTTCTTCATCCATCTTGGAGACTGCCAAGGGGGCTGGCCTGGGGCCAGGATGAGGCTTCCAACAGAGACCAGAGAAGTGGTGGGAGAAAAATGTGGTGCCCTATAAATTTCTGTGTCCCGGTGACCCCATTCTAGCCAGGGTTCTGGAAAGAACAGAAAAAGAGTGTTGAATTGGGTAGAGAGGTGAGGAAAGTCAGAGGGGCAGTGACTTGGAACAATAGAGAGAGGTCTGAGGGCCATTAGTCATTGCAGTGGGATTGAAAAAGTTTACCAAAAGATGGAAAGTTTGCCAAAACCGGTTTGGCTCAGTGGATGCAATAGAGCGTCTGCCTGTGGACCTAGGGGTTCCAGGTTCAATTCTGGTCAGGGGCATGTGCCTTTGTTGCGGGCATATCCCCAGTTAGAGGGTGTGCAAGAGGCGGCTGATTGATGTTTCTCTCTCATCTATGTTTATAGCTCTCTATCCCTCTCTCTTCCTCTCTGTAAAATATCAATAAAATATATATTTTTTTAAAAGATGGAAAGTTTGGGTAACTGGAAGGCATTTCTGAGTTAAGGATCTAAGAGGTGATAGTAGTGGTTGATGAAGTAGACAGGAGGTCCAAATCATGGGGCTAAAGAGGTCAATGAAATGTGAATGCCATTATTTGCTTCCACAAGCTTTTGTTGAGAACCTACTATGTGCCAAACCTTGTGTCAGGCACCAGGGATATAGTGGTGAACAAGATACGTTTCTCAACCTCTTCAAACATGTGAGTCTAATGTGGAAAAGGGTGAAAGATAAGAAGGCAAATGCAATAATATGTAGATATTCTAAAGTTTATCTGGATGCTTAAGACATGACTCTTGTGCTTGAGAAACTGTCAGTATACAGACATCTACTCCTGAAAAAATAACTCAATATAAGGACACAAATACAAACAGAACATAAAAGAAGAAATTATTCAACATGATTCTGAGGGAGAGGATGAGAAAAGAAAAATCAAGAAGAAGGGTTTCATGTAGGCATGATATGTGATGATGAACAAGGTTTTAAAAGATGGAGGTAGAATGGGGAGAGGATTTTAGACTATGAACAACGTAAGTACACATGGAGGCAGGAAAGCACATGATATATTTGGGGAATGGGAAATAACTGGGTGTGTTTAGAGGTGAAGGTGCTAATGATATTAGCAATAATGAGAGATTTGTTGGGGAACTGAGAGTTCAGTGTTGATGACAATTAGAAATGTAACTGGAAAGTACATTTGTGACCAGAAGATTATTCATTACTGTTTTCAGAGTTTAGTCAGGGTCCTTTAAAGAAAAAAGATACAAATGGTGTGTGTTTTTTTTTTTTTTTTTTTTTTTTTTTTTTTTTTTAATAAATCTTTATTGTTCATATTATTACAAATGTTCCTCATTCCCCCCCCCCCATTGCACCTCTACACCAAGTTTCCATTCAATTCTCTGCCCTTTCCCCATCCCCCATTGTCCTCATCCATAGGTGCAGTTTATGTTCAGTCTCTTCCCGCCCCGCTCCACTCCCCATTTCCCCAAGAATCATCAGTCCACTCCCCTCCCATACCTCTGATTCTATTATATTCACCAGTTAATATTGTTCATCATTTTTACTTCCCTTGGTTTTTAGACTCACTTGTTGATAGTTACGTGTTTGTTCATAATTTTTATCTTTATTTTCTTCCTCTTCCTAAAGAACCCCTTTTAACAATTCATATAATTCTGGCTTGGCAGTGATGAATTCCTTTAGCTTAAATTTATTTGTGAAGCTCTTTATCTGGCCTTCGATTCTGAATGATAGCTTTGCTGGGTAGAGTATTTTTGGCTGTAGGTTCTTGTTATTCATCACCTTGAATATTTCTTGCCATTCCCGTCTGGCCTGCATGGTTTCTGTTGAGAAATCAGCTGACAGTCGTATGGGTGCCCCTTTATAGGTAACTACCTGCTTTTGTCTTGCTGCTTTTAATATTCTCTCTTTGTCTTTAGCTCTTGGAATTTTAATTATGATGTGTCTTGGTGTGGTTCTTTTTGGATTCCTTTTGTTTGGGGTTCTGTGTGCTTCCTGGACATGTAAATCTATTTCTTTCACCAGGTGGGGGAAGTTTTCTGTCACTATTTCTTTCAATATGTTTTCGGTATCTTGCTCTCTGTCATCTTCTGGGATGCCCATAATTCTGATGTTGGTTCGCTTGAAGTTGTCCCAGAGGTTTCTTACATTATCTTCAACTTTCTGGATTCTCTTGTCTTCTTGCTTCTGTGGAGGAGTGTCCTCTGGCTCTTTGTGTTGCAAATCTTGGACTTGATTCTTACATTCTTCCATTCTGTTTTTAGGACTCTGTATAATATTATTTATTTCAGAGATTGTATTCTTTATTTCTAGTTGACCTTTTATTATTTCTTGTTGACCCTTTATTATTTCTTGTTGATCTTTTTTCATATCCTCATAGGTCTCATTTATTTTATCGGCCTTTTCTAGGAGATTGTTGAACAACCTTATAAGCGTGGTTTTGAACTCTATATCCCGTCGCTTTTTGTCCTCCATTTCTTTCGTTTGTGATCTGTTTCCTCGTTTCGACATTTTCGCTGCTTCCCTGAGTTGGTAGGTTGGGAGGATCAGCTGTGTCTATGCCAGGAGACAACCTTATTCCACTAGACTTGGAAACCTGCAAAAGCCTCTCTGAGTTCAGCTTGGAAGGGGCAGAGTTTCTGGGTGGAGCCTACAGCCTTGGCTTCCGGTTAGCCCCGCCCTCGGAGGTTCCTGAGTCTCAGTGTACCTCAGTGTCCTTTGGTACTCGCTGCAAGCACCTCTGAGAGAAAGGCGCCCTGGAGCTTCGCCCGCTTCCAGACAGTGTAGTCTCTCCCCCAACAAGCCCACAACTGGGGTTCAGAGCAGTTGGAAGTGGGGTTAAGAACAGTCCGGAGCTTATGTCTCCTTCCCGCTAGGGCGATCTCGCGGCCCAAACAACAGTCTGTCCTCTGTGCTCGCAATGTGCGCGACTCAGGGGATCTGCTTTTCACTCCCCTGAGCTTCTGCCTTACAGCCCAGATTCCCCCTGTATGAGGCTGGGGCCCGAGGGTCTTGCCCAGGACTGGGGTTCAGTGCAGTCAGAACTGGGGCTCAGCACAGTCCTGAGCTTTTGAGTCCTTCCCACTGGGGCAATTCAGCAGCTCAGCGAACAGTCCCTCCTCTGCGCGCAATGTGCGCGACTCCGGAGCTCTGCCTTTCTCGCAGCTCGGCTGAGCTTCCGCCTTACAGCCCAGATTCCCTCTGTGTGAGCCTGAGACCCCCGGGGTCTCGCCCAGAACTGGGGTTCA